>CM068350.1:9827073-10433739 GCA_034769755.1 Odontamblyopus lacepedii
ACTACTACTACTACCATCACTACTACTACTACTACTACTAATACCATCACAACTACTACTACTACTACCACTACCACCATTACCACCATCTACTACCAACTGCCACTACTACTACTACTACTAATACCATCACTACTACTACTACTACTACTACTACTACTACTAATACCATCACAACTACTACTACTACTACTAATAATACCATCACAACTACTACTACTACTACTACTACTACTACTACTAATACCATCACTACTACTACTACTACTAATAATACCATCACAACTACTACTACTACTACCACTACCACCATTACCCCAATCTACTACCAACTGCCACTACTACTACTAATACCATCACTACCATCACTACTACTACTACTACTACTACTACTACTACTACTACTACTACTAATACCATCACTACTACTACTACTACTACTAATACCATGACTACTACTACTACTACCACTACCACCAACTACTACCAACTGCCACTACTACTACTAATACCATCACTACTACTATTACCACCACTACAACCAACTACTACCAACTACCGCTACTACTACTACTACTAATACCATCACTACTACTACTACTACCACCAACTACTACCAACTACCACTACTAATACCACCACTATTAGCACTACTATTACTACTATCACCACTATCACCAACTACTACCAACTACCAAGTCTACTACCACTATCACCACTACTACTACTACCACCAACTAGTACTAACGACCACCCACTTCTACTACCTACTAACACTACTAATACTTACTAGCACTGCTACTACTACTAACTACTACTATGACTAACTACTACTACTAACTAATTATTACTAACTACTACTACAACTACTACTGGTATTTATTTCTGACTGTAGATGAATTACAGTGACTGCAGTTGATTGGAGCTACATGGAAGAACTGTCACAAACAGACAATGTCCCATACTAAGAAAAGCACTAAAATCTCCATGGAGACAAGCGGGCGGTGTATACCTTCCACCATAAAAGTTACAGAGTATTCTTTTAAATATAACTTTTAATTAAAAATGTGTTTACTTGGTGTGAATATACGCACACATCAAACACATGCCTAAAGTCATTTTTTGAAGAGAAATTCTGTTTACAGTTGTCACTTGGCAGACGTCACACACGTTTTTTGAGAAATTCACTACAACTTTATAATCCTTGAGTTTGCTGGAGACATGCATGCAAACACAGAGACATCTGTGCAGATTTTACCAGACGTGCCAGTTTTGAGTTTGATTAAAGCACAAAGACTGTAGATTTGTTTCTCGTGTGTTTCTCAAGCTCGAAGTAACTCTCACTAGGTTTATTTTTTTAGAAGATTTATTTTGCCGCTTTGGACAGTTTAAGCATGATTTTTGTATTGTTATCAGCCTTTAAATAGCCTTGAATATTAGGGATGTAACGATAACCAAAATATTGTGAAAGTCTCCAAATAATACCATGGGTCATCACAATATATTGAATTAAATGTTTCTTTGTTTTTATTCATTATTATGGTGCAGCAACGGCTAAAAAACAAAGAGAACTACGTATACCATAATCCTTTGCTGTTTCAATTCAATCTACATGATGAAATAACTATTGTTAAGTAATTCTATATATTTGCAATGTAATTAAATATTTGGATTATGACAGAAAAATACTGACAATTTTGTTCGCCTCCACAAAATATTGCAATAAATATCGAACTGTGAGATGCACATTGTGAAAATATCGTATCGAGAGAGTTGGATATCATTACATCCCTACTGAATATCTGCTTTGGCATCTCATGTTTTAGAACGTAAAATAATAGCTTTGTAAAGAATCAAACCTAATAGTCCAGTTTAGGCACTCCCCATACTGGAATCTGGTGTAGTGCTCCATCCACTGGCCGCAGAGGGAATTATCATGGGGTAAAAAAAGCAATGTTAACCTATTAAGGAACATACCTCACATGCTGATGAAAGCACAGAGCAAAAATGCTTATAACGAGTCTAGCGAGGTTTTATGGACATAAAAATCCAGCGCATGGCAGCTTCTCTACCTGTGATATCACAATCCTAGGAAAATACAAACCAAGTACATTGTGACGCTCAGAAGGAGTGAACTTACTGCACGTAAGTCATAAAAGAGCGTGAATGCGTGAAGTACATTTTTATTAAAGTAAATACATGTGAGTAAATGTAACTGAGTAATACCATAGACTATGTATATAAATGGACATAGCTAACCCGATAGTCACTGCATTCCAAATAAGGAAGTTAACATGGGATGCTGCCGGCTGTTTCCAATAGGCTCTGCTCATGCTTACGCCACAAACCAGGAAGACGTTTGAAAACATGCAATGACAACTTCCAGCGGGCTCTGTTTGCAGTAGTAAGTCTGACAAAACCTAGAAAAAAATAGAAAATGGCCCAATTTTCTTAATTTACATGTCATTGTAGCGTTCAGTTCCAACTATACCTCAGTTTTCATCATTTCCCCACTGACGCACAACTCTGAGGACACTGGGTACATACGATTAGAAGAGATGAGGGCGCCAAATTCAAGATGATTCTAAACGTCATCTTGAATCATCTTAAATTTGGTGCCCTCATCAAGATTATTCCAAACAGCACATACGTATACAGTCTTCATTATACCGCTGATCACATTTACTTCAGTGGGTTTTATCACAGTCGGTCGGCGAGCCCAATGTCTGAACTACACCAGAAGTTGTCATCGCATGTTTCCAAATGTCTTCCTGGTTTGGGACATAAGCGTCTATTGAGTTTACATTGGATAATTGTCACCCCTCTCTCTGTAACTGCTGGAATGAGCTTAATATGGAACTTGTCTCCATTGTCGACCTTATAATCACTTCATTTAACTGGAGCCAAAAGCTATGGGTGGTGTCACACTCGATTAGTCCACTTCTTTATACAGTCTGTACATTTTTACATTTGAGTTAACTTTGCTGAGTAACGCCTCTTGAAAAAAAAAACCTCTAATCCTAACCCTAAAAACACAGCTAAAATAACAGCAAAACTGTAACATTAAATACAGCAAAAATCATGAAGCAAAAATGAACTGAACGGCACAATTTATTTATCTAATATCATATCAAAATCTCGTCTTGTCACGATCTCATGGGTTGAATCTCAACACGTCTCATCTCGTAGAAGTATCTAGTCCCATCCCTGCCTACTACCTATTCTGCACCCTAGCCATGCAGTTTAAGGCACTTTAGTTAATTTTTCCTGTTTTTCAAATGTGCAAAACAGAATTTGTTCATTGTAAACAGTTTGCAGAGGTCCAAAATGATCCCTCACTTACCTCATGCATTCAGAGCATCCTAATTATTCACCGTGCTAAGTTTGTACGTGCTTTTCACAACTTTCAGAGACCAGGCAGCGCAGAATCATTACTTACTAGTTCGCACAATCACACAATAGTCTCAACGACATGGAGAAAAAAAATCATCATCATCTAGAGCCACTTTGTGTGTAGATTTGCAGATGAGAGTGTGTACGGTGCATTTGAAAACTTTTAGAGATTAGAGAGACTCGACGTTGGAGCTGCTGCGCGTCAGAGCTGCTGTCTCCGTTGACTCTGAGCGCTGTCACAAACCCAAACACTCTCCTCTCTCCTTTTGGCTTCTTTCATCTATTATTACAGGCTTCATTTTGGGAGCTGACAGTTGCTGCACGCCGACTCCTGTGTCCAAACGAATCAAACGGTTTTAAACGCTGTGTAAAGCTGTACAATGACAACTCCGGCTACAGTCCACAACAACTAACTCCAGTCATATGATATGTTTAACTGACTGGGCTAGAACAATCTACTTTAGGAGAATGACGTCAACTTTTCTATCTTCATGCAGACCAAATTAGACCAAGTTACAGGCCAGATCTATGGAGAAGCAACCCCACCCACAGTCACAATCCCTGTTTGTATAGGTATTTTTGAGCTATAAAACTACCTGTACTTGGATAAATGTAATGTAGAGCTGTTTAATTTCACACTGTTGAACATTCCAAGCAGAGCAGTGACATATCCATAGAAAGAAGCAGGTGACGGACCCCCAACCAAAAACTTACATTGTGCACCTTTAAATGTAGTTCATAATTTGATTTAGAATCACATATTTTGGATTCTTGTGGCTTTATTCCCATTTTAAACACGCTTGCTCTAAACGTTCTAAACGTGCATTCTAATTTTAAATAAATGTATTACAAAAACACATTTTACAAATAAGTGGGAAAAATGTGATAACAACTTCTAAAATGAAAAATAAATAATAAATTGCATAGCTTTTTTAGAGCCATGTGCTCATTGAGAACACAGTTTGACTGTAAAATGAGTCCAGAGATATAGTATTTTATGGCCTCAAAAACTGAACCAGAGTGCTCCGGGTTATTAACTGTGACGTAACATTCTGAGCAAAAAGCAAACGCTATAGTTCTGAGTACTCCGAGAAGATGGCTTTGCACATTATCCACTTTTTTAAAAATAGTAAATTTATTGATCATTCCATAATAATCTTTTTATATAATAATAAACAGAGGGTTTTTAACACATTCATGACTGTATCGTTTGGCCAGATAGGGTCCGTGCCAAAAACAAAACAAAAATTCTGTCAACTGGACAATAGTAGCTTTTTTCATTATGACTTTTGTATGTATGGTTTACTTTTTACTAAACTTATGTTTACAACAAATAAGTAAAAAAAAAAGATATGTCAACCTAAAATAAATACTTAATTAGTAATTTGTATGAATCATGGAAAATGCACTCCCAAAGTTAAAAGCTGGCTTAAGGGGCAACATGTACATTTTTGGTTAGGGGTCTGTCACCTGCTTGTTTCTATGAATATGTCATTGCTCTGCCTGGAATGTTCCACAGTATGACCAACAGCTCTACCTTACATTTATTCAATTACAGGTCGTTTTATAGCTCAAAAATACCTTGAAAAACAGGCATTCTGTGGGGTCGCCTCTCCACAGATCTGACCTGTAACTTGGTCTGATGTGGTCTCCATAAAGATAGAAAGGTTTAATGCCATACTGTGAAACTGACAAAGCGTTCACATCTCCATGGAGAAAAGCATTTGAAGGACCCTCTGCCGACAATGCACCTTTACGCTGAATGCATTATCCTTCACTTTTTCCACTGAATCACCTTGCACTGATCTAAAGCCCATTATTGGATTCCCCTCAACATGTGCACTTTCAATGACTTAAAAATATGCATGAAAAACAAGAGGACATAATACAAGTATTTAAAGTCAACATGTATTTTTCGAGTGTGGCAGCTGAACTGAGTCATTGTCGTGGAGTATCCAATCAGAAAGCAATCAGGGCCACAGCAGGACGTTAAGAGCGGCGATGGTGCGATGCGACGGAGAGAAAGAGAGAGGGAGAGAGGAGAGAAAGAAAGAGAGGAACACCCACGGAGAAGCAACGATACAAGCCCAGGATCTCATAAGAAGGGGCTGTACTCTAGAGTAGACTGTATTTAAAACTAATGTCATTATGGACAAAATGAATCAGTTAGTAAACTTACAATTGTCTGGCCTAATCTGAAACTAAACTAGAATTGAATGAAGTTTCAGTACCACTTTACAATAGCGACACAACTATTACGATTACCCTTAGCATGAACAAAAACGGTTTAATAGTGTTGTCATGATACTATCGATACTAAGGAATAGACATACTCAATACAGATTCCGATACAAAGATGACATGAAAAAACAAAACTAAAAAACTCTTTCTTTAGACAACAGAATGTGATTTTCAACATACATACTTTTCTATTCCCATGTGGTCTTCCATAGTGCTTCATGGGCGTATAGTAGTCTATGTGCTCTTATACTTGTTCTGTTATTTGAATTGTTATTCAAATGTTGAACTGTATGAATTGATGTGTCCACTGTGTGTGTGCTGTGTGTTGTATGTCTATGTGCCAGGAGTACCCCTGTCCCAAGACAAATTTCTCCCAAGGGAGACAATAAAGGCTAATCTATGGCTAATCTATCTATCTATCCATCTATCTATCTATCTATCTATCTGATACAGCTCAAGATCATTCTAAAGCTGTTCAGGAAAGGTTCTAGTTTTAGTATTGAATAGTATCTGATTTTTTAAAATAGTTTTAACATGAACAGATTAGAGTTCATCAAGAATGATTCAGGCTTTGTAAGAAAGGTGTTGTACCTGATTTCTACTGTCTTAAAATACATGAAAATGAACTAGTTCTGTTTTTCAACGTTTTTGTGGGCCAAAGCTATTCCTCACTTACCTTAAGCCGGGCGTACACTGCGCGATTTTTGGCCCTTTTTGAGATGATTTTTCACTTGTGCGACTGTTTTTGAGATCAAGTTTGGGTTTAATCATGTGTCATCCTTCGTGTGGTATACATGGGTTAACGAGAACCGATGAATCCCTCACGACCAGCTCTCAATCGGCGATCGTAGGTCACAAGAACATCCTCTCATGAGGATGAGAGGAGTAGCTGTTGTAGTAGTTGAAGTAGTTTGTATAGTGTGAGAACATGAATCGTGAGCTGTGAACTTTTAAACCCAGAGATTTGGTCGTACAATTTGAGCTTGAGCCGAGTGAAACGAGCAAAAATATCGCGCAGTGTGCGCCCAGCATTATGCATTCTGAGCATCCTAATTATTAACAATAAGTTTATAAGCTCTGTAAAAAATTTCAGAAGCTACAGTGGAGTACTGTTGTCATAGCAATGCATCAATAATTAACATGCTAACACTTGCGTAATACTTTCTGATTATCGGACTTTTTTGTTTTATACAAATTTTTTATTTTGATTCAGCTTTAGACTATAAGAACTTGTATACAAGATAAAAATGCTATGAATACTTCCATAAAAAATAACTAACTAAAAGTACTTTTAACCAATTCCATGACTTAAAGGTTTTATATTAAACACTGTCTCTTGTGACCTTTTCAGCCATGTTATAATGTCTAAATAACCTCATTAAAAACATACCTGGAGAGTGTTCTTTCATTCCCACATTTGAATAACAATTTATTATTAGTCCGTCCACACCTCCAAAGCTCTGAATGCTCTGTTCCACCTTGTGATGTCATAGAGCGGGAGTTTTCACGTTATAACTACCTTATACCTCTAGTTCAGTACAGATTGGCAATACCAGGGTGTGTTTATGACGAGGAAACAACATTATAACACAGATCAGAGAATAGGGTAATATGGGTCCTTTAAAAACACTTATACATTGTTGTGGTTTTAATTCTCATTCTTTTGGTCATCTTGGGATCAGTATTTCACATTTTCTAACTTTAAAATATTGTCTGCATATGAAAAATACTTTATAAACTTTATCTCCATCCAGGCCTCCCTCTGCTGTCTCAATTAACATCTAGAAAGTAAACAAATTAAGTCCTTATCCCCTGTGAATCCTTTGCTAATAGAGCCACATGAGCCACAGAATGAGTCCAGTCCTGCATTTTGGGCTTAAAAACTGTGTAGGAGAAGTCCGGAGTTTTAGCTACGACATAATTAAACAACCACAATGAGAATGGAGAATTTTTGAGTGCTCAGAGAAAACAACTTAATGAATTAATGGGCCCACATTATACTATTTTCTGATCTATGTTATAATGTTAACTCATCACAAACATACCTGGAACATACTAGTCCACTGAAAAACAATGTGGAACATGCTCAAGACTGCTTTTATTTAGAAATATATTAGGATGATAAATGCTTAACAGGTGTTTTATAGCTCAAAAATACCTTTAAAGAGCCACTAAACACCGGAATCGTTTTATTTATTTATTTATTTATTTTCTGATTAATAATAATACATAACACTTGTACAGTGTTAACGAAAATCAGCAGCTTGTATAGCACTTTTCAAGATACTCAAAGACGCTTTACATGAAGAGACAAAGGCAACAAACGAAATTAGATCTGACTTTTGGGTCAAAACCCATTTCTGTAACACCCTCTTTAGAACTTTAGAACAGAAGAAGCATTTTGGATGAAGGTAACTTTATTTATATAGTGCTTTACACATGTCCCCAAAGACGCTTTACACAGCATTTTACAGCATTCTTCATTCACTCCAGGTGGTGAGCTACAGCTGCCCTGGGGCAGACTGATGGAAGTGCGGAAACTGGAGTGCCCGGAGGAAACCCATCCAGACACCGGGAGAACATGCAAACTCCACACAGAAAGGCCCGAAGGACCCAGGGATCGAACCCACACAACCTTCTTGCTGTGAGGCTAGGCACTCAGCCACCGCGCCGCCGAAGCTGAACTGAAGAAGAAGCTTGCCTGAACTGAAGAAGCAGCTTGGATGAACTGAAGACGCAGTTTGGATGAACTGAAGAAGCAGCTTGGATGAGCAAAAGTTATATATGAGAACTGAAGAAGTAGTTTGGACGAACTGAAGAAGCAGCTTTGATGAACTGAAGAAACAACTTGGATGAACTGAAGAAGCAACTTGGATGAACTGAATAAACAGCTTTGATGAACTGAAGAAGCAACTTGGATGAACTGAAGAAGCAGCTTTGATGAACTGAAGAAGCAGCTTGGATGAGCAAAAGTTATATATCAGAACAGAAGAAGAAGCTTGGATGAGTGGCGAAACGTCTTCTACTTAAAACTCTTGTCCAGCTGACAAACTGAACTCTACCCTTTCCCATGGATTCTACCTGGTCGACTGAGGGATTCTACACACGTCTACGGTCTGTACGTTTGAATTTTCAGGTTGGACTAACAGCCTTGAGCTTGAGCCCTTTTTGACAGCAGTACTTATAAACGTTTCGCTCTCTACCTCACGGTAAACCATTATTTAAGTCTTCAGTCTTGTGCTATTGGAGGTTTTATCTGACAAAATACATTTTTCAAACCAAAATGCAGCTGAACTTTGGCTGTATGCATTACCAGTATAATTAACGTGCCCTTTGAAACTGACAGAGAATGGCAGAGATCAGGCAAGTTTGTCACTGAAAACTAAAATGCGCAATTAGTGTTTTTTGTTGTTGAATAAATGTGCGCTGCTGCACGAGCTGACCTTCACTCATTTCATATAAACGCCGCGTTCAAAGCGTTAATGCAAATCAGCAGCTATGTGATGTTAATGATTGAAATTCACACTTTTTACAATAATTATGCAGGTCTTGAACTTGAATTAAATCTCTTTCTGCTTGCATAAATAGGCCATGTACTGATATATACTGCAGAAAAATACAACTAACTATCATCAAGGAGGATGCATTGTAATCTATGTAGCTCCTCTGTGTTTTTAAAGTCTACACACCTACACCTTGCTTTTAGGACTTAATCTCAGTGCATAAACGTAACAAAGGCTGTCAATAAGCTTAGAAACAAGATGTAGTTTTTAATGGCCTGGTGGTAGATGTTATTCAAAGTTGGGATGCTAACTAAAGGCACTACTCTGCCTTTAAGCTTTATTGAACTTCTATTTTTTATTTTTATTTTTTTTATGCAACCTGACCAGAAAGAACTGACTTGGTTGGAACAATTACTGGTGAGCTGATGTGTGCTGTTAAACAAGTCTCACACTTAAAATCAGTCACAAGTCACAGTCTTTTTGTTGTGAAAATGAAACACCTAAACGTGACCGTGAATGCTTGTATTGACGACAGGCTAAATAAAATCTGTTGTTTAAATCGGTGTTTGTATCTTGAAACTTTTTTGACAGTGTTTGCTAAAGTGTGCATTGCGTCTCCATGGTAACTGCTGAACATTCCGTGATAGGGATACATGTAGAACACCCCCACACTGTAAAATCTAACACTAGGGTTAACTTGCATTCAGCTAGTTTACTTGACTCACAGCTACCAATTTGTGGATCTCAATGATTGTGGTAATGTAACCGTTACTTTCAGGGTCAAAAAAAGCACATTACTTGTCAATTAGACGAATGAATGAATGAATTATTATTATGATTTTTTTAAATGAATCGTTGCATTTATATAGCTCCTTTTAAGACACCCAAAGCGCTTTACAGTTTTATTTTTTAAGGTCAACTTGAATGAGACAAGAACACACTGGGAAATGGAGTCCAGCTCCATTTCCCAGTGTGTTTCGGTCCTCCTTTTGCTTCCTCCCTGTTTTTCCTACAGCTCCACTCATTCCCTGATCATCCCAGGGCCGTCTCTATATCCTCCCTCTGTTCTTCTAGTCTCTATATCCTCCCTCTGTTCATTCAGTATTTTCTCGATTACACTTTTACACCTGGTTTGTTTCTTCCAGCATTTTTTAAGCCCTAAGTTCGGGGTCCTTAGTTGAGTTGACATGGAATGACCGAGCTTTATTATTTTATTGTTACACATGTTACGATGCGTTTTGAACAAAAGTTTAGCCACGTTTTTTTTCAAAGACTAATAAATATTCAAATCAAGTGTACCTGATGCAGATCTAAATGGTGTTATTGTAGTGTCAAACCTGTTTTTACTCTTGTGTATATAAGTAACATTTACTTGCTCAATTCAAGGCAATCGGTGTCCATGGTTTTTGCCAAGTAGGATGAACGTCCTCTTAAACTGACTGATTCGTTGGCATAGCTTCACAACATCTGTGAATGAAAACTAAAATACACTTAACTTGCTGTGCCTGGTTAGATAAAAGAGGGATTTACTGTCCACTGCACTGAGGAATTACTTTTGAGCTCCACTTTAGATTTACAATCCACTTTAGTCAGATTTTTCAAGGTAGTCGTTTTCCTAGATTTTTTAAAGTAAGGTCTACTTATTAGATTTTATAGTGCAGCGCGATGTCACCGCATCAAGTAGCAGTTCTAAAACTGATTCTCTCTACATATGTCATCAGGGGACATCAATTCAAGTTTTGGCCCTTGCTGAAGGTGTACTGTGCAACTTTTCTGATGGAAGATCGGCCGTCTGATGTCTTCACCTACAAAGGAGAGCAGATTACAGCACTACACTACATTACAATTCAGATTTGTGGAGAGTCGCCTCTATTCACAGAGCAATTTTGAGCAATAGAAACACCCGTATGAATATAGATAAATTTAATGTCACATAACATTCCAGACAAAGTAATATGTACGCTCCACCAGAAAAGTTACACAATGCACCTTTTAACATTAGGTAACAGTTATCAAAGTACCTCTGCTTATATCATATCCACTGTCCATGTCTAACGAGCAAGTAAAATTATAGATGTCAAATGAATTTGAATTTATTCATAGAAAGCCCCTTGAGATGCAGCATCTCGTTTTCAAGTGGGACCAAGAATATACAACATACAGTTTCACAACAACACATAAAACAACATAATACTTACATACACATTTTATTTTTTTTACCTTTGTTTACCCAGGAAAGTCCCATTGAGATTACTAATCTCTTTTTCAAGGGAGTCCTGCTTACATTCAATACAAGTAAGAGGCTTGCATCTCTCCCCACCCGATAGGTTCATCTCATGTAGTCATCAACATAAACACAGTGTAAACAGAATCAAGAGCCATTCTAAAGGAGCCAAGAGAAGTTAGAGACCTCAGTGATGAAGGCAGATTGTTTCAGTTTTAGGGGCCTTAAAGCGAAAGGACCTCCAACTCGCCTCCTTACGGATGGGAGGTACAGTAATTGAATATACTGAGAGTGTCAGAGAGCGTAAACTGTAGTAGAAAACATTTCAGATATGATGAAAAGTCAAAATAAATACATTTAAAGATAAAGAGAAACCAGTGGGACTGTTGTCTTTTTTCAGGCTGTAACCAATCAAACTGATCAAGACAAGGCAAGATTTTTTTTTCATGTTTAAGTGATTCTAATATGCATTTATAGTTGCTTTATAAACGCTACTTAATACCACTTAGTTAGAAATTTATATGATCCTTAAATCTAAAGAGGTACTGAAGGTTGTACGCTTGTTCTTCTGTCTTCTCCACTCTTTACCTCAAAAGGTCATGAGCTTTGTGTCACTCGAGTTAATGACCCTACCTCTGGCCCACAGTAGTCCTCATACCCGGCACATATAAATTATAGAGTTAGTCCGAAACAGCCTTCTCTTCCTGTGCTGGCTCCATTTGTGCCCTAGCTAAAGGTCAGTGCAGTGTGCTTTAGCCCTAGTCGCTTTTTCAGAGCTCATTTGTAGCCCTCAACTCAAACTGCAAAAAGCAATAAGAGCCGGTCTGACAGGAAGCGATGTCTCTCCGGAATATACAATGAGTTTGATGGAGAAGTTATGACGTCGGTTTCGGAGTCCGGAGGTTTGTCGGAAATGACTTGGATGGAGAGTGGTTAAAGTTTCAGTGAAGTTGAGGCTTGGTGGTGGTGAAATGTGTTTTTTTGCAGAGAAGTCGCCCATAGCATTCAGCTCCAGTCAAATTAAGCTTAGGAGGCCAGCAGTTTTTGGTGAATTTGGAGCCAGGTCCTTATTAGGAAGTGAACTAAAAACACCAAGATCACTTAGAGCAGGTTAATACGAACATTTTAAGACCAAAATGATGAGGTTCACAGCAGCAGAGAGGGGCGATAATTTTTCGATGTAAAGTCACTTTGAAAGAGTCGATGAAGCTGGAAATGCCACCATGAACACTTCTTATTTGTAACGCGGGTTAGCTATGTCCATTTATACACAGTTCTTTGTGGGGCTGCACAATGTATCGCGGCCAAATCGAAATCGCAATTTGAGTTTTTGCAATTATCAAATCTCAAAGGCTGCAGTTATTTTGATTATGTCCACCGCAAAGAACAAAACGCACTGTCCTTTTATAGAAATGACTGAAAAGTGTGGGATTCTTTTGCAATTTGATTTTGTTCCAAGCTGCTAATTTGTAGCTCGTGTCCCTCAAATGGGGACATCTCTTCTCCAAAATGCTTGTCAGAAACTTCTTGGTGCTTTAATTGCTGATTCAGTAGAAATTCTGTAACAATCTGTGCTGTTTCTTATCCTTTGTTGTTTTCACCACTTTCTACGTATTTTTTGCTCATGTTGGAAAGACCATACAAAAATATACACATAAGTGAGCACAAAAGCGCAATAAAACGTCAAGGCCCTGATGCAAAGCCTATAGGATTTTCCCTCTACATACTCTTAGTCCCAAAGGCTTAAATGATGACGTGTTGTTTAATGTAATGTTATGATTTTAAGTGTTGTAAAGAAGAGTTCATATATACGCCCTCCCTCTGAGCCATGAGGGAGGTTCATGTTAAACTTTATCTGTATAATAAAACGTAATTGTTGAATTTTTGACGTTGAGAATTATCTTTATAGTTTTCTAATTATTATCCATGGGTTTAATTCACGAGAAATTAGTGCATAGCTAATCATGTATAATATTGGGGTCTAATTGTAAATGAATTATTTTTTACTGCTGTGATCATGATCATGACTCTGGAGGGAAGAGTCCATTAATTTATATAAGGAGACCAGAGGGGGCTGTCCTCATACCTGAGAAAGGTCTGAGGGACCAAAATGTCGTATTAATAAAAGAAAAACTAGAAGTGAGATGGTGTGCAGGAGTTTTCTTTTTACATGTAAACCTGTCTTGGATGTAAACAGATCATGAGTCTCTCTGATCGGTTAATCTGCTTGACGTTCACAGCCTCTGAAATCAGGGAGACAAGAGACAACTCCAGATCCACTCGTCTTTGTAAAGTTTTGTCTGGGTGGTCAGAAATGTTAGGAGATGCCTGTAGGAATCAACAGTTTATAGTAGAAAAGGTTTCAAAAAGTAGTCAGCTGGGTATTGTTTTTGAGCTTGAGACATTTCAGCTAGTAAATTTGAATCTAAAAGTACTAGTCCTCGGGAAAAGTAAAAAATAAATAAATAAATAAAAACTTGACCTCGTTTACTTCCCCTAGACTAGTTTGGAGCCGCTCTGTTCTATTCTTCTCTGACAGCCTCTCCATCATAGCTGTCAAGTACCTGACGAGCATTGACTGACTGAGATTTTGGCCAAGGTTCAAGGAGGCTGCAGGTGAATGAAGGATTACACAAGTTACAAGTTTACTGGATAGTGTGTCCAAATCACAGGTGCACAATGGACCAAAATTGTATTGGAATTAGGAGGTAAGATGGTACATTTAGACAGGTTAAAAGAAGACTTGGCTAAATGGCTAAATGAAAAATTCACCAACCCCCAAGAAATTCGATTTGAAGATGTTGGATAAGATTTTTTTTTAAATGTATTTATTTTGTTTGTTTTTTCAGGAGATAAAGCTGAAATTTAAATGTGGGGATTCAGCTCTCCCCATTTTGAGATTCCTGTTTTAATTCAGCTCACCTTCCCTCCATATTTTTTCTCACAAATTTGGCATGGCATTATGTAGTCTTTTGCCTCAGCCATTTATTTATTTTGATAAAAGGGCTTATATAACACTATATTTTCTGATTTCTGATGCTATATTTCCTCATCACAAACATACCTGGAGTTGTTTTGTGTTTCATTCCCGCATGTTAACACACAAACCCTGCATATTTAGGCTGAGTTCTTCCCTCAACGCTCCCCCTTGTGGTTCCCCCTTGTGATGTCACGTGGTAATACAGGAAGTGCTCCACTGTGTTTTTAAACTCCATACACCTTCACTTGAATCATTTGGGTGATTTCAGCTCTGGACTTGCCAATCTTTACTGTAAAGGGCAGCTGTTAAAGGTGCACAGTGAAAACATTAAATCTGTATTTTTGAGACATTTTACTGCTCAAAAATACATGATAATAGATACGTTTAATGCCATACTCTGGGACATTTTAGCATTCTTCCTCCTTCAAAGTAGCTCGCTAAGGGATTTCTGAATTATGCGTATTGTTCTAAATAAGTAAAATCATTTTGAGTCAAATTTTGTGCCCTAATTAATGGATAATGGTTTTTCTAGGCAACTTCATCTCATCTAAGACTTCCCATGACTTTTACAGAAACAAAATTTCTTGGGATGCAAAAATTTGTTGCTCTCTCTCAATTTTGTTTTGTAAAAGTAGCTCGCCGGTGGAAAAAGGTTGGAGTTCCCTGTTCTAGACAAAGCAATAACATTTCCGTAGAGACAAGCAGGTAGTGGACCCTCTCCTAGAACGTTACACTACATGACATCTTCAGGTGGTACAGAGCGTTTTGACCTTTGGAGATGTAGACTAATAATAAAAAGTTACTCAAACATGTGGGAATGAAACAAAACACAACTCCAGGTCTGTTTTTGTTGAGGTAACATTAGATCATGGCTTAAAGCTCATTAGAGTCTTTTTTGTGTGTGCATAATATAGAAATTGTAACTATATTGCACATCTCTCTGTTATTATCCATATATCTCCATAACATTTGTGTTGCCATGGTCACTTTCACACATCTCAACAGACCAAACAGCGCAGTGCAATATTACAAGATGGCCTCCTACGTCCAGCTTCCCACGTCTCCACTCCTTTAATATCCCATGTAATTGACCTGCCTTTGACTGTAACATCTCTGAACCTCCACTAGACAAGGCGGCAGACTGTTATCTCGTTGGACATGAGATGAAACTCTATCTGTCCCGGTTTTCGCCACAGGTACATGGCAACCCGGGCAGGTATCGGTTTCCTTTGTGCAGAGATGAGTTCTTATCAGCTGGGTGTAATAATACAGGAGGTGGACCACAGCTCTCCCTCAGCACAGACGATAACAATGGGAGACCAGGGGCAGTGGAAGATAGGACCCCCCGCCCCAGACGCTCCTTTTGTGGGTTGAGGGACACATCAGATCGGGTTTCGAAGAGGAAAAAGGTAAAGAGGTGACAGGTGATACAAAGAGTGTCCAGGTATAAGGCAAATCACAGGGGATAGAAAGTGACAGGAGCAGAAAAAATATCTTGCAAAATTATCTTTTTAAAGCATGGGTAACTAGGCCTGCAACGATAACAAATTTTGAAGTGGGATTTTGCTGAATTTAAGCAGACATTATAATATTAAAACTAATTTATGCCACTGGCACACTAACCCTGAAGCAGATTTATAACACTAAAATGATTCTAAATGTATAATAAAAAAAAAACACGAGCTGCAATAAATAAACAGCAGAATGAAACACTTTAGTACTTGCATCTGTAATGAGTCAAAGAAGTATGTATTTAAACTTTTACGACTATAGCCAAAAAATAACCCAAAATTTCTCAGTCGTGCAAAGAAAATGTTCACACAATAAATACTGACTCCAAAAAGTATGGTTCCATCTTACATTTATTGAATGATATGTTGATATAATATTTATCTTGACAGATATATGGATAATATTCTATAAACAAATGTCTATTTCCAATGTCTGTTACCAATTTGGGCACTGTGTTACTCATCCTAAAATCCATATGGAACCCAGAGAAGGGTGGAAGGTTTAGGTGAGTTCACAATGAGCTTGGGGGTAAATTGACTTGATAAAAATTGTGAATCTTTGGATTCTGAGGGGGTCCCCAAGGGTTTCTAGAAACAAGATCCAAATTAGACTGTATGAAATGAGTTATGGTGCCTTAAGTGCTTCTATAGAGTATTTTGTATTCTTTACTTCACTACAATGTCTTTATTAACCAGAAACTACTGATATTTTATTTATATGTCCTACTGTGGAACCTTCCAGGCAAAGCAATAACAAAACAAGCAGGTGGCAGACTCCCAAAAGAACAGTAAGATATAACACAGTTGCGTATTGTTCCTTCTTGAGCTCCTTCTATTCTCTCATTTAATGCATAGACTGTATATAGAAAGGACATACACTAGCTAACCTGCTTGCTGACGTGTCCAAATGAGAAGTGAGCATTGGGCGCGCTTCCGGCTCCATCAACTGCAGCTCCAATTCACATCGTATTGAGAAAACATTGCCCTTCTTTCTGTAACTGCTGCAGTGAGCCTCGTCATTTTGGTCTTAAAATGTTCGTATTAACCCGCTCTATGTGATTCTGGTGTTTTTATTTTGCTGATTTGTCCATGAATACATTTCTTTCCCTAATATGGACCTGGCTCCAAATTTGCCCCTATAGCTGCTGACCTCGGCAAACTATGGTTGATTTCACACTCCCTTAGTCCACTTCTTTATACAGGGTATGATCTGACGTGAGCAGCTATATATATATTTTTTTTACCAGGATTACAAAAAGCCTTTTCTCAGTTTGGCCTGGTGAATAGGTTATATTCACACTTACGTCACAAACCAGGAAGACGTTTGGAAACATGCAATGACAACTTCTGGTGTAGTTACCAACACTGGGCTCGCCGACTGGGATCAAACCCACTGAAGTAAATGTGATCGTTGGTAAAATGAAGACTGCATACGTATGTGCTGTTTGGAATAATCTTGAATTTGGCGCCCTCATCTCTTCTAATCACATGTACCCAGTGCGCTCGGAGTTGCGTGTCAGTGGGGAAATGATGAAAACTGAGGTATGGTTGAAAATGTGGATTAGCCGAAAATAACGGAATGCTACAATGACATGGAGATGAAGAAAACTGGGACATTTTCTCATTATTACAAGGTTTTGTCAGACTTATTACCGCAAACAGAGCCCGCCGGAAGTCATCATCACATGTCTCCAAACGTCTTCCTGGTTTGTGACGTAAGCGTGAATAGAGCCCATATGTGGATGGGAGACCGCAGGTAATAGCAACCACAGTGGGACAGCAGTGCCTAGTATGAATGTGGAGTGTGCAGGAGTGTTGGTGGTGTTCAGAGGGGCTGATGGAGCAGATTGGCAGCCTTGCTTCTGTCACTCTGCCCCACGACAGCTGTGGTTACAACAGTATCTTACCAGCAACAAGTGTGGAGTGAATAAATAAAAGAACATAAAGCGTTTTAAGTATCTTGAAAGGTGCTATATGGTTACCAGTTGTTATTCCGACATGCCGCTACTTAGACATTGACGTCTAAGTGTCAGAGTAGCGGCATAAACACTATTTTTCAAGTGTCCCACTACTTCAACTTCTTTTTTCATTGTTACAGCACTTTGCTATTTTTCAAACATTCCGCTTTTTCCAACATGAATAATATTAATGTGATAGCCTATTATACTTAAAGCTTCCATATATCATAAGACGCTTAGGTCGGTCCAAAGCACTGGGAGAATACTTCGGGCGCAAAGGATATCAGGATATTAAAAAAGAGCGTAGGCCAGCCTTTGAGAAAATATCTAATCTAGAAAAGAGGCTGCACGGGCCCTTTGTGCTTCATTCATTTCATCATGTAGGCGATAACACCACCATGTCGGAATAGCGGTACTAAAAAGTGTCGTAAAACTGGCGCGTCTAAATAGAGGCATGTCGCAATACCTCCACGTCTAAATAGAGACATGTCGGAATGAAGGGATGTCGGAATAGACGGCGGACTACTGTTGTCATCAGTTTCCAAAGCATTACTCTCTTAGAAGCTATACAAAACAAAGCACCAAAACTAAGAGCACCAACAGTCGTTTAAACTTGAATAATTCTTATATCAAACTCTCAGCACTGCCCATACCAATGTAATGAAGACATATACTCGGAGCAGCTCTGAGTAAATCTCGACATTTCCTGTGAGATCTCCACCTGAGCAGAGCGCAGGGTCAGAAAGGCCAAGCTTCAAAATTAAACTGCGCACACACTCGCCTCAGAACACTGGATTTTCCCTTCGTGTCAATTTTTCACATCGACATAATTTTCCACCACCAGCTCTCATTGCTTTGTGTTGGGTTGGTCCTTTTAAATCTGTTCATTTGAGCGATTTTATCAAGAGTAATGGAGTTTTTGTATCATGTAAGGGCCGATGTATATTTTGCAGATTTCAAAATGAGTATTGAAATCATTGGTTTGAGTCTGTCTTCACAATAGTTGTCAGTATAGCACATGTTGAACAAGTGGCACCTAAGAGGCACACATTTCTGTCTTAAAAGTGTGAAAAACAGAACTAGTTCACTTAAAACGCTTTGCAATGGTCCAAAGTTGTTCCACTCTTAGGCATTCCAAGCATCCTAATTATTCAATGCAATGTTGTTATAAGCGTGAGCCACAACTTTCAGAGAGCAGAGCGGAGTTTTGCTGTTGTGGTAAAGCTAACAACAACTAGCATGCTAACACATTGGTGGTAATATGAAGTCTTTGCTCATACTTTATTGAAGGTCCTATGTCACACAAAATGGATTCTTGTGAGCTTTAAGCCATAATAGAATGATGTTACCTCCTCAAAAACATACCTGGATGTGTTTTGTTTGATTCGTACATGTTTGAGTAACCCTTTAACCCAACAGAATTTACAAGTTAACAGCTATTTTTTACCTTTAGTGGCCATGCCTCCTTGTCAAAGCCTGATCTCATCAGAAGCTAAGCAGGGTTGGGCCTGGTTAGTACTTGTATGGGAGACAACTGAGAAATTCAGGTGCCACAGGGGGGCGCCAGTCGCAAAAACTGTTGTTGTTGTGTCCTTAGGCAAGGCACTTCACCCAAATTGCCTGGTATGAAAGTGGTGCGTGTGAGTGATGGTAGTGGTCAGAGGGACAGATTGGATTGGCAGTTGCACTTCCGTCAGTCTGCCCCAGAGCAGCTGTGGCTACAATAGTATCTCACCACCACCTGGTATGGAGTGAACGAAAAATGCTCTGTAAATAATGTTCTGTAAAGCGTCTTTGTGACATATGTCTGTGAAAAGCACTACATAAATAAACACTTACTTACTTTAGTTTTTAGTTTTAGTGACCTGCTTTGAGTGTCTTGTAGGTGGAAAAGCATGGTATAAAAATGTAACTATTTACCTTTTGATCAGTAGAAATGGGAAATTCTAGGGCTGAAATAATCCAAAGAGTTTTTTTCAGTTTGAGAGAAGAACTCTGCAGGGTTTATGTGTTACACACGTGTGAATGAAACAAACACAACTCCAGGTATGTTTGTGATGAGGTAACAACATTCTCATATGAAGAAATCCATTTTTGTGTGACCAATAAAGCATGAAAACATTATAACTTAAATCAGAAAATAGTTATAGGTATAGTTATTACAAAGTGTAATTCATATTAAAGCCTCACTGTGGAACATTCTAGACAAAACGGTGACTACCACATGATATATTTTCCTGAAATATCTTTGTATTACTATATTGCTATATTTTATTTTTAGTTGTACATATACATTTATATAACTATGCCTCAATTTACACCATTTTCTCACTATTTTTGCTAATTATTTTGAATTTATTATCATTTATTATTTTGGCTCTATCTTATTAAAATAATATATTGTGATTTATAAGCTGTGTCCAAATAATTTGGGTTGTGGATCAATAAAGTTTGTGTAAGTCTAAGTCAGAAAAATGAGAAAAGTTGTATAGTTCACCTTTAAAAGCACAGCTATATTCCACTATAATACAATATATTCAGCTTGGCCCTCTGCAGACGCCATTTTGGCTCAGAGCGGTTTGTTTCGAAAGTCAAAGTGTTCTATGGGATAAACTGCCCCAAGCCCTTTGACCAGAACACTCTTTGTAAAACTGTCCAAAGCTTTTTTTTTTTCTCTTTTTTCCTCTCCTCAGTCTTCATCTTGCCACTGAATGTCCTCAAAGCTTTCGCTGTCACATCAAAAATCTCCCAGAATCCCCAGCTGGTGGCAGGCTGGGTCTCTGGGGATCCCGTAGGCTTTGGGCGAGTGAGAGAGGGCCAGGCTGGTGGAGATTAAAGACACAAACATTTGGTGGAAGCTAAACTTTTAACTGTGCCCTTTTTGAAGTCAGGTTGTCGGGAAATATTGCTGTGGTGAATACAAAAAAGTGAGAATACTTTCAGACTTTATTTAAAGAGATCGTGGAAAGACAAGTTAAAAAATTAGGTAAAATGTAGAGCTGTTGAGTGGGGTTTTTACTTCTGGATTAAAAGTATAAGTACACATGCGTTGTTGGCAGTTTTATGCAAATAGTATTAAGAGTAATAGTATTAAATGGCCCATATTATGCTATTTTCTGATCTATGTAATAATGTCTACTCATCAAAAACATACCTGGAGTTGTGTTTTGTTTCATTCGCACATGTTTAATGCACAAACCCTGTATATTTAGACAGTGTTTTTCTCTCAAACGGACTAATAATAAAGAGTTACTCAAACATGAACGTGTGAATGAAACAAAACACAACTCTACGTATGTTTTTGAGGGAGTAATACCATTCTAAGGTGGTTTAAAGCAATGCAAAATGGTGGAATTTGATGAGTATTGAAGCTACCATCTGTAATTAGACTGGCTGGCCCGCCCCTGTTGTCTTCTCACGTAACACCACTAGTTGGTATCTGTGTTCCTGCTGTCTGATTGTCCTTTTTTTCTGACAGAAGCAGAATAGAGAGCACAGGTAAGTTTGAACAAAGGATGGATGGAACAGGTTTATACATACAATACATAGTTAAAGGTGCAATATATCACTTTTTTTAATGGTGATATCGGTTTACTTGTAATGTTTTGCGTTCCCTATGTTCCATCAAAAATATCACTTTTAACAAAAATATACAAACAGGTAGGAAAATGTGGCTGATTCAGTTGTTTCTATTGAACAAAATACAGCAA
Organism: Odontamblyopus lacepedii; assembly: GCA_034769755.1. Lineage (NCBI taxonomy): Eukaryota > Metazoa > Chordata > Actinopteri > Gobiiformes > Gobiidae > Odontamblyopus > Odontamblyopus lacepedii. The sequence continues at coordinate 9,848,594 of CM068350.1, forward strand.
AAATCTTTATCAAAATCAATACATTTGAAGCCTTATTAGATCTCAAAATATGGAGACTATACCAGAGCAAGTTACAGGTCAGATCTGTGGAGAGGCAACCCCGCTCACTGTCAGAATGCCTGTTTTTCTATGTATATTTGAGCTATAAAACCATGTGTAATTGAATACAGGTAAATGTAAAGTAGAGCTGTTTAATAAATTAGTTAATTAAAGTGATACACATATTTTTTGCTCTAGTATATGTCTAGTGGGGCTGTTTGGGAGAATACTGTTAGAATAAAATGCTTATAATGAAGTTATTTAAAAAATGTACATCAAACAATCTCATGGTACAAGGCAGGCTCAGAGGATGAAGGGCCTTTGTTAACGCTATCTCTGCTAAAACCAGATGTGTGACCTCTTATGACCTTTTCCCTCCTTGCAGGACTGTTCACATCGTAAATTTGTTCAAATGTAAAACAAAGTCATGATATACTTCACTATGTTATCTGTGGTAAGCTTAACGAGATTATGTATACGTTGATCAGGTTGCCTTTGTACTGACATGATGGATTGTTTGAAATTAATAAAACCGTACTGCAAGGGGAGGAGCTTTGGAAGAGCAGCGTGGACGAGCCTAGTAGCGCACGCACGGCGGCTCTCCCGTGCAAAAGGCACGTGAAAAGAACTGACTCAGTGGTTTGATTTAATCCCAATTGGTAGGAGACTTGCGTTTAAATGTCAGAAATACTGTCACTGTATTGTTATTTTATAATAATTATGACATATTGTTCATTCGAGCCTGATTCTGCTTGGAGGATGAACTACAGATATTGATAAGCGCGCACCAAGCTTGATCTGAAAAATCCGTCTTTTCTCGTGGCAACCCCTGTAGGCATCCTCTTCGTGGAAGGACCCGGTCAACCAGATCCAGTTATATCACCTGAGGTCAGAAATTTAACTTCTAAAGAGTGAAGTTATATAGAACTACATAGAGATTTGTAGTTATTGTAGTGTGTGAATGAATTGTTGAATGTATGGAAATTCAAATTGATCATTGTTAAGATGTATCAAGGTTGAATCTCATTCAGGTCACAGGTCAATGTTTTGTTGAAAATTGATCCAGCGTCCTTCTCGGTGTGTGAATTAACACCCAGTTTATGACCGCCCATCGTGGTAGAAGCTTGTCATAAAACACAGAGAAGTTTCGTTGATCAACAGTAGGCAAAACTTAGACACAAAGTATCATGGCAGAGAAAAAGAAAAAAAAACAGTAAAAATAGAAACAGACTCGGAGTGTATGCCAGAGAGTTGCAAATTCCTATGAAAATGAAAAGTAAAATATAATTTTGGTGAAAAATTAGATGAAATAAAGTTAAGTGAGCTAATGATGAACCTATCAATTAATGATAAGTAAAAGCGTAAAAGCGTTAAAGTGTTAAAGTGTCTCGTCCGAAGGGCGATGATAGCACAGTGGTGTAAAAAAAGCCCTCTACAGGCAGGACAGGTAGAGGGTGGTGAGGAACAAGGCGAAAATGAAAAATAAGACGAAAAAGAAAAGAAAAGGAGGAGTTTAGGACTATGGGGCTTTATCCAAAACTTCCAGAATTAGAAGTATGAAAAACACAAACCAACCAAAATCTAGTTTGGGCATTTCCCACTAATCCAGAGGCCCAGCAGAGCCCTCCACCCGCATATGATAAGAAAACTCCACTCCCCTGCGTTTCCCATCTCCTAGGTCAAAAGGTGACAGTAAGACAGAGGTGCGAGGCCTAGTCAACTGTGCCAAGAGAAGAGAGGGAGAGGGGGAGGGGGGGGGGGGGGGGGGGGGAAATAAAAAGAGAGGAAAAAGTAAGAGACAGAAAGACAGAAAGAAATCGAAAGTGAGAAAGCAAGAATAGAGAGAGCGATAGAGAGGGAAAGGGGAGATAGTGACAGTGAGAAAGACAGAAACACAAATTCCATAAACATGACTAAATAAGAAATACAAATATAAGTGTCAGGAAAATAAAAGAATATTGACACAATAGGCTTTGCCAAATGTGTCAAACAGGGGGAAATAAGGTTAATACAATAGGTTTTAATAAATACTAAAAAATTTTTTTGTAAACAATGCCTAATCTGTATTAAAAATAATGCACAAAGACAACAGAGACCTAGAGGAGTTTCCCTACTCCAGAGCATCCTTTTCACATGTTACACATGGACTCATGAAGATAAAAGAACAACCAGACTCTGATCAAGATCTTATTGACTATATGAGAAAAACCCTGTTAACAAGAAACGTTGTAAACAACAATAAACTGCCAGAAAGAACTATTTCTCCACAGGGCAACACGGCAAAACCAGGAGACCACGTGTTCATAAAGACTCTAAAGCGGAGGAACAGGACCAGTCCAAGGTGGGACTCATCAAGTCGTCCTGGCTACATCTACTGCAGTAAAGGTCAAGGAAAGGTCAACCTGGATTCATCAGTCGCACTGTAAGTGAAGGAACCAGTTGGACCTGACAGATCCAGACCCAGCCTCCGAGAACTATAAGCATGAAACGCCTAGACTACTACTGGACCTCCTAGACGCAGGACATCATTGACCCAGGACTCCACTTCAAGAGTGAGCAGTAGGTAAACAACTGTTCACTCCAACGGTGTTCTTACGAGGAAGTTAACCTCGGGCACTGAAAATAACGGCTCCATCCATCTCAAGGGGAAAAACAACTGTCTGAGAGAAGAAGACGTCAGACAGCCACATGACACCCAGTTAAGATGGTTAAATAAGGTGTTATTTGTAATGATTCTATTCATGGTGCACATAGCAATATTGGTTGTGATACATATCAAACATACACACCCTGACTTGGTAGTGAGTGCACAATTCACACAACACAAATGTAACAACTGTCTTTGAGACTGTGACACAGCCTACAACCGCACTGACAAAAGAGGACAAGACAGAACTGACCCTGACGAAGACAACCAGGACTTTGAACACAAATAGGCAAATGTAAACACAAGTTAAAATGACTAAGAGCCAACATTATCCTCAGTGTACGATTTTACACATTTTTGTGATGGCATGTGCTAATATAAAGTGAAATGACATGTTCTGATCTTATATGATGTAATTTTTATAAACAGGGGGAAAATGTTAGAATAAAATGCTTATAATGAAGTTATTTAAAAAATGTACATCAAACAATCTCATGGTACAAGGCAGGCTCAGAGGATGAAGGGCCTTTGTTAACGCTATCTCTGCTAAAACCAGATGTGTGACCTCTTATGACCTTTTCCCTCCTTGCAGGACTGTTCACATCGTAAATTTGTTCAAATGTAAAACAAAGTCATGATATACTTCACTATGTTATCTGTGGTAAGCTTAACGAGATTATGTATACGTTGATCAGGTTGCCTTTGTACTGACATGATGGATTGTTTGAAATTAATAAAACCGTACTGCAAGGGGAGGAGCTTTGGAAGAGCAGCGTGGACGAGCCTAGTAAGCGCACGCACGGCCGGCTCTCCCCGTGCAAAAAGGCACGTGAAAAAGAACTGACTCAGTGGTTTGATTTTAATCCCAATTGGTAGGAGACTGGCGTTTAAATGTCAGAAATACTGTCACTGGATTGTGATTGTATAAAAATTATGACAAATACTCAAACCAAATCACTGATACCACAGTGTATTTTCCTGAATGAGGACCTGTAGATGTGAGCCTTTTTACCTCAGTGGCTAATGCTGCTGCTAACAGCCAGAGCAGGTTAAACAGGTGGAGGCTCTGCAGGCACTTTAATGATGATAATGATGGAAAACACATTTGTGTTTCCTCTTTGATACTTTCATTTAGCCTTTGGTGTGGATGCTCAACTTGATAAAATAACTGCAGTGCAGCCTGACATCAGCAGCAACAACAACAGCACTAACTCTGACTTTGTTTACTCTGCATAATCAGCCATGTGCTCCGAGGATGAGCGTCTTTTTACGGTTTGTTGTTTTTATCTGCACTGTGGTAGAAAATGAAAGTGCTTAAACCGGCTTAAATCAGCACTACTTAGTGTTAAGTTCATTATTAATTTGAACAATCTTTTAGTCCTCAAAATCTTATTTAATCTCGCATTCCTTTAAAAATAGTCTTTTAGAAGATTTTATTTTTTTGTATATTACAAAATAAACAAGTTTCCTTCCTCTAAATAAGCAACAAAACTGTAGCACAGAACATCCGGACAGACGTTGTGTGCTCTTGGCGATATATACTTTTGCTGTATCGATATACTCTTGGCGATATATCGATACAGCAGCCCGAATATTGATCACATTAAGTGATACGATATATCGATATTTCAATATTTTTGCAAACTCCTACTGTCTAGTATCTATCACATTTACTTGAGTAACAAAACTGAGTACTTCTTGCACCACAGATCTGTACTGGGGCAAGACCATTGTGACTTGTGGGATGAAAAATAACCGATAGCCCCTTGAAGCTCAATGGGAGCTAATATTCCTGCATTGATTCCATAGAACTTACATAATATGATGAGAGGGTTGCATCACACTGGCCACTGGCTGTTTGAAAGATTCTCAATACAACATCAGATGATTTGTGGACCACTGTGGTCAATACTGCTCTTGGTAGAAGAAACAGGCTTATATTATCTTGACAGTATTGACTGTTGTCCCCATGGCGATTTATAATTAGATGGATACTGTTGATTTATTTCATTACTTCGCTGTAAATCCATAGATTAACAAACAAAATGGTGGGCAGGATTGGAGATGCAATAGTTGATTGTATTTACAATTAAAGTGCATTGCATCCTATCACCCTTGGCAGTTATTGGCAATAGCAGTATATTTGATAGACTCTTCAATATTACAGATGCAAATGGCTGTCACTTGGATATTGAAAAATATAAACAACTAAAAATCTATTGGAAACATTTACGGATTAATTTATTCATGTTTTGGGTTGATGGGGGAAACCGGAGCCCGGAGGGGCCCACTCAGCCACCGTGCCGCCAATTTCGATACTAAGGAAAACTCAATATAATAACTCATAATAATAATAAAATCTTTATTTGGATATTTCATAAATGATTAATTGCATTATGTTCCAACAGTAATCAACGGACACATGAAGGCAATTATTTTATGGTACTAATCACAAATATAATCTCCAAAAAATCAATCATACCGATAAGGAGTAGGGAGAAGCAAACGCTTATTTGCCCCCACCACCTTTTACAGTGTCATTAGTCACTTTACTCCAGATCCAAAATAAATAGCTGCATTTCAAAATGTTTTAGTGTACATTCAAATGACAAATCCAATTAAATTCTTTCTTCTGCATACTTAGCTAGATTCATTTGTTTATATCATTGTTTAAACATTTTCATATTTGGCCATTTTGAGCTCATCACTCATAGAGTTCCAGATTTTGACCCCACAAACTGAAATACAGTTTTCTTGTTTCCATTTTCCTTGTTTTATGGACTCTGCTCATTTTAAAGAGATGCATTCCCCTTAAATTATAACTACTTCCTCTTTCAATAAAATGTTTCTGAATGGTTTTTGATAGTCTTTTTTGCCTTGTACATTATTTTTGCTGTCCCGAAGCTTATCATGTCCTTAAGTTTTAAAGTTTTGGAAGGGATAAATAGTGTTAATAGCTGGTTGGTGCACTCGATCAGTTATCTATGTCTATGTGGTCTTATACAGCGCAAAATCTTTATTAAACGTGCATTGTGTAACTTTTGTAGTCGAGAGTCTGCCACCTGCTTTTCTCCTTGGAGATGTTATTGCTTTGTCTGAAATGTTTCACAGTATGGCATTAAACCTTTCTATCTACATGAGAGACCAAACCAGGCAAGTTACTGGTCAGATCTGTGGAGAGGCGACCCCGCTCACAGTCAGAATGATTGTTTTTCATGGTATTTTTGAACAATAAAACCACCTGTAACTGAATAAATGTAAATGTAAGGTAAATCTGTTTAATGTCATAATGTGGAACATTCGAAGCAGAACAATGGTGTTTCCATAGACAAAAAACAAGAAGGTGACATACTTCAACCAAAAAGTTACACAGTGAAGCTTCAGGAAAGGTTTATTTCCATCCTTTATAGTAATGATTTGCTCAAATGAGTATCTACTTATAATTCTAGTTTTAGTATTGATTCATCTCTGATTTTCAACACTTTTGACAATCTTATCTGCAAATCCCGGCAAATAAACTACTTTTGGGTTTGTGATCAATAAAAAAAAGTGCTCACAATGCAATGCAGACAACACATAAGCATGTATAGGTCAATGGGCAGAGATAGGGGCAGGTGAGTACTCAAGGCTCAAACTTACTCCTAAACATCTAAATACAACTTTGAGCAAATGAATGATAGGGGAACACCATTATAATATGGTCAGAAGCTCATACAAGAAGACTTTAAAAGGGCCTTTGCTAGAGTTTTTGTCAAGATTGTTAAGAAAATTCATCGTGCCCCTACATATATATTGTACAAGTTGCTCTGGAGGTAAAAATAAAACCTTATGACAGCAAATTCCGCTCCTGTCTCTGAAAATTGGGTAACTCGCTTGTAAACTATTCGAATGAGAAGGGGAAACAATTAGACCATTGTTAAAACCTCTAAAAAGTCTGATTTTGCATAATAAAAACAGTAAACATCAGGTGCAGCAGCTTTCAAGTAAATCGTGGCCTACATAACCCATTTTAGTCATTGTCTCCTACACAGCTTGGGGTCTATCTGGGGTTTGTCTGAGTTCGCACTTGTCTTTAAGACGCAGTGAATTCTTGAGCGACTCGGAATCCTTTCATCAGCAACTTCCCTCACATAAAAGTACAATAATCTAACTCCTGTAACTCCACTTTTAAAGGCGCATTGATCCTCCTCTGCTACAAAAACGCTACACCAAAAAGAAGTCGAAAAGCACAAGCTGTTACCGTAATAGTGTGGTCACAATATTCAAATTTCAAACTCGATTTCGATACTATGGAATAGATTCAACACTCCAAACAAATTCTGATGCCACGATGATTATAAAAAGGTTTCTTTAGACAATAGAGCATGATTTCCGACATCAAATCCTAGTACTTTCTTTTATATTACCTGTGTACTCCCTCAGTGGTCCAGGTAGGTTCCATAATGGTCCATGGGCATATACTAGTCTATGTGCTCTTATACTTATTCTGATACAGCTCAAGATCATTCTAAAACTATTCAGAAAAGGTTCATTTTTGCCCTGTGAATGTGACTTTTTAGTATTGATAACTGCTCAAATGAGTGTTTAGTTTCGATACTAGTTTTGCTATCAGTTAGTATCTGATTTTTTTTGGAAAGATTTCTCTCAATCCGTCTTTGTGTAAATGAATGTGATTTGTTGTGTAAAGGCTCAGCAGACACAACTCAGACACAGCCCTGAGGAAACTGTGTGTCGTCTTACCTGTTCTCACATGTAAGCTAAAGGGACGGTTCGGAATTTTGGACATAGGGCCTCATTTCCTCGCGGGCCAGTGTTGGAGATGTGTGGAGACCCTTTTTAAAAAAATATTCCATCCAGTCCTTGTATTCGCAGAGGTTGCTGGTGCTAGGCTAGTGCATGTCAATGGCCATAGTTGTTCTGCTGCTAAAAACAGTTTTACCCACTCCACAGTGCAACCGAGGCAAAACTATTAGAACTCCAGACTGTCGATGTAAATATCTGTGTTGATAGAATAATGTTTGAAATAAAACTAACCTTGCATCGCATGAATTGTCGCATGTTGAGGGACTATTTTCTCATATATCAATCCGCCACTGCCGAGCTTTCTATCAGGAAGTACAACTCGCTGCTGCTCAGACATACATCCTTCAAATGCAAGGTTGGTTTTACTTACTATTCTATTATTTTACTGATACAGACATTCACATGGACAGTCTGGAGTTATAATTGTTTTACCTCGGGTGCACTGTGGAGTGGGTAAGACTGTTTTTAGTGACAGGACAACTATGGCCATTGACATGCACTAGCCTAGCACCAGCAACCTCAGCAAATACAAGGACTGGATGGAATATTTACAAAAGTGTCTCCACACGTCTCCAACACTCTGGCTCATAAGGAAATGAGGCCCTATGTCTAAAATTCTGCTTAGCACAAGTCTGTGGAACAAGTCGCTCTGCTTTGATCAGTATGTAACTTGTATTTCGGCATTAAAACTCAGAGCTCACCTGTGCTCTGGAGGAGATGCTCGGGGGGAGATACTCAGGAGATGGAGAGAAGGGGCGACTGGAGAGAGGAGACTCGGGAGAGGTTGTTGGTCTCTGGTCGGGGCAGGCCTAGACCATGTCCATATCTGCTGTAACAAGAAGAATAAACTGTATGTAAACTGTCTGCATTCCAAAAACTCATCGGGCTTCACAAATGGATTAATTATTCATCATCAAGAGATACAGATTTTGGAAAATGATTATTATTTTATTAAGATGCGTCAGAACACCACTGTTATTCATTTTCATATATTATATTTGTATAAAATATTAACCTTTCTGACTCCTGTGACCTTTTACCCCTTTAGAAATAGTAGCCGCGAAAGAGAGAAAAGACGACATAGAGAAACACAGAAAAAGTGTAAAGAAACAACATCAAACGTAAAAGAAATACTTAACTACTGCTGGTGATGTATAGGTAAAGATGTTATTTTGCATTTTGTATTTATTTTAAAGGTGATGTATGAACTAGAGCTGAGCAATTTTCTCTATCTGTCTTTATTTTTAGTTTCCACAGTGTTTACGATGTTGAACGAGAATACATACTGACACGCATGATCATCAGTATGAAGAGTGAAGCCCTTTTATTTGCGAAGAAAACCAGGGTAGCTACACGTGTCACATAATTGGCAGTTATTATACTGTATCGTAGGGATTCGGGCAAAATTTGTCTTGCCCCAGTACAGATATTTTGTTTGCGCAACTCTTGAGGTAAAAATAACCCTGCATCTACTTAGAAAACAATTTATTCTCCAATAATGAGGAAATGTACGTTAAAATGGTAGTTATTCTCAGCTGTACCATTGCAGAAAAACTTCCGAACTGGTCTCAGAGAGTTGTGAAAAGCGCTTATAAACTCATCACGGTGAAGAATTAGGATGTTCTGAATGTAAAGATGAGCGAGGAAGAACTTTGGACCACTGCAAACTGTTTAAAATGAACTAGTTCTGTTTTTCGTGTTTTTAAGACGGTAAAAATCAGGTATAGTTCCTTTAGATGACAACAATGCAATGGGAAATATCAACGGAAGACAAGTGTAAGTGTAAAATTCCGGTTGTTCTAATAAGAATCAATTGAACGTAAGCCAATGTGATTTGTGGAGCATGAAACAGTTTGCTAAGAGTTGCAAATTAATGCATTAAAAAAAATGCTGCTTCATAAAACTAACCTACATAACCTTTAACACATGATTAGGCAAAATATAGGTTGAGTTCACATGTCTTGTCCTCGTTTGGTCCTGATATAGACTCATTTTGGCCTGTTCTAGTCCAGTTTTAGGCCAGATTAAATTACTGTACCTGATGTTTACTTAAAAACGTTGAAAACTATTACATTTTAAAGAGTTTGCAGTAGGGATGTAACAATAGCTGAAATTTCATGATATCGTATTGTCAAAAGTCTTGCAATAGGATCGTGGACCATCATTTATATCGTATCACAAGTCTCTTTGCTTAAATTTGTTGTTATGGTGCGGCAACAGCTAAAAAATAAAGGGAACTACATAGACCATGATCCTTTGCTGTTTCAGTGCAGTACTAAAGGCTTTTCAAGGCAGTTTAAAAGGAAAAAGTAACATTCACAACTTGGATAACCTCAACAAAATATGGCACTAAATATCGTACCTTAAGATGCATATCGTGAAAGTATCGTATCGAGAGATTTGAATATCGTTACATCCCTAGTTTGCAGTGCTTCAACATTATTCTTCATCACAATTAGTTAAGTTCTTTTCACAATTTTCAGAATCCGGAGCTGAGGTTTATTCATTTTTTCATTCAATAACTGGCATGCTAACAGTGCACCAGCGTTACGTTCACGTCTTAAAAAGCAGTGATTGAAATTCATGACGAGAAACAGGAAGCAGCGATAAACTCTCCTTTGTTTAGTTGACACTGAATCCACAGGTGGCGCGCTAAGCAGCAGAACTTTCGGGGTAAATAAACCAGAGAAAATAGAAATAAACTTTAAATTAATTATTGGAAATATAGGTCGAAATCAGTTTTTTTGTTTGACACTAAAACGGAATAATGACATAAACTGTTTTCACATTTTATTGTTTTTCATTCTTAGTTGAAATTCAACAGTTCAACAAGTGATACGTGGACCCTCCACCTATAATGACATTTCAAACAGAGCTGCTAAACTGGGCAGCACTTGGAGGAGTCAAAAAGAAAGTAACAGGGAAGGACGGACAGACTCTGGGGGTATAAGTCAGTGTGATTGGTCTAACAGGTATCCGCACTTCAAACGCCGCCCCTGCAGCGGTGTGTGATGTCACATAGTACTTGAAATGGCAGAAGCCACTGGAGACGGCACACACTCAGTTTTCTACCACAAAGCTGCAAACTCACCTAATTTGCACTGACATTCCCATAAACAGCCAAGGAGGAGTAAAAATAATATTAAAACACCACATACGCAACATATACGTTAAGTAGTAAAAAAATCTGATAAAAAATCACTTTTGATGACTGCAGACATCAATATGGTGCCCAGCCGTCCCTATTTACCCAGAACAGTTAAAGTTTTGAGCCCTGTGTCCTCTGTCCCAGCAGATTTGTCTCAATTTTATACCAGAAATGTCCCTGGTGTCCCTATTTTTGACCAATTTGGTAACTGTCAACGGTAAAAAGAGGCATAAACTGTTATTTGTTTAGGTAAAATGCAGAAAAGCTGCTTAAAAATGACCAAAACACAAAGAAAATGTGACTATACTGACTCACATTAGTCATGAACGTGCCGAGTGCAGAACAATTTCTCTTAATGACGCCCCAAACCATAATAATAAAGCCAAAAATAACAAAACACACAATGCAATATGCCAAAAAGCACCAAACTTACGCAATAGAAAGTGAAACCAGAGCAGTACTAGCAACTGCAGTCTAGTAACTTATCTGCGTTCATTACCTCAGAGTTGAGCAGGTTTACCCCCCTCTGCTTCCCCCCTTGCACGAGAGGGGAGTGCGCTAACCTCTCACGCTGTAGCTCCCGGCGTATTCCTCCGCCGCCGACACAGATCCGGCCTGTTCACCTGTTGTTAGCATTAGCCTGTCGACTTTTGTTTTTTTTCCCTCCTTCTCTAACGCGGTGTTGCCGGCCCTGCCTCCCTGCACGCTCGCACTGATCCGACCTGTTTGTCAGACTGTCTCCCGGGTGAGGGCTCGGGAGTGCTGGGTGCTTACAGTGTCACATGTGCAGGCTCACCCACTGCGAGCGCATAATGGTGTTTTTAACCTGCGCACTCCCAGTGGACACGACGCTGGACAAGAGGTACAATGGAAACATGCAGGGGTAGGCCAGGGGGTGTACAGTACTGCAGCTTCAATTACCCAAACGCAGAGTTATGTGCACCAGGAAAAGTCAAGTACTGCATTTGTACTACTATTCATGTAAAAAAGTGAAGTACTGCCTTTCTACTATTAGTATAAAAAAGTGAAGTACTGCGTTTCTACTACTATTGTGTAAAAAAGCAATAACTTCTATTATTACTACTACATTGCAACTAAGATGATAACTACTATTACCACTGCTTCTGCTACTGCTACTACTACTACTGCTTCTACTACTACTGCTTCTGCTACTGCTACTACTGCTTCTACTACTACTACTGCTTCTACTACTACTACTGCTTCTACTACTACTACTACTACTATTACTACTGCTACTACTGCTTCTACTACTACTACTGCTTCTACTACTGCTTCTGCTGCTGCTACTATTACTACTACTGCTTCTACTACTACTACTGCTTCTACTACCACTGCTTCTGCTACTGCTACTATTACTACTACTGCTTCTACTACTACTACTACTGCTTTTACTACTACTACTGCTTCTACTACTATTGCTTCTACTACTACTACTACTGCTTCTACTACTACTACTGCTTCACTCACTACCACTGCTTCACTACCACCGCTACCACCACTACCACTACCATCACTACCATTACCACCGTTACCACTGCTTCACTACCATCACTACTACCACCACTACCACCACCACTATTACCGCTACCACTGCCACCACCACCGCCGCCACCACTACCACCTGCTTCACCACTACCACTGCTCTACCACTACTACCACCATTACTACTGCCACTACCGCTTCACTACCACCGCTTCACCACTACCACTACTACCACTGCTTCACTACCACTACCGCTTCACCACGATCACCGCTTCTACCATCACTACCACCGCTTCACCACTACCGCCGCTACCACTACCACCACTATTACCACTGCCACCACTGCCACCGCTACCACTACCACCACCTGCTCTGCTTCACCACTGCCACTGTTTCTTCCACTACCACCACCGCTACCACCACTACTACCACTACCACTATTACCACCGCTACCACCGCCGCCACCACCGCTTTACTACCACCGCCACTGCTACCACTACCACTGCTTCATCACCACTGCTTCTACCACTACCACTACCGCTTCACCACTACTACTGCTTCACCACGATTACTGCTCTACTACTACTACCACCGCTTCTACTACCACCGCCGCTACTACCATCACTACCACCATTACCACCGCTACCACTGCCACCGCCACTACCACTACCACCTGCTTCCGCTTCACCACTGCCACTGCTCTTCCGCTACCACCACCACCGCTACTACCACTACTACCATTACCACCGCCACCACCGCCACCACCACTGCCACCACCGCTTCTACCACTACCGCTTCTGCCACCGCCACTACTACCACCGCTCTACCACTACCGCTCTACCATTACTACCACCGCTTCTACCACTACCACTGCTTCTACCACTACCACCATTACCACTGCTACTACCGCTTCTACCACTACCACCGCTCTACCACTACCACTGCTTCACCATCACTGCCACTACCGTTTCACTACCACCGCTACCACTACCACCATTACCACCGCCACCACTACCGCCACCACCACTACCACCGCTTCACCATCACTACTACCATTACCACCGCCACCACTGCTACCACCGCTACCACTACTGCTACTACTACTGCTACTACTACTACTACTACTACTCTGCTTCTGCTTCTACTACTCCTACTGTTTCTTCTGCTACTACTGCTACTGCTACTACTACTACTGCTACTACTACTGCTACTACTACTACTACTACTCTGCTTCTGCTTCTACTACTGCTACTGTTTCTTCTGCTACTACTGCTACTACTACTACTGCTTCTGCTACTACTACTACTACTATTACTACTACTACTACTACTACTACTACTACTACTACTACCCCTCTCCAACTTATACTACAACCACAAGGTCTACAATATGATTACAGCTTTTACTACTACTTCTTCTAAAATATACGTAAAATAGGACTGGAGCAGTACAGAACAAGTTTATACCAAAACTGCTCATTTTTTCCCGACTTTTTCATTTCTACAATTACAATTACAATTTGAGCAATATGTGCATGCAAAATAAATAAATAAATAAATAAAAAACCTCAGCCATGTGTTTAATTTAATTGTCTGCTATTGCATGTTTTAGTAATAACAGCTTGTCTTTGCTGTAAAAAAGAAATAAAAAAAATAGTGTCACTGTGCTCAACAATAGTAGAAAATGTGGAAAAGAGTGCATTCATTAGGCACATGGTCTGACACAGAAAGAAACAGTTTGACAACACTTGAGTGAAAACAACCGCACCTGCAGATACACAGAACCTGAACCTCCGCAGCTGCCTTCACACCTGCGAGTCAGTCAAAACATCCTAACAGCCAGGCGTCACTTTTAACCAGCAACAAAACGCCTCTTATGATCAAATGAATGAACCGAAGACTGTTTTAAGACAGGAGTGAGAAATATGGCTCAAGAAATTTTGTTAAAATAAAAGGCTGTCAAAAATATTGAAAATCGGATACTCGTCGAGATTAAAACTAGCATTGAAACTCATTTAAGAGCACATCGACTAGTATACGCCCGCGGACCACTATGGAACCTAACTGGACCACTGAGGTAAGGCCACTTGGGAATAGAAAAGATAATACTATATATATTTTATGTGGGAAATCACATTTTACTGTCTAAATAAAGAGTGTACCGTGATATCGGAGTTAGTTTTGAGTATCAAGTCTATTTGTAAGTATCGAATCCAAGTTGCGGTGGACGCCTCTGCCACTACTCCACAGTGTTAGTATTATTTCAATTCATTTACTTTTTCATTCTGTTAAATACAGCACACATAGTTTAATTTAATTCCCTTATTTAGACTTTTAGCCACACACTACAGAGAGAATTTTCCCGATTTTGGCTGCGATTTCTCCTTCCCGAGTTCAGGGAGGCGTGACCTGACTTTTTGCCACTGCGTTCCTCATGTGTGGTGTCAGTGTCAGATCGTGACCACCAAACGTCAGCAACGCCACGGTAACAGCCGATAAAACAGGGCCTCAGGAGCAGAGGAGTGACGGACACAGAGACGCAACATACAAACTCGGGATATAGTGAAAATAAAGACTTTATTACTCACCTAATGTAAAGTGATACGTTTAAAGTGCAGCATCTCACCCACATTATCCATAGAAATTGTTCTGCACAAATAATGACATCCAGTCCACAAAACTGCACTATTAATCCAGTTTGCGGTGTTCTTTAAAAGTAAAAAGACAGTTTCCTCATATGTGTCTGTTTACATCCACACAGCACCCGGTGAAGCTGCAGATTAGCGATCGAGACTCTACTTCCTGTGGACTTAATCGCCTCTTTTATGCTTTAAAAATCCTGTATCTGAAGTATTAGTTTTACTGTAGACAGGAAACAGCTGAGACGATCGCGCTCACAACTTTATATCCTGTGGTCCTGCAGTCTTTGCGATCGGAGATTTTAAGCTTAAGTTTCTCCTCGTGTCTGTGGTGTGCTCAATTTGTCACACGTTTAAAAATCGTTTAAGACCGAAAAATCCTGTAGTGTGTGGCGGCCTTTAGTTTGTTTAAGGTTACTTTATCACTTATTATTTGTATAATTATTTGCCTTCTTGTTACTTTAATTAAGTTAGTGGTTTTAGTTAGTTATTTTGTGCAATTCCTCCCATTTGTGTTCGGTTTTAGTTGGTCCATCTGTATTTAAACACCCCTGTTCTTTGTCTGG
This sequence comes from Odontamblyopus lacepedii, assembly GCA_034769755.1. Classification (NCBI taxonomy): domain Eukaryota; kingdom Metazoa; phylum Chordata; class Actinopteri; order Gobiiformes; family Gobiidae; genus Odontamblyopus; species Odontamblyopus lacepedii. Next base: position 9,863,938 of record CM068350.1, read on the forward strand.
TTAGGTTAGTTTTGTTCTGTTCTGTTTGGTTTAAGTTGACTTTATTCAATTTAAACTCATTTTTACCCTTGTCGTTGCCTTTCTGTTTGGTCCACTGCACAGGTAGAGAGCGTCTCCATGGAGATGTTAGTTCTTGTTACTGGGAGAGGAGGTCCATTCACGCTTTCTATGATACTTGAACCGCAACATGTGCCAGGGAAATCCAGACTGATACCTCTGTACTTTTATACAGATCAGTCTGGTCAGCACTCCCTCTGTCTGGCCCTCCTCGAGCCAGCTTCAGACAGTGCCATTCCGGTTTATTTCAGCGATGCATGACGTGAAATGAGGAAGGTCATTGGTCATCATCATTTTGAACTAAATCAAAAAATAGTTTACAGTTTCCCTCATTGATTCTGTAGAAATCTGCAATGTTTTTTTCAGTTCCACATGATTTTCTGTATTCAATACGAATGAACCACATTTGGCACTAACCACCAGGTAATAAACATTTCTTATATCATCACAGAGCAGGCAACAACAGTACCACAATAACATTTTAGTTTCATTTCATTAAGCACCCCAAATCATGAACTAAAAACTGGTCGAAGTTAGTTATTGACTGGTACTTAAACAACCATTAGTCTGCGTTTTTACAAACACCAAACGAATCATTGTTAAAATATCATGTCAGTACGGTTATCGAGATCGTGTAGAAAATATCAAGATATCAATATTACTAACCCTACCACACAGGGTGACATAGGCGGTGCAATAACTGTCTTTTCTTCTCCCCGTCTCTCCCTGTCCTTGTGTCAGTGATCCTGCAGTCAGCCTTCTTCATACTCGGCTCTAACAGGCCTTTCATTAGCAGCTCATCAATAATCTCCAGCTCAGGACCGACACTTGAAGCCCCTTTCACCGGAGAGATCACGGCACCAGGGCCCCACACTCACCAGAAGACGCACAAAATGAGACCCAACTGTCATTTGTTCTCGTGTTTTCAGTGCTGTGTGTCCTGAGCCGATTGTGGGACTTCGTGGTTTCCTTGTTATGACAGGGCGTGAGTGTGTGTGGGTGTGAGTGTATGTGCAGATGCAATAACAAGTGTAGACAGTGTATCTGTGAGGATCTGGAGATTTGATCAGACACTATTTTGCTGTTGTTGATACATGCAAAAAATAGCCCTTGTGTATTATTTATACAGAGAGATATCAGCCTGGACAACACTCCCTCTGTCGCAGCTCCAGCTAGAACCAAACTAAACTCATCGGTCACCCATCAGTTTGAAAAGCATGACATTTCTCTCATCTTAAATGAACAAAACTCTGCAATGTTTCTTTCTCTCTCCTGATATTATTAGGCCCGAGCCCCTACAGGGCGTAGGGCCTATTGCTTCCGCAACGATGATGCCTGGGCGAAGCCCAGGCATCATCGTTGCTAACTGTCTTACGAAGTTCAGCGCGAAGCGCTGAACTTCGTCCCTCGATCGCTCTCACCGTGAACAGCAGTATCCTAGCAACCCATGCCGAAGGCATGGGACATGCATATTTGTTCTTGCTAACAAGTCATCGTCAACATTGAGTGAATGGGCGAAGCCCATTCACTCAATGTTGACAAAAGTAGCGCGAAGCGCTCCTCTCCCTAAAACACACTCCTGACATCAAGCTGTATCCAAGCCCCAGGCCGAAGGCATGGGCCATATTTACAGCTGCTAAAATGAATGGAAATCAATGGGGGGTCAATGGCGGACCCCGACTAGATGGTGAATGACGGGCGCGTAAGCCCCCGTCATTCACCAATGACCCCACAGTGACGTGGGGAAGCTCGAGAGCTTTCAAAAAATGTATAATATGTGTTTCCTATGTAAAAGGATATATTGTTTTTGCTAAAATTATTATTATTTTTAGGCCCGAGCCCCTACAGGGCGTAGGGCCTATTGCTTCCGCAACGATGATGCCTGGGCGAAGCCCAGGCATCATCGTTGCTAACTGTCTTACGAAGTTCAGCGCGAAGCGCTGAACTTCGTCCCTCCCTCGCTCTCACCGTGAACAGCAGTATCCTAGCAACCCATGCCGAAGGCATGGGACATCCATATTTGTTCTTGCTAACAAGTCATCGTCAACATTGAGTGAATGGGCGAAGCCCATTCACTCAATGTTGACAAAAGTAGCGCGAAGCGCTCCTCTCCCTAAAACACACTCCTGACATTAAGCTGTATCCAAGCCCCCATGCCGAAGGCATGGGCCATATTTACAGCTGCTAAAATGAATGGAAATCAATGGGGGTCAATGAGAGACTCCGACGAGATGGTGAATGACGGGCGCGTAAGCGCTCGTCATTCACCAATGACCCCACGGTCACGTGGGGAAGCTCGAGAGCTTTCAAAAAATGTATAATATGTGTTTCCTATGTAAAAGGATATATTGTTTTTGCTAAAATTATTATTATTTTTATTTGTTTATTATTCTTTTTTCTTCTGCTCTTTGAGCTCTAATTTGACCCCTGAACACGCTCAAAACTCACCAAATTTTGCCCAAAATTCAGAAGTGGCGAAAAATTTGATAAAATATATATTGCATGTATGGGTATAAAAAAGTGGCGCGACAGCGCCACCTGCAAAAGTCAAAATACATTGCGCCTATGGGAGATGTCCCCACGTAAAGTTTGTCGTACAGTCACGAAATTCGGTACAGACATTCCTCATGTCAAGACAGAAACTAAATATTATTATGGCCACGCCCCTAGACAAAGCAGTAGGCAGCCTTCTTGGATTGAAATAAAAGTTGCTGAGTCAGCATTTTCGCTCACGCCGCATTTGAACGAACTCCTCTGAAGGCGCTTCGCCCACAGGGGTCAAAATCGGCCTACATCAACTAGAGAAGTGGGGCATTAAACGATAGCTGAATTTTTAAATTAACTGTCACGGTTTACGTGCGGCGAAGCTGCAAAATTTGTTCAAATTTTTTGCAATTTTCCAAAGTCTAAATTTGCTCCGCTCGCCATACAAAGTCCGATTGGGCTCAAATTTGAATCACTTGTAAAACTTTTGTGCCAAAGCCAACTAATTGTGACACGAACAAAAATGGTGTGATAGCGCCCCCTGCAGGACACAATAAAATTTTGCATGGATGGTCAAAATTTTAGTTTTTAGAAAATGTACCAAATTTTGTACAAAATTACTTTGGGCCATCTCAATCAAAAAAGCCAATGTAAACCATATCCTATTTTTAACCGTGTTGCCATGGTGATGCGCGAAAGCTCCAATGTTATCCTAATGGGAAATATCAGATAAATTCCCATTCATGACAAATATTTTACTTTCACAGAATATTCTCATATTTGGCTCAATGACTCTTCCTGTCATCCCGATCAAAAAAGTCAATGACAACCATATGCTATATTTCACAGGGTTGCCATGGCGATGCGCCAAAGCCTCCATGTTATCCTTATGGGAAAATTTCAACAATTTCTTACTTTTCAAAGTGATATAACGTCTTATTAGTTTCATTCAAGAACGTCAAATTTAGCACAGTGATTCTTCTGGTCAGTCCGAACAAAAAAGTCCGGGGGGCCAAAGTTGTATTTTGCACGGTGTTGCCATGGCAATGTCCCAAAGTGCCCATGTTTGTCTATGTTGGCACATCAGCATTTCCAGTGTCTGTGGACTTTGTGTTTGGTGGCAAGTTCAGCCCAAAGCCACAAACACACAGAGACAAGAGGCTCATCAGCGCCACCCGGGGGAGCGTCAGCGCCACCCGGGGGAGCGTCAGCGCCACCCGGGGAGCGCTGGACGGCCGAAAGTGACGCCAGGCGACACGGTCAAAATTTTACTTTTTCTAAAATGTACCAAATTTTGTACAAAATGACTTTGGGCCATCTCAATCAAAAAAGCAAATGTAAACCATATGATATTTTTAACCGTGTTGCCATGGTGATGCGCGAAAGCTCCAATGTTATCCTAATGGGAAAATTTCAACAATTTCTTACATTTCAAAGTGATATAACGGCTTAATAGTTTTATTGAAGAACATGAAATTTGGCACAGTGATTCTTCAAGTCAGCCTAAACAAAAAAGTCTGGGGGCCAAAGTCGATTTTGGACAGTGTTGCCATGGCGATGTCCCAAATTGCCCATATTCGTCAATGTTAACACATCAGTATCTCCAGTGTGTGTGGACTTTATGTGTTTAGTGACAAGTTCAGCCCAAAGCCACAAACACACAGAGACAAGAGGCTCATCAGCGCCACCCGGGGGAGTGTCAGCGCCACCCGGGGGAGCGTCAGCGCCACCCGGGGGAGCGTCAGTGCCACCCGAGGGGAGCGCTGAATGCGAAGCGCGGCCACCAATGGCCATTTGATGCCACTTGCAATGTTGACAAAAATAGCGCGAAGCGCTCCTGTCCCCAAAACACACTCCTTACATCAAGCGCGATCCAAGCCCCCATGCCGGAGGCATGGGCCATATTTACACCTGCTAAAATGAATGGAAAACAATGGGAGTGAATGGGCGACCCCGACAAGATGGTGAATGACGAGCGCGTAAGCGCTCATGTTATCCTACTGACAAAAATGTCTTTTCATTACATTTTGGCTGAGTAATACACCTTCTGTCAATTTATTAACCACCCAAAAAAACTGTATGTATGTATGCATGTATGAACATTGCACCTTTAAATTAAGACCGTTTTGTCACTCAGCAGAAGAACCTATCTATAGTTATTAGAGTGCAAATCATTTATAAAGCTTATTTACTATGATATAATTGCGTATTTCAAACCTAATTATAACAGATATCTTCTGAATTATGCATCAGTGCATTTAATTGAACTATTGTCCTCTGTATTGAACCAATCTTCACCAAGTTTCCATTTAAATGTTATACATGCTGAAACATAGTCTTTATAAATGTTTTAACTTTTCAGCTAATTAATTACCTAAAATATTTGTACATACACATTTATAATTACATTTTCTATTAAATAAACAGAAACAAGATTCAATCAAGACTTTTTATTTAAGTTGCCACTCCGGATAAACTTGACTAAGACCATTTACAATGTTAAAAAGACCATTGGGCAAATGAAAAACAGTTGGACACTGATGAACACATTTCTTTTGCTATTCAGTCTTTATATACAATAGCACAGCATGTTATTAAAGCAAACCTAAAACATAACAAAGTGTCATCACAAATAAACTATACATTACAATTATTATTATTTATTATATTACAAGTACACAAAGAAGAATCATTTAGCGCAGCATGTTGTTTTAGAAAACCAAAACCATAACCAATAGCCATTATACATGAACACTGTATTACAACACATGACAATATAAATAAATAAAAACACATCTTTAAGCATTACTGTACAACACAATTTACAGTTTTCATATTATTTGGGCAAATCTGAACCACTCTTCGTCTGACCCATGACCTTGAACCCGTTTGTCTTAGGACCGAACCAGGAGCCCCTGACAAAACAGCTCTGAGGATCATCTGGGCACGCAAACCTCTCCACCGCGATAAGGTGGTGGTTCAAGGAGAGGGCCGCCCCTCCCCCTGAGTAGAGCTGGGGGAGAGGAGGTCTCCCCCCTCCCCTCCCCGATCTCCTGCCCCCGGATGGGATAACAGGAGAAAGGGAGGGGAGAGGGGGGGAGGAGGAAGAAAGAGAGGAGAGGACAGAAAGAGGGAAGGGAGAGAGGACAGAAAGAGGGGAGAGAACAGAAAGAGGGGCGAGAGAGAAAGAACAGAAAGCAGGGAGGGAGAGAACAGAAAGAGGAGAGGAGAGAGCTGGAGGGAAAGTAGATGAAGGGTGACACAGGGAGAGATGAGGGAGCTGATAGAGGAAAAGATAGGTAGGACTGTGAGAGATGGGAGGGAGAAAGAGGGGTGACAGAGAACAGGAGGGGCTGGAGAGAGAGGAGGGGGAGAGAGGGGAAGGGAGAGGAGGAGAAGTGGAAGAGGGGAGACATGATGGAGAAACAGAGAACCAGTCAACTTGGACAAAGGCCACAAAACATTTGAGCTGAAAAACATACAGTATGTGTGCACTCATCACTGTATGTAATATTAACTACAAATACATATAAACCATGACTAACATGTATAAAAGCTACAAACTACCAACACACACTTAAAAACCCTACAAATACATATGTACAATAAACTACCACTAACATGTATATGAACCACAAACAACCAACACACACTTAAAAACCCTACAAATACATATGTACAATAAACTACCACTAACATGTATATGAACCACAAACAACCAACACACACTTAAAAACCCTACAAATACATATGTACAATAAACTACCACTAACATGTATATAAACCAGAAACAACCACCCTACAAATACCCGCCTGTTAATTTATACACAAATAACTGCTACAACTGAATACAAAAAAACTATAACCGCATGATTAAAAACGCAACACGCGCATATAAATGTGATGAGTTGTCAATAAGCAACAACTGTCCATTTAGAACAAACTAAAATAATTTGATTAATTAATACCAATTTATTCTAAAGGCGCGGCCTCTGTACATTTAAAAGAAAATGCGATCCCCTCATGGTCGCTGAAGTAAGTTGGCACTACTACAGAGTCTATGTCATACTCTGTAGATTTGACATATAAATGATCAATTAAAGTCCCCCTCTCAGTTGTGGGAGATTTGACATATTGAACATAACCTCTTTCTGTCATAAAATTGCAGAGACTTGTAGATTTCAATATGTCTTCATTAAAATCTCCCACCACCACCACAGTGGCACAATGTGAGTTTAGCCAATTCAGTAACCTATCCAAATTATATTTAAACAGAGACATGGGATATGACGGTGGACGATAAACAGCTGCAACTATAATTTTCTGCTCTGCAAAATAATTCACTAAACATTCTAAACTGAAATCCTGTACTGTGATTTCATAGTTGCTTTTCTTCACAGTACATGCCAACACCACCGTGCTGTTGGCCCAGTAAACTAGTCAGAGCTGGGTGATGAGTCTGCCGATAGGATAAACTACGGGGACGACTATGGAAATTATACCCTTCAATGTGACTAGTTTGAAAAGTTGAATCTACAGTTAACCATGTCTCTACCACAGCAATACAGTTAGGCTGCCAATGCTGTGTGCATGAGGCCAAATCTGACACATGTCGCACTAAACCCTGAATATTCATAAAAAAGAATGTTAAGACATGTGCCTCTTGTAAGTGCCAGGGCGCACTCGCCACTATGAAGGGAGGCATGTTCTCAAGCGCCGCCTAATACCATCATTACAATAAATAGCATTTGCGTCAAAGTCTTGAATAATAAGACCCTCTAAACTCCTAACGCGACTAAGGGCCACATACGCCTGACCCGCTGTAAAAACCTGTTTAAGGGACACCACTGCTTGATCTACGGTTACGCCCTGTACTTTATGAACCGTACACGCCCACGCTAGTTTAAGCGAAACTGACGACGCTTCTCCCTCGCTTATTCGCTTGCTCTTCTTCTGGTTCTATGCGAGTAGAACCAGTCAGGTCTGCAGGGGTACGCGCTTGCCTCCTCCTCTGCGCGCCTACTCGATCGTCACAAATTTAACATAAATTGCTAAAGGAGGCAGGTTTTTCTGTGAATTTCCAACTATATATGTAATTATACCACATACCCCATTTACTAGACCGTCAGCCAAATCTACATTTTTACAGAGCATAACGCGCGCATTTACACCTAAGACTAACGCCTCCTCCAAACTGGCTTGTTTGGATTTATGGAGATGGCCTTGTATTTCTGTTAACTTACCGGTGTTTTTGTCGTAGCCAAAATCACGCCGCACTAATTGTAATTTTTTCAGGACAGATTTTATTCAGTATCTTTAAATTATAATTTGTAACAAAGCTATTCTTTGTAAAAATATGTAAAACGTCAGGATCTTCACCTGTTTCACAACGTTTTAATATATCAATATCATCATCACGCATTGGTGTCCCTCTGGAGCGCACTCTAAGCCGGTTCAATAACTCTGCAAAAGTATTATCTTTATGTCTAACTACAGTGTTTAATGCTGCAATTTGGAATAAATCTGTAAATAGATTAACGCCTACAACTTCTTTGTACAGAGCCTGACCCATGACCGGCGATAATTGAAAGAAATCCCCAACAGCGATAATAGACACATTTCCAAATGGAGAAAAGTCACGTGACTGTTTAATTTGACGCAATCGACCGTGAATATAAGTAAATAACTTTTTATCAACCATGGATATTTCGTCAATGATTACAATTTGTAAATCCATGTACTTAACGCCAAGAGTGTATTAATCTTTTCCTCTCCTAGTGGACTGTAAGGGAGGGAAACCTTAGTGCCGATACTAAACGTGGTGTGGATAGTAGTCGCCTGTAAGTTATACGCTGCTATCCCTGTCGGAGCCGTTAGTAAAACACTAACACTATCTGGACTTTGGCAAATCGGAGCAAACAATCGCGACGCCTGCACTGAATCGCCCTGATGAGGTGACTTTTCCCGGTGCCTGCCCCACCCGTGATAAACACATGCAATGGCTCTGGGTTGTTACCAGCTACTTTCTCTAAGCACCATTGCCGTATTTTGTAAAAATGGACAGTTGTTGCTCATTCAGAGTTTTCACAAGTGAAAGACCCTCTTGACGACTCATGACATTTCTCTTCTCTATGTGACAAACCTGTTCGCTCCTTACAGCCAAGTCTGGAATAGCCTCTTGCTCATGCTCAGAAGTCACACCCTGTAACATCTCTCTGAACTCCTCCTCACCTCTAACCTCTCCACTTCCTGTTCTGGGCAGAGCAAGCCCCACGCATCCTCCTGAATCTCTCCACAATCCATCTGCTCATACACCTCCTCCAAGTCCTCAGCTGCAAGTTCAAAGCGACGCCTATTTGAATCAACTATTAACTTAACCAAATGGGCCGATCCGTCACTCAAACGCACATCGCCGGTTTTATAGAAATGTTCGAATGTTTCAAATGGAGGCGGCTTAAGGTCGGCCTCAACACGATACGGAAAGAATAACTGGAGAATACTTTGATGAAATAACTCTGGGTTTTTAGTCTCAGAAAACCGCGCATATCTAACGACGGCGGGCTTGGTCCGTGTTCTTTTAGTAATCGCGCCTAATCCGTTTTGTAAAAGAATTGGGTTTTTACATTTATCAGATGGACCAAGTAAGCGATATTCGGATACGAATGTCGCTATGCACATGTCATTAAATGTGCTGTCATTTGGTCTACTTAAGTATCTATCAATTATGTTTGTCATCCAAATATTATCCCCCATTTCATCATCTATTTCGCCAATTGGTCTGCTCATGCGCACTATATTATCGCCAGTGGGGACAAAAGACACTTTACGCGAAAACTCCTTAAGGTGCATGTTTGTGACGCGATACACAGCTTCCTGCGCAGAGACATCACGATTATGAAGATAAACGCTGCCTAACTTTTAAATGCCTCTTTCGCACTAACATTACCTTTGGAAGCTTCTTTTGTGCATTACTTAAAAGTAAACCCATCTCTCTCTCGGCTTTAGAAATATATGAAATAATATACACGACGACGCCCACGCATCTACAACGAACTGAATGTCCATATTGGCATTCCAGCAACTTAATAATTTCTCGTTGTAGTTGTTTATAAAGGCTTCTCTAACCTCCCTCTTTAAAACTGTGTGTGTGTGTCCGCTCTAAAACGCTGTATATCTGTTCAAATGTGGACTGTGTTAACCCCAGTGACGCAAACAACTCTTCAGCACTAAGACACAGGTTATTTTCATCAAGAACAGCATTCTTCAGCACGCTCATAATGAATTGAGCCTCCTCCTTCGTTACAAGGGGCTCTGACTCAGGGTCTTTACGCTTAATAAACGCACGCGCTGACACCGGACGCGGGAAGTTAAAACGACACACTTTGTTATTTTTTCTACATGTTTTTGAGTGACGTTTAGAATGCTGCTGCACTGAAGTCACTTTTTCCAATAAATCTGGATCTGATGGTAGTTCACAGGTAACATATTTATCAACAAACTGAACTACCTCCTCATCTTTATTTACACCGAGCTTTGGGGCATTTTCTATCCAAAATAGACAGTGGACATGGGGTGATCCACGCTGCTGGAATTCTACACGATAAAAATAATCTATCACTTTACCGATGGGCTGAGCTGGGGACAGAATAACTTTACGTAAAAAGCGATGCCAACGGGCGCCAAACATACGAGCCGCAGTTACAGGGTGATGACGCAAAGGTCACATCTCTCAGCCCAATCTAAATCGTTAACACTCCGAGTACTACCTTCCTGCTTTAAGAGCGCTTTAAGGAGGCTTGACCAGCGGAGATCTGCAGAACTAAATGAACAAAACCACGCCGGAATACCAAGCCGCCGAATACACGCAAACAAATCTTTTGTGCCGACTGCCAGAATGGCGGCGCCCTCTAATAGGCTGCATAAAACGATAGCCATTATCATACAGTAACAAATTTTCCAAAGTTGCATCACCTGCAGCAGCATTACCGTGACCAGAATGTCCCTTTCGCAACGCTTATAGATACTTTTGACACGACCTGCTGAACCTCTAACATGTACAATGCCAAAAAAGAAACTTAAAATTTTGTGCAAATCGACCATCCACGTGCATGAGTCTATTAATAAAATACCGCACATGGTCAAACGAATAGGCCGAGGACTATGAAACGTATTACGACCATACGGAAACTCCTTTGGAAAGCATTTAGCCTCATTTTCTTTATCACACAACAAACTCACAGGGCTGTTCCTCGGCTGGAGCCAAATTCAAAATCCCCTCAAAGTAATGATCAAGAGCTTCCTGAGCTATATCTACAGGCATGAAACACGTATCCTGATACATACAGTGACGCTGTCTATCATGGAGAAGCTCATCATCTAAATCTTCTGCCTGCTCCTGTTCTGCGCCCTTTTCATTCTCTACAGTAACACCTGCACGTGTATCAATAACTTCATTAGCACTGGCTCCCTTTATCTGTACCTTCTTCCCTAGCAAACTCATTTACCCACTCTTCATTAAAATCAATGTCAAAGTAATAACTGTTGTTTTCTTTAAGAACTGCAATGGCCCTCCGTACACGTGCTGTATCTACATACTGATACTCATAATGTCCCTTATAAGTCAGTTTACGCTTCAGTTTTACAGGCAACAAACAACCGTCCATGTTACTACGCGGCAATAGCCTAATCGACTCCTTAACCCTTGAAGGTAAACAAGTTACAGGTCCGTGTATTCCACGCTGGGAGCCTTTTGGCAAGGCTAAAATCTGCATAAAATTAATATTGAGTGCCACTATGTGCTGTTCAATAGTGTTCAAGCAGGCTAGCTCAGGTGGAATGTCGTCCAATTGTAAATTATTAACTGAACACTCAGGTGGAATTTGACCTTTGCAAAGTTTTGAGTTGCAAGTGTAGCAGATCCATAAACTTCCTCGACAATCGAAGAGCGGGCATGGCGATGGACAATCGTTAACACACGCATGTAAATAGGCCTCTGAGATACAGGCATTAGCTACATCCGCGCATTTCGGTTTAGCCATAAAGTCATCCTTTCTACAAGGTAAGACCTGGTTTTTAAATAACAGTTTTAGACAAACGCAGCAAATGTATTCCGGACCATCTTCCCTTTCTTTGAAAAACTGCTCCATAACAAAAGTGAAGTTTTCCAATTTTAGTTTCATCTGTTTTTGCTTGTTCCTGAATGCTGCCCGGTCCTATTTTTAAATTGATCATTACTGTGATATTTTTGTTTGCCAATTGCTTTCACTTTTTGTTTATGTTGGGGATTTGATTTATACTTATGTTTACTGGCTGCTTTCATGTGTTGTTTATGTTGTAAATTAAATTTATATTTCTGGATGCTAGCTGCTTTAAGTTTATTTTGATAATGTGTATCAATGCTGTATTTATTTTTACATGCAGCTTTATGTTTTTGTCTATATTCTATGTTGGTTTTATATTTATGTTTGTTTGCTGCATTGATTGCAGACTTAATTTTCTGCCTATACTCTACATTCATTCTGTATTTATGTGTCTTTGCAGCATTGATTGCAGACTTAATTTTCTGCCTATACTCTAAATTCATTGTGTATTTATGTTTGCTTGCAGACTTAATTTTCTGCCTATACTCTAAATTCATTGTGTATTTATGTTTGTTTGCAGCCTTTTTCCCTCTCTATACTCTACATCATGTCTATATATTTGTTTAGCTCTTATTTTGGTTGCTTCTTTCAGCTTTTGTTGATATGCCAAATTAGACCTGTATCGTGTCAAATTCTTTTCTTTAACATTTTCTCGATTTTGTAAATACTTTTCTCTCATTATTTCTTTGATCATGTGGTGGTGTTTGTTGTAGGTGCTTTTTAGATGTTTTTGTTTTTTCTTTAGTAAATACTTTGATAACACAGGTTCTTGATTAATTTCAATGTCTTTATTTACCTGACTGACCTGTGTTTGAAAGGCTACCTTTTTAGGCCTAATATTGTAGCCCTCCACTGACAAGCGATACATTTGGCAGCATTCATAACAAGTGAGGGAATTCGGATTTTGGACGCAAGTTACGATTTCATAATGACCGTTAACATTTTCAAGATAGATGCCACTGGATGACAAAGGCTTGGTAGTACAACCATATTTGAGCCAATGTCCATTATAAAATGTAAATACATTAACACCTAAATAATCCGCAGTCGCATGAATTTCAACTTCAGTGGCCCATGTGCCAACTTTACGCATGTTTGACGCGCTGATATAGTCTTCTACAGACGAATAACCATCGCGCAGTACCGTGTTATATTTTAAAGGATTATTTAAAAGGTGTTTAACAATCGCAAGTCTAATTTTCCTATGATCTTTTTGTGTACCACTAATGGCCTGCGTAAATCGCCGAAAAGAAACAATTACCATCCGCAACAATTTTGTCTTTGTGACACGGAGCGCCTAATGGACCTACAGTTTTAGGATCTGCTACACCAACCTTCTGATAGTCTGCCTTAATGTGTCTGCACAAGTCCTTACAATCACTTTCAGTAAGTGGATTGAAGGACAGGGCATTCTCCTGAACACTGCTGCACAGCACATCCAAGTCAACATCAGTATCATGCTTACACATGTTTCGGGGCACAGAACACACTTCTGCGGCCTCTTTGCGCTTTAAGCCCCTCAGACTGTCCTCTGCTACAACATTAACACCAGTGATCTCAAACTCTTTAAAAGACACGCCATCACTATCCTCATCACAATTACCATAACATGCAGCCAATGCACAAAAATAACTATACAGCTCATCTATACTATTAAAATACACAACCACACTTTTGCCATCAGCATCTACCAACCCATCAGCACTACGCGAGTGAGAGTCGACCACCGCAAACCGACCATTGTTTTTAATAACTGCACAAGTACTACCACAGAGTGTCATAAGACATGTGTCGTACTGTGCCAACATCTGCTCTAAACCACCATCTAACGTCACCCATGCGCCTGCCTCAATGAAGTCATGCTCTACGACATTAGCAGCTCCATTACGTGGCTCACTGAAAGAAAACCTGAACCGCTGCCCATCTATAACAGACTCAGTCGGTAAGTCTGTAACAAGTAAATACCCAATCCCACTAATTGAGCCCAGATTCCGACGCCGTGTACAGTGCATCCCCAAGAATCAAAACCCTGTCTAACTGCCTCTGATCCCACGAAAACACATTCAACACCGTATGCTGGGCTAAAGCTACCAGAGATATTGCCATACACTGTACACCTCCATACACGAACCGATCATCGCCTGATGAAAACTACCCCTAATTACAGAAGGAAGATTTTCCCTAACACTAACAGGTACTACATCACACTGTGCACAACAAGACTTATCTTTGTCCCCTTTGTCAGAAGAACTCTCCTCTTGGACAGCTGGTGGACGGCTGAGCGGAGAAGGTTGACTGGTTGCAGAAGAAGAAGGAAGGCTGGTCAGATGAGGAGGGCTGAGTGGAGGGAGTGGAGAAGATGGCAGCAGACAGGTCTCAGGAGAAGGGCAGGCCTACAAGATGCAAAGACAATTTAATATTAGTGTGTCTTCAAACTTCAAACTCCATTTCATTTTTATACTATATATAGTAAAAAAAATTACATTATATATATCTCTATGTATGTATGCATGTATGTATATATGTAATCAATCCCATCAACATGCTACATAGGTCCCAGGTCGTCACTGTAAAGGAGAAGCCGTTTTCAATTGACTTACCTCGTAAAATATCAAATATATATTTTGTTGACATTGTTAACTCACCTGGTCTGTCATCATCTCTCTGGAACTGCCGAGTGATGTTCCTGGACTCACTTCCACCTCTCCGCACTACAAAAACATTATACATTAACCCTATATGCACAGTCACAGACACATATCACTCCATTATATAAACTTAGCTCATACCTGGTCCAGTTCCATCCCAGGCAGGGAGACGGGAGGAGAGACAGGTCTCACCTCGAGTGTAGGTCCTGCCTCAAACTTTGTAAAGACAATATACTATTAGTCACCATTTTTAATAAAAACAGGACAAAGGCTGTGGAAAGACAAAACAAGCTCACCTGCCGCTGGGAGCGACGGCGCTTTGAGGCAGGTGGTTTTATTGTCTCGCGAGAGACATTCTCCTCCATCCCGATGTGGAGCTGGCACGTGTCAAGCGCTTACGTGCCAATCCGGACATGGAGATGACGGGTGGAGTGTAACGCTTCACCACGCCGGCATAGGAGGGGCAAGGAGGGGAAAGGCTTCTCACCTCCACAACCGCCTATGAAATAAAAGCATGACTGATGAGTAAAATCACACATTTGTCATGTACACATCAACACATACAACACTGACCTGGTCCTCCTCCAATGCAGTTGGGGAGCTGACAGGTGAGCAGGGTCTCACCTCCGACCGGGAGAGGAGCGTGAGAGAGAGGGGCGGTGCCTCACCTCCACAACAGGCTACAGAACAACATGTACAAGTCAGTTATATACGCCAGACATAGAATATATCTGTAATCCTGCACCCACCTTCTGCTCCTCCTCCTCGGATGTTGAGCTGGAAGGTGAGCCCTCTTGCTCACCTTCCCAGCCGCTGCCTTGACCGCTCCCTGGGGCTGGCGTTTAAGGGCAACAGCTTTGCGACGCCCTGGTTGAGACGCCTTTTGAAAAGAAAAGGGTGGTTTCTTTACAAATTGCAAAATCAAAACTGAGTCTTTTATACATAACTCAATTTGACAGTAAAAATACCTTCTTTTCCTTAGGAAAAGAGCCAAGGTTGATGGAGAGATCTTTTCCATCTCAACCAACATGGCGGGGCTGAACACCAGAGGCGAGAAGTGTGTGGAGAAAGCAGGCTCCACCTGTGCATATATCAAAAGTTTTCATATTATGGTCTGTATCATTGGATCAGAACTATGTGACTAGTGTCATGTCATAAACTCACCTCAACCAGTCCTGTCTGGACTCCCACAGGAGAGCTCTGGTTCTTCTGTGAAAAATCAAATCAATAAAGCATGAATAATATATAAGTTGTGTTCATACAATGTCATAGCATTCTACATTTAATTCTAAAATGCAGACATATGCAGATATTGTTTGGCTGATATATCGAGCCAATATTTACTTGTTTTCATTAATTGGCTATCCGCCCTAAATCTCTATCTCTATGCATAAAGAATAAATATAAAATGCTTAAATTGAACACTTTAGTGTGCTTATAACTGTACAAAATATGTATTAATTGCTCTCTTATAAGGTTATGATTATAAAATTAGATATGAGTGAGTTTCATGGACAATAATCGAAATCAGTCCTATATATCTGTCACTGGTTTCTCTGAAGTCTAAACCATCGGTAACACTATCAGCCATTAAAAACTCAAATATTTATCTATGTAATTTACATGGCGACAAGCAGTTTACATTATCAGACCAGTTTCTTTGGCTATAAAACACTATAGAATAAATGAAAATTGGATCAGATTATACTGAAAACATTGCAGGCAAAGCAATACAAGAAGTGACGGGCCCTTCATTAGCAAATATAAGGGCACCTTTAAAGCCACAGAGTCTATGGAACAAAGAGCATTTGAACCAAATTACAGAAATAGAAAACTGTTTCACCCTCCAGATACAATATTGGGACACTAAAACAGCTGTGATTTAAAAAGGCCATTAAATAAACTAAATAATTGTAGCATTTCATATATCCAGGTGTAGTAAAAGGGTCACAATAATGACCATTTATGCCTGAAAACATCTCAAATAAAACACCACCCATATATGTGCTATTTAAAATTTAACGTGCTATTTATATGTGCTATTTAAAATTGAACTCATCATGAGATTTTGCATAGCTTGATTAAAAAAACAAAAACAAAGTTTTGAGTTTGAGTTTCAAACAATGGAAAATTTTATGTGACTTCACTAATACTCAATCAATCAATATCAATTAATATTCTGTGACATCACTTTGTACTGAATAGAACAGTTGCTACAGTTTTAGATGCTTGTACAATTTCATGGCAACTGATCTGTATCAACCCTATCAATTCATACATTGTGTCACTGTTACCTTTCTGCCTCGTCCAACCAGTGTCCACTCAGTAGGGGGTGGGGGTGGTACGGGCGCAGGTCCAGTCACCACCACTCTTGGCTTAACCCTCCTGGTGGCAGGTCGGGGGTGGGATGGGGGAGGAGACACCGGGGCAGCGGGATCCGGTGTCTGTAGCTGCGTGTAGCAAGCCTGCCACAGCAGCTGGGCATAGATCCCCATCCCATGGCTGTCGCTCAGATGGACCTGAAACATTAAGAATATAAGCAAACATCCATTAAAAATTAGTAAGGGTAAATCAACCATTCAACAATAATATAAACTCAGATTTAAGATTGTGTTTTAACCCATTAGGGAGGAGATAGAAAAGTTTGATCTCATCTTAATTAGAAAATGTGCTGAATGTGACCCTGTTAAAGCTGGCACACAGAGGGCAGTGCAGAGCCAAACACAAATGAACAAATAAGAACACTGAACTTACGCCGTCCCAGCTCCACAGCTCCAGGCGATCCATCGGAAACTGCTCAGCCACAGGGAAAAAGCGGATTCCTTTGAAAACATAAGCACATCACTAAACCATTGTATTAAATATAAAGGGGACACATGCAACACTGTTCAAAAGAAAGTGTTCTAAAGTATTGAACAAACATTTGAAACATTATTATACCCATGCGCGCTGAGACCGGTGGTACTCCTGTCTCAGGAGGGTCTGGACTTCCAAATCATCAACCAGACGATTCGAAAATCCATGACACAGACCTATGTGAAACATTAACACGTTAACATACTGTGAAATATCAAACAAGCAAAAATAATAATAATTAAAAATATACCCTCTGCCAGCGGCTGCAGACATAGGCCAGAGTCGGCCGAACTCAGCTGCAGCCTTATCATCAGTGCGGATGGAGTGAAGGTTGTTGCACGGGAGAGCAGGCAGACCAGAGCAGGCTCTATGAAAATCAAAAACTTTAATGCCCAAGAAATCATTTAAACACATGGACATTGAGATAATCAACAAAATGGCATTACACATGTTTTGTTGTACCAATAAATTAAGATCATTTGTTTAAATTATCTTCTTAAATATGCTGAATCAAAGCTTTTTTTTTTTTTTTTTTTTTTTTTAAAAGAAACACTATGTAACATTTGTGGTGGAGGATGCCTCCCACTTGTCTCCATGGAGATGTTTTTGTTTTGTCTGGATGGCCATCTCTTTCCTTGGACACAGGCAACATCACCAGGTACAAATCAGATGTACTTCTGTGCAATAAAAATGTAAGATGAATGAGCTTTAATGCCATATGGTGGGACATTCCAAGAAACAAAAGAATATCTCCGTGAAGACAAGCAGGTATCTTAACCTGCACCAAAAAAGTTACATAGGGCACCTTTAAAAATTTGGATTCAGCAAATTCAAACTATTTCAGGACATTATCAAAACAATTATTCAATTTTGTAGGTTCAAAAACACAATATTTTCATTACTAGCTCACCTCTGGTCAGCGGGTCGCGCCAGCTCTCGGTGGATGTCACGTGCAGAACCTCCAGGGGTCGAACTGAAGCCAAAGGAAAGACATCCTCTGGCATCGGCTCGAACCCATCCACGATAGCTCGTAGATGAGAGTGCCCGACAATCAGAACGAACTAGAGACAACAAAACAAAACAAGTGCACTCTGTAATCCTTCTGTTGGAAAGTCTATTACCTAAACTGTACATATGCTTTAGTCATAAATAATGTAATTAAAGGTTGCTTTTTTGCTATAGTCTACAGTATGATATAAAGCATTTCTGACCTTTCTAACAGGGCAAGTGTCTGGAGAGGCCACCCTCTCCCAGTAAGAATGCATGCATTTAAAATTGATTTTAAACATGAATTTTTCTTTTACTAATTCACCCCTAATTATATAAATGCAAAATAGGCACGTTTACTGCTATACTGTGGAACATTGCAGACAAAGCAAGACAGACGGGCATGTGCCCCTTCCAGATGAACACTGCACCTTTAATATTCCACAACAAATGCTTTTCGCTTCATTCTTAGTGAATGTCTGTGGTAGCATGAAATCTCATTTTAGAATACAAAACCGCCAATTTATATGAAAACAAACCTTCTTATCGGGACACTCTGGCGGAATGAACAACTTGTAAGGCCTTCCGTGACGGGGGAAGTCTTCCAGTTCTGCTTCCGCACAGAATGCCGAGAACCAGTACCATGGCCTACAAAGGAATTAACAAAACACAAGCTTGTAGAGGCGGGTCAAAATGTATAGAATAAAATATAAAATATAAACATACGAATGATGGGCTCAGGGCTGGGGGAGAGACGAAGGAGGGCAGCGGCCGCGAGCTGGTCCTTCGCCTCTTCCTCGACGCAATGGACTTAAGCTGTCCCTTTCGCCGAGGCATCTGAAAACATACATAAAATGTTAAAAGCAAGAGTCACTGGTGTACACATTAGTCACAATAAAGGACTAAGACTAAATATTGCAACCTTTAGCTACACAACTTAATGATATAACTAAACCAGAACTAAGTCAGGAATGAACGAAAATACTGAATATTATAATAAAGCAGGAGTAAATGAGAACCAAAAAGCCAGGACTAGTATTGCAACTAATTAGGACTCAATTAAACCTAAACTAGGACTACAAGAACCAGAACGAGAAAAAAACTAAAATACAAGGTTATACCAGGAGTAGAATCACAACTTCAAAAACAGGACTGAACTACATGCAGAAAACATCCGAGACCAAATAAGATTGCACTTTGCACAGCACATACACAAAAATAAAGCAACAACTAAACTAGAACTAAACAAGTTGCAAACCAGGAGTAAACTAGGAGGAAATTTAAACCAGGAATAAACAAGGAGAACAGGTCAAACACAAGAGTACATTACCTCACTTACTGTCTTTCCTTTTTAACAATGCATATCAATATTACATACTTATGAGAAAAACAGAGGACCTTTAAAAGCCAAAAAAGTCTGTGTGAAAATAAACCATGATCAA
Source organism: Odontamblyopus lacepedii (assembly GCA_034769755.1). Taxonomy (NCBI): domain Eukaryota; kingdom Metazoa; phylum Chordata; class Actinopteri; order Gobiiformes; family Gobiidae; genus Odontamblyopus; species Odontamblyopus lacepedii. Next base: position 9,883,552 of record CM068350.1, read on the forward strand.
AGTAGGACCTTTTGGACACATTCTTATTTATTTATTATTATATTTATTAGTGGGCTCCAGCTCATTCTCTCCCTTTTTCCCCATTGACTTACATTGAGATCTTATTGTCCCTCTCTCTATACCTGCTGCACTGAGCCTCGTCATTTTGGTCTTCAAATGTTCATATGAACCCGTTTGAACACGTGATCCTGATTTTTTTTTCTTCGCTAAAAACCTATTCATAACCTGGCTCCAGATTCACTCCTGTAACCGTTAGCATCACAAGACTCATTTGAGCGGCGCTCAACGCTGTGGGTGACGTCACACTCACTTAATCCACTCATATTTACGGTCTGTGAGTACAACAGGTCAGACAGTCCAGTAAATTATAAAAAAGATCATATTTTAATCATGTCTACTTCAAACCACTTCAACACCAGGATCTGACTGAAAAAGGACTACACCAGAGCCATGTACATCCAACTAAACGAACACAATGACACACAGCAGGTCTAAACCAGATCAGGATCAGGTCTAAACCAGGTCTAGTCCAACTCCAGACCCAGACTAGATCTACCTACACTCGGACTAGACCCAGAGCAGGACTACCCAGGTCTACACCAGAACCATTTAAGACATGGACTAGACCTGGACTTAATCAGAACATAAGTAAAACTGTTGGTGATACGCTCTGTTCTCAGACACACAAAACCAAGGACACTAAAACAAAACGTACTGCCCCCAGAAACTGCATAGCGACAGTTTCCCGCTTTTGCCAAACTGTTTTCTGATTGGTCAAGCCAGACATACACACGAACACACACCCATACACGCACACATACTACACACACACACATATACAACCACACATATACACACACATACATACACGCACACGCACGCACACACATGCACTCACGCACACATACACGCACACACATACACACTTATATACACACATACATACACGCACACACATACATAAATGCACGCACACACATGCACTCACGCACACATACACGCACACACATACACACATATACATACACGCACACACATACATACATAAATGCACGCACACGCACACACATGCACTCACGCACACATACACGCACACACATATATGCACTCACATACATACATGCACGCACACAGCGCACACACAAAACTAGACCAGGTCTAGATAACGTCTCAATCAGACCCAGAATTATTTAACAAAATTAAATTATTTAGCAGAACTAAGAATCCCCTCTGCCGCTAGGCGAAAAAAGAGCCAAGCTGCTCTGACACTCCAGCTACACACAGTTAACCGAGCCACACACCCTGTACTGACGAGCTCCGCGCGTTACGGCCGCGGTGCCCCGTGAGCAGCCTCGGTGCCCCGTGAGCAGCCTCGGTGCCCCGTGAGCAGCCGCGGTGCCCCGTGAGCAGCCGCGGTGCCCCGTGAGCAGCCGCGGTGCCCCGTGAGCAGCCGCGGTGCCCCGTGAGCAGCCGCGGTGCCCCGTGAGCCGCGCTGTTCGCCACAGGCCGGTGCCCCATGAGCCGCTGCGGTGCCCCGTGAGCAGCCGCGATGCTCTGGGCGTTGTACATGTATTTTTACAAGATCGCTTATTGTATGAGATTGAAATCGATTACACAGAGTAAAAATACATTCCCCACATACATACTCACGCGCACGCACGAAACTAGACCAGGTCTAGACTAAGTCTGATCTGCCTAGCAACAATTTCCCGCCCCTGAACGCTGTGGGTGACGTCACACTCACTTAATCCACTCATATTTACGGTCTGTGAGTACAACAGGTCAGACAGTCCAGTAAATTATAAAAAAGATAATATTTTAATCATGTCTACTTCAAACCCCTTCAACACCAGGATCTGACTGAAAAAGGACTACACCAGAGCCATGTACATCCAACTAAACGAACACAATGACACACAGCAGGTCTAAACCAGATCAGGATCAGGTCTAAACCAGGTCTAGTCCAACTCCAGACCCAGACTAGATCTACCTACACTCGGACTAGACCCAGAGCAGGACTACCCAGGTCTACACCAGAACCATTTAAGACATGGACTAGACCTGGACTTAATCAGAACATAAGTAAAACTGTTGGTGATACGCTCTGTTCTCAGACACACAAAACCAAGGACACTAAAACAAAACGTACTGCCCCCAGAAACTGCATAGCGACAGTTTCCCGCTTTGCCAAACTGTTTTCTGATTGGTCAAGCCAGACATACACACGAACACACACCCATACACGCACACATACTACACACACACATATACAACCACACATATACACACACATACATACACGCACACACATACATAAATGCACGCACACGCACGCACACACATGCACTCACGCACACATACACGCACACACATACACACTTATATGCACACACATACATAAATGCACGCACACACATGCACTCACGCACACATACACGCACACACATACACACTTATATACACACATATACATACACGCACACACATACATACATAAATGCACGCACACGCACACACATGCACTCACGCACACATACACGCACACACATGTATGCACTCACATACATACATGCAGCGCACACACAAAACTAGACCAGGTCTAGATAACGTCTCAATCAGACCCAGAATTATTTAACAAAATTAAATTATTTAGCAGAACTAAGAATCCCCTCTGCCTCTAGGCGAAAAAAGAGCCAAGCTGCTCTGACACTCCAGCTACACACAGTTACCCGAGCCACACTCGCGGTACTGACGCGCTCCGCGCGTTACGGCCGCAGTGCCCCGTGAGCAGCCTCGGTGCCCCGTGAGCAGCCTCGGTGCCCCGTGAGCAGCCTCGGTGCCCCGTGAGCAGCCTCGGTGCCCCGTGAGCAGCCGCGGTGCCCCGTGAGCAGCCGCGGTGCCCCGTGAGCAGCCGCGGTGCCCCGTGAGCCGCGCTGTTCGCCACAGGCCGGTGCCCCATGAGCCGCTGCGGTGCCCCGTGAGCAGCCGCGATGCTCTGGGCGCTGTACATGTATTTTTACAAGATCGCTTATTGTATGAGATTGAAATCGATTACACAGAGTAAAAATACATTCCCCACATACATACTCACGCCAAGACACGAAACTAGACCAGGTCTAGACCAGGTCTAGACTAAGTCTAATCTGCCTAGCAACAATTTCCCGCCCCTGGCATACTGCTTTCCGACAGACAGCAGAACTTTCAGACAATAGACAATTCATTGTCAATGGAGCTAAATTCCATTAACAAAGCAGCTTTACTTCACCACACATTTGATTTAACCAGCAATGTAAAGTAAAAAAGTCATGATCCTACCTTGATCTGGAGATCCCAGGCGGTCTTCAATTGAAAAAAAGACAAAGGATCACACGATGTCCTCAGTCAATCAAAGTCCAAGGACTTACAAGGATGTACAAATGTTCACAGACAAAAGACAAGCGACAAAACAGTAATCCGGTGATCCGATGATCGCAAATATAAATCCAAAGCAGTAGAAAATGCAGCTCTGACTTCGTAAACGAGGCACAGAGTGGCAGGAGACGGAGGTCTGCGCACCTCTATTTAAAGCCTACTGCTGCGTCATCAGTGGGGTGATCTCTCAGCCAATCAGGAGCCTAGGAAACCGGCACTTCTCTCCTTTGATGTGTGTCTTGGCCAATCAGGAGTGACTTTGCTCTGGTTTTGAAAGTACACTGGATCACGACCCAATCACATCTAATACACTAATAAACATGCACAACTGCACATTTTATTCAGTTAAAACATATAAATAATTAGAAATTATTTTAATATCATTGAGGGATTTAAATGATTTAGAATGACACCATATGCATGCAGTTATTTAACCCTAATTTTAATTTCAAAAGGCTGTAACTTAAAAGTGATTAAAAAAAATACTGTAAATTAGGAAAATATTATAATAAGGATGACCCAAAGTTTATGTAGGGATTAAATTTACCCATCTAATGTGTATATTATGACATCATATATATATATATATATATATATATATATATATATATATATATATATATATATATATATATATATATATATTTATATATATATATATATATATATAGATGATGATTTTTTTTTTCATGAAATGTCACATGTTAGAATGATAAAATGCAGTACTTCTTTCTCCCAAAAATGCTCCTCACCTTATGTATGCTATATGGTACAATACTGACTGCTCAAGTAAACAGTAAACAAACTGTAAATCATTACTAATAATAACTGTTATAATTGTTTAGACCTGCTTCAGTCCTGGTTTAGACCATAGACCGTATATATGAGTGGACATAGCTATCCCGTTAGCCGCCGCATGCCAAATAGGAAGTGTGCCAGGAGACTCTTCCGGCTCCTTCTCTCCCTTTTTCCCATTGACTTACAGTGGGATCTTATGGCTCCTCTCTCCGTAACTGCTGCTGTGGCCTCGTCATTTTGGTCTTAAAATGTTCGTATGAACCCGCTCTACATGATCCTGATTTTTTTCCCCGCTATTTTGTCCGTCAAAAACCCTATTCATAACATAGAGCCTGGCTCCAGATTTGCCCCTGTAGCCGTTAGCATCACAAGCCTCATTTGAGCGACGCTAAACGCTATGGGTGATGTCACGCTCACTTAGTCCACTTGTTTTATGCAGTCTATGGTTTAGACAGACATTACAAACATGGGAAATTTTCCACTCTTGGCCAGCAGGGATGCAAAGACTCCCCCCCCCCAAATATTTAAGCAAATACCACATGCACGAGCTTAGTCTGGTCATGCTGAAAATTGAATCACTGATGCGTGATCTCGGCCTGAATATAATACACTATGCATATGAAAAATTACACTATAGCGCCCCCTAACATAGACGTGAAACGCCAACATTACTAGATTTGGACCAAATTTGCCACTTAAATTCTGTGAATAGCTATAAGCAAAAACATATATTACTGACATGGGACATTTTTCACGGTTGGCCAGCAGGGGCGCAAAGACTCCTAAAAGAATAAATGAATAAAGTGCACTATGAAATTTTTCTGGTGCTGGGCATGGCATTTGCTAGGGGTGGCGTTTATTGGGCGCAATGGGCTGGACTCAGTGTGTGGGGCGGGTCGGGTCGGCCGAGTGCGATGCGCGGCCCGCGAGGGCCGTTCGATGCCGCTTGCGGCTTTAATTTTTATTTATTTTTATTTATTCTTTTTTCTTCTGCTCTTTGAGCTCTAATTTGACCCCCTGAACACGCTCAAAAACTCACCAAATTTTGCCCAAAATTCAGAAGTGGCGAAAAATTTGATAAAATATATGTTGCATATGTGGGCATAAAAAAGTGGCGCGACAGCGCCACCTGCAAAAGTCAAAATACATTGCGCCTATGGGAGTTGTCCCGACGTAAAGTTTGTCGTACAGTCACGAAATTTGGTACAGACATTCCTCATGTCAAGACAGAAAAAAAATATTATTATGGCCACGCCCCCTGACAAACCAGAAGGCGGCCATCTTGGATTGAAATAAAAAAGTTGCTGAGTCAGCATTTTCGCTCACGTCGCATTTGAACGAACTCCTCTGAAGGCGCTTCACCCACAGGGGTCAAAATCGGCGTACGTCAACTAGAGAAGTGGGGCATCAAACGATAGCTGAATTTTTAAAATAACTGTCACGGTTTACGTGCGGCGAAGCTGCAAAATTTGTTCAGATTTTTTGCAATTTTCTAACGTCAAAATTTGCTCCCGTTCGGCCATACAAAGTCCGATTCAACTCAAATTTTAATCACTTGTAAAACTTTTGTGCCAAAGCCGACTAATTGTGACACAAGCGAAAATGGTGTGATAGCGCCCCCTACAGAACACCACAAACTTTTGCATGGAGGGCCAAATTTTAGTTTTTCGAAAATGTACCAAATTTGCCCCAAAATTACTTTAGGTCATCTCAATCAAAAAAGCCAATGTAAACCATATCGTATTTTTAACCGTGTTGCCATGGTGATGCGCGAAAGCTCCAATGTTATCCTAATGGGAAATATCAGATAAATTCCCATTCATGACAAATATTTTACTTTCACAGAATATTCTCATATTTGGCTCAATGACTCTTCATGTCATCCCGATCAAAAAAGTCAATGACAACCATATTGTATATTTCACTGGGTTGCCATGGCGATGCGCCAAAGCCTCCATGTTATCCTTATGGGAAAATTTCAACAATTTCTTACTTTTCAAAGTGATATAACGGCTTCATAGTTTTATTGAAGAATGTGAAATTTGGCACAGTGATTCTTCAAGTCAGCCCGAACAAAAAAGTCCGGGGGGCCAAAGTTGTATTTTGCACGGTGTTGCCATGGCGATGTCCCAAAGTGCCCATATTCGTCAATGTTAACACATCAGCATCTCCAGTGTGTGTGGACTTTATGTGTTTAGTGACAAGTTCAGCCCAAAGCCACAAACACACAGAGACAAGAGGCTCATCAGCGCCACCCGGGGGAGCGCCGGGTCGGCCGAGTGCGATGCGCGGCCCGCGAGGGCCGTTCGATGCCGCTTGCGGCTTTAATTTTTTCTTTCTTTTTTTCCTGTAAGTAAACCTGTCAGTCACACCTATCTTCATTAAGCCTCAATTCAACCTGGGTACATTTTTGTGCTTTTTGACTTTTATTTCTTGCTTAACTTCATCATTTTGAATGCAAATGGGCTTATTTTGACAGTGATGCATCTTTGAGTGTTTTGAAAATACATTTTTAAAAATATGAATCAAAAGGTGAGATGTTGGTTGAGATAATAAAAACCAGTTTGAAAAAAAATTAATCTTCTCATTTTTTATAGCCAAATCAAACTCAGTGCACGAAAATTACCCTCTGCACATCAGGCATCAAACATGTAGAAGATATTTCACTTTTTGTCATTTTTGAGTATGAAATGCATTGATTTTATGAAAGAAAGCCAGCAATTAAAGGGTTAAAAAATGAAAAAAAAAATATATATATATGGCTCATAAGGTCAGATGTTGACTGAGCAAATAAAACAAATGAAATGAAGTGTACAAAAATGTGCTCTAATACCCTCAATGTGAGGGTATTAGAGTTCTAAGCCTGAGGTTCTAAGCCTGAGTTCTAAGCCTCAGTAAAGGTCTGGTGGCTCAGTCTCCTCAGCTAAATGCAGCTATTTGTATTATTCACTGTTTTAACCACCAGTCTATAACCTTGTCTGGAGGCCTTGTCTGTGTTTCACTATATGTACTCAAAAACTACAATAGTTCTTTAGATTTCAGTTCAATATGTTTCCCCTATCTTCCAAGAAAATGTGTGAATTTGTTATAAGTCTATGAGTGTTTATTTTCAGGAGCTTATCTCATTATCTGAAAGCGTTTGGTCAGTGATTCTGCAGAGGTCAGTGAAGCTTCCCACAAACCATGTGTCTGTGATTGGCTGATCTACCTGCCAGCTACCTGTGCTACATATGTTTGTGTGTGCAGTCTTGGGTGAACAGGCATAACTACAACTGTTATTTCTGTACTTGAATGAGCCCCAAAGGATCTAACTTGGTTGTGAAGGTTTAGGGCAAATTCAGGATTCTGACTGTCTGTGGGTATATCCGTATATACAATATTATTATTCTAAGCCTTGCACAATAGGCCTGGGCTTGTACTGCTAACCACAAAGAAGGTTTGAATAAGGCAGGGGAGAGATCTCTAAATTAATTGGATGACATTTAAAACTTCATGCATGTTTTTGATGAAAGGACAACATTATAACATGAAGAAAGCACCAAAAAGTCAATAATACCTCCTTTTAATAAGGTGTTTAAATGAACTCTGATTTCTTGGAATTGATCAGACTAAGCAATCTAAATATACTGGTTTTAACTGTATTTCCTAGAATAATTTGAATCCATTTTGCTTGGAAGGTGAGCACATACAGCCCTGACATCCTCCCCATTTAACTACAGTGAAGTGAACCATGTCATATAGAAAGGCCGAACACCGCTCCTAGTCTCTGAATGTCAGTGTGTGCCTTTAATGAGCCTGTGCTGCGTTTAATGACCCCCTCAAATCCACTGCTGGCTCCTGGTGACGCCTTCAAGACAACACCGTAAAAGTGGAAATTCAAAATGAATCACCTCAGCTGGCTGTAAACTTAAGTCTCAAAGTTGGGAGTGGACTAGACTGTTGGTTGTATCCTACTTACTCATTATGTTTGCACAGTGGCAAGTGTTTAGCAGGACACAACCTAACCTTTGACCTTTCCAAGTTGTCATATCACACCTTTGTATGTTTTTTGTTGTTGTTTCTTTTCTTCTTTATTTATCCAGATTAAAAGAGATGTGCTGTTTTTTTTTTTCATGTGATTACGTGAAAATTACATTACATTTGCTGTATGTTGTCTGCATCTTCTGTAAAACGTTTTAATTTACCACATCAAGGAAGTAATTGCTGATGCACTGTTAGCATGTTAGTTGTTAACATTACAGTGATGGCAAAATTGTAATGAGTGTGAATTGTCGCATTTTTTTTTAATGAAATGTTTTTCATGTTTTATAGTGCCTTTAAGTACAGAATCTTAATTTAAATATTTATACAATACAACTGGCCAAAGGAGCAACAGAAAAACCAGTGACGGCTGGTGGTATCATTTTTTGGGAGGCTGCCTAGGACAAAATTATGAACATATATTATAAATATATGTTTATATATATTATAAATATATGTTTATATATAGGCAATATAATATTTTAGCCCACAGGTTGTAATACCTGTATTGAACTTTATCTTGAATGAATATCAATATTTTTTCTCAAATTTCATCTGTCCTCTGTCCTACGCTTGCACTATGTTTGGTTATCACAATTATAACACAACGCACAGCCAAACGTTTACACAGCAACACAACCTGACACACTGTTCACAACCATCCCCAACAACACAACCTGACACACCACTCACAACCATCCCCAACAACACAACCTGACACACCGCTCACAACCTTCCCCAACAACACAACCTGACACACCACTCACAACCATCCCCAACAACACCACCTGACACACCGCTCACAACCATCCCCAACAACACAACCTGACACACCGCTCACAACCATCCACAACAACACAACCTGACACACCGTTCACAACCATCCACAACAACACAACCTGACACACCGTTCACAACCTTCCCCAACAACACAACCTGACACACCATTCACAACCATCCCCAACAACACAACCTGACACACCGTTCACAACCTTCCCCAACAACACAACCTGACACACCGTTCACAACCATCCCCAACAGTTAGTTGGTTAGTTATAATTATTATAGTTAGTATAGAGAGTTATGAAAGAGTATAGAGATAGATAGAAAGAGTTATGAAAGATAGTATGTCACGGTAGTAATCTCATAGTTTCCTGTTTCAGTTAGTAGTAAATAAAGATAGTTATGTCACAGTTAGACTCACTTGTTTAGTTCAGCTTTATGTGGGATTGTCACAGATAGAAATCTCTAGACTCATCTGTTTAGCTTAGCTTTGTGGGGGGTGGAGGATGGAGGGGAAATGTGGGACTGCTCTTTTTTTAATCACTGTAAAGTGCTTTGTATTGCATTTTTGTATGAAAAGCGCTCTATAAATAAAGTTTGATTGATTGAACACAACCTGACATACCGCTCACAACCATCCCCAACAACACATTGGAAGAAATCATGTCCTCTGTGGACCTTGTTGGTTGAAGATTTGGTGATGGGGCAGATTTATGAAGCTGGTAGAGAATACGTGAGACATTTCTACAGATATTTTTCCATAGAAAAGCATTAACCGGAAGTTCTGCAACACTTTAGGGCGGGACTTCCAAATGAGGTGAAAATGTTTTAAGTTCACTCTAGCCCAGGGCACATGAATCATATAAAGTAAAATGTCTATGCAAATACTTTATTAATTTATTTATCTAGGTCAAGAATGCCCTCACTTGCACCCTCTTTTGACCAGCCACCACTGGTTATTAAAGTTATTAAAAAAATATTAAAAATAAATTCCTCATTTGCATTACTGGCTTCTCAATTATTCACCACAAGACCAGAGCAGAGTTTTGCCGTCAGGACAATACCAGTACAGTGCCCCAGCATTACCCAGTGGCTCACAGATGCCGATACAGCCCCTTTAATTCAACACCTGAACAGAAAATCTCAAATAATGTTTGAACCATAGCTGATGGGCTGGATGAAGTTTTTCGTTGCTTCTATTTCCTCCACAATAGATGTTTAAAATCATGTTTATTTCTGCAAATAGGTTGAAGGAAAGAGCATGGCTGAGACAGTCCCCCTGTTCTCAGCACTGATGCAACCTGATCCTGTGGCTTTTCTCATGTTGTGAATAGTGACCGGATCCACCCTGAGGGCAGCTCCATACACTCTACTGTCTAATGCGCTTAAACAGGGGACAAATGAGGGAATTACAGGCTACACAACCAACAGTGTCAAATTACAGTCAATAGCTCGCGGAGACAGGGCCAGTGTAAGCTCTGAGGCTGCCTTATGCAGGAGGTCTCCAACATTCACATCTATGGACTGCACTTCATCACTTTTACAAACTATTGCTTGCTTCCTTCTTTCAAGCACCCAATTATGTTTTAACAATTTATGTATTTGGGCTTTGAACAAATGACATTTAGTGGTGATTTTATTTACCCCGGAATGTTCCCTATTTCACATTAAGGTGTTAAGCTTATGTATTTGCATGGACACCAGCAGGAGATTCCTCCAGGCCACCCTACTCACAGTAATGCTGCGTTTAGTTGGACACCTTTACATTTGAGGGTAGACTCTTAAAACACATTGATACACTGCAAATACATAGGGTGCAATACATAAAAATCTATACTGGTATCACATCCAATTTAATTCCTATCTAATACTATAATAATTTATGCGATGGTTCAGTAATGGACGTTATGACAGCTTATGTGCTCCCCCTGGTGGCAGGTGGAGTCGTAGGCTTTGGCTCACCTCTTTTCAGTGCCAGAGGACATACATTACACCTGCAGACAAAACAAAACAGCTCTGCGCTCCCATGTCTGCGGGTGTCCAAATTTAACTAATATTTGAGTCCAAAGTTATTATAGGATGGCACTGATACTTAGCACGGAGAGGCCGATCATGATTGCTAATGGGTGATGGTGTATGTGCCAGGCCCAGTGTGGAGAGACCCAGCATAAACCAGGCCAATAAACTCTTGGAACATGGCTTTGCAGCTGAGGCCAGCAGTGGAGCATTAGTGATGTGGTCATAATCACACTTTTAAAAACCAAGTCGTGACAGTGGCGGTGATGCACGCTGTGGTTCATTTTGGGATCTTAATGGGAATGTTTAATTGTCTGAAGAAAGTACTTTGTCATTATTGAAAACATGCCAGCAATAAAGATAGTTTGGGACCCTGTAACCATGAATAATCTTAAAAACTTGAAACTCACAATAATTGTCACACTTAAAACTTGAAAAACCTAATATTCCTAGAATATATGTTCAAATATCAAGTATATGTTGTGTAACTTTTCTGATAGAGGGTCTGTCAAACGCTTTTCTCCATGGAGATGTTATTGCTTTGTCTTGAAAGTTTCATAGTAAGGCATTAAACCTTTATATTTCCATGGAGACCAAACCAGTCCAAGTTGCAGGTCAGATCTGTGGAGAGGCGACCCCGCTCACAGTCAGAATGCCTGTTTTTTGTGGGTATTTTTGAGCTATACAACCACCAGTAATCGAATGCATGAAAGGTAGTGCTGTTTAATGCCATACATATCCATAGAAACAAGCAGGCAAAAAAGTTACATAGTGCACCTTTAAACTACTATGTCTCAGCTAACACATACTATATAATACAAAAAAAAAGAAAATACTTCCAGCTAAATCAGTTCTCTCTGATCAGATTGTGCTCAGATTAAGTCTAATTTGAGTCACAGAGCTTGAGTCTCAGTTGTACCTTCAGTTAGCATCACACCTCCAGGGAATGTTGATGGCATCAGTTGCAAAGTATCAATACAGTTTATGCTCGGGTTTCTAAAACCTGGACGGTAGAAACGGGTTAAGATGGGCGTACACAGCGCGATTTTTGGCACTTTTTGAGACGATTTTTCACTTGTGTTTTTGGGATTGGGTTGAGTTTTGGCTTAATCATGTGTTATGCTTCGTGTTATATACATGAGGTAATGAGAACTGATTAATACCTCACGACCAGCTCCCGATCGGCAATTGTAAGTCGCAAGAATATCAAGCCTGTTTGAATCCAGTCGCCTCTTGTGACGGTTTCAGTGTTGTAGTAGTTTGTACAGTGTGAGAACATGAATCGTGAGCTGTGAACTTTTAAACTCTGTGGTTTGAGCTGTGGCTGAGTGAAATATTCAAAATATATCGCACAGTGTACGCCCGGTATTAGGAAAGTAAGGGAGAACTCTGGACCACAGCTAACTGTTTCAAAAGACCTAGTCACCTTTTTTTTCACCTTTTTAAAAAGTGTAAAATTCAAATACAGGGTCTTTTACAAAACACAATTCTTTTTTTGGCTATTCAAACGTTTTAAAAGATTTAAGTCAATAGTTCACGCATTATCAGGCTTGTCGTCGACCAATCAGACTTTATGATGGCTTTTCCCCAGGGTACATCCAGGAGACTCCGACCTCTCCTTCTCTCCTGACACAAGCAGTACACTCCACTCATTAATGCCACGGACTGCAATTATCACGTACATCTGAAGTCAGCGCGGGGTGGACCGGTTTGGCACGGCTCCAGTCTGAACCCACGCAAGCCAAATGTCAACAAAGCACTTTCTTCTCAAAGCCAGTCGAAGCACAGTAAAAAGCTGTCAGGACGTAGGGGAAATTGTTTTAAAATAACACACTAATGAACTAGAACTGGAAGATATTAGATATTATGTTTGGATCGATCCAAATGGTGTCAAGGATTATGATATTAATCTGATACCAGTACCAATGAGTTTTGTTTTAAAGGTTCTATATTCACCAAAATTGACTCTTGTGAGCTTTAAGTCATGCCATAATGTTTGTGTAACCCTTTATTATTAGTCTGTCTACATCTCCAAAGCTCAAAATGTTCTGTGCCACCTTGTGATGTCATGAAGCTGTAGTTTTCAAGTTTTTTTTTTTTTACATTTTATTCAGAAGAGATGGGAAATTCCAGGGCTGAAATTACCCAAATGATTCTAGTGAACTTGTATTATGGTGGTCCATCAAAGCATGGTAAAAAATAAAGTTTCAGATAACCTTGATTAGAACCCTGCATTAGGTTTTAGCATCCAAAAGATGATTTAAGAAGAAATTTTAAAGAAAAAGGGGTTGTTTTAGAGGTTGCTCAAGCTACATGAAGTTTCTGGAAATTGACAAATTTTGCCTTTTCCAGTTACTTTTTATGGACTTTATTTTCTCTAAGCAACTTTTATGGACTTTAGTATTATATTTAGTATTTAGTATTATACTTTTTATGCAAGTTTCAGTTTGTGTTTGCAGAATAAAATGACAAATTATATAAATACGCCTTATTTATTTGGTTTGCTATGTTATAGTATAGGGCAATTTTCAAGTGTCTGGAGGAACCTCTAAACATTAATTAAGTTGCATAAAATTTGGCCCAATTTTTCTGGCCAGATATGGAACCAATGCATGGTTCTAAAAAAAATTCTGGACCACCTTAATGCATATGGAGTTTAAAAAACAGATGAGCACTTCCTGTATTACCACAAAATATGAAATATTTACATCCTGCTACACTTAGATAAGAAAAACAACATCTCTTTGCACTCAAAATAAGTAACAAAATTGTATGTTGCTTGAATTAAGAAAGAAACACTTACTCCAATGGTCGACCAATTGACTTGTCAAGTTGAATCGACTCAAATAAAGTAACATTTTTCTTAACTGAACTCATTTTTACCTAACTAGATGTTATTTTTTGCAGTGAAGCTGGTGGCGGACCCTCCACCAGAGAGGTTACACAGTGCACCTTGATCAATGCTTAGAACTGGACTTCATTTCATCTAAAGTATTATTGTATGTAGCTGCATTAAAAATAAATAAATACATAAAATACATAAAAAACAAGAAGAGGGTTGCACAGACAGACATAATGCTTCTTACCCCAATGACAAAAACATTAATTTTGTAAGTACCATGTATTTTACTTGCAGTGGTAGATGAGGTAATCAATTTTGTTAGTTAAGTAAAAGTATAAATACAAGGGGAAAGGTTTACTCAAGTAAATGAAACATGAAAAAAATCTACTTAATTAAAAGTACCTGTTTAAAAATGCACTTTAAGTGTAAAAAGTATAAGTACTTTGCAGAGATTTTTTTGAACAATGAAAGCATGAAATGTAGAGATTTTGATTAAAAAAAAAAAAAACTTCAGCTGATTCAATAGATTTTTTAATTTTTCTAGCTGTTTTTGTGTATTTGTGTATTTGTGTATTTGGTTTGCTCAAAGTTGGGACATTCACTCAAATTAAATGTGCTAAAAATAAGTCTTGAACCATTAAGGAAAGTAATTTTAACTTTTCAATCCAGATCTGAACTGTAGTGGAGTAGAAAATACAGATACCTGCTCTCAAATGTACTGAAGTAAAAGTAAAAAGTATCCACTGTAAAATGTACTTAAGTGAAGATAGTAAAAATTGTACTTAAGAATTGTACTTTTACATTTGTACTTTGTTACCTTCCACCACTGCCTACTTGTCTCACCATTCTCTCCATTTGTAGCTTTACAGCAGCAGCCGTTAGCACAGTGTTATTCTTTTCATGAGAGCATTTGAGTAGGTGAAGTAGGACTACAATATAACAAGAATGAAAAAACAAGTCTTTGGAGTTTCTCTTGGACACAATGGTGCTGAGGAGGCGAAGCGAGGCCCTGGGCTTTTGAGTCTGCAGCTCCACCAAGCTCAAGCACCATTGTACACACAGGCCTTTGTTCAGCGGGTGAACAGGGAGCCCATGGAGGATGAAAGAATGGAGGAGCCGGCAAAGGCAGAAATACATGAACAATGATATGTCCAAGGAATGCCATGGTTGCTTTTGTTACTAGTTTTACACAATGATCAGATGTGGAGCAGTCAAGAACTGGTACTTAATGTTATCCAAGGACAAAGGCAGTAGTGGTAGGAGAAAGTTTTAAAATGTATTTGGGTAAAATACTACTAAGTAAGTAAGAGTACCTGTCTGGACATAACATCTGATTTATAATAATTTATCGAAAAGAACACATTATGCAAAATATGTAAAATAGAGCACATTCAAGAAACAATAAGAGGAGGAGAAAGACTAAAAATTGTTCAGGCCTCAATGGAGGGTTAGATTTGTCCCTGTTTCTTTAAAACCACATACTTTAGACGAATACATTTTTCTATGTATTTGTCGTGGTTGTTGTGAATTGCAGATCTAAGCACAGGTGACACCACCTGCAGAGTATTTCTGCTCTACGCACTTTTGCTAGTGCCAAAATAAGAAGTCATGCAAAGGCAAAAAGCAGTAACTGTGTCAGTTACTGCTTTTTGTCTTTGCACGACTCCTTATTGCTACATGATACAAAGGCAGAGTACATTAACTGCCAAAGAAGGGACAAAGGACAATTTTGAGCTCAATACCTTTCACAATATTTATTCACATGATGGAGAAGGTCTCAAATACCCGCAAAATGGCATTACCTCATTTTTGACCAAACATGATGTTATGGTGTTCTGCATTTGTAGGGCAGTGTACCATTGGTGCAGGTTTTGTGGGCGTGGGAGGGTGTCATAGGTGGCCTTAATTCTGAAGCTTATTCTTGCCTGAAGCAGCTTCCACAGATCAGCCCATGTGATGGTTCTCCCATGTCATCCATCTCCCTTGCTTGGATTGGCCCACTGCTTTGACTCTGTAGTCTTCCTCTTTCTCCTTCATAGCCTCGAGGACTATCAGCCTTTTCCTCTCTGCTTCTGTGGCCTTAGACCACATTTTTAGCTATTGTTCCCCAATCGAGACCTGTTCTTTCATGCTGCACAGTTCCAACGGCCTCCTGGTGTTTCAAATGGGTCGGGGCATACTGCACTGCCTGCTCTGCTGCCACTGCCTGCTCTCGTTTTTCCCAGTATAAACTTTGGATCATTGGAAAGTCTTTCAGTTCAAGCACCAGATGAGCCTTTTCCAGTTTGTAGCCCAAGCTAATGCTTTTCATTGGAAGCCTCAAGGTGCTCAAGCCATTTCCAGATGAAACTGTTTGGCTTTGCATCTATCCACTATTTGCCTTTACATCTACCTTCAGGACTGCCGATGAGGTGATGTCGCATATCTTGAGGGGTCACCTCAAGCGAAAGAAAAGGGTGAATTGGTGGCACCAAACTTTGAACTTTCCATCAACAAGTTGTTTCGTGACAGATGTGGCCATGTGCTTGTCTGAAAGATCCACAGTATAGAGCCTTCCCAGGCTTTTTACTGGCTGCTCACTTAAGATGTGGAATTGCCATACTTTACTGAAAAGGTGTCCTTCCTAGTTCCATTCCAGACTGAGAGTCTGCGTGACTTGGATGGCTTTATCTTCATCCTGAGCACTTTCTCAAGACTTTTCAGAAGTGTCTTGATGCATGCTGCCGCATGCATATGTGTAACACTGGAGAGCAGGAAGTCGCTGCCCTGATGGAGATCTGACTCCTCTCACTGTCTTCCTCCAATTAGGATGACCTCAAAGGAACTGTATGGGAGAGCTGGCGCCCCATAGCTATTTGTCATCTATAACATAGATATTCTTCCTCTCGATACAAGCCAGTTGTAAAGTTTGAGATTGAGAAAGAGCATATTTAGACTCATGTGAACATTATATATAATTGATTTTTTTTAAAGAACTAAAATCTGCTCAGCCTACATGTTCCATCATGCACCAGGTGACTTTCCAGCCCAAAATGAAATGTCATATCTTTAGGTCGAATGACCTAAAGATATGACATTACATTTCATCTCGAGTCTGTCCTGATGAAGGCTGAAGGGCTGAAAAACATTGGCATGCTTCGAACTTTACCTGCCATGTGTTAAGAAAGTCTTTTAATAATTTTGTACTTTTTGAGTGCCTCAGTTTTTTTCAACTTTGTGTTTTGTTTATTTGTCCAACTTCATATTAAGCATTTTGACTGGTAGAGTATATTGGGCGTGACATAATCAAATTCAAGATCACAACCTATTTTACAGCAAAGACTGATTAAACAGGCCCTATTCCCAGACACACTGTGCATATGTGCAGGGTTTGTGAATGAATGGCTGAGTGAACAGAACAGAGCAGGACTGGAGACACTGAGGGGCACTGAGCAGCCACGGCTAATCACCATTAAAGGCTTACAAGAGCACAGGAGCGACAGAAGAGGAGAGGAGGAGAGGGAGAGGCAGGAGGAGAAACAGAAGGAGGAGAGGGAGAGGGCAGGAGGAGAGGGAGAGGGCAGGAGGAGTGACAGGAGGAGGAGAGGGCAGGAGGAGCAACAGAAGGAGGAGAGGGAGAGGGAGGGAGGAGAGACAGAAGGAGGAGAGGGAGAGGGAGGGAGGAGTGACAGGAGGAGGAGAGGGCAGGAGGAGCGACAGAAGGAGGAGAGGGAGAGGGAGGGAGGAGAGACAGAAGGAGGAGAGGGAGAGGGAGGGAGGAGTGACAGGAGGAGGAGAGGGCAGGAGGAGCGACAGAAGGAGGAGAGGGAGGGAGGAGAGACAGAAGGAGGAGAGGGAGAGGGCAGGAGGAGAGACAGAAGGAGGAGAGGAGGAAGGCAGGAGGAGAGGGAGGGAGGAGAGACAGAAGGAGGAGAGGAGGAAGGCAGGAGGAGAGGGAGGGAGGAGAGACAGAAGGAGGAGAGGGAGAGGGAGGGAGGAGAGACAGAAGGAGGAGAGGGAGAGGGCAGGAGGAGAGACAGAAGGAGGAGAGGGAGAGGGAGGGAGGAGAGACAGAAGGAGGAGAGGGAGAGGGAGGGAGGAGAGACAGAAGGAGAGGGCAGGAGGAGAGACAGAAGGAGGAGAGGGAGAGGGCAGGAGGAGAGACAGAGAGAGACAGAAGGAGTAGATGAGAGAGGAAGAGAGAGTGAAAGAGAAAGGGAGGGAGTCGACAAGAGAGGTAGAGAGACAGGGAGGGAGTCGGCGAGAGAGGTAGAGAGGGAGAGAGAGGGGAGACAGGAGGAGGAGGGCAGGAGGAGAGACAGAAGGAGGAGAAGGAGAGGGCAGGAGGAGAGACAGAGAGAGACAGAAGGAGTAGATGAGAGAGGGTGAGAAAGAAAGGGAGGGAGTACACGAGAGAGAATAAGAAAAAGGGAGTGAGTAGACGAGAGAGAGAAAGAGAGAAAAAGGGAGGGAGTAGACGAGAGAGTAAAAGAGGGAGAAAGAGAGAGAAAGGGAGGGAGTAGATGAGAGAGGAAGAGAGAGAGAGAAAAAGGGAGGGAGTAGACGAGAGAGGAACAGAGGGAGAAATAGAGAGAAAGGGAGGGAGTAGACGAGAGAGGAACAGAGGGAGAGTGAGAGAGAAAGGGAAGGAGTAGACATGAGGAGAGAGGGGGAAAGAAAGTGAGAGCGATGGAGTAGACGAGAGGAGAGAGAGAGAGGGAGCATGTCCCAGGAGTATTGAAGGATGGGTCAAATGCAGAGGACAAATCCCCCTACAGGAACAATAAAGTGTAGCATATCTTATGCTACACTTTATTGCATAAGAGAGGAGGAGGAAACAGGGGAGGAGAGAGGGGGAGGAGAGGAGAGAGGATGAAAGGGGGACATGTGGAAAGAGAGAGAGTAAAGGTAGAACAGACTGGAGGAGAGAGAGTGAGGAGGGGATGACTAAAAGAGAGGAAGAGGGCAGAGAGCAACAGGCCACGCTACAAAAGACCATCTGTTCAGGAGGCACAGCAACACAACACACACTACACAGCGGACACATGCACACACACACACTACACAGCGGACACATGCACACACACACACACACACACTACACACACTACACAGCGGACACATGCACACACACATTACACACACTACACAGTGGACACATGCACACACACAAACTACACAGTACACATACACACGCACACAAACAACACAACACACATGCACACAAACAACATGCATGCACACACACACACAAACTACAAAGCACACAATGAACACATGCACACAAAAACTACACAGCACACACAATGCGCACAAGACACAAGCACATACACAAACTACACAGCACACACAAAAACACAGCACACAACACTCACAACGCATAGACATGCACACACAACACACATTCACACACAGCACACTTGAACATACAAAAAACACAGCTCACCCGATACACTTGCACACACACACATACCAAACACAGACACGCACACAAACCACACACACAACACATCAACACACAAACTAAACAACGCACACAGATACATATCACAGACACGCACACACAAAATACACACACAACCACACACAAACAGCATACACAAACTACACAATGCAGACACATACACAACACAGACATGCACACACAAACTACACATCACACAAAAACTACACAGCACACAGCGAACACATGCACACATAAAATACACAGCACACACAATGCGCACAATACACACATGCACATACACAAAGTACACAGCACACACACTTTCGGACAGAAATACCAGCACACAGGTTTGCTCAGAGGGCAGAGAGGACAGAGCACAGATAAGATGAGAAATGTAAATAGAACTTTAGAAATTGCTCAATTCTTTATCTGCCACTATCCAATCTTAGAAATATATATATATATATATATATATATATATATATATATATATATATATATATATATATATATATATATATATATATATATATATATATATATATATATAGTATAGGGCTCAACTATAATAGATTTTTTTTTTTGAATATGAAAGGGCCCATAAAATTACGCTGTTTTCATATCTCTGTTGTAATGTTGTTTCCTCATCACACTGAAAGGCGGTGCAGGTTATTAGGTCAGTGATCAGGTCTGTCCATACACGGATGTGAAGATGACAGATGAGACTGTGAGTGGTGCTCAGCGGCAAATTTTTCTTCAAAAAACTCCCCGACAGGACTTTAGATCAAACTAAAGGTAGTTTGCAGATATTGCAGCGATGAACTCTCTTTCCACAGAAACACAAGTTTAAAATAACATCTTAAAGCAAAACACATGTTTGATTCAGCGGCAGCAACGACGCTACTGTACACCAACAACAAGCCGAGCACGACAACCCGCGGTAATGATGTCAACAAAACTACCAGTGATAGACAAATGTCAAGAATATAACTTTCTGATAATAAATTGCATTTTTGTCCAAATATTTTGGTCTTTTTTTGAAGGATAATTAACTGTGATTAATAAAAATTCTAGTGTGATTAATCTGATTAAAAATATATATATATATAATCGTTTGACAGCACTAATATTTAGGACTAATATTTAACACATATTTAGCACACAAACCCTGTATTTTTAAACTGAGTTCTTCTCTCAAACAGAAAACACTCTGATCCACCTTGTGACATCATGCAGTGATACAGGAAGTGCTCCACTGTGTTCCTTTGTACGCCTTCACTACTGTTGAATCATTTGGATAACTTCAGCCCTGGAATCGCCAATCTCTTCTAAACAAAAGGTAAAATGTCCTAAATGTAGTTTTAAACATGAAAATCATTGTTATAATCCGGCTTTTCTCCAAACTCAAAGTTACAAAAGTGTTGTTTAAAAATTATTATTGTTAATTATTGGGACCTGCGTGCTACACACAGGCCCTGTGCTCTTACTGTGCTTTTACTGTTTTAATAGGTACAGCAGTCACAATCACATCCGACTGAGTGCACTTCCTGTTAACTTGAAAACTACCACTTTATGACATCACAAGTTGGAACAGAGCATTTTTAGATATTTTTCTTGACAGTTTGAATGCTGAATCCAAACCAAAAAAAGCACTCCCTCTGATGATCTTGTGACTGTTGTACCTTTTAAAACGGTAAGAGCACAGGCTACATGCAGATCCCTTAACCCAATAATTAACAATAATAAAACCCTCTTTCGAAACATTTGACCTTGTATAACTGTGGCGTAGAAAAGCAGGATTATAACAGTAATTTTCATGTTTAAAACTACATTTAGGACATTTCCAGCAAAGCAATTCCACCAACAATAGTACAAATCACAATAGTTAGGACCCCAACTATTTTCTTTTTTATTGTCCCTGTCAGAACCACTCTCCCACTGTTAGTCACCCTTCCATTTTCTATTTTATTATTTTCTTTGTATTTTCTTTGAGGGATTAACAAAAGCATGTGGATAGGCCAACGATTGAGGCCATTTCAAATAAATAAACCACAATGCTACAATTTGTGTATACGGTTTACAGCTTGAGTATTATTGTATTCAATGTTTGTAATCTATGTTTAAGTAACTCCTGATTATTTATTTCATGTTTTGTATGAACCCTACTATTATAACAGCGTTTAAAGGGCCTGTATTATGCAAAATTGACTCTTCTGAGCTTTAAGACAAGTTAGAATGTTGTTTTCTTGTCAAAAACATACCCGGAGTTGAGTTTATTTCATTCTGACATGTTTGAGTAATCCTGGTTTATTCGTCTGTCTACATCTCCAAAGCGCAAAATGTTTCCACCTTGTGATGTCATGCAGAGGTAGTTAAGTTAACAGCTTTTGAATTATTCAGTAGAGGTTGGCAATTCTAAAAACCACAGTGGAGCACTCCCTGTATTACCACATGACCTCACAAGATGGAAGAGTGTTTTTCATCTGAGAGAAGAACTCAGACTGTTAGTAGAGGTAAGATCTTAAGCCCGAACCCAAACCGACCCGAAATTCGGGTCGGGTCGGGCCTAAAATGTCATTGCTTCGGGTCGGGTCGGGCTTCTCTCTCGCTGACTTTTTAAAAATAAATATATGTTAAACAGGACTCCTGTTTAGCAGTTAAATTCGTGCGCAGAGCATGAGCCAGAGCCAGAGCAGAGCATGCTAACAGGAGCCGCAGAGCCAGAGCATGCTCTGCGGCTGAGCACGTGAACCTAATTTGTTATCATAAATCACCCTTCCTCCTCCCGAGTCCTCAGATAAAATCTGAAATTTCGGGTTTGCTTCGGGCTCGGGCCTGCAAATCAAGTTAATTGGTCGGGCTCGGGTCGGGTCGGGCTTTAATACCCGCGGGTCGGGTTGGGTCGGGCTGGATTTTTTAGGCCCGATCTTACCTCTAACTGTTCAAAATGTGTGAATGAAACAAAACACAACTCCAGGTTTGTGATGAGGAAACAATATTATACCAGATCAGAAAATAGGGTAATATGGGCCCTTTAAAGATCACATACTTATGAAAAAATAAAAAATCCCCCTCATCAAATATATACCTGAAAGTGTATTATGCTTGATTCACACTTGTTTCAATAATCCTCAAAAAAATCTAAAATTTGCATTTTGAATGAATTGTGATGTCGTAGGTAAATCTCCAGACTTCTTTTAAGCTCACGAGCTATCACAGGACTCATTCTATGGTCAGATTGTGTTCACAATGAATGTAACATCCTCCCTGCGGCCCATCTCACTCACCACAATGTAGCTGAACATGAGTCTGATTGTGCTCCACTGGCCACTAACTCTAAAACAATGTGACAGACGCTACAGAAGAGCCGTCACCGCGCACGGAAAGGTGTGTGATCAACACTGATTCTATTTTCTGTCCGCTATAACACACTTTGAAGCTAATCGTGGAATAACAGTTGGCTGTTTGAGGCAAAGATCACACTCGCTCATTTGAGCATAGTTTGCCAGTAATTGGCCCTGGCAGCCTGGGAGGACTGTGAGAGAAGACTTTAGGGAATAAATATCATGCAAATGGACACTTTTGAGCCTTTAAACACATTATACTATTGCCCCCTCATAAAATACATAGTTGGAATTGTATTTTGCATCATGCACAATTGTTTAATTAATCCAATAATGGGAAATCTTCTCTGAGCACTCAATAAGGCTCCATTTGGATTTTGCCCAAATGGTGATGTCATGGGTTAAACTCTCTTCTCCCGCACAGTTTTTATGCCCATAAACCACCTTCAGCGTTATTGTGCAGTCAAATATGTTTACAACAAAAGCAGCATTCATGTAGCCTTGTGGCTTTTCTTCCTTTTGTTTCATTTCTAATTATTCATTCCCACCGCTGACAGCAGAGGGTACATAAATGTAATGTGAAATGCTCATCCCAAGGTGACCAAAAGCATGTTTAGAGGGATTTAAAGACACAAGAATGCATAATATTCAAATTTCTTCCTACATTCACTCCTTCAAAGCTTATAAAAGTCCATTTTGTGTCATATATCTCCTTTATACTTATCCTAATAAGTCTTGTGACCAGGCTATCATCTAACCAACCTTGTAATTTGCCTTATTACGCCTTGGCTTTCCACTCCATTCTTCTGTTCCTCATTCCCTCTGTAAAGCCTGCCTCACTCGCCACAGTGGAGCTGAAAATGAGTCTGATTGTGCTCGATTGGCCACTAACTCAAAAACAATGTGATGGACACTACATTAGAAGAGCCATCACGGCGGGCTGAAAGGTGTGTGATCAGCTCAGATTCTATTCTCCTCCTGCTATGGCACACTTTGAAACTAATCCAGGAATAACAGCTACACATGAGCTGTTTGAGGCCGAGATCACACTGGCCCATTGGAGCATATTTTGCCAATAATGGAACCTGGCAGCCCAAGGCGACTGTGATAGAGGACTTTTGAAGAACACGCTATGCAAAAGTCACATTTGTTTAGTTTTTAACCATGTTTTACCGTCGCCCTTTTGTCAAAAACATACCTGAAGTTGTATTTTACTTCATTCACTCTTGTTTTATTAAAGTCTTATACACAAAATTGCTTCTTGTGAGCTTTAAGACATGTTACATCATCTAAAACAACTTAAAATGCTCTGTTCCACCTTGTGATGTCATGAAGTTAACAGCTACCTTTTGAATTCTTCATTAGAGGTTAGCAATTCCAAGTCTGAAATGATCTAAATGATTCTAGTGAAGGTGTTTGGAGTTTAAAAACACGGTGAAGCACTTCCTGTATTACCACATGACATCATAAGGTGGAACAGAGTGTTTTCCGTTTGAGAGGAGTTGTGTGTTAAATATGTGTGACTGAAACAAAACACAACTCCAGGTATGTTTTTGGCCCTTTAATCCATTAATCCAAAATGAACTACTCTGAGGACTTAAAAATACTCAGTTTGACTTTTGCCTGTTTGCATTATAGGTAAAACTCCAGACTTCTCCTAGACATTTTCAAGCCCATAAGACACCACCAGACTCATGATGTGGTCAAACTGTGTTCACAACTCATTAGGGTGACCAGATTTTCAAAATAAAAAACTGGGATATCCCTGGTTTGGGTTGGCTGGTAATAATAAAATTGTGAAACCAGTGCGTATTTAAAGAAAACTTTTACGCACTTGGCACGAATGTGAGTCAGTATAGTCACATTTCCTCTGTGTTTTTGTCATTTTTAAGGAGCTTTTCTGTATTTTATCTAAGAAAATGACAATTTATGCTTCTCTTTACTGAACAGGTGTCAGATTGGTCAAAAATAAGGACAGCGGGGACATTTCTTGTATGAAACTGGGACAAATCCGTGGTTTTGGATAAATCTGCTGGGACGGGACACGGCTCAAAAATGGGACTGTCCTGGGTAAATAGGGACGTCTGGTCAGCCTATAACTAACACGTCTCTACTAGTATTAACATAGCAGCGGTGGGGGAAACACACTTCATTTATTTACTTTCTATTTGTTCATACTGACAGCAGAGGGAGGTCCAAAACTGAAGTGCTTTATTAGAAACGTTGTAGTTCTCCCATTTGTACATCACACAGTTTGAGTTTGAGTTGTACTTTAGTAGTTGAGATACACTTTGGTCAACTTTGGTTGTTGTAAAGAAAGATATTGATTATGAAACAGGGTTGAGAAAGGTTAGAGGACAGGAACAGAGCAGCATATCCATGCCATAACACCACGAGTCTGCATTTCTGGATCAAATATACAAGGTCTAATTCTGTGTCCAAACATAGCTGACCTGTACTACCGTCCCCTGATTAAGATCAGCAGAAACTTTACAAAGTGCAGTAATAGGTCCCATGGCAGCCTCGCCTGGTATTCAGAATACACACTTCTCCAGTACTTCAAGAAGATGTGAGTCTGCGGTAGGGTTGTTCCGATACTGATACTGGTATCAGCAAAAGCTCTGATACCGTGCATTTTTCAGGTATCGGTATAGGTGAGTACTCAGAACAAATCACTGATACCACTCTGTATTTTCCTGAATGAGGACCAGTAGATGTGAGAAGCCGCTGGTGACGTCTGTGTACTGCAAATTTCTCTGATCTGGCCAAGATTTCAAAACTTATATCAGGTTATTCATCTTGTTTTCAGATTTATTATCTACTTACTAGTTTTGAGACTGCTTGATTCTAGTCTAGAGGTAGTTTATTTTAAGATAATCATCAAGTAAAATTTTCTGAGATAATTGCAATACTTTTAAGTCATATTTCTGATAGATTTAAGTGTTTATATCTTACATTTTGGAGAAGCTTTTTTGCAGTGTGGCTAATGCTGACGCTCATGCCCAGAGCAGTTTAAACACAGACTGTGGAGGCTCTGCAGACTCTTGAAACACGCTCATAATGACAGAAAAGACATTTGTGTTTCCTCTTTGATGCCTCCATTTAGCCTTTAGTGTGGATGCTCAAGTTAGCAGAAAAACTGCGTAACGGAGAGTGCAGCCCGACAACAGCACTAACTCGGACTTTGCTTACTCTGCATAATCAGCCTTGTGCTCCGAGGATGAGCGGCTTTTTACTTTTTTTTTTTTGTTTTAACCATGCACTGCGATAGAAAGAACTAATTAGAAAAGTGCTTAAATCAGCACTATTTATCATCAAGATCATTATATTCTTAGCACTTAGTTCTCAAAATCTAATTTATTCTTCTAGATTTTCTTTAGAGATACCCTTTTAGCAGATGTATTGACTGCTTTTGTACTGTAACAAAATTGAGTAGCCTTAGTTTTCTTCTTCACATTATGTGGTATTGGACTGGTATCGGTATCGCAGAGTACAATAAGTCCAAGCATCGTTATCGGATCCCGAAAGAATGGTATCGGAACAACACTAGTCTGCGGTCATTGGTTCAGCAGGACATGATGGAGCAATCAATTAGGGATACAAAAATATGGCTGCTTACAAGGAAAAATTAAAGGGAAAAAACATTAGAGGAGACTGAAAGCTGAAAGACATTGCTGATTTCTGCGGAATCAATGGGCAAAGCACTAAACTCTTAAGAGAATGCATTTTATTTGATTCTTTTAGTTCAGATTTTGGTTGGTTTTCTTCCAAGCTAAAATCGACTGTAAGGAACCTTGGGTCATTTTTTACAACTATTTTAATTTTACAAACAGATCAACAGTGTGGTGAGATCAAGGTTTTATCAATTACGTCTTTTTTTATCGCAGCGACCTTGAAAACACTATTCATGCTTTCATCAGCTCAAGAATAGATTATGGTAATGTACTTGGGTGGGCGTCTCCCATTCTGTCCTCAGTCGCCTCCAACTTATACAGAATGTTGCAGCATGTTTTGTTTTTTTTACCAACAATCCCAGATGCCAAGGTCACACAACCAACTTCCACTGTCAGGCTCAAACACTGCACTGACAAAAATGGTCTGAGAGGAGTTGAAATTGCAAACACAAATTTGACAACAATAACGTGACTTTTTCATGATTCTCTGTCCAGCATGTCTAAATTTTACAAAGGTCACTTGATTGTGGCCGATGTTAGACCTGCATGTTGTAATCAGCTTCAGGAAACACGACTTTATTATCATTTCTGGAGAAGCGCTGTATTTGATTACGTTTAAAACAATACAGAACTGTGGTAAAATAAAAACTGTTTTGTATTTCTTTTACTTTAAAACCCTTTAAAAGGACATTTGATGTTGCATGTTAAAATAATTGTGTAGATAGAATTAAATTACACATAAAAAATATAAAACCATAACAAAGGCAAATTTTCATGATAAGATAACCTAAGATAAATACCGTAAAATACCAAATAAAAACTG
Organism: Odontamblyopus lacepedii; assembly: GCA_034769755.1. Classification (NCBI taxonomy): domain Eukaryota; kingdom Metazoa; phylum Chordata; class Actinopteri; order Gobiiformes; family Gobiidae; genus Odontamblyopus; species Odontamblyopus lacepedii. The sequence goes on from CM068350.1 coordinate 9,910,688, forward strand.
GGGCGTTTATTTGTTTCAGTCACTTAACAGACCAGGCATTTATTTGAGACCAGGCAGCAATTTGGGGCTGGTGATTCATTCCTTCCTCACAAAAACCTTGCTCAACAAAACTGGGAAAATCTGGTACTCAAATTCTTTTAACCAGTGTGACTATAATTTAGGCGATTTTCTATACAGACGTAGGAGAGTTCATTTGAAATGTTACAACAAAATATCTACGGAGCGGAGAGTTTCCTACATTTGAAAACGTTTATGCAAATTAGCCATGTGGTTTAAACTTTTGTTTCTGTGCATCAACAGCTTTTTTTAGCGCTTACAGTTTATGCAAATTAGGCTTGTGGATTTAAGTTTGGTTTCTGTAAAGACAACACAAGCATCAGTCCTGCGTCCTGTTGTTGCAGCACGACTTCTGTCTTCAGCACGTACATTCGACTCGCCGTTTACTTGGAACCGGCACCTGCACCCGGCGTTTAAAGGGGACCCGGTGCTTAATTGGAACCCGGCTCTTATTTGGTATCTTACAGTATGCATATTCAGCCTGATTTGATCAAATTTTATCAACAGGAAAAAGTGAAAATGATGTGTAGAGGTGATCGAAATAAGTTTCAAAACATTCCTAAAAATTTCCTAAACATAATTTTATTCCATGCAACCTCGTTCCATATTTTTTAACGCAAATCCAGCAACCTTTCTTTCAGTGTGGGGTGATGGGGCTTTCTCTGTCCCTGACCCCAGAACACTATCACACTAGACACTGGCCTGTTTAAATCCAGGCTCAAAATACAGCATATCTAACACTAAGTAATGGAATGACGCTTTGCATAATTCCTACTTTTCATTGTTTCTTGTTTTGGCATGTTTGTATATGGTGTTGATTTGATTGTAAAGCACTTTGGTCACCTCCTGAGTTGTAAAGGGCTCTTTAAATAAAGACTGACTGATTAATCTGGGGTTTTTTTTAAAGAAAATGTGCGACCAATGATTTCCTTCATTTACTTTGACTGTAATAAACAAACCTGATTGCACGGTATTGCCTGAGTCTCTGAACACAACAGGGGTGCAGACCAGACTCATATTCTCTTCATAAAAAACACAGAGCGATATAATTCTGGACTTGACAGCCAAACAGAACAATACGACGCTAATGAATTCAACACATTCTTGTAGCTCAAATCCACAATTTCATTTCCAACTTGTCTCCGTCTGCAAATCCCTCCTCACACTCCCTCTTGTTGCCACAGACTTTATTATTTGTTGATCGCATTTCCCCACTTACAATAGCACACTCTCGACATGACATGAGCCACGCCGGAGCCATTTTGTGTCAAATTGGATATCTCTCACTTATACGCTGTCTCTGCCTCTTCCTCTGCAGTTTCTTCAGAAAAAAAGGAAAAAAAATACACAGCCCGATGTCAGTTCTTGTGATGACGGAGTGGGTTGAGCTCCGAAGTGACAGCCAGCTGACGTGTGGCGCGCTGTTTATGGCGTCGGAAATGAGCTTTTTGTCATGTAAAGTGTGACACAGTGAGCAGAGATAATAAACATGTCAGGATCAGTGTCTGATAGATGCAGACTGCTGGATGCCTCTGTTCGTAATCTATAAAGCAAAGTAAGAATGGCGTTTAGAGACTGGGACATACTAGCATCAATTTGGACGGTTTACTCGGCCAATGTGAAATACAGTTACGTGTTAGATCCATAGAAAGGCTTTTGTCCTCGTGTTTTAGTCAAATGTCGATCCAGTTGATTTAAGTCAAGGAATTGCATCCTCTGTAACTGACTGATCCTTTAGCGCTGCTGTGGTAACCGGTCAGGAGCAGTGGGTGATACAGATGTAATGATATGAAAATGACATGATATGATACAATTACAATATTCATGTCACGATGCGATGTGGAGACCGCCGCTTCCCCTTTAAACGCTGGGTGCAGGTGTATAGACAGAAGTGGTGCTGCAACAACAGGATGCAGGACTGATGCTCGCGTTGTCTCTACAGAAACCAAACTTAAAACCACATGCCTCATTTGCATAAACCATAAGCGCTGAAAAAAACAGCTCGCTCCTTGTGCCCTGATGTGGTGGATGAACATTCTCACTTAGCCTCCTCCACACTTGCTGCTAAAGACATTTCTGCATATTGTGGAATGGGGGGGATGTGGAAAATTCACCGCTCTGTAGATATTTTGTTGTAACATTTCAAATGAGCTCACCTATGTCTATATAGAAAGTCACCTGAATTATAGGCATAGTGGTTAAAAGAATTTGAGTACCAGATTTTCCCAGTTTTGCTGAGCAAGATTTTTGTGAGGAAGGAAGGAATCACCTGCCCCAAACTGCCGCCTGGTCTCAAGTAAATGCCCGGTCTGCTAGGTGATTGAGACAAATAAACACCCTGTCTGTTATTTGGTATTTTACGGTATATTAATGGCATAGTTCAAAGAATTAAGTTCTCCAACAGCTATTTCTGAACAAAAGATCACAGTCTGTGTAGTTTCCTCCATTTTTAGAGGTTGCTGCAAGACAACCATGAATTTAAGCAAAGAAGCATATAATTCAATATATTGCGACAGTGACACAATATTATTGTGAGAACTTTGACAATACAGTATCACAATATTTTGATTATTACATCCTGAGTTGGCAACCACTAAGACTGCACACTACATTAATATTAAATCAAAAACACAATTTCAAGTGTTGCAATTATCAGATAAATAATTGTTACCTATAAAACGTCCTCTGTAAAAAACAAAATATGCAATTTTATGTAAAAATGTTTTGACCTTTAGGAGTTCCAATTTATTAAAGGTGCACTGCAGAACATTTTGAGAGGAGGGTGCATCACCTGATGTCTCCATGGAAATGTTATTGCTTTGTCTAGAATGTTCCACAGTATAGGTTAAACCTATCTATCACGAGGGAGACAAGCAAGTCACAACATAATGCTACATTACAGTTCAGATCTGTGGAGAGTCGCCCCTATTCAGAGAAGGAATCGTACTTTTGAGTAATAGAAACACCCGTAATGAATAAATTCTAGTTGGAAATGTTTAAAGTCATACTGTGAAACATTCTAAAGAAAGCAATAACATCTCCACAGAGAATCGAATCTGATCTCCAAATCTACTGAAATGCAATCGATCCACTTCACACAAAAATTCTCACAATAAAAGAGTTTTCCCCTCCACAACCATGCAGTCCTAGTGACCACAGAGCACTGCACATCGAAGTGACAGCCAGCTGACGTGTGGCGCGCTGTTTATGGTGTCGGAAATGAGCTTTTTGTCATGTAAAGTGTGACACAGTGAGCAGAGATAATAAACACGTCAGGATCACTGTCTGATAGATGCAGACTGCTGGACGCCTCTGTTCGTAATCTTTAAAGCAAAGTAAGAATGGCGTTTAGAGACTGGGACATGCTAGCGTCAATTTGGACAGTTTTCTCAGCTGGTGTGAAATGAAGTTATGTGTTAGATCCATAGAAAGGCTTATGTCCTAGTGTTTTAGTCAATTGTCTGTCTAAGTTGATTTAAGTCAGGGGATATCATCCTCTGCAATTGACTCATCTTTCTTTGCTGCTGTGGTAACCTGTCAGGAGCAATGGCGGATAGAAATTTGAAGTGTTGCAATGATCAAATCAAGTATTATTATCAATAAAATGTCCTCTGTAAACAATAAAATAACCAGCGATGTCACATAAAAAGGCTAACCCTATACTTTTGATCTTCAGCAGTTCAGATTTCAAATGTTAATGCTTCAGAAGACAAAAAAAAGTGCTTAGCAAACTGAATCCCGATGTACATCGCCAATCTAATCACAATGTTAACACTTATGTGAGCTCCATGTATTGAGCTAGGCTTATTCAGGACTATTTACCTGGAGGATTTTTGTGCAAGTGGATCTGGAGCTGTATCCTCCACAAATTAGCAGCTGTAGTTGTAACGTCGGTAGAGGATTTTCACACTCCATGGTCCGTTTCCTAAGGGACTGGCTGGGCAGGCATCGTGTCTGATCGAATTTTCACAGAATATACAGAACCAGATCAAGATTTTATATTTATTTATATTTTTTGTTCTGTTTTCAGGTTGACCCATGCCATTTACTCCCAAAGAGAAGTCATTTTGCGTCTTTGCATCTGTGCGGAATCTGCTCTCACACAGTCACCCAAGACGAAAAAACTTCACCAACTGGCAAACAAAGACCCATAATAAACTTATGATGTTCAACAACTAAACTGTTAAATTTCACTGAGCTAGACTTAGTAGTTTCCAAGATAACTGCTTTTAAAATGATGTCAAATGTTTTGGGACACCCTGTACAACGTTCACCTATTTATATAAAAGTATTCTGTATATAAACCACATTCCATTGCTCCCAATGCTTTCTTGCTTTTGAAGGTCATTTATCTGCACACATCCTACATACCTTAACCCCTGTTCTAACAAAGCAAGGACTACGAAAATGGAAAAACACAGCATCTGTCCCAAAGCTCCCGTCCAGTCCCAACCGCCCCCTTCTGATAACGCAGGTGATATCTCCAAAAAGAAAAACTGAACTCAAACCTCGCACCCACAGGGCTTTGTCTGTGGCCACCGAATGACAAATATTAATTTCCATCAAACACTGCGGTAGCCTGTATCTTTCACTCTCCCAGGCTGTGTTTCTCTTGGCCTTTCCACACAGCCCGGGCACCCATGGGACATTGCACCGAACTGCTATTTGAAGCCCGGGACCTACTTTTTACCGCTACCAAGGGCCCGGCGTCTGATGCACAATTTATAAAGGAAACGAAAGGAGAAAAAAAGAGTTACAGCGAGAGTGGAGGTGAGATGGAGAGTGTGGAATTCAAAGACGGTCTAAAAGAAGGGAGTCGTAAGAATGGTTGGAGTCACTAAACTGTCAGCCGAAGCGGGTCAGATGAGTTCAGGAGTTCAAACGGATTGTGGAAAAAGACGATGAAAGATGCGGATGGCCTTTGTGTTCCGGTCGCAAACAGAAGATGGAGGGGGGAACATCTGCGGGGACAATACGCACAGTTCTATGTGAAAATTTATAGTTGTAGTCAGGTAATATATTTTTAAAAAGTATTATAAGCACTGAACTTAATATTTACAGTCTTAAAAGCATGAAAGTTTGCAGTGGTCCAAAGTTATTCCTCACCTACCTTATAAATTCTGAGCACCACAATGAGATTCCAAGCTCTTTTAATAACTCAGAACAGTACAGAGTTTTTTTTTTCTGTTTTAAATTTTAAATTAGATGCAGCCAGCACATAATAAACTATATCTCCCACAATATATCTGTGCCTGGCCAAGCCAAATTTTCTCCAATACATGGGAAAAAGCCGGTATAAGGCCTGTAATGAGCCAGGATTCATTTTTGAGGTGAGAAGGAGAAGGTAAAATGCAAAAACTCGACTCCCATTTCATGTTTGATGGAAATAATAAAGTAGGTGTTTAAACTGATCCACACATCGTGCTTCTTCAGCGGATCGCGCAGTGTCAGGTAGGAGCTCAACAGATGGGACTGAATTGATTGCTCTCCAAGTTTGATCTGGGGTTTTTCCGTGTGTTTTTCCGCATGTTCTTCCTGTGTCTGAGTGTTTGCTTTGGGTGCTCTGATCTCACCCATCCAGCTAAAGAAAGGTACAGGTTAATCCTCCATTTAGGTATGTTAACACACGATCTGGAGATGGGTGCTGCACTGTAGTCGTCCTCACAAGATGCCCCAGAGACATTAAACGGGCTAGACACAATTCCCTACATGACGCCAATAAATGTGCCTATCTAAAAAGAAATATTAAGTACCTGACTTATACATTCCTTCTATTTCAGGAAAACCTCTTTTACTCCATACAGATTTTGTAGAGGCAACTATTTCAGAAAGTAGTGAGACTTAATGTTATTGCCTATAGTTTCAAATGCACTTCGTTAAATGAACCATAAGGAAGCAATTTACGTTATCCAATCAGACAAACTATTACACTGTTGTTTCTCTGTCTTTGTTCGACATCAAAAAGTGAGAAGGGAAGAAAAGTGGGAAGGCTCAGTTCTGAAATCATTTTAAGGGGAGGGACAAGACAGTTTTAAAAAATCAAGATAAGACATGAGATTTTGACATAATTAATAAATTGTGCAGTCCCATTTACAATATTGGCCTCATATTTTTTGTTTATTGAATATTTTTTGCTGACATTGTAGCCCTGCTTTTTCAAGCATCGCAGAAATTTAACTTGCCAGCGCAACCCCTTTTTGTTCAATCCAATGTTTAACACATTCTTGTCACCATTTTGTCTTGCAAGATATGTGGCACGATATGTTGTTCAATACCTATTCATTTATTCATTATAAACTGGGTACATGTCTTACGTAATAATTCTGTATTTCTGTTTAAAGGTGCACTGTGTAACTTTTTGGTTGGGCGTCCATCACCTGCTTGTATAACTATATGACTGTATATAAGTCGCACTTTTTTCATGGTTTGGGTGGTGGCGACTTAAATATTCAAATATATAATTTCACATGTTAATTATTTTTTGTTAGTTATTTTCACACTGACAGCCATGAGAGGGCGCTCTCGGTGTGTGCGCCAGTATATGCTACTCTCATTACTCCTGCACCACTGAAAATTTTGTTTTAACATCAACTTATAAAGACAAGTGAGAAAGACTGAACATCTTTCAGAAAATCATATTCTGCAGATTACAAGCTACAAGTGGTGAAATATGCAGCTGAAAATCACGATCGAGCAGCAGAAAGAAAGTTTGGAGTGAGCGAGAACTCTATCATAGCACGGACAACAACGTCCCAAAAACTGCGGCAGAATTCCAAGCCGAGGTCGACAGTTTGAAGTGTTGAAATGTCTGTTCTTGGTCTCTGAAATGTGACTTATATTTCAGTTCGATTTATGTTTTTTTAATTCATTTTATTTCATTTTTGGCTGGTGCAACATATATTCTGGAGCGACTTATAGTCCAGAAAATACAGTATATTTTACATCTTAAAATACCTAGAAAAACAGGCATACTGACTGAGCAGGGTTGCCTCTGCCACAGATCTGACTTGTAACTTGGTCTAGCTACTGTAAAAACATTCCAGACAAAGCAATAACATCTAACACAACGCACTATTAATAATGAATCCTGTAACTAATACAAAAAATAATGAGAAAAACATTAAGCTAGCATCTTTTATCCCCGTTATGGTACGTAGGTAAAGATGGATGGAATATTTGACCTACGAACATCTCAGGCCTTTGAATCTGAATGCACTAGGAAATGCTGATAATTAAGATATGAAAGAAGAGGAAATCCATTTTCATTTGGCAAACTCAGATCTCTTGTCTTATTCCTGTGTGTTTGTGGGCTGACCCAGAGCAGCACGACGCCTGCAGTTATGTCAGAGATAATAGCAATGGGCCCAAAATATTCATTTGGGGGATTAGGAGGTCAACAATAATTTCACTGTAATTAAATTCTCACCATCTGCTCAGTTTAACAACAAATAGTGGCTAAAAGAGCTAATTACGATAAGCCGACATGTTTTAATTATTAGTCTTGTGTGGTTAATCTGTTCTGAATTAAATAGAAAGAATTTGGCAAATGCTCAAATTGAGATGTACGCTCTCCGCCAGCGAACAGTCAGTGGCTATGTTTACATGCAAAACAAAATCTGATCATGATCTGATTTCTGGAGTTATCTGATTTTTCTAACAATTACACCTGATGGGAGTAATCTCATTTCTTTCTAATAGTTTAAGTGTGCAGGTTTGAAGAGGAAAATTGTGCAAAAAACTAATGTGATGAAGACAAAGTATTTAAAAAAAGTGCTGTAATTGACTTATCTTGTCTTAAAAACATGAAAAACAGAACTAGCTCAGGTTTGCCAAGAAGTTATTCCTCACTTGCTTAATGCACTCCAAGCATCCTATTTATTTAGTTTATAAGCACTTTTCACAACTCTCAGAAACCAGAACAACAACAACATCTAGCCAATAATATCTAGCATGCCAACACTCGCATCCTGATTATCTGGCAAGACAAATTTTGGGGGGAAATCTGGTAAGGGCCTTTAAAGATCAAAAGAGTTATTCGAGCTATTGTACTTATTCCACCTCAAAACATTGGTCAGCACATACGCATCACCATTATTTTATTTTATTTTAATGTTGATTTTAATATCTAAACATACATTTCATTTATAGTGAAAATTAATATAGAAACGCCCTCTGAACATCCATATATGGTCAATATGGGTTTGGTATTAAGACATGTGAAAGCGCGAGGGAGTGAACGAGGAAGTCAGGTGGAGTGCGTCTACAGACTACAGCTGTTTAACAGTTTCAGCGGTGATATCAAATGTCCAAACTCACATGAACACACTTACTGAGGGAATATTTAAGTCATAAACTTGTTGAAATAAGCAGGTGCTTTCATCGTATTTACTGTGGACCGCGTTAAATAGCGAAGGAGGGGGTCTGTGGTAGAGTTGCATAAGAGTGCACTCTGGTCATGGGGGTCAGTGATGGGAGTGATGAGTCCAGCGCAGTGACCAGGCTCAGGGCTGTGACAGAGGCCCATATGGAGAGCACTGGGGCTGGGCCAGACTGAGGCTCACTGCAGCCTGGAGAAAGTCTGTTAGACCCAACAGACACATGCTCTATGAAACTCCTCTTAAATGCTACTGGATCACATGCTAATATGTTTATAGAAAATAATTTAAGAAAATATATAACTTACAATCATGGAGGAATAAAACATTTTTGTTGCATATCATAGGAATAATATTCTAAAACAGTAGAATTTTTTTTTCTTACGGGTGCTCCTGCCCGTACGTAATAGCTCTTCCAGAAGAACATTTTCAGTTAAGAAAAAGTTTTGTGAATGCCAAAAATGTTCATAAGAATGAATGAGGCCCATTGGGCTTACCAGAGCTATAAAATGTGTCTTCAAAACATGGTTATTTTTGTGATTTCAACTTAGTCTTAACTGTTTAACTCAAGTAGTTTTGCCATGATACTAAAATTTCAAACTCAATTTACTAAGGAATATACTTGATACTCACCAATTCTGATACCATGATGCTAATACGAAACACTCTTTATTTAAACAATAGAACATGGTTTTCAAGATAAAATAATAGTAATAGTAAAAGGCATTTCCCCACTGTCTTGTGAATGACTTTTTTAGTGTCGATACCTGATCAAATGAGTATCTACTTTCGATACTTGTTTCAGCATCAGTGAGTATCTTATTTAGAGTCTGAATACTTTGGACAACCCTAAACTCTAATCTCAACAAAATAATAAAATAACGCACTATTAAGCAGAACTACTTTCCCAACACATTTGCCATCACCGCCTCTACCCCTCCCGTACACTCCGACCTCACACTGCCGCCGTATTCTCCCCACAATATCAATAACTCATAAAAACAGAACAGTCCTGAATGACACGAGGAGCGCCGGCGAAGGCCAAGTCCTGGAGACAACATAAATATGCATCGCGGCGGGCCCTCTTTGAGCTGGCTCCGGACGACATCGCTAATACGCAAGTGTCAATCTCGCCCTCCCTCCTTCCCTCTCTTCTTCTCCTCTTCCTCCCCCCACCGGCTCCACGCTGTCTTCTTCGGCTGCATCAACACCGATACAGCTGCTCTCCAAATTAATTACCAGTTCGGGTTCCGTGCGCTTGGGTAATAAGTCTCGGAGGGAGCAGGAGTGATGGCCTGTCCCTAGCATGTTCGCGTGGGGCTGACAGTTATCTCACCCCCTCTTTGGTAGCTGTACTCTGGACTCTATCTAGCGCCCCCGCATCGCAATCACAATGGGGCGGAAGGCAGGGGAGGAGGACCTGGAAACAATCGGATCTCCATTGGTTTTGTGTCAGGGAGAATTAAGTTGCGTGTCGTAATGGGCCCGAGACACGTAAAGCAGCGTGGCGTGGAGCACGGTGATGAACGAGAAGCAGCCGCAGAGGTGGAGGACTGCATTCAGAGGGATATAGCTGCGTAAAAAAAAAAAAAATGTTTGTAGAACTAAAGCGGTGCATTGTGTAACTTTTCGGGTAGAGGGTCTGCCGCCTGCTTGCCTCCATGGAGATTGGGAGATTGTATTGCTTTGTCCGGAATGTTAAACAGTGTGGCGTTAAACTTATCCATTTACAATTCATTCAATTAGGGGTGTTTTTATACCTGTGTGAAGTTGGCCCCCCATCAAATCTACACAAAAAACTATGTCATCGTTTGTGCTGTTTTGTGCTGCAAAGAGTTTCATTTGTGCTGCTCTAGTTTTGGAGACATTAACGATTCTGTTATATGTCAAATTGGAGTCAGACAGCCCTCCAGAAATCTTAAAAAGCTTAAAAATGGCCCAAAATGGTGTTAATCATTTGTGGTTCGTTTGTGCAGTTTCGTGCTGCAAAATGTTTTGTTTGTGTGATTCTGGTTCTTAAGATATTTGCAGTTTTATTTTCGGCCGTTGACGCCATCCAGCCCCTCAAAATGTTAAATAGTCTCCAAACAGGCAGAAAATTATACGAAACGTTTGTATTTCTTTAGTGTTGTCTTGTGCTGTGACCATTTTAATTTGTGCTAGTACATTTCTAAAAATATTAACATTTCTTTTCCGAAAATATATATGTGATTTCTGCTCAGCTGACGATGGCAAACTCCACAAAACTAGTGAAGATAAGCGATCTCAGGCTGTGGAAAAGTATGGATCAGTCTTGAGTAACTTGTTTTTGATTCATATTTTATATAATAATACATCCTTTACCACAGGCTGTTTAGAGCATTTTTAAGCTTCCTGAGGGACTGGCTGACCCCAGTGTGACCTATAAAAGAATCGTTAATATCTCCAAACCTAAGCAGCACAAACAAAACTTTTTGCAGCACAAACGATAGACAGTTTTTGTGTAGGTGTGCGTTTGATGGGGACCAACTTCACGGAGGTTGTTTTTATTGCTCAAAGAATGTGCACGCCTACAGTCAACAGGCCATTGTCTGATATATTGTGCCATTCAGCACAATATGTATAATTCAGAAGGACTTTGGCGAGCTGCTTGAAAGGGGGTGGAGAGCTACTGGTAGCTCCCGAGCTACAAGCTTGGAGACCCCTGCTTCCCTGCTTTAAAGCCATGGTATCTGAATTGGTATTGGAACTGTAAAAGCGGGACTGGTGCATTCCTACATGCAGGTTTTCTCATTCTCAGTATATGGACAGGCCATGCCTCATGTGAAATTCACTCACTGAGCTGCAGAGGCTGCACTAGCACTTAACGATTGGCTGTAGGTGTTGGGGTTTAGGTAGTGAGGATTCTGTGTTTAAACCTTTTAAACACCTTTTTATCTTTTTTTTTTATCAAAACACCAAATTGTAACACAAACAACCTTGCAATGTCTTTTGTGGTTATGAATAAATCAGCTGGGCCCTGTATGATAGAATGTTTTATAGAAATTTTGAAGACAGGTAAGGATGTGAGAGCTTCACTGGATCAAAACTTGTGACTATAGCCCTATTCTCACGGGATTAGTTTTACCTGTGGACCTTTGGCGATTTGTAATAATTGCGGAGAATGTCTGAGATCTTAATCCCGTGTGAATGCGCCATGTCTGTAATTTGTAAAGTAAAAATTCCACTGCAAATTACCAACTATATTTCACCAAACACAGACGTCCGGTGATAATACTCGTCCCGTGCGAATCTGCATGTCAGTGTTTGTTGTTGTAATTGTGTCTTTTCTGTCTATTCTTTTTATTTCCGCGGCCTTTTCTCTATGTATTGCGCGCATTTTATAACGCTTTGCGTGCCTTTTATATCTCTTTCCGTCTTGAGTAATGGAGGCTGTGGTAGAAATTTTGATTGGCAGTTTTGAGCTTTTTAGGGGCAAATTGTAATACAGCCTCATAGCCTCTACATGGAAACCGATCCGCAAAAAGGGAAATTCTTGCAGGATGTTGACCTGGATGACATGTGTAGCCGCATGCGGTAAGGAACATTTTTTTTATTTTTATTTTTTTTTAGCATACTTTATATATTTACTTACTTAGCAGCGCGAAAGACATAGAAACGGATGTGATGTTACGACATATCCGGTCGTAATTTCAATAAAATAGAGTAATTTACGGACTTCGCTTATCCCGTGCGAATGCGCTGCGAGTAACACAGAGGTGGGGCGGTAATTTGCAAATTACCAGACGTCCCCAGGTTATACTTATCCCGTGCAAATAGGGCTTAAGACTAAAAATGTTGGGTGCTCTTCAAGGATGTGAACATTTACTCGAAGAGGGCCAACACTTGCCTTAAGACATAATAGTGGTAGGCAGGAGGATCTGAGGCACATTGACAAGGTGCACTAAACACTTTTTGACCAAATAGTCTTCTTCAGAGCATTATCACTTGTTTTATAGAAATATTTTCTTCTTTGGACCACTCCTCGACACTGACTCATTTCTAAGAACTATTGGGGTAAAAATAATACCAACTCTATATGGTATTCCACTTTTGAACAGCACAGTGTATTGTAATTGATTTATCTTGTCTTTGAACAGTGTATTTGTGCTCTTTCCTGCGTCACCATGAGGGCCCACTGTTCTTATTTCCTTTGAAGTGGGTGTACAGATCACCCCTAAATAATAATGAGGAACCAACCTGTACCCACCTGTCTCATTTCTCTTTCACTTCCTTCTCCTTGATTCCTCTCCTCAACTCTGCAAGAAATGAGTGAGGAAGCCCTACCCACATAGGAGACACAGGGAGGAGAGAGAATATAAAGTCCTTACTGAGGCTGATAAAGTTTGATTCTTTTATCTGATGTCTGCTCCTGAAGCCTCCTTCATGTTTTACCCCTTCCTTCAGTGGTTTTCTTGGGGAGAACGCTTGATACGACACATTTGATTGACAGCTGAAAAATAGAGGATCGAGGAGAGGAATCAAGGAGAAGGAAGCGAGGAGAGAGACTTCAGACATGGCTCATTTGTGGCCCTTGTGAAGTCATGCCTCCAACGCTTGTCCTGCCTGGTGGAGTGGTAGAGAATCTGCCTCTAGATCAGTATTTCAGCTCTAATTACAGCTAGCATTAAAGTTCAGGGACATTAACAGTATTTTGTTTGATCTGTTAAATGCAGTTAACTAATACCTTTATGTTAGCAAACCTATCCCAAAACCTTAACCTTGTTCCTGAACCTGATCTGAACCGTAACCTGAAAATATACAGAGAAAAATCTAAATTTTCAGCACAATCCTTAACACAAATGGGCTTTTGTTTGGCATCACTGTGTTTGGGGAAAACGGTGCCCCTCAGATGCATCAATAGAAAGTAAAAGAGAAGCTGGATCTGTTTTGTTAGAGTTTTAGGTCTAAATAAATGAAGCTTTGGCAGCCCAGGTGAATAAGAAAACGCTGCTTAAAAGTGGGTTGCTATAGTTGCAACAGAATGTTAAGAAGTCAAGCTCCCAGAAGAAATGCAGCTTTTAGGGCGTCCCATAGGAATCTGCAGATGCAAGTTGGTTACAGGGCCTATATTACGCTATTTTTTGATCTGTTTTAGTTTTATTTCCTTGTCAGAAACATGCCCGGTGTTGTGTTTTGTTTCATTCTCACATATTTAACAGACAAGCATTGCATATTTAAGTTCAATTCTTCTCTCAAACAGAAAACACTTGCGACGTTATGACAGTAAACTTGAAAATTACCGCTTGCAGGAACAGAGCAGTTTGAGCTTTGGAGATGTCAATTGACTCTGTGAAACAGTGTGAATGAAGAACATTTTTTTTACTCTAACACTATGTTTTTGATGAAGTAACAACATTCTAAAGCTCACAAGAGTCAATTTTGTGTAACAGGACAATAAAACATCAGTACAAGTACAAATAAAGTTAGAGGGTCAAAAACATGCATAACTTGAAGTAAGTTTCAAGATGTCCTGGTCTGGGTAGATACTGTTATATAACTTGATATATTGTTCTCTTTAGGGACAAAATTAAATGTGTGTTCAGTGCAGCTGATTTTTCTGCATACAAAGACGGACAGAGATCACCTGAAAATATTGGATTTTACAATGCTACGTGTAATTGGTTCCAAAATTATCTTAAAAACACAAACCAGACATCCATCCATCCATCCATCCATCTTCTCCCGCTTAATCTGGCTGGGTCGCGGGGGCAGTTTGCTGCCCAATACTCATAGCACCTGACCCCCCCTATGAACCCCTCTGCAGGTGGTGAGCCCACAGGAGGGTGGACATTATGGTCCTTGATGTTAGTTCATAGGGGTGCGGGCATGTTTTGGGTTGATGGGGGAAACCGGAGTACCCGGAGGAAACCCATCCAGACATGGGGAGGAACATGCAAACTCCACACAGAAAGGCCTGGGCGACCCGGGGATCGAACCCGCAACCTTCTTGCTGTGAGGCCTGAGTGTTGCCACTCAGCCACCGTGCCGCACAAACCAGGCAGTCAGTTTTTTATTTATTTATTTATTTATTTTTACTTTAATCAAAGGAGTGCCTCAAGGCTCAATTATGGGCCCGCTACTTTTTACCATTTATTAATTCCACTGGTTGCAATTTAAGAGAAAGCCTCATACCTTTATATGCAAATGCTCCCTCTACTCAACAGGCAATAATAATTAAAAAAAAAACTTACTGAAATGGAAATTTCCCTCAAAAATATTAAATTATCATTAAAAGCAAATAAAATTACTGTATTTTCCGGACTATAGAGCGTACCGGTATATAAGCCACATCCCTCGATTTAAAAAAAGAAAAAAAAAGAAAAAAGTTATACAAGCCACAACCGGGCTATAAGCCGCTGTGTTGAAAAATTAGATATTTACTGCATATACAGAACGATTTTGTACTGTAAATGTACAATTATGTACCTGAACAGATTCTTTCCGAACAGTGACTTTTAACACGGCAGCAACTGTGCTGATTAAAACAGGTCAAAAAACAGAAAAGAACTGGTAATTGACCTTCATTTCTCCTGTGCAGTGAAACCACAAGTCACTTTAATCATCTCCGCTTAAACTGACGCCGAGCTTACGTGCAGCAGAACGGCGGTCTGCGCGGGACAGAAATTTCAGTCCCACGCCCGCAATAAGCTTTCAGAATGCTCTTATTACATCCATGGTCCTGTGCCGCACAGTTTTGTGTTGGGTCCCGCGGGTGCAGGGCTCTACAGCACTGTTTCCTTCCTGGAGCAAGATCGATGCCTTCAACTTAAAACTTACATCATACAAACTCCTTCGTGTGCTTTTCATGATGAAGGGGCGAGGATTTGAAAATAATTACCAGGTAGTAATTTGTCATGCGTGTTATATCTGCTAAATAAAAGGTAGCGTATTCTTTGTATTAATTTTCTGTCTATCTTGTTTTTGAAATTCTGGTTAGAGCGCCCCTAGCGGTGGAAGAAAAATCTAAAATTTAGCTGCTCCATTCTAAAAGCCGCATAGTTCAAAGCCTGGGAAAAAATAGCGGCTTATAGTCCGGAAAATACGGTAAGTATATGATGCACAAGCTAAAATTCTACATTGAATTATAGATAAATTCTTCAGGCAACCTTTCTGCACTAGATTATGGAGATATAATATAAAAGACTACAGCCTCCACTTTGAAACTTTCAAATCCACTCTTTCATTCAGCCCTTTGTTTCATAACAGGCCATGAATTTAAAACCCATTCACTGTACACGGACATGAAAACATAGGTTGACCATCGCTATCCATCAGAAGAAAACAACACTGTATAACATTTATTTTATTGCCTGAATCTCTCACTTGTTGAACTTTGATATGGGAACTTTTAATACAAATCTCACGGCTCAAAACTTACAGTATCTATTCAGACTGGCCTTCAACACTCAGTAATGCAGTGACAATTTGTACATTTTGTGTTATTTAATTTATTTTTATATTTTAATATCCACCTTGAGTGTTTAAAGGGCTCTCTATATAAAGACTGACTGGTTTGATTGATTGACTGATTGATTTATGTATAAAATGTAAAGTTACTTTCTCCCAATATATAAAATAATTCACAGAGTTAGCGATTCTTTCTGTCAGACAGGAGAGTTTACCCTCTTTACATTCCTCTTTTGAGCATACTTCAACTATAACAGCCTATCCAAGGACTACAGGTGGAATTTATCATTCTTCTGTTAAGGTTAATGTATATTGTGAAGTGTCCCTGCCGCATTAAATAAATGAACAAAACCAAACTTCCTGTAGCCATCCTCAGAAGCGAAGATGTGTCTTGTTGACTTTATACAGTGCTTTTCCATCTTCAAGACAGTAGCGTAGCATTCGGCGGTGCAGCCAGTGCAGCACACAAGGGGCCTACAGCACTTTGAGGACTTATCGCGGGCGGGGCTTGGCCCCCTTCCCAGTATAGTCTCAGTATAAACAACTGTCAACGTAAATGACACGTACACAACTGCAAATTATACTATATCTCACTAAATGATTGCTATTTATGCGCTTCGGGAAGTGGATTTATGTTTGTCGCACAGGGATGGGTTGAGATGCCATCAGCTGGAGGGAGGTGGGGGCAGAAACAGTGGACAAACTGATCTGCCCCCGTTTAATTAAATAAATAAACTAAACCAAACTTCCTGTAGCTGTCAGCAGAAGCGTTACGTGATGGTGTAGTGGTGTGTCTTGTTGGCTGCTTTATGGAAAATGGTAAACTGTCGCATTTTTACATATAGCGCTTTCCACACAGACATCAAGGAACCACGCACCCATTCATACACCTGTTTACACGGACACTGGGGACGAGGTGGGTTAAGTGTCTTGCCCAAGGGCACAACAACAGGATTCATCTGTGGGAATGATGTTTTGATGTTATGAGCTACTGTTGCCCTCAGCTGAGCGACAGTCGCCATTTACTTGGTTTTGGCAGACAGTAAGGGAAGATAACGCCCCCTACTGTCTCACACCAACATTGGAGTTGTTGGTTTTGCTCGTGACTTCAAACTTTAAATGAGCTGTCTGAAATGAATTGTATGTATAGTGATGAGTGAGCGTGCTGGTGTTACGTACTTTTTTGTGTGATTGTTGCCGGCTATAATCTTTATCTATTTAAATTTTAAACGTAGTAGTAGTAATAGTAGTAGTAGTTTATTTGGTATTTGATTTATTTGGCAGGGCTTAATACTATTTAGGATTTTTTAGTGAATTTTTTTGCAGGGTCATTCACATTTCCAATTAAATGTGACTTGTATGTGATCTCCAGAGTGAACTTTAAACTGCCCAAAAGTGTCCCGCATGAGCATTGGAGGACACGACGACGTCACAGGCAGCGAGCGTGCTCAGTGTTTACGGAAGTCGCCTAAACATGGACGCGAGCATTGAGCACCTGGCGATTTTAAAGTTGCTGTCGTACCACTCTCGCAGGAGGAAACACATCTTCGGTCTATTTCAATGAGCAAACACGTCGGCGTTGGGCTGTATTGGCTCACAACAGGTGTCTGTTACAGCACAATAGCCAAACTCTCGCCTGTTGATGATGTGTGGGTTGGATGTAGGTCGGATGAATGTGACCTGGCCTTTCAGACTGAAGTCGCATGTCAAAAGATCGGATATACTGTATATCGGTTTTAGGACCACATATCCAAGCGGCCTGGGTTGCATTTGAAAAAAAATCGAACCTGTGTCATTCAGACATTAAAAGATCAGATACAGGTCGCAGAGGGGTGAAAAAAATCGGATTTGGGTCACTTCAGGCTGCAGTCTGAACGTAGCCTTTGCAGCACTACAAAACAAAACATAAACTACATGACCGAAAGGTTTTAGGCTGAAGTAAAAGGTACTTATAATGCCAAACCCTATTAAACAATGATAGTATTCCAAGAAAGAAAGCGGCCATGTTCATATGTGCTATACCTTTACAAATAAAATAAATAGGAAATAAGAAAACACCAAATTTCTCATTGTGTGTTTTGAAAATTAAGTACGCCATCTAACTATTGAGCTTCCTTTTTCTCAGAAGTTAACTTAAAACTTAAACTCTTCGCCAACAGTCGTCGGGGGACAGGGCATCAGAAGTCTATGTTCACAGTTTTGATTGAAGATGGTGAACAATAGTGAAAAACCTTCATGTATCCAGACATTCTCCTCAGCTCACCTCTGGTTTAGACTGACAGTCGGACAGACACTGCTCCACTGATTCAAACTCTCCCCATCTCCCTTCGCTCTCTTTTAAAAACCTGACACCTCTGTGATTAAGACGCCGCTAATGCAAATGTTAAACCCATTTACATATACACAATTACACTTACAAGTCCTGCATGCATAATATATATTTTCATAATTTGGCTATTAGCATATCTCCAGTTTTGTATTGCTCAGACTACAGCTGTTAGATGAGAACTCTGTGCTCTTTGACGTTTGATAATTAGTGATTTGATGGTAGTGAACAGTGTCTGAGTCCATAATTATTACATGTCAAGCAATCTATTTCCTATGGGTTTTTGAATGAACAAAAAGTGCCCAGTTTCCATAGCAATTAAAGGGCCAATATTACACTATCCTCTGATCGATGTTATAAAGTTGTTTCCTCATCGCAAAAACCTACTTGGAGTTGAGTTTTGTTCCATTCATGCATGTTTAACACACAAACACGTCTCTCAGGCAGAAAACAATCTGTTCCACCTTGTGATGTCATGTGGTGATACAGGAAGTGCTCCACTGTGTTTTTAAACTCCATGCACCTTCACTAGAATCTTTGAAACCTTGGATCTTTTCAGCACCGGAACCAGCACCAGTCTCTACTGAACAAAAGGTAAAAATAGGTGTTAACTTCTAAACTACCGCTTTGTGACATCACAAGATTAAACAGAGCATTTTTAACTTTGGAGATGTAGACAGACTGATAATAAAGAATTATTGAAACATGTGAATGAAACAAAACACAACTTCAGGTATGTTTTTGATGAGGTAACAGCATTATAACACGGCTTAAAGCTGACAGGAGTCAATTTTACGTAATATTTAACTTTAATCTTTAACTTGACATCACAAATTATTATATGCAAAGGGAAAAGACACACTTAAGACACAGATACTTAAGACACCAGCGCCTTGGAATTTCCTGTACACAACAAAAAGTGGAGTGTTAAAATTGACTCACAGAAGCAGTTTTAACATTTTCTCAGGGTTTATATGAGTCCAGTCTGTTCTACAGTGAATTTAACATGTTTGGAAATGTTAATGAAGTAACACTGGACCAAAGTCCCCGTTTAACCGCAAAATCAAGAGTTATATTAACGTTTTGAGAGTAAATGGATAACATGTTGTAAGGTTATCCTGATTTAGCTAAACAGCACACAGGTGTTTTATTTTTACACTTTATTTTAGTTCATTTAAGATTCTGTACAAAACTCGCTCAAACTGGTCTTCTCTTGTGGGAGTTTGATGTGGTGGGTGGGAGGTACCAAGTTAACACTAAGGGAAGTTAAATGAACTTCAACCATATCAGCTCTGGAAAATAACCCCAACTCCAAACCCATTTAACTTTCAAATTGTTAAAATAACACTTTTTGTGTTAAAAACAACTCTGAACTACTTTACCCTGAAGTTGGCCTATTGGGATAAGTTGTGTTCAGATACCTGCAGTTCTAAATCATAAGACGTGGTGACAAAAAAATAAGAAAAATGGGGTTAGACTGTTGGGGCAGTGAAAAAGAGTTTTATCTGTGACAACTGTGGCAACTGAACAGCCAAAATGCAACAGAGTATTTTTGAGTGCTCAGAGAAGACAACTTTGCATTAACTGATCATAAAACAACCATGAGTCAACCAAAATACACTTAAAAATACTTGTCTAACCAGCCAGTCCCATCTGCATTCTGTTCGAATCCAGAAGGGTCTAGAATCGGACGATAGGGCGGGAAAAAACGTCCAAACTTGAGGCGATCCAACCACAGCTGCTAACTTGTAGCACGTGTATATTGTATCATTTAGAACAAAATACATAACTTCTTTTACCTGAGATTCACACTATTTCTCAGTCCTTTATGTTGTTTTTTCTATTTTACGACATTAATGGAGCATGCATCCAGATCGTCTTTTTAAAGTTTTATCAAAGCGTGTGGTTACAATTACTGAAACACACACAACTGAAGCATAACCCAATTTAAGATGTCTTCAAAATTGTTGGTTCAAAGGTCCAAAAAGCCCATTTTCGGTTATAAGCCCTTTAAAGATTACTTGAACACCATTTGCTTGTAAGCAGTAAAACACTTGGCCATTTCATTTGGCTGTTTTCAGAAATCCCAAAGCCCCTCAGACTGAAGGAGCAGACAGAATTATTGACAAGCTCAAATTGAGCAATTAACAGCCAGGAGTCAGACACATTAGGAGCTGAAGAAAACAATCAGCGAAAAGACAATAGATTGGACTTAAACTTGGTCAAAAACATCAGAACACAGAAGGAGCATTTTTTTTTACACAAAATAAAGGTGTGTACAGATGTTTGCAATATTTCATCATTGATTTGAGTAACTTTGTTCCTCATTCCAAAACTGGGGGTTTATCGTTAGTTTTTAAATTTGCTTGTACGTGTTCTAATGTTATATCCTTCTCAAAAAGATATCTGGAGTTCGGTTTTGGGTCATTCATTACTCAAACTTGTGTGAAAGAAACAAAACACAACTCCAGGTATGTTTTTGGGGAGGTACCAGCTTTTAATAGAAATAATTGATTAAGACGATTGAAATTGGAGTTAAAGTTTGTCAAGTTTAACCTCTTAACCCAGGGCCTCATTCTCAAAATTACCAATGTATGATATTTTAAGGTATCAAACTGTAAATACAATTCTGAAATTCTGCAAATAAATCATAGTGGGTAAGAGAAATTTAAGTTGAAACACTGCTTTTTTTTTTGGATGGACATAAAAAAAATGTAATATGCACCGTGAGATCTTTGTAAAAACCTTTGTAAGATATCGAAAGGTAAAGGTGCACTGCATAGCTGTTTTGGTGGGAGGTCCATTATCTTCTTTGGAGCCAGAGTTGATGGAGCAAGTTAGCCAAGTCCATTTATATAGACACTGCAAAAAAGCTTGGCCAAAATGTAAGAGATAAAAACTTAAATCTATCAGAAAATGACTTAAAAGTAGTGAAATGATCTGTCCATGCAGCAAGAACCTTTTACTTGACAAGTTATTTTAAAATAAACTACCTCTAGACCAGAATGAAACAGTCTCAGAACTAGTAAGCTGATAATAAATCTGAAAACAAGATGAATAACCTGATATAAGGTTTAGAATCTTGGCCAGATCAGAGAAATTTGTAGTGTACAGTCTCCAAAATGTCTTGAATGGTGTGAAACAATTTGGAAATCAGAGTTTCCAGAGGATGGAATTTACCAAAAGTATGTAAGTGTGCTTTATTTTGTCATAGTGTATATTGTTATTCTTATGCCAAAGCTAGTTATTGGTTTGTGAATTCTCTGACAATGGCAATAAAACTGAAATAACTGAAATAAAAATGTGTTTCAAACAGGAAAAATCGTGCAGGATTTAGAAACAGCAAGACCTGCAGAATCAAGTGGTGAAGCACTTGAAGGTTTTAACAATTCGAAATGACAGAAGATGCAACATTTACTGTGAACAATACAGGGAATTCTAAGAAGAGACTTTGAACGCATCAATCAGTGAACCCGTCAATCAATACATAACTCTTGTAAAGTGCTTTTCAAGATACTCAAGGACGCTTTAGAAGAAGAGACAAAGGCAAACTAAAGAAATACCAAAGTTTATATGAGGTGGTTTTAAAGAAATGGGGTTTCAGTTGTTTTTTTTAAATCTTGGCGAGTGTGGATGAGTTTCTGAGGTGTTTGGGGTGTGTTTGGGGAGTGAAGGTCTGTGGAGGGTGGAGGAGCTCAGAGAGGTAGGTGGAGGCCAGGTAATGGATGGTGAGGAGCTTGAATTGGATGAGCTGAGGGTTGAGGAGCCAGTGGAGAACTTTTATATCATATCATGCTCTGAACACCAGTACACGAACCTGAGGACCGCTGCGACCAGAGTATGGACGAACTGCTCCGGCCGAGACAGTGAAAACAGATGGATATTTCTCAAAACACCAAACCGATAAAGGTAAAACAAGGATATATAAGATTCATAGGTTGTTTTGTTTTTTTCATTTTATGTTAACGCCATCGTGTTTTGACTTGTGTTTGCGTTGTCAGGGTGCATGATGACTGTTATATGTTTTACCTGTTATACCAGACACTTGAAGAGATGTGTTATATGGTTTTATTCAGCTGCATTTGATTTATTGTGGACCAGATATGTGTATGCTTTAAAGGACACATATGCTAAACTGACATTTTTTAGCTTTTATCCATGAAAGCTGTGAAAAGCACGTATAAACGGTGCATAATTGACATGCTTAGAATACATAAGGTAACTGAGAACCAGAAATTAAGTACAAAATTTAGGTATCTTTACTTTAGTCAGTGGATACTTTTTACTTTCCTACACACTTTGAGAGCATGTATTTGTACATGTATTCTACTCCACTACATTTTTGAACTGGACTTAAAAGTAAAAGTTTTTTCTTTTTTTTTCTGTGAGACCTACTGAAAAGGCTCAGTTTTTTTTTTACTTTTTATATATACATTTGTAGTTTGAGCAAACAAAAATATGCAAATAAAACTATCAATTCCATTGTTTATGTTCAACCAGATTCAGCACAAATCTGTATCAAAATCACTACATTTGAAGCTGTATCAGAGTTTAAAATATGCAAAAAATATGTTTTATTCTGCATTATTAAGTTTATACTTTATAATAGTATTTTTATTTTAGTTTTTTTTTTACTCTGGTATCTGTACTTTTACTGAAGTAACAAAATTGTGTACTTCTTCCATCATCAGTTATGTTTAGCAATTTAAGACATTAAAAACATCAGGTACGACATATTAATTAACAGTTCACTTCCGTTAGAACCATCCGCCACCCTTTTTGAGATACTTTTGACTTTTACGTGACTATATTTGAGAGAATGCATCTGTACTTTCTACACCACTACATTTTTGACCTGAACTCCAAAGGACAACAGTCTGAGGGCTTTATTTTTTAAGATATTTTTTTAGTTTGAGTAAAAAAACTAATAAAAAATCAACTATCAGTTCTATTAAATAAAATTCAATACAGATCTTTAAAAAAAGTCACTACATTAGAAACCTTATTAGAACTCAAAATCTGCGTGAAAAACGTTTACTTTACTTTATAAGTACATTTGAACTTCCTCCGTCATCCTTTTTACCGTTCTGCGCTCCTTAAAACTGTTAGTCCCTCCAACTTGAGTGTGTTAGTGCAGTACAGACGCGCTAATGCACTTGTGTAACCACTCTCCTGGCCCCTGGATCCCTCCCAACTCCCACCTCCCGCTCCCAAGACCCTCCTCCACGCACTCACGCCGCTGATTTGCAACCGCCATTTTAAGGTGAGCAAATGCTTTAGCGAACGCCACTTAGACTTAGCGGCCCGTCGTAAAACATTCAATCCTACGTACTGTAACACCTCAGGGAGAAAAAAAGCTTAAATATGATTTTTAATAAACAATAAAAGGAACTCCTTGCCTTCCACTTAAGCTGTTAACCGCGTTGCTCCCGGTGGCAGCATCGGGGGGCCATTCCTCACTGTAATACCGGTGTCGCGGCTGCAAGGATTTCCAATACTCCATAAATTCAGGGTCTTATCTCCAGACAGTGACTAGTAAATGGTAGGCAATGCTATCAATCACCAGAGCTCCCCGCTGCGTGATTCATAGTAATGTGTTTCCATTTAAAAGTCCCCCGGGGCCCCGTGAGGAGAGGAGAGCCGAGCAGAACAGCATCAAATTCCCCACAACAATCGATATGTGGTCGCTCAAACAGGCCGTCTCGCTCAGCACTGCCAAAATAAACCTGTTAAGGTGAAGGGGAAATGCATGAAGGAGGAGAGAGTATTGGAGCCAGGCTAGGAAGATGTAAATGATGGGGTTTTTGGAACACAGTGGTCGCAAGAACATGGGTGGAAATGAGTTTTATTTACCCATTGTGGTTACTTGAGTAGAAGAGAAAATGTAGTTTAAAGTAGGGCTGATTGATTATGGCAAGAATTCTGATCACAATTAGGCTATTTGGCACATTACACTGCAAATGTCTCTGATCTGACCAAGATTTTAAAACTTATATCAGGTTATTCATCTTGTTTTCAGATTTATTATCTATTACTAGTTCTGAGACTGCTTCATTCTAGTCTAGAGAGAGTTTATTTTAAGATAATTTGTTAAGTAAAATGATCTGTTCCTGCAGCAAGATATCTGTCCATGTGTGACCAGGCGAGGGGTGCTAAAACGCAAATAATTATTGATGTATTTTAGAATTTAACAACAGCACTACCTGGCTAAACTAGGACAAGATTTACCCTGCAATACAAGGCAAGCACAGGTTTGTCTAGCTTTGACAAAATATCTTAAGTTATTAATCAATATATCTGTGAAGCGCCAGGGTCACTTTCATTGTTCAGTGCTAGTTCATCCACGTTAAAATGCAACAGAGGAGTTCACAGTCGGTTTAATGATTGGAGTCCTGGACATGACCAGGCCACAAACAGCCTTCACACAAATGAAAATCCTCATGCTGGACCAGGCCCAAGGACCAGGGTTCTGTAAGGAGAACTTGTCACAGGTTGCACAGACCCTGGTGCTTCACAGTTCTACCATCACACGCCCCCTCATCACGCACATGAGCCGGAATCGTGCCGAGTTCACCAATACGATGCCCGCAACACTCCTACATAGCAGAAGCAGTGCCCCTTTTATAGGTGATGCACTACTTTTAATTCGTTTCTGATAGATTTAAGTGTATACATCTTAAGCTTCTTTGCAGTTTAAAGAGGGGGATATTAAACTTCTATGTATTAACTGCTCACACGTAATGGATTAGATGACCATGTTAACTTTTATTTGTTTAAAAATACTAGATTTGCCAAAAACAGCATATTAATATGTTTTACTTTTGTTTTTGATGCTCTGAGTCTCCCTGCCTTTGCTTTCTGTGCTTAGTCACTCCCCCTTCAGACCGCTACACAAAGAAACTAATGAAACTACTGCACAATGCACCAGGTTTGTACGTTTGCAATGTATTGCTTTGTAGCGTGCTTTTGTATACTGGTCATGTAGGGTTAGAAGTTGAGCTCTAGATAGGATCTGTTAACTGAAACAAGGGTTCAAATATGGCCTGGGAGAGATCGCTAGATTACTCAAACATGCATGAATAACATATAAAACCTCTTCAGGCATACTGATGATGAGGGAATGTTATAATATGTTAGAAAGCTCCAAAAAGTAATGCAAAGTCAAATGAATACTTGAGTTCATTTGCAAAAACAGAATAATAATAATAATAATGCATCAGTTTTATATAGCGCTTTTCTGGACACTCAAAGACGCTTTACAGAGCATTATTCATTCACTCCAGACCCGGTGGTGGTAAACTACTATTGTAGCTACAGCTGCCCTGGGGCAGACTGACGGAAGCGAGGCTGCCAATCTGCGCCATCGGCCCCTCCGACCACCACCAACACTCACACACACACCACCTTCATACTTGAGAACAGAATTTTCTTTTCTTTTTTTCCTTCTACATATATGGAATAAATTTATCACACTAAATATGAAAACACTGCAACAAAGAGTAACTTGTAAGTCTTCAACATTTTTTTCTACTTTTTTTTTTTTTTAACCTTAAAACACAGTACAGACCTATAAGCATTTTAGTAGTAATCTTTGTGCCACAATAGTTTTAACAAGCTTTGTGCGTGTTTTTAATGTGCAGAGAGGAGTCGGCTGTGGGTGTTTTTTTTTTTTTCTTATGTAAAGTTGCAAATGAAAAAACAAAAAGTTTGTGGCGCTTCTTAAACCTATATAGATTTAGAGATAGATAGAAAGATTTGTTTGAGAGGTGGGTCAAATGCAGAAGCCACATTTTGTATTACTACTACTACTAACAGTGTACTTTAACCTTGCTTGGGTAACATTTTGGTTAAGTAGGTCTAGTCAGTTTGGTTAGTTGAAAGTATGTTGCCCAAGTACACTTCAGAAGCTTAGAAAGGAAGGCTTGACTCCCGCTTTTTTTGTATGATGTCCTCTCTTTCCGCTGTCGCCTTAATTAAAATAGATTGCTTTGAGTCAGCTCTGTTCTGTCTTCTGTCTTGGCAAGGTGCAAGACACTAATGTAACACATGTCAGCTCCAACTGCAATCTTTTGGAAGGAGACGACTGATTCATCCCGCATTGCAGGCCAGGGCTCGACTTAAATGAGTTTATTTAATTTCTTTTATTTGTTTTGTTTTACAGCCCGAGGATATCCGGAGACTGAAAATAATAATGGCATATTGGCAAAGTGTGCACCTACCTACTTCAAACGTCGCCTGACCACAGATGGCCGTTTTGCTTGTTACAGAATGTGCTGTGTTTTGTGTTTGTGGCTTATGGTATTATTATATTATAGTTTTCTTGTCACACAGTTTTACTTTAGAATTTGATTCCAAAAGGTTCCATTCTGGCTTCTTTTTACATTCCCAACTTTGGTTCTTTTGGAGCTTGTGGAACTTATTGACCTTGTTGACATGTTTGCTTCGAGCCATCTTCATTGGACAATTCTGAATATAGCTCCCGCTTGTGAAAGTTGTGAATTTGTTAGCAAATCCAGAATGATATCTCTATATTTTTTTTACACAGATGGATATCAGTCTGGTGTCCAGTCCTTCCACCGCATCTTGAGCCAGAATCAGACATGATTGTGCAGATTCATTTTTCTCACTGACACATGCTCATTGATTCTGCAGAAATCTGTCATGTTTTTCTCTCCCTTGTGATTTTTTTAAAAACCTTTTCTCCTTGTAACCAGTTATATTTGTTTTATGTTATTTTGTTTTTATGGGTGTCCCTGGTAAATCCACTTGTCATTCACACCCATCTGAACTCTGGGAGATTTGCCGGTGACCAGACTTACATCTTTCAAAGTAATGAAAAAATGTATACTCTGGATCGCAAGACATTGGGTCCACTGTGTATTACTCCTGACACTTGTGAGCACAGTTTTACCACAGTTGCCCTTTACCTGGCCAGCCAGAACCACAAAACTCTATAAATACAGTATGTGTTGATCTGGAGCTGTATCGTGTTTCCCTCATCTCAGAGGGTGTGATTGACAGGCGGATGTTCTGTTTGCAACAAAAACAAACATGGCGGATTATGTGTAAAAACGGGGGGAAATCTACATTCCCCCCGGGAAGGGACTGAGAAACAGTGCGTAATTTTTGTAGAATCAACAATCGAAGCACCAAACTATTACTTAACTCAGATAAAAGAAGTTATAATATTTTGTTCTGAATGATACTGAATGAGAATTTTGTCTCAAAGCAGCTGTGGTTGGATCATCTCAAGATAGGACAGTCCCTTTTGTCTGGTACAAAAGGGACTGGCTGATCGGTCAAAGCACAGTGGTGAATTTAGTGGGATATTGGACATTCTAAAAGTACTCAGATATAAAGAGCTCAGAGTCAAAGCTTTTTTTAAAAAATTATTAATAGATTTACATTAATACATTACACAATTAACACATTTAATACATTAC
Source organism: Odontamblyopus lacepedii (assembly GCA_034769755.1). Classification (NCBI taxonomy): domain Eukaryota; kingdom Metazoa; phylum Chordata; class Actinopteri; order Gobiiformes; family Gobiidae; genus Odontamblyopus; species Odontamblyopus lacepedii. Next base: position 9,938,317 of record CM068350.1, read on the forward strand.
ACAATTAATCATTGCATTTTATATCGCACCGTTGAAGACACCCAAAGCGCTTTACATTTCATTATTCATTCACTCCACAGCTGGCGGTGGTAAACTACTATTGTAGCCACCGCTGCCTGGGGCAGACTGACAGAAGTGAGGCTGCCAATCTGTGCCATCGGCCCCTCCCACCACCATCACTCACGCACGCACCACTTTCATACTAGACAATGTGGGTGAAGTGCCTTGCCTAAGGACACAATGACACAATGAGTTTTTGCCGCTGGCGTCCCCACTGTGGCACCTGATTTTCCCAGCAATTTTCCATCCAAGTACTACCCAGGCCTGGCCTTGCTTAGCTTCTGAGCTCTGATGAGATCAGGCTTTGACAAGCATGGCCACAGAAACACTTTGTGTGAGTGTCATGGGGTATAATGCCCCAGAAACTACTGAGAACAAATACACTGTAAAAATGCTTTAAGAAGCTGAAAAGTGAACATCTGAACATCTGTCAAATATCCAACCAACTTCACTGCGGTAATCAAAGTTACCCTGAGATAGACCTACTCAAACGTACCTGCCAATCTGCACCTGAAACACCCCCAGCAACACCTACACAAAATCCAACAGACTTCTTATCCTATACAGTATTTCCTATTGAACATCTGAACGCACACCACGTCTCCTTGCGAACAGCTCACTTTTGGGTCAGGACCTACAAGTGGAGAGTGTGTTTGGTGAATAATCTATGTCTGACCTCTTTAGCTTCACTCCAGTCACTGCGCAGTGTTGGAGCAGTTGTCAGAGCCCAGCTCGGTTACTTTCCTTTCCCTCGTCTCTTCTAACATTGCTGTGACAGGCGTCGGACAAACACAAGTTATTCACCAGAGCAGCACTGCTGGGCACATCAGCCAGCCATCAGTAAAGCAGGAAGGGCAGATGAGAGGAGGGGGAGGCCATGTCTGGAAGGGCTTTGAGTAGCCATTTGTAGTAGCTGTTTACATGTACGCCAGATTACTTTTCTGGTGGGGGTCGGCTAATTGCTTGACTCAACAGATGTAAAGTGTTAAAGTGCTCGGATTATGCCATTTTTTGATCTATGTTGTAATGTTTCCTCATCACAAACAAACCTGGGGTTGTGTTTTGTTTAGGATAACCAGACGTCCCTATTCACCAGGGACAGTCCCAGTTTTGAGCCCTGTGCAAATTTATCCAAAATCATTGCTTTGTCACAGTTTTATACAAGAAATGTCCCTGGTGTCCCTATTTTTGACCAATCTGATCCGTGCCAGCAGTAAAGAGAGGCAAAAATTGTCAGTTGTTTCGGTAAAATATCAAAATGACCAAAACACAAAGAAAATGTGACTATCCTGACTCACATTAGTGTAAGTGCATAACAATTTTCCTTAATTTCACTCTTGTTTCACTATTTTATTATTACCAACCTGAAAACACTCTGCTCCACCTTGTGATGTCAGGAAGTGCTCCACTGTGTTTTTAGACTGAATACACTTTCATTAGAATCATTTGGATGATTTCAGCCCTGGAATTGCCAATCTTTTCGGAACGAAAGGTAAAAATGTAGCTGTTCACTTGAAAACTACCGCTTTATGACATCACAAGGTGGAACAGAGCATTTTGAGCTTCGGAGATGTAGACAGACTAATAATAAAGCATTACTCAAATATGTGTGAATGAAACAAAACACAACTCCAGGTATGTTTTTGGTGAGTTAACAGCATTCTAACATGGTTTAAAGCTCACAAAGGTAAATTTAGCATAATATAGGTAATCCAATACACTATCCCTACAAAGTAATACATTACAAGTACCATCTGCAACTTTCTGGAGGTAGTACATCACCTGCATAAATCCATGGTTATAGAAAACCCAAGTATGAGTCCAGATTATTCACAGGCGATTTAATTGGGTAAATGTACATCATTACAACAACCTGTGCCAATGCCCCACTGCTAAACAAGCCTCGACAACACAAACTCAAAGGCGCTAATGTATGGCACGGTGAGCTAGTTTCCGATGCCAGGGGAACAGTTGGAGATCCTGGCTAAAGCTAACAGCCACAGTACATAGCATAGAGGCTTTGGAACAATGATCCAAGTCCTTAATAAGAAATCATGTGACAGAGCTGCAGCCACTCGAAAAGAGACAGATGAGAGTGAAAATGGAAATGGCAAAGCTTCAAGGGACTGGAGTGGTTCCTGCTGTAATGAAAAAACCACAAGCCAAAGAGATTTTTAGACCAGCTTTTGTTTGGTGCTTCTAATATTTATGAGTAAAGGGGTAAGGGGTACAGAAAAATGGTCAAATAAGTTTTATATAGCGTCTTTTCACCCATTAAGACACTCACTCACTCACAAAAAAAAAAAAAAAAGATATAAGGGAACAGGGCTGGGCAATATGGCTAAAATCTGTATCAAGATATAAGTGTTTCATATTGGTCGATATTGATAATCCTTGAAACGTTGCAGTTATTTAAAATAAGGAGGGAAAAATACTAAATTTAAACATTTTATTTTAAACTTAACCTTCCTCTGACAGGCAATAAGCATTCAGGGAAAAGGAACATCAACACACATGTTCAACGTTATGATCACAATGAAAACTGAACAATTATCAATAATAAAGTACTTCACAAAACTAAAGTGTTAGAAAAACATGTGCAAAGTGTTAAATGGAAACATAGCGAAACCTGATATCTGAGAAGAACTATCATATATATATATATATATATATATATATATATATATATATATAGATATATATATATATATATATATATATATATATGTCAGTTGTTTCGTTATATATATATATATATATATATATATATATATATATATATATATATATGTCAGTTTCGGTAATATATATATATATTTACTGCAAGTTTAGTTCAAAAAAGTTCACCCTCTGGTGAATAACTTCTATTTATTTTTAAAAATAAATACGCAGTGCTTTATAAACATAAAAGAAATTAAAGTAAAACTGAGGTAGACTTAGGCTTTCCATATGAACTCGGGCTGATGTGCTTTAGTGGCTTAACAGCTCGGTCTGTAGTGATAAAACACCCGGGTTCGAGCGGGTCGGATAAGAGAGAGGTAAAGTGAGGGCAGGTGAGTCGGGTCCTATTGTATTTGTATGAGTTACCAAATGAAAACAGCCAGAGACAAAAACAAGTCGCCTGGTGTCCTGTGCGCATGGAGCAGACATGTGAATACCGTAGTTTCATCGTTATGCATCGAAACCACACAAACGATGCTCCAATGTGAACGACACAGGTCACAAATCATACACAAAAAAAAGCTCTTCACCAGGAAGGAGACAATCTCCACTGAAACTTTCTATGTGTACATCGTGTGAGTGCATGGGTCATTTCAGACAGGTCCTAAACAGTGCACTTGAGCGTAAATAGCAAAATGAAGGGTGATTCGTTATGCAAACATAACCGCATGTTTGCAAGGCGCCTCCGCAGATACGGTCAGCTGCAGTAGAGCACAATACGTGAGTTTTAATGTGCGCAGGTTTGGATTGGGTTCCAGTCATAGACTGTATATATTATTTATACTGTCTGTAGAAGAGCAAAACATTGGTCATGTGCGGTGGTGGCAGTGGCCCAACATTCTATCGAAATGTTCTATTGAACGCTTTTTGTATTGATGTTGAGTACGTGTCTATCGAGATACATCATTATCGATTTATCGCCCCGCCGTATAAGGGAACAGAAAATATGTAAATGCAAATCTGATTTTTACACACATGCCAACACTGCACTGAGAAACTCTGTACTACACACAACCCAACTGCATTTTGAATAAGTACTAATTAATTTTAGTACTAACCAATTTTAATTACTCTACCAAAGCTAATTTTCCTTTACTTATCATTTAAAGTTATTACTTTAATATAGTAGCAAATATAGTTAGTTAAAAAAAAATACAAATAAAGAAATGCAGATATTTTTGAGTTAAATGCCATCTACAACAGGCACAGGTCTGTATAAATTACTGTGTTACATTCACTTTAAGTGAAGTGTGTGTTTTTGACCCATCCTTCAATGTCACTGGGGTCATCTCTCAGAAGCAGTGGTGCACCGAGGACAATCTTGACCTGGCATTGGTCAGGACTATTTGACCTATTGTGCATGTTTTAGGTTGATGGGAATGAACCAGACTGTTAGAAAGAAACCCACCCAGACACAGGGAGAAACCAGCAAACACAGAAAAGTCTAGGTGGCCCAGAAGTCGAACCTGGAAGCTTCTTGGTGTGAGGTGAGAAAGTTAGCCACCATGTTGCCAACTTTAAGATCTGATTGGAATTTGCTGGCGGGATGGTAAGCAATTTGCATACTAAAGTTCATAGTGGCATTTATTTTGGTGCATAAAATAAGTAATTCTTCATCATATACACTCCAATACAATTTAGTTTTACTGATATTACCTGTGAAGGATACTGTAACAAAATAAACACTCAACTATTTCTAGGGACCATATCTGTTTATGCTATTGAGCTTTTGTATATTCTCTATGTGTCTGTGCAGATGTTCGATGCACAATAACACCCTATAGGACCCCCTCTTCCCTTGACTTCCCTTAAGTGGAAGTTAAATTTGAATCACAAAGCAAGAAGTCAGCACATTTAGTATTCCGTTTAAATTTGCAGTGCAGGCATGGACCTACTTTCTTAGGCGCTAAGACTAAATTATCAGACTTTGAATATGTAGACCTAATCAAAACTTACCACTGGTACTAAACTTGCAAAGATCCAAGAGTAATAAAAAGCATTTTCATTAAAGACCCTATTTTGTCTTGTTGGAGTTACGCTTACACATTTAATTCAAGCTTAAGTAATTTTGTTAATATTCAAACAAGTTACGGGAGAAATGGGAATGGACTCAACTTTTTCAGATCTTATGTTAAGACAATTTCATAAAACGTGAAGAAAAAGTTTGTTTTGCTGGAACTTTCTGGAAACATCGCGTCACCTGCAAGATTCCATGGAAACAGAAAGTTAAAATCATACTTTGGAACATTCTCCGTGGAGCTAGATATGTTTTATGCCATACTGTAGGAGAATATAGTCAAAAGAAACAACATTTTCATGGAAACAAGGGTTTGTCAGGTTTGTGGAGAGGCAATCCCACTCTGAGTAAGCAGACATGACCACACATTCTCTATGGAGATACATATTCAGCCATACTGTGTAAAAGGTGTAACTTTTCGGGTTGAGTGTCCATGACCTGATTATCTCCATGGGGAAAAAAAATGCAATTAAACTTATCCATCTTCCATTCATTCAATTATGGGTGATTTTATTACAGGGGTCACCAAACTCCACAAAACGGCCCTCCACGCCCCTTTGACTGGCCCCCCAGCCCCTCTGCCCTCCACCACTTGAACCGGCCCCATGAGGCAATCTTCAAAAATTGTCATGGCATATTTTTTTATTACTTTTTGGCAAATAATAACACATGTGCATGATGTATTTTGTTGATTTTTTAATTATATTTATATGAATTATTTATATTAACTAATGATATGACGTATTTACATTTGCCGCCGAATTTGCCACCAAATGTTCATCAGTGCAGTGTAGTGCAGTTAAGGTTTTCAAAGTATATAATCTGCGTCATCACTATGAAACCCGCCACAAAGAGTATGCTAGTTTGCGAGGGCAAACAAGAGAAGATAGGATTCGGAGGATGAAAGGTGAACTGGCTGCTCAACGGCATCTATTCCATCGTCAAACCCAGATCAACCAGGCTGCTGTCAGAGCTAGCTATAAGGTAGCTCACCTACTAGCTACCCATGGAAAGCCGTTTACTGATGGGGAATTTGTTAAAGATGTGTTGCTTGTTGTGGCCGAGGAGGTGTGTCTCGACAAGAAGGATGCCCTCAACGCGGTGAGTCTCTCTGCACCTACTATGACCAGGCGAATCGAAGAAATGGAGACAACATGTATGACCAGCTGTAAAAGAAAGCGTGAAAAATTGAGGTTTTGCTTTGGCCATGGATGAGAGCAATGATGTGCAGGACACCGTGCAACTGCTAATTTTTATTTGTGGAGTTAGCGCATGCTTTGAAGTGTTTGAGGAGCTGGCAGCACTAAAAAGTCTCAAAGGTACTACAACAGGAGAGGACATTTCTGTCCAAGTGTGCAAAACGATTGAAGAGTTGGGTCTACACTGGTCTAAATTGGCCAGTATCACTACCGATTGTGCGCCTATTATGGTTGGCACGACAAGAGGGCTAGTGGGGCACTTGAACAGTGAATTCGAGGAACGAGGTCTCACCCCCCCTCTTCAAGTCCACTGTCTGATACACCAGCAAGCACATTGCTGCAAAGTTTTGAAGTGGGCATCTGTCATGAAGGTGGTTGTGCACTGTGTCGACTCTATCCGGAAAAATGCACTGAAACACAGAAAGTTCCAGGCCTGTCTTTCTGAGCTTGAGTCTGCTTACGAGGATGTGCTGTACTACACAGAAATCCAATGGTTAAGTCGAGGCAAAGGGTTGCGCCGTTTCTACAACCTGCTGCCCGAAATCAACACATTCCTCCAGTCTAAAGGTGAAGCGATACGCGAGCTGACCGAGCCAGAATGGAAATGGGACCTTGCGTTTTTAACTGATGTGACTGAAATGTTGAACCACCTTAACGTGCAGCTCCAAGGCAAAGGGAAGCTTATCAGTGACATGTATTCCCACATCAAAGCATTGGAAGTCAAACTAGTGCTGCTTGTGTGACAGGTCCAAAAGCTGGACTTCACTCATCTCACTGCGACCCAAAGCTACTGCACTGAGAAACCAGCTGTCCCATTCCCTGTCGAAAAGTGCAAGGATGTGCTGGAAATGCTGCAGGGAGAGTTCAGTGCGCGGTTCCGCAAACTTCATGTCAGCCGCAAATAAATACGCTTGTTCCAGAAACCCTTTGCTGCCGACATAAATGATGCCCTTCCCTCTCTTCAGTTTGACCTAGCCAAGTTGGAGAATTGTGATGTCCTTAAAGACACGTTCAATCCTGACAGTCTTACTGAGTTCTATGCCGCGCTCCCAGAGGGAACCTACCCAAATATCAAACAGCATGCCATGAAGATGTCCAGTTTTTGGCAGCACCTACATCTGTGAGCAAACCTTTTCCTGCACGAAGCAAACCAAGAATCCAACAAGGAACAGACTCACAGATGAACACTGAACCAGACTGCAACCAGACATCGAACTTCTCACCAGCCAGAAGCAAGCCCACAGTTCACACTGATATGGTAAATATACTCATTTTAAATGCTATAAATATGAAATATGAATGCTCTTTTAATTTGTTACATATTTGTAAAATTACATCGCAGAGAAAAACAACAGCATGTCTTGTCATTTACTGACCCCGGCCCCCCATCACAGTCAGGGGCAATAATGTGGCCCGCAGAGAAAAAAGGTTGGTGACCCCTGCTCTAAAACCTTGCACAACTACAGTCAGTGGGCCATCCTCTGCATAGATGTGACCGGTATCGTGGTCTGGTGGCATCTCCTGCTTGTTACATTTAATACTATACTGTGAAACATTTCAAGCAAAGCAATGGCATCATCATGTCCTCCACCAGAAGTTACATAGTGCTTCTTTAAGATTAAAGCCAAAAGAACATTTCCATGGAAACAAGACTTCCCTCCTCCAGACCAAATAAAAATCAGATTAGGGTTAGGGTTACACTTTTACATACTATTTTTACATGCTTATTTTAGGCTAAAAAGTTGCATACCATGGCTTTTGTTTCCAAGTTTAATTCTACCCCTTTTCTGTATATTACTACATTTGTTTCCTGCAGCAATAACTTCCCTTTATCTTTTATCTGTCGTTTATTCTGCTGTTGGCAACACATCTCCTGCCTGTCTACTTTGCTTCTCTTTACACGTACAGCTGCAGTCAGTGGACCACCTAAAGGAGATGTTTGTGCACTGCTCGCTGTGTAATATGCAAATCTCCCCTTCAAAAAATCTCCACAAACAAACGCAAAGACATCACTATCGCTATCCCTCACTCGCTCCATGATTGACAGTCAGAAGGAGCCGAGACAAGTGACAAGACAAAGTAAAGCTTAATGCGCTCTGATCGCACCAAATAGACGCGTTATTTTATAGCTCGGCAAAGTCACATTAGAACAAACCCGACCGCCACCAAGGCGTCGCAAAGTTAACGCAGTCGATTGGAACAGGCTTCAATCCATCTGACTTTCAATCTCGCATAATGTTCGGCACAAATCGGGCAAATGGAGAGTGAGCGATGGAGGTGAGACGCGCCATCGAAAATCTATCGGCGTTTCCAAACTACCGTCTCGATGTTTGATGTGTTGTATGGAGACAGATTTATGTGTGATCATGATGCTGTGTGCTGTATAAAAGGTGGTTTTCATATGTTTGCGTCGAAATAAAATAGATGGATTGATTTTAGGTTATAGAATGTGATGTCAGCTCAGTTTGGAGGGTATAGGAGTTTGTATTTCCCTAAACAGCCGGTCTGGAACTGGACCATAAAGTGTGAAAAACTTCTGTCCTAATGTGGGACAGTCCAACCATGGCCACTAATTTGTAACATGTGTCTCTCAAATGTGGAAAACATCTCTCAAAATAACATAAAAACACTAGCTTTTTATATACAATAAGAGCTTGTTGATTTTACAGAAATCCACCTTTTGCCTTAATCCTCTGCATTATTTTTTTCTCTTTTTCCACGTAAGCCGCCATCAGGGTTCCCACATTTTGTTTGAAGTCATTTCAAGGAGTTTCCCAGAACATTTTTGAGCTATGTTATCATGGCGTCACAACACGTTACGACCTTTTATACTTGCATAACAAAAACGATGTAGTCTAAGCCTGAGGATATACCCGAAGACCAATTATTACAAATTAAATTATACACCAAGATATACAGACTATACTTTCTTAAACAGATGACTCCACATATTTTATGGTGGAACTCAAATTGGTTCATCTGCCTGTCAATCAGGCCCTCTGACATCGGGGAGAAAGGATGTGCTTCCAGACTCACACAGCTTCATAAAGTTTTGTCAAAGTGTGTGGTTCTGGCTGCCAGGTAATGCTTGTATAATAACTGATCTGGAAAGGTAGAGATGGGCATAAAAAATGTCCTTGGAACCCCTTGGAAGCCCTCCTAGTTTGCAGATAATAAAACCTGCTTTATAATTAGATGCAGACAGTGCATAGAAGTCTTACTCTATTTTAAAATCCTATTCCTAAACAAGTCCATTTAATTACAATTTAAATTCCTCACAAAAGACCTAACTCCGCCTCTGAACACTTCTGGTCTATCTTGCTACCTTAATGCACCTTCTCAGTTTCCACCTCTCCTGATTATCATTTCAACAAATCAGCGCCTTTCTACATGTTCACAGTAAGAACGGCCTCCACAAATGTATACTTTTTTCTGACTGGTCTAATTTAAAATATCCAGAGGAGCGCTGCGGTGCCTTAATGGATGTCTGCTGTCATTGTAAAGGCAGATTTCTCATTATGAGCCAGTTAAATCAAAGTGAGATGACAATTTAAGTCTGATTAGGCCCACACATTTGAGCAGAGCAGAAACGATCAAAGCCTGAGCTGTCATAAAAATGTGCACCCTGATGGAGAGAAGGCTATTTCACATCAGGATAAATACGACCTCCCTCTTCCTTAATGGGGTGAGGACTGCCAGCCTCTGCGGGTGAAATATTTGAGGGCAAATGTAAAACTGATGAGGTGTACCCCAACAGTTGCCTGGCATCCAAAGTACACACATCTCCAATAGTTTACCAAGATATGAGTGCGATCGCTGATGCATTTCCCTGAGTTTAAATGGGCATGATTGACAGGTGGATTATCCAATCAGGGATACGCTTGGTCCTTTCGTATCAATCAAATATGGCAGGTTATGAGGAAAAAAGAAAAAAATGTCACAAGGGACTGAAAAATGTTACAGAAATTCCATTCCAGCACTCCTGTCAAGACCGAGGACTGCCTGCCCAGTCCTTGGCCTACATCAGGGGTCTCCATCCTGTGGCAAAGAAGCTATCACCTTAGCATTACCCTTTTGATACGACCATAAACGATTTTGTGCCTTTTTTGTCATTATTATTAGTTTGTACGGCCATAAACGAAAAACATAAAATTAAATCCTTACATTTTTTAATTTGCATTGTGGTTTATTTTGTACGACCATAAACAATAAACTTTTGGGCCCTCGTTAACATTATCATTAGTTTCTATGACCATAAACAGGAAAAAATGTCTTATATTTGTCATTCTCATTTTGCTTATTTTGATACAATCATAAATGCTAAACTTCTGTGCCTTCTTTGTGCCTGTGCCTTCTTTGTCACTGACCATAATACAGTACAATATAAAAAGAAGTTGGGTTAAAATTATTCGTTAAAATTTGTAAAATTATTATTAGATATGCAAAACTATTCATAGTCTGTAATTTATTTTGCTATATGTAAATATTTGTAAAGTTTCATCATTAATGTACAGCACCCACATCATTTTTTGAATTTTTGAAACTGTCATGAACAGGGGTGGGTTAATATACGTTTTTTGTTTCTTCTTTCCACTATATTGTGCTGAATAACTAAAATTTAATTAGTTAATTACCATTGTAAATGTGTAATTTTGATGCCTAAATGTGTACACTAATAACTGTATCATGATTTATGATTTACAGGCATCTAACTGTGCCATCTAAGTTTTGTCATGGCTCTTATACTATTTCTTGCAACTGCTAAAATTAGCAGCTCTCTGGCATTTTTGTTTTATCAAGGTAGGTCACCAGAAGGAAAAAGGTTGGAGACCCCTGGCCTACATCATCACAGGTATTATACTCCCTACAACGGAAGCTTGGCCTGACTGGACTGCACTAGACAGGAATAGATAATTAGTATCGTAGTAATTACTGTAGCATTACCATCATGTTAACTCAGCTCTGGCTGCTGGTGTGAAAACCACTCATAAACTCATCATGTTTCGAATGTGTTAAAGTGTGGATTGGCACAGGCTGCTGTATGAAAATTTATTTCAATAATTAATCATGTTATAGGCCTATCTTAAATGCAGGGTGTCCCAAAAAATTGTTCACAGGCCAATAATTTTGGAAATTCTTGTTGAAAAAAACTAAAAATTTCACAAAATGTACAGAAACAGATCAAGATGTTTTATTTTTGTTCTGCTTTCAGGTTGAGCCGTTCTCTCCCAAAGAGAAGTCATTTTGCATCTTGGAATCTGCTCGCACACAGTCACCCAAGACTGTGCAGCCTTCGATGTAAAAATTGGAAAAACTTCACCAACTGGCAAAAAAATCTGGACTTGGTACCAAAAGTGCTTATGCAGGGCTAAAGGATCTGGTAGACCAACTTCAACATCATCACTGAGCTGGACTTAGCAGTGTTCAAGATAATTACTTTTAAAACGATTTCAAATTTGTTGGGACACCCTGTATTTATTATTATTTGCTGTACTTGTACTTTTTGAATGAAAGTAAAACCTGTTTCTACATGACAACATTCAAACTTAAAATACACTCTAGTTGGACCGTAACTTTCCACTGTACCATCCCACTGCACCATTTTGTATCACGAGTTGCAGACGACACTTTACCCCCCACATCTGCAGCCCACTTCGGAGAACTGTAAAAGCTTTGTTAAATTGGATGTTCCGACTGCAGACATTATTTTTAGATGCTGTCCCAGAACCCATCTCCTTCCCGGTTTAGGCATGCTCGGCAGGATTTGTAGCCCCTCTGTGGGAGCTAAGTCTGGCTAAATGTGAGCTTAAAGGGGGTCAGGTATAACAGAGATCAACCGCTGCCTCAGGTGAACGCTTAGATATAACATATAGTACAAAATGGAGAAGCCTGTAGAGATTTGGGAGCTCATACCAAAGAGGAAGCCAGTTACCACACATTATTTATCACAGTACAATGCTTTCAGACTTGTATATTGTTTTTCTTAGTCTCTATCTTAAAGGTCACTTTCATGTGGCAATCACAACATTTTAGAATCCCTAGAGTTTAAATGTGGTGGAGGACAGGTCAGAATTCTATGACAGTATTTGCTGTTTATTTCTTGACCTGTTTTTGGTGAATATCTCTGTAATTACTGAAGCTGTCCACATGAAACAAAAAACTGGTGTTGTTTGTCAGTACAAATAACCAAAGTGAAATTATATTTGTCACAGTAGCTGCAAAAAGCGGTGCAAAAACACAATCCCAGAGACATGATTGTTGTCAGTTGAGAGGAACGAGTTCATTTCAAACGGTTTGCAGTGGCACAAAGTTATTCCTCACTTAAATTAGACATTCCGAGCATTGTAATTATTCATTGCGATGAATTTTGCTTTCCAAAACAATCAGAACGTTTTGCAGTCACGGTAATACTAATAACAACTAGCATGCTAACTGTGCACTTCCTGACCTAGAGAACTGTTTTTGCAATAGATCTGTACTGGAGTGAGACAAATTTTATCAAACAAATACCTGGAAAGAAAATTGCATTCAGGCCCTTTATGGCAACTTAGTGGAGACAATCTCTAGCAAATAATGACAAAGTTCAACATTTGTGGATCTGTAGAAGTCTGGATATTGAAACTTAGCTGCTAATATCATCAACAGCCCCTGGGGGCGTGAAGCTAACTGAAAGCACTACTCTGTTAGAAGCTTAGACTTTAATCTCATCTTTGTTTTAACACAGTCTGACCAGAAACAGTTATGATGTTCTTAAACAATTCTAAAAGGTGCAAGGCACATCATTGGTGCAAGGCTACTACAGTGAACACAGAAAATAAGACGAAGCCTGCACACTTAGTCCCAAACTGCATTTAATGAATGACAGCGTTTCAATCCGTCAGGTCCACTGATCGAAACGTTTTGATCCACTGAAACGTTGTCATTCATTAAATGCAGTTTGGGACTAAGTGTTATTGTTTATTTTTTGTGTTCTTTATTTTAATATGGTTTAAGACCTTTGTTGAGTTGCTTATATATTTTCTGTTCTTTTTGTTATTATTATTATTATTATTATTATTATTATTATTATTATTATTATTATTATTATTATTACTAATTCTTTCCTTATGGATCTGTATTAAGTATGAGTGGGTATGGATGTGACATGTGGATGGTGTTTGAGTGTGAAACTTGACCTCCTTGGGTTTGTCAATAATAAATCAATACAAAAATTAATAAAAAGGGAAAAAAAGAAGAAAGGATAAAATCACATGCTAGAGAGCTTTAGCCAATAGTTTTGTTTTTTTCAATTAACCGCTCCTTGTTGAAAACCTCTTCCCCTTCCTTCCTTCCTCTTCAGAAGATTAATCCAGCTGGGTCCTCATAGCACCTGACCCCCCCCCCATGAACCCCTCTGCGGGTGGTGAGCCCACAGGAGGATAGACGTCATAGTCCTTGATGTTAGTTCATAGGGGTGCAGGATGTTTTGGGTTGATGGGGGAAACCGGAGCCCGGAGGAAACCCATCCAGACACGGGGAGAACATGCAAACTCCACACAGAAAGGCCCGGGTGACCCGGGGATCGAACCCGCAACCTTCTTGCTGTGAAGCCTGAGTGTTACCACTCAGCCACCGTGCCGCATTTGGTTTGGTTTGTTGAAAACCAAACTCTTAAACAGGACCTAGAACGCTCGTATTGATCGCAGACTCCCAAAAAGGCGATGTCACTGCGTCGTATGAATTTCTTGCAAAACCAGTATCTCTCCCGTAGTCGCCTCCATCTGAAATAGTGACATCATCGAATCGCAGAACGTGAACGCAGCCTACGGGGATCTTAAGAAAACTCGACTCATTTTGTACAGAAGCAGACAGTGAAGGATACCGCTGCTAATCTTATAATCTTTCTCCAAGCCATACATACCTAAGGACTGAGGGCCCATGAGGTCTCTTGGGGAGAAATGTACCATGCTATATATCTAACAGGCTAATCCTCTGAGTGGACGTAATCCTTTTAGTCCATAGATTCCCATTGTGAACATTGTATGAGCCAGCAAGCGCAATATGGTCCTTATTCCTTCCAGCTATAGCAGAGGATTTGTGCATAATCATATCATTATTATATTGACTTTGGCTAGGGTCATGTCATTGCCCAATTATTACTAAAGGCTCTGTACCCAGTTATTATCCATGTATTTGAGCAAAATCTGTCGTGCCCCGTACAGATAAATTATACAAGCAGCTCTAGAGGTCAAAATATGCCCACTGCATGCTGTTTGCAACTGATTAGAAAAGCATTTTACTGTCTGATAATTAGGGAGGGAGAGTTAGCATGCTAGTTTTTGTTAGTTAAAGGTCCTATATTATCCAAATGAACTCTTATGAGCTTTAAGTCATGTTAGAATGTTACCGTATCAAAAACATACCCAGAGTTGTGTTATGTGTTGTTTTATTTGCAAATGTTAGAGTAATTCTTAATCTGTCTAAATCTCCAAAGGTCAAAATGCTCTGTTCCACCTTGTGATGTCATAAAGCAGTAGTTTTCAAGTAAACAGCTCCTTTTACCTTAATTCAATAGAGACGGGCAATTCCAGGGTTGAAATCTAATCTAAATATAAATGCACTGCAAAAAAAGCTAAAAAAAAACAAAAAAAAAAACACTTAAATCAGATCGGAAATATGACTTAAAAATAGTGAAACTATAAATTACTGCATGGACAGATTTTACTTACAAGTTACTTACAATTTTACTTGACAAGTTATCGTAAAATAAACATCCTCTAGACTAGAATGAAGCAGTTTCAGAACTATTAAGTGGATAATAAATCTGCAAACAAAATGAATAACCTGATATAAATATTCAAATCTTGGCCAGATCACAGAAGGCGTATGGAGTTTAAAAACACAGTGGAGCACTTCCTGTATTACCATTATGACATCACAATGTGGAACACCTGTTTTCTGTTTGAGAGAAGAACTGAGCTCTGGCATGTTTTTGATGAGGTAACATAATAACAGAGATTAGAAAATAGTATAATATGGGCCCTTTAAGATCACTAAATGCGTAAGGTATGTGAACCACTGCAAACCATGGAAAATGAACTAGTCCTGTTTTGTTTTTAATGTTTTTAATGTTTTTGTTTTTAATTTAAAAAAAAAACAGGTACAGCACCATTAATGGTGCAGTAACCTCTAGAAAAATCACGTAGTATAAGAACCGTGTCAAAAACATGATTTTAAATATGCTCTATTCACAGTTACGTCACAAACCAGGAAGGCGATGACAACTTCTAGTTCTAACTAGTTCCCGACACTGGACTCGCTGACCAACTGTGACCAAACCCACTGAAGTAAATGTGATCGTTGGTAAAATGAAGACTGCATACGTATGTGCTATTTGGAATCATCTTGAATTTGGCGCCCTCGTCTCTTCTAATCACATGAACCCAGTGCATTCGGAGTTGTGTCAGTGGGGAAATGATGAAAACCTGAGGTATGGTTGGAATTATCGATGGGCCGAACATAACAGAACGCTACAATGACATGGAGATGAACCGGGATATTTTCTCTTTTTTCACAGGTTTTGTCAGCCTTACTACCGTGAACCGATTGCATCGGAAGTTATCATCATGTTTCCAAACAGCTGTCCTGCTTACTGAGGAAGGTACACGTTTTGCTGTTTTATTTTTCATTATTTAATTTCAGTGTGCAAGGGAGCGGGCAAAAACACACACGTAAGTAGTAAGAAATAAACATTTGAGTTTGGTTAAAAAAAGTTCTGTTCTGTGAAATAAAGTTCTGTGAATGTATCCCAGTGGTTTGAGCTCCAATTGTAAGTCATAATGAAAGCACTTTTAATTCAGCTGTTATCAAAAGGTACAAGTAGCGAGCCGTCCAACCTTTTAAGCTCTGGAAGATTGGGACTTTTAAGCTCATCAACTTAAAATAATTTTTGAGTTCTGGTCATTTATTCAGGTTTACAGTGATGTAAGCGTGAGAAGAGCCTACTGGAACACTCCACAGTATGGGATTATGTGATGATGTCACTTCTGGGTCCAACCAGCCACTCCACAGCTGATTTCTAGCTTTGTTTTTGTTCCTTATGTTATTTTAGCCTAGCCTAGCATCTTAGAATCAACTTTGTTATTTAAATTTTTGGTAAAAAATTGTGTTAGAAAGGCAATGGGTACAAAAACACAGCCTCAACCTTGTACACTTTTCTGTTCATAACCTTGTTAGCATTACACAGCAGCAATCCATTTTTAATGTGAGATGTGTCGCTAAAACAAAAAGATACACTGTAAATATTTTTCATTTACTTTCAACCATAGACCGTACACACAAATGGACATGGCTAACGCTCTAGCCATTGCATTCCAAATAGGAAGTTTGCATGCTGCTCTTCCGGCTCCTTCTGACCCTGGCTCCCACTGACTTACATTGGAATATTGTGGCCCCTCTCTCGAGCCTCATAATTTTGGTCTTAAAATGTCTGTATTAACCAGCTCTACATAATTCCTGGGTTTTTTAGTCTAGTTTTTTAAGCTTTTAGTCCACTTTTTCATACAGTTTTCACCTTGGATCCAGAAGTGCTATCACACTGAACAACCCTGTAGCGTTCAAAGTCTCTATGGTAACACCCCTGCCCTCCATCTGAAATAATGTCATGATTAAATTCTTGATCATGAACCTCTATTCCTAGCTCATCACGGGATCAAACCAAAAACAGACGTGACCAAAATGCCCCACTGTCCCTCTCCAGCGACAGGGCGGCGGTCCCAGGCCTGAGCACGCATCCAGGGCAGAGGGGTAACCAGCTGGTCCACAGGGGGAGCGCTCGCCTTGACACCCCCATCTGACTGCAGCCTAATGGGGCGAGTGGGAGTGCTGGTTAGGGAGGGCACTTAGCTGTGAGAGTGACAGGCCTGCAGGCTCAGAGTCACGGATCACAGGTGTACCGCTGAGTTATGTGTCCCATCTGAGAGCATCAGGTCAGGACGGGACCAGAGGAGAGGAGCAGGGGAGGGGACGAGGGGGCTGGGGTGGGCATGGGCAGCCAAATATCTGACCACAGGAGAGAGGCTGGCTTTGAGGGGGGCAATTCTGGGCATGGAAAAGGACAATTGTGAAATAGAGTTTTCCAGAATCAAAATATATTCTGCTTGATTTTATGGAAAAACATTAGGGATGCACCGAAATTAAAATTTGTGGCCAGAACTGAAACCAAATAAAAATTAAATGCTTGGCCAAATACCAAAACCGAATATCAAATGCAGTTAAGTTTTTCACTATTTTGTTTATTTTGCATAAATAACCTAGGATTCATTTTTTGATATGTTTTTAAAAGAAAGTAAATGTTTATTTTATATTCTTTACATATTCCAGTAAGTATACCAGTAGGTTTGTCATTCATATTGGGTTAGGTCAGGGGTCGGCAACCTTAAATCCTCAATGAGTTATTTGGAGCGTCTCCCACAGAAAAGAAAACACCTGCGGAGCCACAAAACCCTTTTCACTCTAAAATGAGGAGAAATGTGTCTGCTCTGTATAAAAGACTATAGTGTGTTCCATTTATGAAAACAATGAAATGCTACAGAGAATATATGTCCATTCATATATACAGTCTACTGCAGGCGTAGCAGCACATCCTCTGTCAGAGAAAGAACACAAATATTCCACTGAGTCGTGTCCTTTAGTCCGACAGAAGCTGACCGCATCCGTTTTTTTCAGCGCTTATAGTGTATGCAAATTAGTCAAGTAGTTTAGTCAAGTTTTGCTTCTGTAAAATGTAAACAATATAGGCAAAGCTGCATTAAACACATTACTCAATGTCTATTTGAGTCCTCCTCATAGGAAATAAAAATCCAAATTTAAATTGCATCAATGCATCACATGCCACTATTTGGCCTTACTTTTAACTCACTCCACCGAAATGTGGCTTTTTTTTTGCAATATTCAGCCAAATATATTCCATGGATATAGGACATAGATATGTCATAATATTATAGCCAAAGGAACAACATTTCAATGGAAGCAAGCAGGAGAAGGCTTTCCTCTATGCCAAAAAAAGAGTTAGGTTTATGGAGATGTAAGTCAGCTGACAGGAAGGATATAAGGAGCAATAAATAACAAAAAACTACAAAAAAAAATCCCAAGCAAACAAAGAACCACTCCTCGTTTCATACACAGTGTACGCAGACACTAGGGGCAAGGTGGGTTAAGTGTCTTGCCCAAGGACACAGCAACACCTAATCTGTGGTTTGACCACTCAACCAATGATGTTTATGTCAAGAACGGGATTTCAACTGCCAACCTTCTTAGTGGACCCTACTAACTGTTACCGTTGCCCCCATACAGTTACATGTGTTTGCTTTAACAATAACTTGCTCAATTCAATTTGGATATATTTATTTACATTTTTAACATTTACTTAATGATTATTTTTTAATATCAAATTTTGATAATAAAAAAATCAAACCAAAATCTTTGTATCTAAAAAAAAAAAAACTGAATTGAACATAATACATAAGATATACATTTGGGGCATTTTGCAAATAAAATGTAAAATTTCCATATAAAAACATTAGATCATGCAAAACCTGTATGAATTAGGGATGCACCAAAACTAGCATCATGTCGCAGGCAGTTCAGCCAATAGATCTGTGTAATGTCACACCGTGGAACATTCCAGCCACAACATATCTATGGAGACAAGCAGATGGCGAACCCTTTAATACGCTTTTGGACAACTGTATTCCTACATCATCATAACTGAGCCTTTATTGTTCCATATTTCTGAAACCCTGACAGCTAATACTTGCCGGGGAAATTGTCTGGGGTTAGAATCCAAATTGAGTGCTGTATTGATTTTAGAACAATACAAAATGAAGTGCGAAGTGGATCAAAATGACACCCGCCCTCCCAGACCTGTTAGTCATCTGGAGACACTGTCAGCGTTCAGAATAGAAACCGTAATTACAGCCGCTTATCATTGTCTTTTGTTGGATCTTTATAATCCTACTGAAATGGTGTTTTCATTTCACCTGTCTGATGATTCACTCTGTAGGAAGTTAATTAGCGCTCGGACCAAATATGAAAATAGGTGATAATGGCATGGTATTCATTGTCGGGTTAAATGAATATGATTGCAAAGCCGTGTCACCTGATGCTTTATTTAGCAAATTATATAAACAGATATACAGGAATTATGCATGTTTTTAGTTCTAACATTTAAAAGTGAATACATTTCTTTTATTTGCATGTTTGGGTGATGTTGTGTAGGAGTTGTATGAACAGAAGTAACTTAATTCAGTTCAAAGTGATATTAAAGCTTCTTTATTGCTCAAAACTGACTTTTGTGAGCTTTAAACATTTTAAAATAGTTGATGTCATGTCATGTTAACAGCTACGTTTTACCTTTAGTTCAGTAGAGATTGGAAATTCCAGAGTTGAAATTATCCAAATGATTCTAGTGAAAGTGTATAGAGTTTAAAAACACAGTGGAGCACTTCCTGTACTGCCACATGACATTACTCAGCCTAAATCTGCAGGGTTTGTGTGTTGAACATGTGTGAATGAAACAAAACACAACTCAGCATTAGACCAGAAAATAGTGTAATATGAGCCCTTTAAAAATAAAAGCAAAGTTTATCCTGACCTGCAATGTGGTAATATGTGTGGAATGCAAACAACTGACCCTTAACACAGTCAATACATAATCACTTACTGTTTTTTTTCCTTTGTTTTTGTAACGTATTATGGCAGAAATTATAATGTATTTCATTGCAAGTGTTTACATTGACCAAAAATAATTGTATTACTGGTTGGGGTCATCTGATCTGTGCATTGATGTGATGGTGTTAGACCAATGATGGTGGTGGTTGGAATGGTCAATGGTGCAGATTAGAGCCTCGCTTCTGTCTGTCTGCCCAAGGGCAGCTGTGGCCACAATAGTAGCTTACCACCACTGAGGTGGAGCGAATGAACAATCAACTGTCAATCACTTTGGATGTCTTGAAAGGTGCTATAGAAAGGCAATGATTCATTAATTAATTCAAATAAATACTTTATTTATCCATATAGCTCACACACATTTCATCACACACTAAAAACAGTGAAAAAATAATAATAAAAGGCAATAAATAGTGACTAAAAGTTTGTGCAAGACATGCAAAGTCTGTATGCATAAAGTGCTAGTTCTGCAGGGTGACGGGTGGGGTTATGGCAGGTTATAGAGCCTGATGGCTGTGGGGACAGAGGATTTCCTGAACCTTTCAGTCCTACACTGGAGTGAGAGGAGCCGTCGGCCTCTGCAGCACCTCTGTGCAGCCAGGACACTGTGGAGGGAGTGGGAGCAGGTGTCCAGGCTTGCTTGTGTCCATTTTTAGCTTTCTGCCATATTATAATGTTCCCTCATCAAAACCATGCCTGTTGAGGGTTTAGACGTCATCCATGCATGTTTCAGTAATTTAGCGATCTCTCCCAAGCTCTATTTAAGCATCATTGTTAGCTATTCTGTGCAATCCTCAGCCCAGAAACCTACATAATCTATGCTCCCACAAGACTATTCTCCATAAATATTGTATGTGTGAATGAAAACACAACTCCATGTGTGTTTTTGAGGATGTAACAGCATTCAAACATTGCTTAAAGCAAATGAAAATGTCAACTTGGTAAAATAGAACTTGCAAACTGCCCCAGACTACAGCACAAAACCATAAATCTGCAAACATTTGGTTCAGCCGTGACAGTACCTTTTTTCCGATAAGGCTTTTTAAAAACTCATTCAAGTATTTATAATGCCTTATCTTTGAGTAAGTGCCAAATAAATCTTCACAAAATCAGACGTGAGAAAGCACACTTTGTAAAGCCCCCTCTGAGTGTGTCACTGTTCTCACTCATTACACAATAAACAGGACTATATGGATGCCAGCCAAGCCATTCAATTAGACACTCCACATTTAGCACACAGCACCAGGGCTAATGAAATTAACAAGAGGCTAGCTAACTGCACGGCTCCACCTGCACATGTAATGAAACAAAAGAGAATCCCGCCGTCATTTAGATGATGAATTAGAACACAGTAGACAGACTGCACTGGCTGCCATCTTGTGATTATTTGGGTGGGACTAATGGAGGTGTCAGACTAAAATGACACAATAATACCAGTCTGCAGTCCCAGTCGAAAGAGCTTGAGTATGACCCTAATGTCAGAACTTTGTAGGGATACCTTTCTGTAATTGATGGTTTTGGTTTCCAAAATGTGGGGCTTTTATGAACCACAAAGTAAAACAATTACTATTGCTTTTGTGGCTCACACACTGAGCATTTTATGAAAATTTAGTTTTTTGAGCTCAATTTTTAACATCATAGCATGGGATTTTAACCAAGTAAAAAGTACAGCATGTACAAGTCAAAGAAGACAAGTAAGGAACAGTTGGATTTTGTGCTAGAGGCTTTTTACAACATATGTGGCAGCAAATATTCTATGCATGTTCAAAATGTCTGACCAATAAACTCCTTTGTTTCACATGTGCCACTGGAACAAAATTAATCTGAATGCACAATCACATTTGGCTGGGCTTTGGGCACTACAAAGGGCATGTCGACGAGACTGATCTCAATGTGTATTAAAAATACAGAGAACTATCTGGATTTGGGTCAAACAGGAGTCAGGTTTGTGGAGATGCAAGCCCGCTCACATCTATAATAATAATAAATAAAAAAAACCAAAACATACTTTTGTTGTAGTCTATTTTTGACCAAAAAACTTACATACTGTGGCTTGACATATTGATAAGAGCCAATTCATATAAAGTCACGTCATGTCAAAAACACAACTGTGTGAAAATACGTGGTCCAGTCCAAAAACTGAGACGAGACAGAAGACAGCTTGTGCTCAGAAAGGCGGGAAATTAGCAAATTTGTGGACGTTTTTTGTTTTTGTTTCTTTGTAAACTTGAGAAAGAACTCAAAGTTTTACAAATGAGGCCCTTGGTCCTACCAACTTATGGACTAGCCCAGGGGTGTCAAACTCATTTTGATCCGGGGGCCGTATGCAAACTACTTTGATCCCAAAAGGGCCGGATCAGAAAACTCAGTTCTCTCTTCAAGTTATTGTATTTTTCTCCGTGTCTCGTAGTGGTGTTTAAGATTATATTCCTCGAGCAACGCCACTTGTTCCAAACACACTGAGCACAGATTTCCCATTCACCTCTGTCAACAAATAAGAATTAGACTATTTTTCTTGGGAAATCCTGAACTCAGCATCTGCTTTTCTCATTTTTTGACATTTTGCTGATGAGGGTCACGGTCGACAGTCAAAACGATCGTCCTTTAAGAGCGTTTGTGCTGCTCTGGTGGGAGTCGCAACATACAGAAACGCCGGAGACGCTGCTATGCTAAACGGTGCAGAAAATTAACCGAAAAATCTGAAAATTTTAAGTATTTTAATAGAAAAATCAGCCGAGGGCCAGATTAAAGGTCTTGGAGGGCCGGATCTGGCCCCCGGGCCGCATGTTTGACACATATGGACTAGCCTGTTGGAGCACCCCCTACTGGAGCCACAAGCACAACACATGCAGAATCTGTTCCTAATAACACTGGAATTGAGTTGTTGTTGTTTTTTTATCTAACAAGCCGGTTTGCTACCAACTACTAAACAATTAAGAAGCATTTACAAACCCATTAGTCTAAATTTATGCTAGTAGTTTATTTCCCAATGTCTTTTACTTTTCTAATTATAGTGTTTTATTGTTTGATAATCAGGAAGCGCACTCCTAGCATGCTAGTTACCCACTTTACCATGACGGTCTAAAATTGTGGAACGCTCTTTTAAAATCATCGCCGTGAATAATTTGGTCGTGCGGAAATGAGGAATATTTTTGGACCATTGCAAACTGTTGAAAATTAACAAATTCTGCTTTTCACATGGTCAAGAGTGTAAAAATCATGTACAGCGCCTTTATCTATGTTTTTGTTTCATATATGTGAAGATAGGGCTGGGCGATATGGACCAAAAAATTTATCTCAGTATATTTAGCAATATCTTGATACACGATATATATCTCAATATCTTTACAGGAAAAATAAACCCCCCAAAACTACTGCAACAAATATGCCAAACTCTACTAAGTCTTTTTTATTGAAGTGCAAAGAGGAAGAAGAAATAATACACATTGCCTTCTTTTCATCCATCCATCCATCTTCTCCCGCTTAATCCGGCTGGGTCGCGGGGGCAGCGTGCTGCCCAATCCTCATAGCACCTGACCCCCCCTATGAACCCCTCTGCAGGTGGTGAGCCCACAGGAGGGTGGACAACATGGTCCTTGATGTTAGTTCATAGGGGTGGCCTTCTTTTCAATCAAAAATAAAACTCAACTTGAGGTAGGCAGTCCATATAAGAACAAAGTGCTTCTGCAGCATTTAAAGTAAAAAAAAAAAATCCCTGACTGCATAAATATTAATTTAACTGTAAAATAAAAGAGCTAATACGTATTGCCTTAACTCAACTCAAGCTCATCTTTGCATTCACTCTGTTGTGGCCCTCAACAGTCCTTTCAGAAGGACTGCTAGTGGCCAGCACACAGAGGTGTTTTTGCTATGGTGCTCGGTGCTAGATAGGTAACCTCATGTTCCTGCCACCATTGGAGTGGCTCCACAGCTCCGTGTTTAGTCCTGGTTTAGTCCTGGTTTAGTCCATGTTTACTCCAGGTTTAGTTCCGGTTTGCTCCACGTCCGAGCTCTGGGCTCCGCGGTCATGTTTAGTCCTGGTTTAGTCCTGGTTTAGTCCTGGTTTAGTCCAGGTTTAGTACTGGTTTAGTCCCGTTTTAGTCCAGGTTTAGTCCCGGTTTAGTCCCGGTTTAGTCCAGGTTTAGTCCTGGTTTAGTCCTGGTTTAGTCCAGGTTTAGTCCTGGTTTAGTCCAGGTTTAGTCCAGGTTTAGTCCTGGTTTAGTCCTGGTTTAGTCCTGGTTTAGTCCAGGTTTAGTCCTGGTTTAGTCCTGGTTTAGTCCTGGTTTAGTCCAGGTTTAGTCCTGGTTTAGTCCTGGTTTAGTCCTGTTTTAGTCCAGGTTTAGTCCTGGTTTAGTCCAGGTTTAGTCCTGGTTTAGTCCAGGTTTAGTCCTGGTTTAGTCCTGGTTTAGTCCTGGTTTAGTCCAGGTTTAGTCCTGGTTTAGTCCAGGTTTAGTCCTGGTTTAGTCCAGGTTTAGTCCAGGTTTAGTCCCGGTTTACTCCGTGGCCGAGCTCTGGGCTCCACAGCTGCGTTTAGTCCTGGTTTAGTCCTGGTTTAGTCCATGTTTACTCCAGGTTTAGTTCCGGTTTGCTCCACGTCCGAGCTCTGGGCTCCGCGGTCATGTTTAGTCCTGGTTTAGTCCAGGTTTAGTCCCGGTTTAGTCCTGGTTTAGTCCTGTTTTAGTCCAGGTTTAGTCCTGGTTTAGTCCTGGTTTAGTCCTGGTTTAGTCCTGGTTTAGTCCAGGTTTAGTCCTGGTTTAGTCCTGGTTTAGTCCTGTTTTAGTCCAGGTTTAGTCCTGGTTTAGTCCAGGTTTAGTCCTGGTTTAGTCCAGGTTTAGTCCTGGTTTAGTCCTGGTTTAGTCCTGGTTTAGTCCAGGTTTAGTCCTGGTTTAGTCCAGGTTTAGTCCTGGTTTAGTCCAGGTTTAGTCCAGGTTTAGTCCCGGTTTACTCCGTGGCCGAGCTCTGGGCTCCACAGCTGCGTTTAGTCCTGGTTTAGTCCTGGTTTAGTCCTGGTTTAGTCCATGTTTACTCCAGGTTTAGTTCCGGTTTGCTCCACGTCCGAGCTCTGGGCTCCGCGGTCATGTTTAGTCCTGGTTTAGTCCAGGTTTAGTCCCGGTTTAGTCCTGGTTTAGTCCTGTTTTAGTCCAGGTTTAGTCCTGGTTTAGTCCAGGTTTAGTCCTGGTTTAGTCCAGGTTTAGTCCAGGTTTAGTGCTGGTTTAGTCCTGGTTTAGTCCAGGTTTAGTCCAGGTTTAGTCCTGGTTTAGTCCTGGTTTAGTCCAGGTTTAGTCCTGGTTTAGTCCAGGTTTAGTCCTGTTTTAGTCCAGGTTTAGTCCTGGTTTAGTCCTGTTTTAGTCCAGGTTTAGTGCTGGTTTAGTCCAGGTTTAGTCCTGGTTTAGTCCAGGTTTAGTCCAGGTTTAGTCCTGGTTTAGTCCTGGTTTAGTCCAGGTTTAGTCCTGGTTTAGTCCAGGTTTAGTCCTGTTTTAGTCCAGGTTTAGTGCTGGTTTAGTCCTGGTTTAGTCCAGGTTTAGTCCAGGTTTAGTCCTGGTTTAGTCCTGGTTTAGTCCAGGTTTAGTCCAGGTTTAGTCCTGGTTTAGTCCTGGTTTAGTCCAGGTTTAGTCCAGGTTTAGTCCTGGTTTAGTCCTAGTTTAGTACAGGTTTAGTCCTGGTTTAGTCCTGGTTTAGTCCAGGTTTAGTCCTGGTTTAGTCCTGGTTTAGTGCACGGCCGAGTTCCAGGCTCCGCGGCCATGTTTAAGCAAGGAGGCCAGGGAGCGCAGCACAGAGAAGGCAAACAAGTGAAGTGATGAAATCAGAAGTAAACATAAGCATTATAACAATATGTCGTTATGTCAGAATTCATATCGAGTTCGAAAATATCTCGATACATTTTAAATATGGAGATGTCACCCTCCCCTATGTGAAGACCAGAAAAAGTTTGCTTCTACTGAGTACAGTTCAGTTCATCGAGTTTAGTTCCTAGAAACATAAAAAAAAAAAAAAAAAACTTATTTTTTATTTTAAATCGCAAACCTACATTGTGGACAATGCCAGCCTATTCAATTTAACCTTCTATGCACAATCCATTAGGCCAAAGTAGTGCAAATTTATTATGTTCCTGTTCAGAGCCTTTGAACCTGTAAAAAATATTAAAATTTCAATACTAAGGACTATGCTTGAAACTGATTTTGATAGCACAGTGTTAAAATACCATCATTTTCAACATAAAATTGTAGGACTTTCTTATCTATGTCAATTTCTTTCTGACTGTGAACACAATTTTAATTTTTTTTATTTTACTTTTATTCAACCAGGAGGTCCCATTGAGATTCTGAATCTCTTGTTCAAGGGAGACCGGGCCAAGGTAACAGCAGCACAATCAAAACAAAAGAGTCAAATCACAAAGTATCAAGTTATAAAACCATTTGCACCTCTCAAGAAAAACACACACGTCTCGGTCACCGCACTGTTTACAATTTTCGTGAACTTATCAAGTGACACCTTAGATTCCAGTTTAAGATCTTTCTGTAATTGGTTCCATGGTGCTGCGTAGTAAAAGGCAGATTTTCCAGCTCAGTGAGGCACAGAGGGACAGTGAAGAGGAACTGGGATGAGGAGTGAATCCGGTAACTACCTGAGCTCAGTTTGGGTTATAGTACCAAAAACGCAAGCATGAATGAAGCAAAAATACAACTTTTTTTGCTGAAGGGACAACTATGGAAGCCCATTTCCACCAGTTAATAAAAATTAAAGCCTCACAGAAAGTCATAATTATGAGTTTAACAGTCGTAATTATGAGTTTAAAAGTCGTAATTATGAGTTTAAAAGTCATAATGATGAGCTGGTTTAGTCCAAACAGAGGATGAGGTTAAAACTCATAATTATGACTTTTAAACTCATAATTATTACTTTTAAACTCGTAATTATGACTTTTGATCAAATAATTATGATTTTTACACTCATAATTCTGACTTTTTTTTTTTTTTACTGGCGGAAATGGGCTTCCATAGACAACACTATAACATTGCCTGGTCATGTTATAGTGAGTAGTTTGTTTCAGTGACGCATGTGAAGCGAAGGAGCTCATTGATCCCCTATAAATTTCAACAAAATCAGATTCCCACAGATTAAATAGGACATACTGTGCTTGTGTCTGCTAGTTATAATCTACACCACCCGTTGACTGTTACGTTATAATTTGCACATTTTAAAACGCAATGTTCATCTAAAACAACTTAATAAAAGATACAAGTCGGCTGATTTCCTCGTTAGAAAACTGTGTTGCTGACGTCACTGTACGTTGGCACCTCTGATGGATAGCTGCAGATCACACTAGCAAGCAGCGATTTTTTTTCCCCATTTGTACCAAAAAGACTACGTAACACTGCCAAATCCTACGTGTATCACCAAGAAAAATAAAATTGGAGAATGAAGTAAGCACACAGCAATGGGCGCATGGCGGTGGCGGTAAAAAAACAGGAGTTAATCAGCAATATGGTGTCTTGAAAATAAGTGATTAAATATTACTCAGACTTGCACAAATCACTCCAAATACAACTTTGAGAGGGTAAAAGGCAAAGGGAAACAACTAAAAAATATATTATAGTGGAAACTATAGTGGAAAGTTGATTTTGCAGAATACCATATTTTTTGGACTTTCAGGGTTTGGGTGGTGGGTGGGCGACTTATACTCAGGTGCAGGGCTCTACAGTGCGCCCATTTCACTCGCATTTGCGAGTAAATATTTCGCCGTGCGAATGAGGAAAACAAAACAGTCGCACCAGTGCGAGTGCTTCTGCAGCACAATAAGGAGAACTGCGCACAGACGTAACTGACGAGCTAAAAGTTGTAAATGTGTCAAACATTAGGGGCGCAGTCACATTAGGACTTTAGTATCGTGCCCAAGCCTGGATCGCCCCTAAAGCGCGGCACACATGTCCAGCGCGAGCGCAACCGAACCGTGCCCGGGCATGACACCTCCGACCGCGCACAACCCCAGCATAGGAGCTCCGCGTGTGCGACGATATCACTCAGACGAACAAACTCCGCTTAAAAACACACCCATGCCCACCTTCAACGAGGAGCGGCACCGCAGCAGGACCCACACCTGTCCCACCACTTAGTAGATTCCCCTGTGCCACTGGACTTCCTTCTCCAACAAAGCGAGAGTTTTGTCTTGGTCTTGTCTCAGACTCGAGCGCATTTGGACTCGGTCTCGTCACGGACTCGGGGTCTGAATACTGAGTGCGGTCATATATCATTACAGCCGCTACTGCAGGCAATAAACTTGTACTAGTGTGCGGGACCTGTGCGCTGGAGCCCGCGGACACCGCGGCACCGCCAGCGCCACCCTCAGCCTGCATCACAGGGCAGGTTAAACATCCCACCTGTCCATCCGCCTCACATCAAATACGCCAATACTAATTTTATGTCCGTGTCCGCACAGAGCAGAGCTACGGCACAGAGCAGGCGATATGTGGGTTGAAGTTTTCCAAATAAATCTGTTTGTCACAATGTGCGTTTTGTTTGGTAAATGTGCAGAGGCTAATGACCACTGTAAAACCAGTAAGAGAAAGTAACTCCAGTTAGGAATTTGAAAATACAGGTTTAAAAACCCTACCCACTTTTTACACTTTGAAACAGTTTTGTGTAAAGTGCCAGTGGAAGTTCTCTTAAAGAAGAGGTTCTCAAACTGCGGGTGAAGGTCCAAAAAGGGCCACAGAGTGTTTCAGTGCAGTACAGATTGTTTGGCTTATTTTAAGTCTAAATATTAATCAGATAAAATGAAGATATATTTATAAAAACATTGCGATCATGCAGGAAAAGTACAGTCATAATTCTTTTCTTTTCTGTATTAAATTTATTCAGTGTTGGTGTTGGTGTGCATAAGTTCTGCACTGTAATAATCGTTCAAACGAAAACCTACTTGTGCCCCCATTTTTTTTTCTGTGCTCCTAACATTTTTAACTTAGGGGCACGTGTGCTCCTGGAAAAATAGTGTAGAGCCCTGCTCAGGTGCGACTTATATATTACATTTTTCACACTGACAGTCCATAGACCATATATTTGAATTGTATGTATATGAAACAAAAATGAAAAAACAAAACATTATCCATTTTTTTCACTTTGGTTTTAGAGACAAATAATAAAGAAAAGAGTTGTTTTTTTATTTTCTTATTTTTGGTTTTATATTGAAAAATTAATGAACAAATGATAAATGGATTCTTCTCTATTGGGTTGTTTTTATTACTATAACTTGTCTAACTTGCCTTTCAAGATGAAATGTCAGTTCTTGGTCTCTGATTTTATAAAATAAATTTCCCCAAAAAATTGTGACTTAAACGTTTTTTCTTCTTCATTATGTATTTTTTGGACGTTTTACTCATTGATTCTACAGAAGTCTGAGATGGTTTTCAGTCCCATCATATTCTCTTTTCCTTTGCCTTCCTCTTTTTTTTTTTTTTACCATGTAAGCTGCGATATTTGTTTTGAGACAGACTATGCGTGTCCCAGATTGATGACTAAACTCGCATCTTTCTTAAAGTACAGACCAAGTGTGTATTCTGCATGTCTGCCATTTCTGCATGTCCTTATAATATGTACCGTCCTTACAAAATTACATTGAGAATCACTGACCTTACATAGACATTGTGGACAAAGCCGTTAATGACTTCTTTACATGGTATTCAACCTAACCTTCTACAGACAGGCTTTTAGGTCAAAGTAGCAAATCTATCAATGTTCCTGTTCAGACCATTTGAAATCTCCTCACACCTGGACTCATTAGTTTGTCATAATAGTAAACTGTCAATACTAAGAAATATCAATTTGATACCAACAATACTAATTAAATTTAAAATATAAAAAAATCTCAAGATGATTCTAAAACTCTTAAGATAAAGCAAATAATGACCTGTTAATTCGACATTTTAGTTTTTAATATCTAGTCACTACGGCCTGACCGATATATCGGTTGGCTGATACGGGCTCTTGGAAACATATTGGCTATCGGCCAAAATCTTGCCGATATGGGCTGATATCCCACTTGGACATGTTTTGCCTTGTTATAACGCTCAGACTCTCTATATTATGTCCATTTAATCCAATTTACACACAGATAAATGTCTTAATATGTGATGCCGCATCAGGATTTATCTGAGGAATCATTTGTCTGTATCCATCCTGCCCCTGAATGCATCGCCATGTGCACTTGTTTACACCCGCAGCCATAGGTCCATGTGCGCACATGTACAGTCTATGTGTGTGCAACACTGAGATTCTCTTCTTTTTACGGACAATCAAGTTTGAGTCTGGATAAAAAGGACATTTATTAGTTAAGACTTGTGATCTGAGAGGAGCCTGTGTGAGCACTGAGTGTTGGAAATGTGTCGGTTTTGAAGCTTGTTTTGGTTCTTTCTCATTGGTTAGCGATTAGCTGCTGTAGCTCGCACACATAAATAGGCTGTTTTCTCTTCTATTAGCGACTGTAAAGTGACTTTAGTGGTCGTGTATATATGTTACTGGACACGCATTGATATGTAAATGAGCTGTGAATAGAAGTGTGAATTATCTGCATTTAGCATATTATTAATTACTGTGGCGCACACGCATTTACCGCTAAAAGCTAATAGCGATAGTTTACTTACAGCCAATGTTCCCTCTAATTTTTCATATGTCTGGGCATACAGACAACCTCCCTGAATACACTGAGGACCACGGTGAGCAACATCAGATGCACACCTGGGATCATAGCAAGTTTCATGGATTATTAAACGAATCAAATTACAGGGTTTTCCATTAGTTAACAATTAACACGAATTAACATTAATAACAATTAACATTAATTTCCATTAGCAGTTTCCATTAGTTTCACCGCTTGTTCTTCTATTTGCACATATTCCGACAGCCATTCCATCTTAAAAGAACCATATTTCTTTTTTAAGGCCCTGTCGCACCTTGATGATTTAGCCTGTGTATGCCAATGTACCAGAATTTCTCTAAAACGCTGGCATACGCTGAACTTTCAGTGTTTTTTTTTTATTTTATTTTTTTAATTTTGGGCGCATACATAGCGTATTCACAACGAGTTGGACGTATACATAACGTATTAGTAACTTATAAAGAACGTTTTGATAACTTATAGCTTAACTTATACCAACTAACGCTATTCCGACACGTTATATTTTACGTCTCTCACTGTCTATGGTGCTGAATGCAGCAGATTGATCAATAGGTGGGTTGGTATAGAGCAGCGGGATCTGGCTGCAGACCACAGGCTGTAAAGTTGTGAGCGCGATGGCTTCAGCCGTTTCCTGTCTACAGTAAATCTACTCAATTTGAGACTCAAGTGTTCAAAGATCAGAGCTCTGCATGTCCAGTTTTGATAAAAGACAAAACTGTGTTATTATTTGTGAAATGTGGAGCAATACTTCAGATACATGTTTTTTAAAGCATAAAAGATTGGAGAGTCCACAGGAAGTAGAGCCACTGTCGCTGATGTGCAGCTTCACACACAGCTGGATGAAACAAACACACATGTGCTACTCTCAGAACGACTCAAATGGTATTAATATCGCAGTTTTGTGGACTGGATGTTATTATTTGCGGAGGACAAATTCTATGGATAATGAGGGTGAGTAAATAAAGTCTTCTCATTGAGCTGGTGCAATGACTTGATTGGTTATTTAGACTGTGGTGTTCTCCACAGATCCAATTTACAATTGCCCTAAACGCTGCCAATAGTCTGTTATCTGGCAGCTATAAGTTAGAAACACGTTCAGGAAGTTCTGTGGTCGTCTGGAACATGTCAGATACGTCTGCATACGTCATTATGCGCTGGAGATAAGTTCGGTATAAGTTACACACAGGTTCAAAGCTCGTTACTCGTAAGTCACGGATATGCTAGACATGATCTCAATGTATTTGGACTTATGGGTAACTTACAAGTAATGTGTGTCAACGACTACAACTTATGGCGCACGCTGACATACGTCGAGATATTTTAAGCATGATGAAATTTTTTCGGCGACCTTGCCGTATGTGGACGTAGCCAGTGTGCTGCTCATAACTTATACAAAAAAGGTGTGACAGCCACTTTACTTTGGTTTGGTGAGTGGACACATCACATTCACTGCCCGTTCATTTCGCCATGATAAGGGATTAGCATTAGCGTCACTTAACTCCACAGCACTGTTATTGTTATATAGCGCGTATAAGCAGAGCACGTGTGCACGTACTGTCAATGCCGTGATTGGCTGCATAGCGTAACTGCATTGTATCATATGATTGGCTGGACACCTGTCACTCACTGAGTTACACAGCAAAATGATACAGAAAAAAATGGTATAGATCTAATTTATTTGCAGTGCGCTACATAGGTTTTCTTGTGCACTGAGAGTGTGCGAGCAGTGCGCAATTGCGCAGTTGCGCAGCTTAGAGGGAACATTGCTTACAGCACTTTCTTTATTGGCTAGAATGTCATACAAAAATGTCATTAGACCGACCTGTTGTCTTTAAATATGATGTAAAGAGGCAGAAGAACAATAAATGTCGCCTAAATAAACCCAATTGAAAATCCAATAGAGCCTAACCTAAGTGTTAAAAACAATTGAAGATTTACAGTGAATTTTTGCATCATAAATATATTGGTGATTATATTGGCTATTGGCAGCTCCAACTCCCATTTTCTCAGTATCATATCAGCCGCAACAAAATCCCTATTGGTCAGGCCCTACTAGTTACGATACTAGATTTGGGGCGTGTTCACATTGGGACTAAACTTCGGCTGGATTGAATTAGACCAGGACTAAACCGGGACTAGAACAGCACCAAACCAAGTCTACATCAGAATTAAAGTAGGCTCAAACCAGGCGTATCAATTAGTATCTGATTTCCGATACTTTTGACAACCAAAGTACATTACAACATTATCCTGAGGACCAGAAAAAGCAACTGCAGTCGACAACATGAAACAACATATTCTGCTCTTTTGAACGGTTTCTTAACAGTTTGATCTGGATCTAATTTTTGAAAAGAACCAAATCTTTTTCTTTCTATTATGCATTTCTATTATGCAAACAACTAACGTTTAACCAACACATGAAATAGCACAGAAGCACAGCAGGGACCATGAGTGAGAGCTTTGTGCACCAAAAACATATTTGACATCATAATAACAGTTAGTCTTTTACTTATTATTATTGTAGTGCAACATTTTATTTAGATTAATTTCAAAGGGTAAAAACACTCCCAGGCTCAGCCTTGGTTATTTCTCTCTGTGATTAGTTTGTTACTGAAATGAGTTCTTGTATTAAATTCTGTCATCTAAATAAGTAGTATAAAAAGACTGTCTGTGAGCTGGAGACATTTGTCACAGTGAGGGACAGGAGGACACTGGACAAACTTCTCTCCATCATGGACACTCCTGCTCCCCCCCAGACTATAGAGGGACAGATAATACTCCCTACAACTGTACAACAACTCACCAACTGCAATATAGGACTACATTCATACTATAATACCTCCTATAAACTGTACAACAACTCACCCTTATGTAAAAGATAATACTCCCTACAACTTTACAACAACTCACCCTTTTGTAACAGATAATACTCCCTACAACTGTACACGAACTCACTCTTATGTAACAGTTAATATTCCCACCAACGGTACAACAATTCACCCTTATGGAACAAATAATACTCCCTAGAACTGTACAACAGCTCATCCTTACGTAATAGATAATACTCCCTACAACTTACAACTCACTCTTATGTAACAGATAAGCCTGTGTTTCTGTCAATCATAATATCATCTTTGGATGGTTTTCCTTACAACCTCTTGTATATAACTGTGATATACATATACTGCTTACTTATAGATGCTACTTATTTAGAAGTTTTATTACCATTTTTATATTTTTTACTATATTTTTTACTTTGTTATTGTAATATAATGTGATGTGTGAGCTACTGTGTCCAAGTCATTTTCTTGTGGATCAATAACGTTGTCTAAGTTGAAGTCTAAGAATACCTCTTTGACATGTATGGATTCAAAAGATTCCGATAAAGGGCCGAAAGTCCCAACTAGGGATAGTTTTTTTTAGTTCCGATACTGATTCCAGTACTGTAGACTTAAGGGTCTGACGATACCCGAATCTGAAAACAGCATGTTTTTTCCTTTAAACTAAAATAACATTAGACAAAACTAATCCAAATGTGTTAAGTAGCAGTAACTACAAAACTGTTCAAACATTATGAGATTTTCTGGGTCAAGTATGACCAGTAAATAATCATACAACATCAAATTATATGTCCAACAAGGATATCATCTGAACTGATATTTGGAAACTGATATATGATCCAGAAAAATGTTTCAGTATCAGCGCCAATTTCCGACACCAGTATCATATCCGTGCATCTCTAGTCCCATCACTGCAACATACAAAAAGCATGCTTCTTCTGAATACTTCAGTTTCCTTAGACTAACTTTATGGATCGACAAGGGAAATTATTTGGACACAGTAGCTCACATATCACAATATATTATAATTCCAAAGAGAAAAATATAAATGGTGATAATAAATTCTAAATAAAATTCTAAATTACATGAATCTTACTGTACTATACCACGCACAAAAGTACAGTGCAATCATTTGACCTTACATCTTCTTTACATCGTCTTCAACATAATCTTCTACAGACAGTCTTTTAGGTCAAAGCAGTGCGAATCTACCAATGCTCCTGTTTGGAGGCTATTGAAAAGTCCCCCTCGCTCATATGTATTCCACTCGGGCCTCGGTATGGGCGGTCGGCGAGGACTTGTGTGTACGGAGCCTAAATGGTGCAGTGGAGCAGCTAATGGAGACAATGACGATGGCCAAATGGATGACTCCTCAAAAGTCACCTTGATCTAGCACACCTCATCACTCACCCAGCACCCACAGACACGCATACGCACGACCCGGCGCAAGTGCGGTGTGGGGACCGAGCCCGAGCGTAGACATATAGGATTTGGGAGCGTGACGAGATTTATGGTGCTGTTTCTGACCTTAATTTAAAATAAAAAAAAGAAAGAAAGAAAAATCAAGGTTCTTAAAGGTGCACTTTGTAACTTTTTGGTTGGGCGTCCGTCACCTTCTTGTTTCTATGTATATGTCATTGTTCGAATGTTCTATAATATGTCATTAACCCTTCCAGACCAAAAATCAATTTTAGTGCATTTGTCCTCGCCTGGATTTTTTCTTAATTTTGCTAATAACCTTCCCCCCCTTTACTCCTTAATGAAGTGTTATACATTACGTTATTTCACAGTCCTAACCCTAACCCTATGAAAAAAATATAAAAAATAAAAATAAAAAATAATAAAATTCACACTCTTTCATTTAAAACACACAGCAAACATGTATAAAAAACAAAATGCTTAAAAAAAGAAAAAGAAAAATGAAATGAATGAAAAAAAAAAACGTAATGTAGGGCCTTAACTACAAAAGTACAAAATATCAAGTCTGTAAGTAAACTAAAAGTATCCTTATTGCCCACAAAAAAGGTGTAATTGCCCCATTACTTTACTGGTGCCAATCAATCATGGAAACAGCTGCTGTCAAGTCCAGGGCCAGAGCCACATCACTTCCTGCATTTCAGTGGTGTTTATTACATTTGTATTTGTACATTTTGACTGAAATAAACCTTTTAAATAAAAACAGCAAGGGATGCACAAACATGCAGACCAAGATGCATAATTTGCCATTTATTTGAGAAATAACTGCACTTAGAATGGCTTTTTCAATTGTTACAAACATAGACCCGCAGGACAATCAACCATTTTGACTCACTGCACTCTTTGGCAAACTCTGGGCCAATGAAAATGACTGAAGCGCATGCGTTTGACGGAAAGCAAAGTTCCTATTGGACACTCGTTTTGCGCACGTCATCACGCAGCGTGTGTCATGTAGGATAATGCCGGAAATATGCTCAGAAACCCACGACTCTCAGCTTTTCAAGGAAAAAAAGTAAGTTCCCCGGTATCGTATATGATACCACTGGTCTGGAAGGGTTAAAGAAATATCCCTAAAGAATATACAATTACATCGAGTTTTAGAGCTCTAACATGCCTAGAAAAACAGGCATTCTGACTGTGAGTGGGGTCGCCTCTCCACAGATCTGATCAGTAAAAGGGACTGGTTTGCTCTCCATGATGATAAAAAGATTTAATGCCATACTGTGAAGAAAAGCAGGCAATATAGGCACGTACACACGCAAAACAACAGTGTGATGTGGGGACTGAGCTTAGACATATAGGATTCGGGAGCGTGAGTAGATTTATGGTGCTGTTTCTGACCTTCATCTAAAAAACAAAAAAGAAAAAATGTTTTAAAGTTGTTAGCTACTCTAAGATTGCACTTGGAAAACAGCTGAACTATGAAGGACATGAGCAAAAGTTATATAACAGCAGTTAAAGCGGACCTATTATGGCAAAATCGACTTCACAGCTTTTAATCATGTTATAGCTGGTTCTCCTTCTCATTTACGCTCTCTCTCCCGCTTGTTTTTGGAGTGATTCGTGCATGTTTGAGCAATCTTTAATCGCTTATTTTCAAGATACCACATTGCCGAACAGTTTTCACCGCCACCGGCATACACCCACAGCTCTTTTCTTATTCTGTTCTTCAATTTTTTTTCTTAATCAATTATATGCGTAGGATTCAGTTACTTGCAACCATCATCTATCCATATTAGTGCTGCCACTAACGACTAATTTTCTAACGATTAATCTCTCGACTAATTTTTCGATTAGTCGACTAATCTAAACGACTAATAAAAAAAAAAGCGGTTCTAACACACACAAGTGTGTGTGTTAGATTTTACCTTGTGTGTGCTGTGCGTGCGAGTTGCAAAGGTTATTGCTGTTATGTCTGTTGTGTGTGCTCATTCAACAATGTTGAACAACGATATGCACACACAATTTAACGAGTTTGCACGAGCAGCATATGCAACGGTATGCTCAATACCTCATGCATCGTGGTCGTGGTCGAGAAAGAGAGAGACCAGCCAGCAGAGTGCGCACGGAAAATACTTCCTCAAGTTTGTTTTCTTTGGCGGTGCCATTATTTACCACTGCTGTTAGCCTTTGGTGAAGCCGAGGTTAGCCACCTCGGCGTCAACCCCGGATGTAGCCGCTGTCAGCAGCACCGGTGTCGGCCTCGGGCGCAGTTGCTGCCCGCGGCACCGGTGTCCGCTTCGGGTGTAGCCGCTGTTAGCCGCGCCGGTGTCCGCCTCGGGTGTAGCCGCTGTTAGCTGCGCCGGTGTCCGCCTCGGGTGTAGCCGCTGTTAGCTGCGCCGGTGTCCGCCTCGGGTGTAGCCGCTGCCTGCCGCACCGGTGTCGGCCTCGAGTGTAGTACGACTAGTGGTGTGGAGGGGAAATACCTGATCTCAGGCAAGCAAAAGGTCTCTGGACGAGCCGTTTGAGACCAAAAATAAATAAAGGCGAATATTCGACCAAAAAAATTGTAGTCGACTCATTTTCATAATCGATTACGTCGACAACGTCGAATAATCGCGGCAGCACTAATCCATATAGGAGGTGCCAACAGCTACACGACTCTGTTGTGTTGACGTTTTAGATGAGATCAGCTCCCATTGGGCTCTGCAGTTTTCTAAAATGGTGGTAAATAAGAAACAAAAAAATGAGGCCATAAAATATGTTAAAATATCATTCTCTAGTATTAAGTAACACAGAAGCTACTGACGGGGTCTTTCTAGTAATCTCGGGAAACTGCCACTAATCCAGACAAATAAGCAATTATTAGGTACAGATTGGAGAACTGTATGAAAACAAGTACATGACAATATCCCAGTTTTTTCTGTGTCATGGTGTAATAGCACAGAAAAGACTAAGTGGGGAAGGGTAAAAGACAAAGCATGTTCCTGGTTCATGGAGTGAAATCAGGTATAGGTCCTTACATGACTCAAAGGAAGGCAAAACAAGGACAGTGACATACTTCTAAATACATCCCCACATAAATACCTTTAAAATGTTTCTTGTACCAGACCATAGCCTACCTTGTTTTTAAATCTGGTACTTGAATGTTCCTGTATGAATCCTCTACTTTAGTAATGTTGCAAAATATAAGAAATTACAATTATTTAGTTGAAGAAAATAAGCAGTTTGAATCCTGAATATGTGCTCATGCTGCCTAATAATTTTACATAGTGCTCTACTGCTGCCAGGATCCGCCAGGCATCAAAACTTGTGATTATCCTTGCTTTCCATTGGTTTTACAGTAAAGCCACAATGTTTTGGCCAAAAATAGACTAAAATAAAAGCATGTTTTATATTGTGCATGCTTTAATTGCACTGAAAATGTATGCACACTTACTCTGAGTGGATTTGCATCTCCACAAACCTGATTCTTATTTGTGTTAGTTTTCATAAAAATGTTGCTCCTTTGGATATAATATTGTAACCTGCTTCACTGTAGATTGATATGTGTGTCACTCTGACGAATCACAACATCGGAACAAGTCAAAAAATCTAACTTTCATCCAGTTGAGAGAAAAGCCCTGCATGTTTTTCATAACACACACAACAAAATAGTCCACACTGAAGCTAAAAATAGACTGAAGTGCATCTGAAGTAGTTTGCTTTGGTGCTTCACTTTTGGCTTCTGCCCAAACCTCAATGCTGCGACATGACCATCTCAGAAACAAGGGCCAAGCTGGATTCCCGTGAGTTTGTGAACTCACAAATATCGCAGGAATCCATCTTGCAGTGCAAGGTTAATAATATTGCAGAGTATGGCATAAAACATATCTATCTCCACGAAGCCCCAAAGGGGTTTTAACTTTCTATTTCCATGGAAGCAGGCAGGTGATGTGCCACCTCCAGAAAAAATGCATACTGTACATTTGATTTTTTCCATACCATAATGACACCCAACCCTGCGCACGACTGTTTAAATATGCACACATACACACAGTCGGTTCATGTGTTCTGTGGGGACATAGCATAGACTTTTTCTGGAGAGTAACTATCTAATCTAAAGAAATGTACAAAATTAAATATATTGACACTGACAAGTCACTGCATAAAACTAATACTTTTCTTACTCCCATCTAAATTAAATAATACAGGCCTTTAGAATGCTGTCATCTGAAAACTAGCATTAGCTGGCTGTCTAAGCATGTTCAAGTCCCCAAATGACAGCTGAACATGTACACACACTCAGAGAGATCCAGGGAAGTGACCAAGGTCCTCCATCAGCCTGAGGACAGCAGACCTAATGCGACGTGGGCTTTGATATTCTGTGGGTGTAGCTCACAGCACAAATGCCACAGCTGACAGTGACAAAATGCTCGTGGATGTAGTTACAGTGCTCAGGAATGACGTATTCAACAGCAGGAATCATGTATTCAACAGCAGTGCAGGGAGGGAGATAGAAGGTAAGGTACAAGATATATGAGGGCAACGATGAATATTCAACTTAACCTAGCACTTTACGAGTGATGTAAGTGCAAGTGTAGCTTTCACTTGAAGAACTTTGAACAAAATTCCATGAACCGGATACAGAAGTTTGTCCTTGTTTTGCCTCAAGTCTCAAATCTATGACCTCAACTCCAAGTCAAAACCAAGTCAAAGGCAAGTCTGCTCATACAGTGAGAGATGGAAGACTACATTCATACCACGTGCCACACAACTGTACAACTCACCCTTATGTATTAGAGAACCCTGTTCCCTGTCAATCATTATTTCATCTTTGCACTGTTTCTCCGTACACACCTCTTGTATACAACTGAGATATAGTTGTATTACTATATTTCTATATTTTATTTTTATTTGTACGTATACATTTCTATAATACCTTATTTTACACAATTTTTTATACAATTTTGGCTCTTATTATTGTATTTATATTATGCTATATATTGTGTGTGAGCTACTGTGTCCAAATAGTTTCCCTTGTGGATCAGTAAAGTCCCAAGTCAAGCCCAAGACAAATCCTGAGCCAAAAACAGGCAAGGCAGAATCAATTCCCAAGTCCTATGCTTTGAGTTTCAAGTCTTTATACCAAAGTATCTCATAAAATTTGTAATCAAAATAGTGACTAAACTCTGGCTCAAGTCATGCCTCAAGTCTCAAAAAGTCCCCATCTCAATATAAAGGGTATACAAATAATAGCCACAATGCTCTAAAGTTATCCAAAAGATATATGGTTCAAAAATTGCTCTATTTCCTTCTCTGTGGACACTTTTGGTGGCATAAACTGATTTGTGGCGGTACTTAATTCATAAAGTAAGCACGTAATTACATTGTTCTTCAAAGTAACTATGGAAGACTATTGCATTTACCAGTTCTATACTCTACCTTTCTGAAACATAACCATCCCCAAACGCCCAAAGACACGCATTTTGAGAATCTAAAATAAAGTGAATAAGTCAATCGCAGTACGTGCAGTTCTATAACACAATAACCGCACCTGCACCGTCTGAAAATCTAACTTTATTATAAGCTCTATCTTATATTATTGAATCCGCCAAAGAACTGTGCGACTTTATTGATCCTCTTCCTGACCATAAACGCTCTCCATGGCCTCCTCCACTTTATCCTCGTGTTGTTTTGGGTTATTGTATTTTTGTTCACTCCAGGGCAGGTACAGCTAGTCCCGATACTTTGGCTGTCCATTTCAATGACTTACATAAAGGTTACACAGTGCATTCACCGGAGGCTACTATTCTC
This sequence comes from Odontamblyopus lacepedii, assembly GCA_034769755.1. Lineage (NCBI taxonomy): Eukaryota > Metazoa > Chordata > Actinopteri > Gobiiformes > Gobiidae > Odontamblyopus > Odontamblyopus lacepedii. The sequence goes on from CM068350.1 coordinate 9,978,745, forward strand.
CACTGACTTACTGATCATATTTCAGTCTATAAAAGTATATCCACACCTACAGCACCGGAGGACATACGTTTACAACACATATGCTTTTCTTATTCTCTCAGCGTTTATGGCGTTTTCTGTTCCTTTGAGACCAAAAAGTAGCATATTAGCCCAGATGTGTGTCACTATGATTTAGCCCATTGCGCAGTAGCCTCCTGTTTGGGGCGTCTCATCTCTGACCCCATAATCTGAGCATGGGCCGTAAATCGATATAACCTCTGTGCCTGTACACTAAGTGCTGCAGTGCCCCTCAGGCGAGGATTTAACCCCTAACCTCCCTGTGCAGCAGCAGCAGCAGTAGCAGTGAAAGGCTCAAAGGCAAGGCAGGCTCCATGTGTCCAGCTGTGATGTGTGCAGTCCCCATAATGCCAATGGGGAAACATCACCAGGGTGATCAAAGTTGATTAAAAAGTGGGTATTTAATTTCTGTGGGATAATTTGAAATCACCATGTTATTTTTTACTGTTTATAAATGCTCTACTCGACAAAAAACGCCTATTAAATTGTGTAATGTGCTCTCCACACTAAGCCACTCCTCCTTTAGAGTTCTTTCACAACACAAACACCATGCATCCCGCTAATGAAACTACTGCACATTGTATTATGTTTGTGAAGCTGTAGTGTATTGATGGCAAAAGGAGAAATTCAATCTGTCAACTGGAGCTGCGAAATGTATTCGACCAAAATAAAATTTTTGTCCAGTTGACAAATTGAATTTCTCCTTTTGCCATGGATTCTACCCGGGCGACAGGGATTTTACACACATGTGTATTGTTTTGCATCATGCTTTTGCAGGAGCATGGTTATGTAGGCTCGTGAGCAGTGGACTAGAGGTGTGGGCTCATGCCGCTAACCATAAGGAGGACTTGAATAGTACCTGGGCGAGACCGCAAGATTATTCAAATATGCATGGATAACATATAAAAGCACTTCAGGTATGTTTTTGATGAGGGAATGTTACAACATTGTAGTGAACTCCAAAAAGTTGAATGTGCATAATACCCGTCTCTTGAAAATGCATGAAATGATACAATTGTGAGCAATAGTAGCATTGCAACAGAAAATACAGACGGGAGGCCAAAAGTCAGCTTTCCCAAACCTGTATATGTAATTACATTCAACAAATGATGAACATTATCTTTTATATAGTGACTAGTGGATCTTTAAACGAACAGAACTGGCAGATTAATAGTAGTCATTTGTCTGCCCTTTACACACCCGAAAGAAAGAGAAAAATAAGTACGCAAGGCTAACAGTTCATTCTGAAAACTTTTCTTCACTCATAGTTCAAAATCGGCTACAGGCCCATCATATAATGTGTATTATTAACGTGAGCACAACTAACTGATGATTTTGGAACCATCTTCTAACATTAGTATTGCTTAGTTAAGTTTAAATGCCACTAATGTTTTGGGACAAATTAAGAAGACTGACCCAGACAATAGTTGCAAATTTCCATTGTATCTACCAAAACAACATACTAGTAGTGTTCCTTTTTTTTCTTTTATGCCTGGCCTAAATGTGCCTTTGCCTGTACAGCTTAAGAGGTGTCCCAGGCTGTCCCCTCCTCACTCCACTGATCAGCGCAGTGCGACATGCATCATTAACACGCTTTAAACTGAGGACCGTCCCGCTACAGAGCCACAGAGCCCTCCCACCTTCTCCACGCCCTTCCCCCCAACACACACACCCATAAGACTACACAAGTGTTACTAAACGCCTCCACGGCACATTCCCACAAGCTAAGAGGAACCATTGTGCGACATAAACTGCTACAAGCAAAGTGTCCTTCTGGGGACTAGGTCAACAACGGCGGGTGAGTAATAACTTTTACACTGTAGTTTAGTTTAGTTTATTCTCTCTGGCAGTGACCATGTACGAATCCATTAATTTTATGAAAGAAAATATGATCAGTACCAGATTTAGCTACTGCCACTTTCTGCCTATACTGGGTGACTGAAATCAAATTATTGCAAAGGCCAAACAAATCGACAAATTTTTGAGGAAAATGTAGGTATTACAAGGACATACAAGTAACTGTGCATGTGTACATCAAATTTAAAAGTGTTATATATCAAATTAAATAATTCTAGTGGCAAGGAAAATGTGTTTGGTCCCAAAAATACGTATTAAGAGTTCACATAGGCTATATATATGGTAAATATATATGGTAGAAGTCATCAGCAATCCTGGCAGGAAACTTTTATATAATTCATGACTCCAAACTAAATGAACTTCTAATGTCAAAATCACATCAGTAAATAGACAAAAAAAGTGAAAAAATATTAAAATTGAATGAAAATTGGTCAGTTTTATCTACAAAGCAAAACAGTTAGTCAGTAATGTGTTAAGGATCTAATCAAATTTGTCAAACAAAAAAAAATGAACAGAAAATCCGAAATTTCAAGAGATTTAATCAGATTGTTGTACAGTATGAAATATAATGGCATTCAGGTTATTTTACACATTTACAGCATAAATAACTTATATGAGAAGATGTAAGAGAGCCTTTATTTATCTCATAATTTAAAAAAAAAATCTCTGTTGCAATGTCACATACAAGACCAAGAGAAGAAATAAAACCTGCAATTGAAAATCAAGATAAATAACTCTTTGAGAAAAACATAAAGCAAATGAATACAATCACATTCAACACTGTGCAAGAGTAAAACGAAATAGACAGCAGAACTATTATGTACAATAACTACGACTATATGACGTTGCAGATCATTATGACCTATTTAGTCAGAGTTATGTGCAGTATGAAATATAATAGCGTACAGGCTGTTTTACACATTTGCAACTAGAACCACTAGACGCAAATTCATTTCTAAGGATATGTGACACCCTTTATTTGTCCCCTCGTTTTCAGGGCCGCGATGTTAAGCACAAGAACAACAGAAGAACTAAATCTGCAATCAAAAATCAAGACAAGTTGCTCTTTCAAAATAGATGCCGTGGAGAAAAGCGTAAGAAAACAACACTGTCCAAGAGTAAAACTGAAAGGCTGAAAAACTATTATGTAAGTGGAAATGTTTATGCACAGTATGTTCAAATAGTAGTAGTAGTAGTAGTAGTAGTAGTAGTAGTAGTAGTAGTAGTTTAGGCTGAACTCCATATACTCAACCCTACTAAATAATCACACAGAAATTTTAAGCGTATGAACAGAAACTTTATGTTTACAGTTCCAAAACACAGAACTTACTAAAACAAAACCAATGAAATACTGTTCCACTTTAACTGTATGTTATATTCGTATTTAATTTGTTTATGTTGCCGTAAGGTGGCCTTGAGCGTCCAGAAAGGTGCTTAATAAATAAACTGTATTATTATTAAAACAAAACTGAATGCACAGATCATTCGAGAGGTCTTTATCTTTCAAAAATGCCTCTTTTTAAAGGCTTTTACTGTATTGTTTCACATAGGCAAGAATAAATAGCACATAAATTGACTTTGTACTTTGTATTGTACAGGTAGTGATTCACATTATGCAGAATTTCTATCTACAGAATAATTTGAACCTATCTTGGGTCCTATTGCCATGTGCATACTATAAAAATAACCTACTAAAAGTCTACGCACAGCTATTGTATTCATTGTTCTAAACTTACGCGTATGCCCTTACAGTTCAAATCCCTTGTTGCATACGTTTTCTTGCTACAAAGTGTTGGTGCGTGTTTAGCATATGCCGTTGTCAGCAGCAGTACCCAGCGAGATGAAGTACTGCGTGCCTTTGAAGCAGACGTGTTCCCAGGTACAAGTCAACCATATTGGAACTGTCATTTATCGTGTTATACATTCAACATCAAGACTATTCTCCTGCTCCATCAGCACTATCTAGCTAACATCTGACAAAACCGCAGCTTATGTGAAGCGCGTTCGTATGGGTAACTACTTCCCGGGCGAACAATAGCATTCAGAGTCACGCTTGTTTGGTTTCTATACAAGGAAATGTATGTATGCCTATAGTTACAATGCAAAGGAAATCGGAGGCAGGATGTTGTCACCGTCATGTGATCTAGCTATAGGCTACAGTAACACACAGATACTAGCTTGATTTTGTTAGCATTCCTGGCAGTATAGCAAAAAAGAGAGCAGAAAACAAACATCAATTGGTGCCATGGTTATCCAACAAGCTATGTTAAAATACGTATTACGGCTAAAACCCTGAAAAATGCTTATGGAAGCGATAAAGATGAAATAAAAATTGTGTTAGCTGTTAGCAATCATGCAGGAAGAGACAATATGATGTGCAATGATGTAAAACATAATAGCAAATCTGATATTCAGTTGTTAACTTGTCACATTTTACAAGCATGTTTATAGAGCGTAGATGCGAAGATACCCATGCGTGACCGGTATAAAGCAAACGCCGTCTGTAATAATGTAAAAAGCACAAACCGAAACAAAGGCGATATAATATTTATTCTTTTAGCAAACGCTTCATGAGCTTCAAACACTAAACAGTTTGCCTTCACGATTGACTTAGCATGCTTGAAATAAAAAAAACGGCAACACAATTTGTATATTTATTGCATCTCGCTGTATCCTACCTCAAGAACAACTATATAGTCAGCTATTTGATTCTAAAATACGGATCTATGAAAGTTTGGTTATTCCTACACTTAAGCTTTGTGTTTTCGACATATTACGACAAAGCGAAAAACAAAAAATTATCGATACATTGAAACTACAATATTTGTCTTAATGGTTCATTTAAAGCTCGAAATTGTTCATATTTTCAGTCAATGTAAATGCTTGGAACAACTGCAGTGTCGCAATAGTAAAGACATATCGATATATTTTTGTGATACAAACAGTCCAGTAGCAACCATCACTTTTGGGGCGATTACTTGAAAAATCTTTCAAGTCTAAGATGTAAAACATGCAGCAAATTCTACTTTGAAAGGGCGCAACGTAACCGAAATATCTTCAAATGGCATAAATGACTTTGGCAACATTCTAAAAAAATTAACAATTCTAAATCAATACTCTATTCGAGAACATTGCCGTTCAGACTTTTGTGCCTGCCGCTGTGTTCAAACCGAGGGCATCTGAGGCGAACCGCAAATGCAAGGGTTAAACGCTTCAACTGCAGTGAAAACCTCCAAAATGCCACAACACGCCATATTGCGTGATCCTTTATTTCCACCCGGCTCTACTTCCTGCTCTGACAAGAACGACAGACAAGCCAAGGAAAAAAAGAAAAAAGAAAGCAGAAAGAAAAAAAAACATGTTTCAAGAAGGTCATTGTACGAGTTCGCTTACCCTGAGAGCGACGCCGTGGGCCCGGCCTGGACAGAGCGCCAACCTGCGAGAAGAGAAGACAGTCTCTGACAAAGCTAAGACGCCTCGCTCCAGTACCAGCCAAATCAAATGTGACACTTTTCATTTATTTGTAAATGGCTGCCTGCTACTCACTGGAGATTGTGCAGGGAGCCCGTGTTGCCGTGGTGGTGAGGCGGCGTGGTGGAATTTTTTTTTTTTGGTAATGAGATGCCGCATTATCAGGCCGCCGCGCTCATCCTCGCTCTCAGCCCCTCTCTCGCCTCGGAGCACGCCCTTCACTTCCAATCTGCAGCCCCGACCGTCCCGAATAAAACTACACTAACCTGCTTTGGTGGGATGATAAAACATTCTTTGTGCCGGTATATTGTCGGAGATGCCTTTGAAGCGCCAAACGCCATTGTTGAAAAGGATTTGGGAAAGTCTGGAGCTCAGGGGAGGGAGTGGGAATGGTGTCTGATAAGCAGCACCTGCACAGAATGTCTTTGATTCTTATATATGTATATATATATATATATATATATGTTTTTTGGGCAAGGGACAGAAATTGTGGAGGTAACAAAAGCTTTGGTTGGTTTGCATCAGCCTGTTTTGCGTCTATGGTTTGAATCTGAATCAAAACATTTTAAGTCCAGTGGTGCTTAGCATAAATGTTGTTTCAGGACAGAATGTTCCAAAACACCGCTGAACTATACAAGCTGAACTATATAACTTTTCTGGTGGAGGGTTCACCACCTGCTTATCTCCATGAATATGTTATTGTTTTGCTAAGAATGCCCAGTAGAATGGGGCTGAACTGGACTATGCTGAATTAGTTCAATAACAAATGTTTTACTTGAAAAACCATCATATTCATACCTGTTTTCTGAGTAGGGTCACCATCTCCACAGATGCGACACAGTGGCATCACCTCAGATAGATTGTGGGCAAAGCCATACTATGGAACATTCTAGGCAAAACAATATAGAGAAATGAGGTTTGCAGAGCCTCTAAATGGGAAAATTAAAGTCTTAGCTAAAGTGGAAGAAGGCACTGGTAGATTGTATTGAAGACATCTATTGGATTATTATAGCCATCATTCTGATACAATACACATACTTGATTGCACATTGTTATTATTGGCTTATATACCATTGATTTCTAGTTTATTACCTAATATCTTATGCACTAGTCCTATGGCCTTGTTTTTATATGGCATCTTTATCAGAGTCATTGATAATCATTAGTATTTGTTCTTCATTACCAATCTACAATCTAATTATGCATAAGTAAAGTACTGTGGGATCTTCAACAGAGGAATTACTAGAAAAGGAAAAACAGACATTTGAATGTAGAACGTAAGGGTCTTTCATGCGTACATCATCAGTAACAAAGGTTACAAAAGCCAGTCAAGTGGACTAGGTTTTGAGTTGAAGACATATGACTCACAGCATTTGTGAGGCTTTGTTAATTCTGAAGTAAAAAAAAACAAAACAAAAAAACTGGATTTATTTTAATAAGGAGTGTAAAAAAAATAAGACCATTATTGCAGAGAGCCACTTCATTCGACCAGTGACAATTTTCTTCAAGCTTTCACATTAGGTCAGTATAAAGTGTGAAATGAAAATATAGACAGTAAATGATTATACGGAAACTAAATTATGGGAGAATAACCCAAGAGCAGGATTAAATGTACAGCATTGTTAAAAACTTAAGCTGCAATAAATGAACAGCAGAGCAACACACGAGTTAGTTTATATCAATAATCAGTCATAGACATTATTTAATAGGCTCTATTCATGCTTCACAAACCAGGAAGATGTTTGGAAAGATGAGATTACAACTTCCCAGGCCCATATTTCTTCAGTTACATGTCATTGTAGCACTCCGGCTAGTCAACAATTACAACCATACCTCAGTTTTCATCATTTCCCCACTGAAAAACACAACTCCAAGCACACGGGGTGCGATTAGAAGAGGGCACCAAATTCAAAATGACACATAGATATATATTTAGTTCTCCCCGAGGTTTCTTCTTTTTCCCAGGACCCTGGGTTTTTTGGAGTTTTTCCTTGCTGAGAAGGAGGGTCTAAGGACAGGGGATGACTGGACAATGTTTAATTTGCTGCTTTACATGAATGTTGTTTATTCCTGTTTTGATATGTCTGTGTGTATGTTTTGCTCATCCATATCTTGGAACGCCCTTAGAGGCAACTGTTGTTGCGATTTTGGGCAATTGAATCGAATTGAATATGTCTTGTGTTTTATCACAGTTGGTTTTAATAGATCCATGTTAGGCGAGCCCAGTCACGGTAACTACACCAGAAGATGGAACCGCATCTTTCCAAAAGTCTTCCTGGTTTGTAGCGTAAGCATGAATAGAGCCTATAATAGAACAAAAACATAAGAAAAAGTCCCCAGTACTGAGCTGTTAAGTGTGATGTCGTATGAACCATCGATTGACTGAAAATTATGAACATATTTACAATGTTCTCTTTTTAGTGAGAACAGATCTGACATTAAAAAGAGATTGCAGTTGTTTAAAGCTAGCAAGGTTATATCTATGGTTATCTATGGTTATAACTGTAACAGCGTACAAGGGAGCTTGAGGTAAGAAGCTAGGCTAGGGGACGCTACCATTAGCAGTGTCCGGCAATTATGCTGCGTTTTCATCCGTCTTCCACTTGGATACAGCACGCTTCAACCATTTTATTATGTTTCATGTGTCTGACTGGGAGAAAAAGATGCACACTAAACGCAAAGCTGTTGTTGCTTTAGCACTGGCCGAGTACCAGGCGCTCAAAATAAGTCAATTACAAAACCTCAAGGAAGAATTCAGTTTAAATAGTATAATCCAGTATATTCGTGAAGTGAAAGCATTGGTGTCGGCTGATCGTAGAGTGGCACGTTAGCAAGCAGGAAATGGGCTAAAAACATGGGCGACTCCAACGACCATACCGACGGGCCGTGAAACGGATGCAGTAAAGTATTACAGTAATACTACCATACCCATAGGTAGTGATACGGACGCAATACGGTATTGCAGTAATACGAGTGACTGAAATTTGTAATTTAAACCACCAAAGTGTCCAAACACAATGAAATTAGTTCCTACTTACAAGTGACACTGGGTGCAGCCATCTTGGATTCTGTCTCTGAATCCTTGCTGTCTCCTCTGAGCTCTTCCGAGTTCCGCCGTCCAAGGAAAAGGGGCCTGTCACTAGGCAACGTCAGATGGATAAACAAATACACCATGAGTTATTTATGTATGTGTGTACCGTATTTTCCGGACTATTGAGCGCACTGGTATATAAGCCGCACCCACGCTATTTTAAAAAAAAATAAGAAAAAAGTTGTACAAGCTGCAACCGGGCTATAAGCCGCTGATATCTATGTTGAAAAATGAGATATTTACTGCATATACAGAACGATTTTGTACTGTAAATGTACATTTATGTACCTGAACAGATTCTTTCCGAACAGTGCGTTTTAACACGGCAGCAACTGTGCTGATTAAAACGGGTCAAAAACAGAAAAGAACCGGTAATTGACCTTCATTTCTCCTGTGCAGTGAAACCACAAGTCACTTTAATCATCTCCGCTGACGCCAAGCTTACGTGCAGCAGGACAGTAGAGGTCTGCGCGGGACACAATTTTCAGTCACGCTCCCGCAGTCTTCAGTACCGCTACCGCCCGCGTCGTGCGGCCGCGCTCCTGCCCGCGCCCGCAATAAGCTTTCAGAATATCCATGGTCCCGCGCTGTTTTGTGTTGGGTCCCGCGGGTGCAGGGCTCTACAGCGGTTTCCTTCCTGGAGCAAGATCGATGCCTTCAACTTAAAACTTGCATCATACAAACTCCTCCGTGTACTTTTCATGATGAAGGGGACGAGGATTTGAAAATAATTACCAGTTAGTAATGTGTCGTGCTATATCTGCTAAATAAAAAGTAGCGTATTCTTTGTATTAATTTTCCGTCTATCTTGTTTTTGAAATTCCGGTTAGAGCGCCCCTAGTGGTGGAAGAGAAAATCTAAATTTAGCCGCTCCGCACTAAAAGCCGCATGGTTCAAAGCCTGGGAAAAAAGTAGCGGCTTATAGTCCGGAAAATACGGTGTGTGGGTGTGTGTATATATATATATATATATGTATATATATATATACATATATATATATATATATATATATATATATATATATATATATATATATATATATATATATATATATATATATATATATATGATATATGGTATTGTTACTCCATTATTTACATATTTGGTACAAATATTTAAATATGTAAAGTAATATGTAAGGTAATTTTCTCATTTGATGAATAAATAACAAAAACTAAGCTAGAAATCAGCCGTGATGTTTCTGATTGGACCCGAAAGTGACATCATCCTCTAGATTAGAACTCTGCATTTGGTTCCATATCTAGCCAGACTATTTCGGTTTTTATGCAAATGAATTAATATTTAGAGGTTGCTCAAGACACTTGAAAATTGCCCTATACTATAACATAGTGAACCTAATAAATCAGGCGTATTTGAATAATTTGAGATTTTATACTGCAAACACAAACTGAAACTTGCATACAAATTCCTTAGAAAGTCCATAAAATTGTGTAGAAAGTTACTTGAAGAAAAAGTTACTTGAAAATGCAAAATTAGTCAATTTCCAGGAAACTTCATACAGCTTGAGCAACCGCTAAAACATCTTTTTCTTCCTAATTTCTTTCTAAATCATCTTTTGGATGCTGAAACCTAATGCAGGGTTCTAATCGAGCGTTAGGGTTAGGACCACCCTATTACACTTGTTTGCAAACAAGAAACAGGGTCGGTTTAACTTCTGCCAACTTTAACACTATGCAAATCCCCTTTGACTTATAGCGACAGAAGTGCCATTGAAAGTCATGATCGAGCCATAATTTCTGCCCAAAGTGGGTCAGGCTGAGCATAGGTCCCAGAGGACAGAGAAATGAAGCATTAGCCTCCACAAGTGTGTGCCTCGCCCTCTGGAGTGTCCTATCCTGCGCAGCATGTGGGCACTGACTTATGGACTATGCATGTAGTCATTTCCCTCAAAGATATCACTACGTCGACTCCCAGGCACCGATTAATTCATCTTCAGAGCCCGCGGAGACCCAAAGCCCAACCGTACCATCTGGAATTCGGAGGAATGTGTCCCATTCTGACCTATAATAAAAGTTGGGAGTTGGCCCGGAATGCTGGTTGTTGATGATGGAGTGTGCATATTACGTAGAGTTACTGTCTGAGAACTGCAATGCAATGATGAATGGATAATTGAATTTTCTACTCTAAGAATATGATAGGGGTTAAGAGTAAAAGATCAGTGGCTTAATGTGAGTAGTTGGAACCAAATCTTTTCCTTTTCTTTCAAATTTGTACACATTTTTACTCTGATTAACGCTGAATAGCCACAAGACTAGACAAGATACTAGATTGAGTCCACATGAACAAGACAAGATGAGATTTTAACATAATTCCTAATATATACATTGCACGGCTCAGTTTCCAATTTTGGCCTTACAGTTTTGTTATTTCTGTCATTTCATAGTTTTGTTTCCATTCTAGAACTGCTTTATGGAACAGTAAGCGAGGGATCATTTTCTCTTTTTTTCACTCTAAATGTACACAGATGGAGAAAAAAATCACAAGATCATTTTACTTATGGGTGTACGTCCTTGTGGCAATTTTGTCTCGCAAAATCTTGTGGCACGAGATCGTGTACCATCCCTAACACTGAACCAAACGAAGAATTAGCATTGAAGCAGACCAGGCGACATGAGAGTTTTGTGCACAAAAAACATATCTGGCATCTTAATAAGTTTTCAATTATTAGTATTGTAGTGCACCATTTTATTTAGATTTGAGTAAACGCACTTTCACTCAGTTTAAACCTTCAAATAATAAAATCAAATAATTAAATTGTAAAAAGATCTCTGTGAAAGAAGGCGAAAGTCCCATCACTAGAAGAGAAAGAGTATGGTGGTACTTGACAGACTGAAGAATGGATGAGGGAATGACTTGAGTTGGGTGAGAGACAACAAGTTGCAAAATGTGACTGGCAGCAATACAATCAATAAATTGATTGTAATCGAATTCTGTTTTTCAGTGCTAAAGCAGAATAAAACAAAAGTATTTGTCTTCCAAATGATGAATGGATAATTGAATTGTCTTAAAGGTCCAGTATTATTTCTAGATGTTAGACACCGTATCAATGGCTGGAGAAGGCATGTGTATGATGGGCCATGTTCCATTCAAAACCTGTCTCTCAAATTTAAATGAAGCTAATCTTAGCATGTTAGCATCTGTGATATGATAATGTGCTGCAGTTAGCTAACCTTTGCTTTAGCTCTGTGTAAATCCAAATACTGGCGTCCGAATGTCAACTCTATTCCCTACTTAGTGCACTATCTAGGGGTCACGCCATTTTTAGGGGTATATACGGTCTATGGTGGTGACTAGACTGGCCAATATAGACCACAATGCACTGCAAGAGTCGGGAAAACAAAGGCATGCAGTGACAGGTGGTTAAAAACCTCATAACACCCACCAGCCCGTCTGCGGGGATTATTCAACATTAAAAAAGTCATGCCCGATATTCACCTTAATTATTTTTCCACTATTGACATGCTATACCTCTTTTAAAAGCTTAATTCCTCAGTAAAACCACCTTATCATTCATTTTATGCCACACAGCGAGTCCAAAGAGCAATAATTTATAATCCCGAAAATAATCAAACTGACAACTACGCATTTCTTACCTTTGAGCCGGTTCAGTCCAGGAATAGCTGTACTCAATTAGTCCGTAACAATCCACAGATAAAGAATTTTCCAGTTTTTTCCAGAAAATAATTCCATGTGGGGAAATAATTCAGGAAAACGTTGTTTGTATGAATGGTAGTGATGGGCGAAATGAAATGGGCCTTGATTGACAGGGTTTTCAATGAAGCACAGAGTCATTGTAACTTTTTTTTTTTAGAACCTCAAATGTCAACAACTCAGTCTCCATCTGCAGCAACTGAGGACAGCTTGTGGGATCTGTTCGATTCTAAAATACGAAAGAGCGTTGCCGCACACAGCATTACAGCAGATACCACTGTCAAAGTAAAGAAGTGCTTACAAGATAACTTTCTTCCTCGGACTGATGACCCTTTGCTCTTTTGGAAAGACAGGGCTGTCATATATAGACATTTATATATATTGTCAAAAAAATTCTCATGTATACCAGCAACCAATGTCCCATGTGAGTTTTTTCAAAAGCTGGAGAAGTAATCAACAAAAATAGGAATAGATTGAATCCTTCCACTGCAGAAAAAACTATATTTTTAAATAAAAATCTTGAGATGTGAACCACAAATATTTCATTATTTTTATTTAAGATTCAACATTCAATAATTTCCTGTCATTGTTACAGTAACATAGCAACTACTTTGGAGCTTCCATCAATGAGTCTGGCAATTACACTGAATTAGTACAGTAGTAATATGCAGATATTACGCACAAATTAAAACATGGCATGTACACGTATGTAAGAGTCTTTAAAGCATGTAAACACAATCAACATGAAGGCAGAGACGTTATTATTTTAGATCAGTGCTTTAAGTGGGCAGAAATAAGAGCCGGTACGCTCATTAATTTAGAGTCCTGGTAGTGGTAAACCCATGGAAAGAACATGCTGAATGCTTAGAGAAGTGCTTTTTGGACCAGACATCATGGCCCACAGTTTTAGATCAGTGCATCAATGACACGCACACACAAAGACGTGAACTTATTTTATTAGAAATTAAACTATAAAGAAATGCATCCTTCCACTGTCAAAAAATATTTTATAGAGTTGTGAACAAAAAACATTTAACAGTGTTTATTGAACTTTATTTTAGAAACGGAAATACATCAGTTGCACATAGGCAAACGTAAACTTGTTTTTTGGACACAAAACGTTTTAATAGCACCTTTCCACTAAAGGTCACTGTGGAAAGCATTTCGAATCCTGTTTCGAAGCTTCGATGCATTTGGTTCAAACGCTTTGCTGTTTCATGAAGCCTTGTTTTGCCCAACCCTAATAAATTGATGAATGTGGAATGAAAACCATTCTTGTGCTCTTTCCATCCTTTAGCAAACTTAGCTTCCAGCTGTTGGCGTTGTTGGGTATGCTTGTTTTCCTCACACTCTTGTCTTCAAAATGAGACCTCCCCGAGACGATCATAGAACTAAATGATATGTGGTTCGGTGTAGCTGGCACGGCCCGTTGAATAAAAGAAGTGCTATCTTAGCTATCGATTTCTTGCCCGACCGTATGGTCCACGGCAATGATCTTCAGTCATTGGTTCTTCCAGAAAGTGATTGACATATTGTTTTAGCCTATTATCAGAACTTTCCAACGATGGGCAGGACATGTGGCAGAGTTGAGAGACCGGCTCAGTGTTGAGCTGCGTAAGGCTTTGGCGAGCCTGTGGTCTAGCGGAGAAGCACAGACACACTGAGGGGGCAGATCAGACTCATCTTGGACATTTTTGGCTTGTTTTAGGTTTTATCTTGAGAAAACATGCCTAAAACTCACTTATTACATTTTAGCATTTACTAATTACGTTTAGCATAATAATAATAATAATAATAATAATAATAATAATAATAATAATAATTATTATTATTATTATTATTATTATTATTATTATTATTATTATTATTATTGTTAATTTATTGGCAAGTAAACTACCACAGAGTAGATATTCTTAGAACAAAAGACAATGCATTTGATATAATAGTGACAGTGTAATTGCTGTATTACTATACTGGTAAATGCTCTGTGAACTATGCATTTATCCAAGAGCTTTAATGCTACTGTACTGAAACTAACAGAATGGACAACAGGCTATGTATTTTATAGTAGTAGAGTTATAGTCATGATGCTCTCATTGTTTATCTTAAATTATGTATTATTTACTCCTGTAAATTAGGGACTGCAGACGGAAACTAGCTATCTAGCTATAATCTGGTGCAGAACATCTCTGTTTTTTTAAACTTAATGTATCTGTACCTTGTCCCTACAAATAAAGACTAAACTAAACTATGTTATAGTGTAACTTTATGTCATAATAATGACTGTGTATATTGGTAAATGTCTTACGCCTACAAATTGGACCTGTTGCATAGTTTATTTCTAAATAGTATGCATTTTATGGAAAGGCATGCTTACACTGCTAAAATATGTATATCTGAAAAATTTAAACATTATAATCTGGGAAGGGAATTTGTAGCCACCAAGACATCAAAATGTGTTTTTTAGGGTCAGAAAAGTGCTAAAATGCATGTAACACTCTTTGGAACATTTGGCGCATTTCGCATATATTTGGCACACTTGTGCCGAATTGTCATTTTGTATACAAAAGGCTCATAGCATCAAAACCCTTAGTCCTAGAGATCTGAAATTCTACACAATTGTTGCCAATAACTTCAACTGTGAGTGTAGAGAGTCACAAATGCCTAGCATGAAGTATGCCCAAATAAAGGCCTTTATTTTATTGTATTTTTTTCCCGAGACAAAAAATACATTTTTTAGACATTTTTGAATTTCTTTACTGTAGGTTAGCCTGCACTCACAGTCTTCATATGCATATCTACAGAAACTAGAAGCTTTCAAATAATGCATCACACAAGCATGTGGGGTCTAAGATGTTCTTTTAATAAGCTATGACATTTGTGTATGTATTACTGTTGTGCACACGCCAAAATGAGGTGGGTGGCATCAGGTTAACTGGACACAACCCGACTGAATGGAAGCAGATAAAAGTGCTGGTTTATGGCTCTGCTGATCCTGAATATGAATAAAACACAATTAAATAAAGGTGCCAGGGTTAGCCTATTACCGTAGCTCAACACTATAAAAAGCTTGGCCAAAATTTAAGAAAGAAACACTTAAATCTATCAGAAAATAACTTAAAAGTGAAAGTATCTTGCTGCAAGGACAGATAATTTTACCTGAGAAATTATTTTAAAATAAACTACCTCTAGACTAAGATTAAGCAGTCTCAGAACTAGTAAGTAGTTAATAAATCTGAAAACAAGATGAATAACCTGGTATAAGTTTTAAAATCTTGGCCAGATCAGAGAAATTTACAGTGCAGCTGTTAATAGATCAATAATTTCAGACAAAAAGCAAATAATCCAATCCATTTACGTGAAATCCAGTGTGACAACAACTTTTATGTAGATCTATTATTATTAGTCCATAAACACTTGTGTGTCAGTCTGATCTGATCATTTATGACAGAAATCAAGTTTTATCTGAGCTTAGGGGAGGTTTCTGCTGCATGTCCGAATCTCTCTGTGAATGCATGCACTATAGAGGGCGCTAAAGAGTGTGGGGACTATGGAGTGAATTAGGGTTTAGGGACTAGAGTGGACATTCGGACACAGCCATTGCCTCTTTCTTGGTTCCATTCCATTCCTGTTACTTTTAAAACACAGAGGAGCTTTCTATGGCATTTTAAAGTGCCTATGACAGGTTGGACAGTTTGACCAAAACACACTTAAGGCAGGGCTCTACACTAACTTTTTTTTTCCAGGAGCACACGTGCCCCTAAGTTAAAAATTTTAGGAGCACAGAAAAAAAAATGGGGGCACAAGTAGGTTTTCGTTTGAACGATTATTACAGTGCAGAACTTATGCACACCAACACCAACACTGAATAAATTTAATACAAAAAAAACAAAAGAATTATGACTGTACTTTTCCTGCATGATCGCAATGTTTTTATAAATATATCTTAATTTTATCTGATTCATATTTAGACTTAAAATAAGCCAAACAGACTGTACTGCACTGAAACACTCTGTGGCCCTTTTTGGACCTTCACCCACAGTTTGAGAACCTCTTCTTTAAGAGAACTTCCACTGGCACTTTACACAAAACTGTTTCAAAGTGTAAAAAGTGGGTAGGATTTTTAAACCTGTATTTTCAAATTCCTAACTGGAGTTACATCCTCTTACTGGTTTTACAGTGGTTATTAGCCTCTGTGACAAACAGATTTATTTGGCATTTTCTTAGGCAAACTTCAGCCCACATATCGCCTGCTCTGTGCCGTAGCTCTGCTCTGTGCGGACACGGACATAAAATTAGTATTGGCGTATTTTACGGGAGGCGGATGGACAGGTGAGATGTTTAACCTGCCCTGTGATGCAGGCTGAGGGTGGCGCTGGCGGTGCCGCGGTGTCCGCGGGCTCCAGCGCACAGGTCCCGCACACCAGTACAAGCCCACAGTAGCGGCTGTAATGATATATGACCGCACTCAGTATTCAGACCCCGAGTCCGTGACGAGACCGAGTCCAAATGCGCTCGAGTCTGAGACAAGACCAAGACAAAACTCTCGCTTTGTTGGAGAAGGAAGTCCAGCGGCACAGGGGAATCTACTGAGTGGTGGGACAGGTGTGGGTCCTGCTGCGGTGCCGCTCCTCGTTGAAGGTGGGCATGGGTATGTTTTTAAGCGGAGTTTGTTCGTCCGAGTATATCGCTGCACCCAGAGCTCCTATGCTGGGGTTGTGCGCGGTCGGAGGTGTCATGCCCGGGCTCGGTTCGGTTGCGCTCGCGCTGGGCATGTGTGCCGCGCTTTAGGGGCGATCCAGGCTTGGGCACGATACTAAAGTCCTAATGTGACTGCGCCCCTAATGTTTGACACATTTAGAACTTTTAGCTCGTCAGTTACGTCTGTGCGCAGTTCTCCTTATTGTGCTGCAGAAGCACTCGCACTGGTGCGACTGTTTTCTTTTCCTCATTCGCACGGCGAAATATTTACTCGCAAATGCGAGTGAAATGGGCGCACTGTAGAGCCCTGCTTAAGGTCATTATATTTAAGATTTTACTAAAGATTTTTTTTTTAATCCCATTTTTTAGGTTTCAAATTTTACTTCCTGGTTGGAAATCATACCATCTCACTAGGGAGTTCCATTGCTGCCTAGCAACCATATATTACACTGGTCCAAAACGCATGTACACAGGAATTAACATTTGACAAATAAAAATGAAAGAAAACATCTTGACGTTGTTGAAATAATGTTAAAATACAGAAAAATTTTAATTTCTTGTGCAAAGTTTTGGATCAGTATGGAACTGTCTAAAAAAGGACTCTTCCTTACTTCCTGTAAATTTGTAACATGTTTATCGACTTTTCTTGGCAAATTGCTTCTGGATTTACATGAAACTATAATTTATATGTACTATTATCCAACCAAATTAAGTAAAAAATTGGGAACAACATTTCATATTTATGAATTATACTGCTGATTGTAAGGAGGGTTCGACTAGGGCCCGGGAGAGATCACTAGATTACTCAAACCTGCCCCAAAAAGTACATTTTGCATCATGCCCTTGCTTGAAAGATTACAATGTATGTACATATTTAGCCATGAAAAGGAGGGGCCAGTGAGTCTAGCCAAGTTCTCTGCATTACTGAATTGTGCATGATTGAATAAAAACACAACTCTATGTAAGTATATAGAGGATAAATATGTTTAATGTATAGGGCTAATAATTTTCTTGAAGTAATTAAATATATCTGCAGAGTCTCTACAGGATTAACCGAATGAGACGATAGTGTTAAATTATTTTGGTTCTCCACCGAAGTGTTAAGTTTATTTAACATAAGCTGCTTAGTTTTAAATGGATATGTTTTTATTCCCTCTTCACAGCTCACTGGCAAAGTCGGAAAATGCATTAGTCCACAAATATCATCTAATACCACGAGCAGCATTTGGGATCACGCACCAGTGCTAAAATTGTTAATCAAAAGAGCAAAATAATGTTTGGAACCATGTTTGTATCTGTGTGGATTTAAATGTGTTGATAACGGAATATAAACTGGCTACAAGGGGCTAGCAAAAGATTTATAGTGGCTTTAACAGTGTACTATGGACTTATCGTTCAGTACTTGACAGACTGAACCATACTTTTTTGGGACTCAATATTTATCGTGGGTACAAGTGGGAGGATTTTGGGATGAATTATGAATGCTCTTGCTCCTTAAATGTATTTTATGTTTCTGTGTTGTATTTAAAGAAGTCCTACATATTTGCGCTTTATTTTGGTAACCCCAAGTAGTGCTGTTTCTCACTTCCTATTTGTCCATGTCATGTTCATCTGCCACGCTGTGTCCCGAGCCAGCACAGCCTTTTTACCAAATCAAAGGAACAACTGGTGTGGTTATTGGTTGTTGCCCAGATCACCAAACCAGGCTGCAAATACTTTGACCATGAAGAAAGTGCCAGATGTTGCTAAGAAAGCTGTGGACAAGAAACCTGCAGACAAACAAAAACTGAACATCACCAAACCAACACACTTTCATTCATCATTCATGAATAAATGCTTCAGAAGAATTGGTGTGGTGATTGGTTGGTCGTCTGTCTGCCTAGAGGAGCACAGGGAAGCTCTGAGGGCAGAACAGAGAACTTCTAGGACTCATTATCCATACCAACGAACCAGTGTTTCATTCTGCTATTTATTTATTCTTTGCAGTTTGTGTTTTTTAACAATATTGTACATTTATAATATTTTTGGAGAATAATTCTGCTTTGGTTTTCATATTATCGTTTACCATAGAGACACTCCATCTGATTGGAAACCCATCCAGACACGGGGAGAACATGCAAACTCCACACAGAAAGGCCCGGGCGACCCGGGGATAATATTATATAAATGTAGTAACTTATACAGAGTTACGTACGTAGTATATATAGTAACTTTGTGCTGTTGTCCCATAAAAATCCTTACAATCTCAAAAACAATTAATTAATGAACAGAAATTTGGGTTAATTTAAAATACATGACTAAAGGCCTACAGCCTTAAAGATCACCCCTAGTAACGGAATCCATTTCTAGAATAACATTTTTAATATGCAAATGAGTGACATCATCGGTTGTCATGACAGTGTGAGCGAAACATTCTACTGCAGAGGTAGAATCACACAGGTACACGCAGCAGCTCAGTGTAGTTTCCCACCTCGACGTGAACAGTTGGGCTCACGAGTTGTCAGATATTTTGTCTGCTATTTACTAGCTGCTAGTTACTAGTTTTGATTTAGCTGTTTGTAGCTGTTGTAGTTCAGTTTTAGTCACTGTTTTGACTGCAGTTATTTGATAACTTATTTTTGATAAGATCTTTTTGTGACAGTTTTAGTGTTTACAGTTTTAGGTGTTTTCGTACCTGTACCAAACATGAAATCCCAATCGTCCTCACCAAAACCAGAGCCCAGAAGAACTCCAGGCTCACCCTCGACCATTAAAAATATACAGAGTACTGAGAAAAGGCGGTTTAGGCTTCAGGTGAGGCTAAGGCGCCTGCAGATAGCAGATTTGACCCAGTCATCCATCTCCCAGTCTGGGCAAAGCAGCCAGGATTCTTCCTCTGAGGCCAGTACCTCCAGACACCACAAAGTAGTACCACAGAGCATTTTCATTAGGGATGCAGATAGTCTAATACCAGGACAACTCAATGCTGTATAGATGCATTGTATAGTTATATAAATATCTATTTTTCTTTTATAAAGGAGCATATTATGGAGCTAAATTATTCCCTGATTGTGGGAAAGATGGACTGGCATGGGTTGAGTTGGGTTTTAGTTTTTCCTTGAGTGATGCAGAAAAGAAGGAGCCAGTGTCTGTGTGAATGTTCATGCATGTTTATCTAATGCTTTTATTGAGCTATCTTGCTTAAAGCTCATGTGAGTCAGTTTTGCGTAACACAGGATCTTTAAAGAAGACCTATTGTGCTTGTGTCTGCTATAATCTGACACCCGTGAATCATCAAGCTATAAGTTGCACATTTTAAATCGCAATATTCATCTAAAACAACTTAATAAAAGAAAAATGTCCACTGATGTCTACCTTAGAAATGGGAGCTGACCCGTGTAGCTTTAGGCACCTCCTATGGATAGCAGCAGATCATGCTTGTGAGTAACAAAAGAAAAATGGATGCAACTTGGACGACTGATTATAAAGACATGCTAGTGTTTACCGCTTTAAAAAAAAAATCTAAAAAGTGCCAAAATTACCATGTGACGTTGCTAAATCCTACATGTACCATCGATTAAGAACATGAGATTGAAGAAAGCAGAAAGTACAGAGCAGTAGTCATGTACAAGTGACAGTAAAAATGGGGACTGAAAAGCAATTTGGCTTGAAAATAAGTCATTTAAAGATTGCTCAAACATGCTCGAATCACTTCAAATACAACTTCAAGAGAGTAAATGAGAAGGGGAAATAACTATAACATGGAAAAAAGCTCTTTGCACAACAGGTCTGCTTTAAACTCTCCAGGAATGACATTACATATTACAGTCCACCGTGTCAAAACTTCCACACATCAAAAGTTGAAATGTCAATTTCACCTAATGCACCATGAATAAACATCAAGCTATCAAGTCCCTCACCTGCCAGCTTCCTTAAATATTGTGTTAATTGTAATAGTTCACTTAGAACGCGATGAATTGCGAGCAGAACACATTTCACTTATATCAGGCCATATGACTCACTCTGCTCAGAGACTGCCAAATGCACTTTCATAATAAAAAAAGACACTAATGCATAAAAGATTAGTGCTAAATGGTTTCCTAACTTGAGCAGTCTGTACCCTCTCTATATACTTGAGTTCCGAGGTCAAAACACCTACTTAATGTATACAGCACTAATACATTCCATAATGTACCACTTACATTTGGAAAGCATGCTAAATATCTAACCTGTTCAATGACAAAGTTGTTGGAATGCTACATTTTATTTTTAGTATTCAAATAACAAAATGTGCCAACAATATTTCATACACTTTGAATTGCTATGCTTGAATTTGTGAACTCGGGTCTGGGAGGAGTTCGGGGAGGCCATGGAGGAGGACTATCGGACGGCCCCAAGGAAATTCTGGCAAACCGTCCGGCGCCTCAGGAGGGGGAAGCGGTCCTTCACCAACACTGTTTACAGTGCGGGGGGAGAGCTGCTGACCTCGACTGGGGATGTTGTCGGGCGGTGGAAGGAATACTTTGGGGATCTCCTCAATCCCACCGTCACGTCCTCCGAAGAGGAGGCCGAGGCTGGGGACCCAGAGGCGGACTCATCCATCACCCTGGCCGAAGTCACTGAGGTGGTCGGAAAGCTCCTCGGTGGCAAGGCTCCGGGGGTGGATGAGATCCGTCCTGAGTACCTTAAGTCTCTGGGTGTTGTGGGGCTGTCTTGGCTGACACGTCTCTACAACATCGCGTGGCGGTCGGGAACAGTACCTCTGGACTGGCAGACCGGGGTGGTGGTCCCTCTGTATAAAAAGGGGGACCGGAGGGTGTGTTCCAACTACAGGGGAATCACACTCCTCAGCCTCCCCGGTAAAGTCTATGCTAGGGTGCTGGAGAGGAGAGTTCGGCCTATAGTCGAACCTCGGATTCAAGAGGAGCAGTGTGGTTTTCGGCCTGGTCGTGGAACACTGGACCAGCTCTACACCCTCCATCGGGTGCTCGAGGGTTCATGGGAGTTTGCCCAACCAGTCCACATGTATTTTGTGGACTTGGAGAAGACATTCGACCGTGTCCCTCGTGGTGCCCTGTGGGGGGTGCTCCGGGAGTATGGGGTCCGGGGCCCTTTGCTAAGGGCTGTCCGGTCCCTGTATGACCGGAGCAGGAGCTGTGTTCGCATTGCCGGCAGTAAGTCAGACCTGTTCCCGGTGCATGTTGGACTCCGCCAGGGCTGCCCTTTGTCACCGGTTCTGTTCATTGTATTTATGGACAGAATTTCTAGGCGCAGCCAGGGGCCGGAGGGGGTCCAGTTCGGGGACCACAGGATTTCATCGCTGCTTTTTGCGGATGATGTTGTCCTGTTGGCTCCATCGAACCAGGACCTGCAGCGTGCACTGGGGCGATTTGCAGCCGAGTGTGAAGCGGCTGGGATGAGAATCAGCTGTTCCAAATCTGAGGCCATGGTTCTCGACCGGAAAAAGGTGGATTGCCCTCTCCGGGTGGGTGGGGAGTCTCTGCCTCAAGTGGAGGAGTTCAAGTATCTCGGGGTCTTGTTCACAAGTGAGGGGAGGATGGAGCGCGAGATTGACAGGCGGATCGGTGCGGCGTCGGCAGTGATGCAGTCGCTGTATCGGACCGTTGTGGTGAAGAGGAGCTGAGCCGAAAGGCGAAGCTCTCGATTTACCGGTCAATCTACGTTCCTACCCTCACCTATGGTCATGAGCTCTGGGTAATGACCGAAAGAACGAGATCGCGGATACAAGCGGCCGAAATGAGTTTCCTCCGCAGAGTGGCCGGGCGCTCCCTTAGAGATAGGGTGAGGAGCTCGGTCACACGGGAGGAGCTTGGAGTAGAGTCGCTGCTCCTCCACGTCGAGAGGAGCCAGCTGAGGTGGTTCGGGCATCTGGTCCGGATGCCTCCTGGACGCCTCCCTCGGGAGGTGTTCCGGGCATGTCCCACCGGTAGGAGGCCCCGGGGAAGACCCAGGACACGCTGGAGGGACTATGTCTCTCGGCTGGCCTGGGAACGCCTCGGGGTCCGTCCGGAGGAGCTGGAGGAAGTGGCTGGGGAGAAGGAAGCTTGGGAGCCCCTGCTTAAACTGCTGCCCCCGCGACCCGGCCCCGGATAAGCAGAAGAAGATGGATGGATGGATGGATGAATTTGTGAAAGTTTAAAGGTTTTATATTATACTAAACATGCTCTTGTGACTCTTGTGAGCTTTGAGCCATGTTATAATAATGTTGTTACCTCCTCAAAAACATAGCTATTGTTTTGTTTCATTCATGCATGTTTGAGGTTTGAGTAATCCTTTATTATTTCTCTGCCTACATCTCCAAAACTCAAAATGCTCTGTTCCACCTTGTGATGTCATGTAGTGAATCTTTTGTTCAGTAGAGATCGCCAGTTCCAGGTCTGAAATCATCCAAATGATTCAAGTGAAGGTGTAAGGAGAAACAAGTGGAGTGGAGTGCTTTTTGTTTGACAGAAAAACTCAGCCTAAATATGAAGGGTTTGTGCTAAATATGTTTGAAAAAAACAAAACACAACTCCAGGTTCTTTTGTGATGAGGAAACAGATGGGCTCTGTTACATATTGTCTGAAAATTTTCCATTTTCATTCTGAAATTTGTACAAAATTAAGTTTGATGTCTTGGGTATAAATATGATTTAGCAATTCTTTAAAGGGACAAACATTTAGTTGTTTGTTTCAACATCAACTTAAAGATTGAAGATTTCAGGCAATGCAATAACATCTATATGAAGACAGGAAAATGTGTACACTCCCTTAAAGTGATATTTAAATTTACTTTAAAGAACCTCATATATCTTAAGATTTTACAGTTGATGGTCAGAGGTAGGTAGTACTCAGTTGCATTTACTTTTTTTCTTTTTTAAAGCTTTATGCTTTCTCAAGATATGAAATAATTTCAACATTTGTGTTTCTTGCTCTGCTCCTTCAGATATGATTTAGTTTTTCTCATTTTTGTGTCTGTCTTTTAAAAAAATAATTTTGTACATTATTACATTTTTTTGTCCTTCCAATTACAATAACTCTAAATACATTATAAATGATGTTACATCATGACAGATACTTTTTAAGTTGCTCTTACTAGAGTAGAACAAATACTGTTTTTATTCTTACACCCACCACACACAGCAAGATTTTTCAGTCTTAAATGATTTTTTAAACGTGCGAAAAAAGCGTATACCACAGACTTGAGGAGAATATTATGAGATTTTAAAGGGCCCATGTTACACTATTTTTGGATCTGTTAAAATGTTGTTTGCTCATCAGAAACATACCTGGAGAGTAACTTGAAAACTATCACTTGATGACATCACAAGGTGGAACACAGCATTTTGAGCTGAGGTAACCGTATTATATGGATTAAAGCCACAAGAGTCCCTTTTATGTAATAAATGCTATTTGTATTTGTATTTATTTATTTATGAAGGGACAATGCATATCAAAACAGGAATATATGGAAAAATCACATATCTGTAAATACGCAGGATTATAGCCAAAGCTAATTTCCATCCTCAGTCCCTGCTGGTGTGAACCAGCCACACGACCCCCACAGTTCATAAAAACATTACAAAAAAATATGCACAATTTACCACATACAAAGATATACTAATATTAGTCAATTCATCCACTCATTCAATCATAACCACACGCTGCACTCACCACAAAGCAGATGCAACCGCATTAACAACAAAGTTACAATATCTAATATAAGGTGCCAATCACTTCATTATCTCGACCTATTCATATAATTCACTTTCATTCATATCCACACGGCATCACACACTACAGATTATAATTTTACCACATTAAAATTAGTGCTTCTCCGCTCACAGACCAATTCATGAGGTTTCATTTCACATGTCCAAATACTATCACACATACTTCATAGCAGAATTTACAATGCTAAAACTACAAAAGTGCACAAATCAGTTTGAGTCTAATGTGGACAGTTTTGGTTTTCCAACAGCCATGACTTGAGTTGTTGAGAGAAAGAGCCAAGTGTGGGCAGCTCTCGTATTATTGCCGGAATAGTGTTCCAGGTTTGAGAGGCTCGAAAAGAGAATACTGCTTGTCCAAAGGTGCTTTTCTAGATGGGATTACACAGTCACCTCTGGAAGTTGCTCTTGTTGCTCTATTATGACTTTTTTTGACAAATTCCTGGAGTGAGGTGGGAGCCAGTCCATGTAGAATTTTGTAAACAAGGGTGCAGTCTGCGAGTTTGATCATATTGTCGCAGCTTAATATGTTGTATTTTTTCAGAATTAAACAATGATGAGTGAGTCTTTGGTTTTCTATCAAGAATTTTTAATGCTTGTTTGTATGTGGTTTCTATAGGTTTCAAAGTCGCTCTTGCATGCTGACGCCCAGCTCATGGCTAAATCATACAGTATGTCAAGTGTGGGACAATCATTGAATTAAAGTATAGATTAGCTGTTTCTGTTGTTAGGCTGTCTCTTATGTGCTTAAAATTAGACAAATTGAATTTCATTTTGTTAACAACTTTGTTGATATGTTGTTTAAAGTTGAGTTTGGAGTCAATGGTGACTCCAAGATACTTAAATTAGTTAACTGTTCGAATTATTGTTCCGTTAATCAATATTGGAGGATTATCTTCACTAATGATACTTTTAGAAAAAACATGCTAACAGTTTTTGATACATTTAGGATCAGATGTGACCTTTGCATCCATTCAGAAACTTTACTCATAGCAGATGTTAATTCTTGAGCAGCTTGAGCTTTGTTTTTTGCATGTACATAGAGAACTGCGTCATCTGCATATAACTGACACTGCACATTCGGTGGACAGCTATCAGGAAAGTCATTTATATAAAGACAAAATAATAATGGTGATAAAGCTGAGCCTTGAGGTAGCCCTAACTGGTTTTCAGAATCGAAGATGAAGCATTTGTTACTCTAACAAATTGTTTTCTTTGTGAGGTATGACTCCACCCAGTGCACAGTGTTTGGAGAGAGAGTTGAAACAAGATAATTTTTCTAATAAGATTTGGCAATTGACTGTATCGAATGCTTTCTTGAGGTCGAGGAAAACTGCTCCCACAACGCCTCCTCTATCGATGTTCAGTTTTAATTTTTCCAAGAAGAAGCATACAGCTGTTTCTGTAGAATAATGCTTTCTGAATCCAAATTGTGTTTGGTGAAGATTGAAAGGACTGTTGTTTAGATATCTTGTGAGTTGCCCTGCTACACACTTTTCCAGTATTTTAGATACTGCTGGCAAGATGCTTATGGGCCTGTAGTTACTGGTTTCTGTTGGGTCTCCAGATTTGAATATTGGTGAAATTGCAGATATCTTCCAAAATCCGAAATGTATTTGTATTTATCGATTCATTTTATAATACAAGTAATGGGCAAGAGAAGTGATTGTTTATGATTTTTTATAAACATTGTGGTCAATCCAAAAGCATCTTTAGCTTTAGAATTTTTTAGGCCGCTGACTATCTTCTCAATTTGTGAAAGTGATACAGGACTAAGTTCAAAGGCTGGTTCATTAATAACAGCAGGCATTATGGCAAAACCAGATTCTGCAGGAACTGATGTCTGCTGTGTCAAGTTTTTAACAGAATCTATGAAATATGTATTGAAGGCGTTAGCCATTTTTAACGGATCATTAGACAATTCATTGTTAACTTTTATTTCTCTAATGTTATTTGAAGGGAAGTGTCCAGTCAATTTTCTAATGTGTGTCCACACCTCTTTCATATTGCATTTGGCATTTTTTATAGTGTTAATGAAAAAATTTGCTTTAGCATATCTAATTTCTGCAGAGACTTTGTTTCTAAGTGAGCAAAAAAGTTGTCTATCTGTAGCTGTTTTAGTTTTCAGTGAGACCTTAAGTGCATGGTCACGTCGTTTCATCTGTGTCCATATTTCTTCATTCAACCAAGGTAGGTGTTTTTTCTGAGGTCTGACTTTTACCTTTTTCTGAAATTTCTGCATTAAATCTTGAATTGTTTTAATGAATATTTTGCAGTTTTCATCTAAATTGTCAGTTGAAAGGTGTTCGACCCAATTAATTTCATTTAAGGCTGCTTCTAGGTTCTTTATTTCACTTTTGGGTATTTTTAACTGTTCAGCTGGCTTGTTAAAAGGACGAACACACCTATTTTTTGGTAACTTCCTAGAAAAAGAATCAAATTGTGGTCTGATAGACCGGTGATCATATTATATGTTATATAGATAATATCCATTCTGTAAGAGAATACCAAATCAATGCAAGTAACAGTTAATTTGCTTATCCTTGTTGGGCCATGTATCAGTTGAAAAAGGTCATGTTTATTTGCGAGAGATTTGAGCTTTTTGCGGGTTGATTTATCGAGCCAATTCACATTAAAATCTCCAAGTAAAATTATTTCCTTCTTCCAATTACATTCTTTGAGGATAGCTTCTAGTTCCTCATAGAACACATTAGGTGTTGATGGAGCCCTGTATATTCCAATCAGCATAATAGACATTTGGGGGGAGAGGCTTACATTGAGCCCAATACATTCTAATTCTATATTCTATGGTCTGCAACCTTGTTTGTGCGACTGACCAGTTTTATGTCTGACAATATTTACACCGCCATATAGACACCACACACAAGCTCAAAGTTGTGTGCCATAAAAACCATAGAGTATCTTGCTTCTGCTGTTTCCAGACTGCTTTGAGAGTCTAAAAAGCTCCAAATATCATAGCATTGCACTTGTATTTTAGATGTGAGTCAAAACATCTTCTATTATGAAAATGTGGTGCAATAGTTCAGATAAATGTGTTTAATGCCATGAAGGCTGACGATAAACTAGACAGGAAGGAGAGCTGTTCTCATAGGTGTCCTCAGCATATGGGCACTTTGCTGTTGTGCCCTGTCCACAACCATTTTTGGGTGAAAATATTATATAAATGTAGTAACTTATACAGAGTTACATACGTAGTATATATAGTAACTTTGTGCTGTTGTCCCATAAAAATCCTTACAATCTCAAAAACAATTAATTAATGAACAGAAATTTGGGTTAATTTAAAATACATGACTAAAGGCCTACAGCCTTAAAGATCACCCCTAGTAACGGAATCCATTTCTAGAATAGCATTTTTAATATGCAAATGAGTGACATCATCAGTTGTCATGACAGTGTGAGCGAAACATTCTACTGCAGAGGTAGAATCACACAGGTACACGTAGCAGCTCAGTGTAGTTTCCCACCTCGACGTGAACAGTTGGGCTCACGAGTTGTCAGATATTTTGTCTGCTATTTACTAGCTGCTAGTTACTAGTTTTGATTTAGCTGTTTGTAGCTGTTGTAGTTCAGTTTTAGTCACTGTTTTGACTGCAGTTATTTGATAACTTATTTTTGATAAGATCTTTTTGTGACAGTTTTAGTGTTTACAGTTTTAGGTGTTTTCGTACCTGTACCAAACGTGAAATCCCAATCGTCCTCACCAAAACCAGAGCCCAGAAGAACTCCAGGCTCACCCTCGACCATTAAAAATATACAGAGTACTGAGAAAAGGCGGTTTAGGCTTCAGGTGAGGCTAAGGCCCCTGCAGATAGGAGATTTGACCCAGTCATCCATCTCCCAGTCTGGGCAAAGCAGCCAGGATTCTTCCTCTGAGGCCAGTACCTCCAGACACTGCCCCTCCCAGCTGGCGGAGAAGGATGCCGCCACAGATGGAGGAGTGAAGAGTCGGAAGGGGAGCAGTGACTCCATGTCCGAAGGAGTTAGTAAGAAGTCCAAAAGTGAGTCCAGCAGTGACAGCAATGGACCAAGCACCAGCAGAAGGAGCAGGAAACACTGCGACAAGAAGAACGATTCCCTCAGAAAGAGGCTTGTGAAGAGTAAATCAAAACGAGGTGAGGCCAGCCAACAGTTTAGGATCAGGGTGGTGTAATAAATATAGCAATATACATAGGAAATGATCATAAATGATATGACCTGCTTTTTGCCATGGAGAATGTTGTACTATGTAGTACTTTAGTAAACAGTTTTGAGTTTTAGTTGTTAGTCTAACTGTGTGTGTTTGAGACACTGGTGTAGTTTAGTTCAGTTTTTGTGTATCCCGATTCTGTTTGTAGGTTTATGTGATTTCTGTTATGTGTGAGTTTTTTGAGATACCAGTTACTTTGGTTTGTTAGTTTAGATAATTTTGTTTATACACTTTTGTACATATTTGAGAGCACTTTTGTTTTGATCTTTACAATCCTATAATGACTACTTTATTTTGCCATCTTGGTTTTACTGTTACTTGACTTAACCCTAGCTGAGCTGGGCCATAACACCACAATTGTTTTTCTTCTCTTACAGTGTCTCCGAGCTGTTGCGGTCAGACTCAGGAGCAGCCTGGAGCAAACAAAGAGACCTCCAGGAAAAGATCCAGATCCATCTCCAGTGAGAGACCCAGCCAGGAGGTGCATGTGGGGAGCAGGAAGAGAAGTAGCTGTGATTCCTGCAAAGAGTCTGAACAGTGCGCTAAGTCCAGAAGCGAGTCCAGCAGTGACAGCGCAGGACCAAGCACCTATCTGAGAGAGGAGCTCCTGAAAAACAACGCAGAGCAAGGTGAGGTGTTACCTGAAACCGTACAGGCACTTTTTCATTCAAATCATCAAATATTTGGCTTTCAATTGTTAAACACAATGGTAACAGTCAACAAGAGCTCCGCCAGCGGGGCAAAATACGCCCGTACTTTGAATTATTGTATATAGACATATGACATCAGATATGACATCATCACATTCTAGAATCGGAATTCCACCAGTCAGATTGCAGCAACAGAACACTACAAAGCTTTAATGTGTCAAAGCTCAAAGAAGCAGAGAATGAGGGTTGTTCTCGCTTTCAGCAGCAGAACATTTGAGAAGAGAGTTCAGATCTACGGCACGTAACATAAAAGGACAGAGATGGAAGATAAAAAGACAGAGATGGAAACGATCACAGTTAGCAAGACCGACGGGCAGGTTTTCGCAAAGGGTCGGGCCGTGACCTTGACCTTTGACCCTGTGACCTTGAAATCAATAGGGAACATCCTTGACCCATGGGGTGTCCAGCCATGAAGTTTGACATTCCTAGGTGAGACGGTTGTCGAGTTAGAGCGCGGACAAAGCTTCAAAGACTTCAAAGCTTTGAAGTGTCCACAGACGGACAGACGGACAGACGGACAGACGGACGGACGGACAGACGGACGGATGGACAGCGCCATACCATAATACGTCCCGTCTTATTACAACGGGCGTATAAAAAAGCAAATGACTAGTAAGGAAGAACACTTGGGGTCTCATACATTTTTTTGACATTGTAATTAAGATTTGATTTGCAATTTATGTTTTAATAATAGTATTCTGCTCAAAGTTTACATCCAGAAGAATTGACCACAAGACATATGAAATATGAACTGACAAACTAACACAAGAATCACGCTTCAGAACATGTTTGTAATGATCTAAACGACAGTGTTATCAGTTTTTATGCAAAGTAAGACATGATTTTTTTTGTTTGTGTAAGAATACACTACCGTTCAAAAGTTTGGGGTCACTTAGAAATGTCCTTATTTTAGAAAGAAATGCACTGTTTTTTTTTCAATGAAGATAACTTTAAACTAATCACAAATACACTCTATACATTGCTAATGTGGTAAATGACTATTCGAGCTGCAAATGTCTGGTTTTTGTGCAATATCTACATATGTGTATAGAGGCCTATTTCCAGCATCTATCACTCCAGTGTTCTAATGGTACAATGTGTTTGCTCATTGTGTCAGAAGCTAATGGATGATTAGAAAACCCTTGTGCAGTCATGTTAGCACAGATGAAAACAGTTCAGCTGGTTCGAGAAGCTATAAAACTGACCTTCTTTGAGCAGGTTGAGTATCTGGAGCATCACATTTGTGGGGTCGATTAAACGCTCAAAATGGCCAGAAAAAGCTAACGTTCATGTGAAACTCAACAGTCTATTCTTGTTCTTAGAAATGAAGGCTATTCTATGCAAGAAATAGCCAAGAAACTGAAGATTTCCTACGGTGGTGTGTACTACTCCCTTCAGAGAAGAGCACAAACAGGCTCTAACCAGAGTAGAAAAAGAAGTGGGAGGCCCCGCTGCACAACTGAGCAAGATACGTACATTAGAATCTCTAGTTTGAGGAATAGATGCCTCACAGGTCCTCAACTGGCAGCTTCATTAAATAGTACCTGCACAACGCCAGTGTCAACATCTACAGTGAAGAGGCGACTCCGGGATGCAGATTCAGGGCAGAGTGGCAAAGGAAAAGCCACATCTGAGACTGGCCAATAAAAGAAAAAGATTAATATGGGCAAAAGAACACAGACATTGGACAGAGGAAGTTCGGAAAGAAGTGTTATGGACAAACCCCACTGAGCTGTGGTGGGAGCAGCTTGACCGTCTGGGACCATAGACCGTATATATGAGTGGACATAGCTATCCCGTTAGCTGCCGCGTGCCAAATAGGAAATGCGCCAGGAGGCTCTTCCGACTCCTTCTCTCCCTTTTCCCATTGACTTAAATTGGGATCTGATCGCTCCTCTCTCTGTACTTGTTGCTGTGAACCTCGTCATTTTGGTCTTAAAATGTTCATACGAACCCGCTCTACATGATTCTGAATTTTTTTTCACTATTTTGTCTGTCAAAAAAACCCTGTTCATAACATAGAGCCTGGCTCCAGATTTGCCCCTGTATCCGTTAGCATCGCGAGCCTCATTTGAGCGGCGCTAAAAGCTATGGCTGACGTCACGCTCACTTAGTCCACTTCTTTTATACAGTCTATGTCTGGGATGCAAGAAATTCCCATCCAGCAAATCCAACTTGTGGTAGGGGCTTCTAGAAGCGTGGGGCGAAATTTCTCCAGATCCTTCAACAAGTTAACAGCTAGAAAGCCACAGGTCTGCAATGCTGTAACTGCTGCAAATGGAGGATTCTTTGACAAAAGCAAAGTTTGAAGGAAAAAAATATTATTTCAAATACAAATCATTATTTCTAAGCTTGTCAATGTCTTGACTATAGTTTATTCATTTTACAACTCATGGTTGTAAATAAAAGTGTGACTTTTCATTGAATACACAAAATTGTCTGGGTGACCCCAAACTTTTGAACGGTAGTGTATATGGTACTTCAGAAATTGCAGCCCTTGCCAAATGCTTCCATTCAAATTGTGATTTGGGTTCAGTTGTGATGTCATCCTAATCTATAGACAGCTCTGCCACACATTAACCTACATCATCTCTCTGCTCTTACAGTGTTTCTGAACTGCAGGGGTCAGACTCAGGAGCAGCCTGGAGCAAACCCAGAGACCTCCAACCACAAATCCAGATCCAGGTCCTGTGAGGGACCCAGGCCCTCGACACAGCCAAAGGAAACCCCAGAGGACAGAGGACAGTCCAAACTCATCTCTAACTACTGTAAATCCTGATGTAATCTGATGGATTACTTTGTTTTGAAGGAATTCCATTTATTTTTCTGGGAAAATACCCTTAAAATTATTACTAAGAGGAGTCGCCTCTCTATCGATTTGACCTGTAAGTTGAGAGAGAAAAGTGGAAATGCCATACTGTGGAAAATTCCAGGAAAAGCAATAACATCTCTGTGGAGACAAGTAGCTGGCGGGCAAAACCTCAACCAGAAAAAGTGACACAGTGTAGCTTAATGGGAACATTCATTGAGTACTGAAATTCCACTGTCTCTTGCAGCCTTCAAGTGGAAGTATAAGTTTCAAAAAACCTTGAAGAAGGGTGGCTTTGGTATGGTCTACTACGGCGTCCGGAGAAAAGACAACCTTCCAGTAAGTAGGCTCTTCTTTTTCGTTTACATTTGCTTTTTCCCAAAATAATTCAAATAGTTATTTAGTTTTCACTTGTTCAAGGAACTGTATGTAGCCTGTGCTCTTACTGTTTTAAGACACATCCAGGTCTGTCTTATTCTCAGTATATGGACAGACCAGGCCTCATGTGAAAGCTCAGACCCAGAATTCCTTCACTGAGCTGCAGAGGCTGCACTAGCACTGGTTCATGACTGGCTGTAGGTGCTGGGGTTTAGGGAGTGACCATTCAGATCAGAGAGAAGTTTTTTAGGTTTAAACCAACTGGATTTCAGGTCTGAAATAGGTAACCCAAATGAGAGCCTCATGTGAGGCTCATTCTGCTTTCTGATTGGAAGAGCAAAACACCAAGTTATAACATAAACAAATGCGACATCATGTCCAGTGTTTTTGCAGTTATGAATAAAACAGCTTTGGAATTGTTATCAGCAAAAACTATACTACAAAATTAAAACTTTCTGCTTCATACTAACTGTTCTGTGTTTCTTCCAGGTTGCCATAAAACGTATACCCTTCAACAAAGTTGGCTGGAAGGTAAGTCATTCTCCACATGTTCAGTAACAGTGTTGTATTTGCCCAGGGCATAACCCATATTCACTTTTGTTTGTCCTAAAGCGTGTGCCGTTCTCGGACATTTGGATACCCTATGAGGTGCACATGCTGGAGCAAGTGGGGGCGGGGACAACAGTGCAGGAGAGCAACGTGACCCCTGTCCTCCTCGAGTGGTGCAAGATGCACAACAGGGACATTGTGCTGGTGCTGAAGAGGCCTAAGCCCTGCATGGACCTGACAGACTACCTCAACACATTACAGTGCTGCATGACCGAGAAGGAGGTCAAGGTAAGACATTTTTTCATACTACTTTAAAATAGGACTCCTAAAGGTCCTGTATGACACACAGTGGGCTCCTGTGGCTTGAAACCATGTTTGTTGAATCAGTATATCCATCCATCCATCCATCTTCTCCCGCTTAATCCTGCTGGGTCGCGGGGGAATCAGTATATCTGTTTTCATATGATTTGTGTTTCTTTCCCACAGCCGATGTTCCGGCAGCTGGTGGATGTGACCATAGACGTGATGTCACGTGGAGTATTTCACAGCGACATCAAACCAGACAACATCCTGCTTGATTGGGATAAGAAGAACGGACAGAGCCCCAGAGTGCGCCTCATAGACTTTGGCTGTGCTGCTGTGTTGGAACCAGATCGGATGTATGACTCACATCACGGTGAGTACAATGTCTGTTGCCTGTGTGTTTGAAGGTTACTGTGTTTAAAGTGCAACCTGAAATCTCCTATATTACACTAAATTGCCTCTTGTGAGCTTTAAGGCATGTTATAATGCTGTTCAAAGTGTTGGTTTTGGTAAACTTTGTGTTGGTGAAATGTGTAATCTAACCTGTAGTGTTTGACGGCTGTGTTGCAGGGACCCCTGTCTACATGTCTCCAGAGTGGTTCAGGGCGGATCAGTACCAAGCTTACCCCTGCACGGTGTGGCAGCTGGGCATGGTCTTGTACGTGATGCTGCACCGTGCCCTGCCATTCAACGAAACCACTGAGATTGCCTCTGACTACCAGCCCCCGATGTGGAAGGGGCTCACAGCAGGTATGTGTTAGCTGTTCTGTTCCACAGGTTATACACATGACATCACAACACTCTGACTTTGTACAATCACTGGCAACATTATGAGTGTAAATGGCAAGTAATGACATTTTCAGCTGTAAAAGCACATCTTAAAGCTCCTGTATTACACAAAATGGATGCTTGTGAGCTTTAAGCCATAGAATATTGTTATGCCTCAACACATAAGAGTACAGTATATGTTCCACATAGGGAGTTGTTATTTTGTTTCATTCACCCATTTGTAAGAAACTCTTTATGTCCTTTATCTCCTCCATTGTTATCTTACAAGCTATCTAAACTCTACACAGTCACAGCACCAACAGAGAAACTACTTTCAATTTACATTTTGTCATATAAATAATTTAAGATAAAAAAATGGAGAAAGACTTTGCAAAAAAGCAAAGAAAGAAACACATTTTGTATCAGGTCATAGTTCAGCCACAACGTGGAGGGGCATTTTAAAAATCAAATATCAGGGCTTCACCTCAGTTAGAAATACAACCACACCCATGCACAAGATACAACAGCCCTAACGCCCATACACAATATACAACAGCTCTAACACCATTCACAATATACAACAGCTCTAACACCATACACAATATACAACAGCTCTAACACCATACACAATATACAACAGCTCTAACACCATACACAATATACAACAGCTCTAACACCATACACAATATACAACAGCTCTAACACCATACACAATATACAACAGCTCTAACACCATTCACAATATACAACAGCTCTAATGAAAAACTCTCTTCTCTGGTTTTAGGATGCAAAGATTTATTAAACAAACTGTTGGACAAAAATCCCGACACCCGGATTTCCATGGATGAAATCCAGCACCACCGCTGGATGAGAAAGAGACGGACCAAGCGACGGACCCATGGAGCAACCCAGAGAGGACCCCAGAGAGGGACCCAGCAACAGACCCATGGAGCAACCCAGAGAGAACCCCAGAGAGGGACCCAGCAACGGACCCATGGAGCAACCCAGAGAGAACCCCAGAGAGGGACCCAGCAACGGACCCATGGAGCAACCCAGAGAGAACCCCAGAGAGGGACCCAGCAACAGACCCATGGAGCAACCCAGAGAGGACCCCAGGGAGGGACCCAGCAACGGACCCATGGAGCAACCCAGAGAGGACCCCAGGGTGGGACCCAGCAACGGACCCATGGAGCAACCCAGAGAGGACCCCAGAGAGGGACCCAGCAACAGACCCATGGAGCAACCCAGAGAGGACCCCAGGGAGGGACCCAGCAACGGACCCATGGAGCAACCCAGAGAGAACCCCAGAGAGGGACCCAGCAACGGACCCATGGAGCAACCCAGAGAGAACCCCAGAGAGGGACCCAGCAACAGACCCATGGAGCAACCCAGAGAGAACCCCAGAGAGGGACCCAGCAACAGACCCATGGAGCAACCCAGAGAGGACCCCAGAGAGGGACCCAGCAACAGACCCATGGAGCAACCCAGAGAGGACCCCAGGGAGGGACCCAGCAACGGACCCATGGAGCAACCCAGAGAGAACCCCAGAGAGGGACCCAGCAACAGACCCATGGAGCAACCCAGAGAGAACCCCAGAGAGGGACCCAGCAACAGACCCATGGAGCAACCCAGAGAGGACCCCAGAGAGGGACCCAGCAACGGACCCATGGAGCAAGCCAGAGAGGACCCCAGGGAGGGACCCAGCAACGGACCCATGGAGCAACCCAGAGAGGACCCCAGGGAGGGACCCAGCAACGGACCCATGGAGCAACCCAGAGAGGACCCCAGAGAGGGACCCAGCAACAGACCCATGGAGCAACCCAGAGAGGACCCCAGGGAGGGATCTAGGGAGGACCCAAGGGCAGGGCCCAGGCAGGGACCTAGGGAGGGACTTGGGGAGGGATGGGGAAAGGGACCCAGAGAGACTAAGGTTATAACTGACCAAGGCACCGAGGGAGGGATGGGGGGAAGAAATGAGAGAAAGACCCTTGAAGAGTTTTGATATTTTACTTTGAGTTTAACATTAATGATTCAACAGTTGCTTTTTATTTGCAAGTGTGTATTATTATATGCTCGCTGCAAGGTGCAGCTGTGACCACTTCCCGTCTCTTAGACACCAGACAGGAGGCCCCCGCCTCTCGCAGCTTCCGGTGAGCTGGTGTGTTTTATTTCAACAGAAGAAACGAAGAAAGTCGGGGGAGGAGTCAGCAGCGCCATGCACATTTCCTGTTTTGCATATTCATGAATTGTAAATGTAAAAAGTGACTGGGAGCCAGTTTTGGGTTGGTTGCTATGTCCCTACCCTGGCAACCAGACATATCTGCTTAGAAATGATGTTAGGGGAAAATAAATCTGGTTAATTGAAACTTATTGATTCCTGGTAATACTTCAAAGCTGGTATGTGCTAAATGCTTTTAGTGTAGATCTTGTTGCCTCAGAGAATAGTAAATATAATTCCTTATTTCAGTTTTGAACACGCGGAAGAATTAATGACCAAGAAAGGTGATTGATAATTGATTTCTTTATTGTTTTACATGGTGAGAAAGAAGGTCAAATTCTTCAAATGGTGACCCCGAACGTGCTGAAGGGGAATTGATCGAGACGGACTGATTTCCTGAGGTAACAACAGGACGGAGCAGTTCCAGGCGGCGACCGGACCGAGTCCTTAACCCGTTTTTGGATTAAACATACCAGATCCTGATTCCACGACAACCTGTGACTTCTCCCAGGGCGCCCTAAAATAACACAAAAGGTAAGAACATCACCTGTTTCTCTATTAAGAGTCGAAGTATGTTCTATTGGCAAAACTAAATTTATGGGAGACCTCATATTGTTGTATAAATCTGTAATTGATGGTGGAACAGGAATATAGGGACTAGCGCGTCAAATATTCTCCTTGTTTCTAGCATAGGTGTCTTAAACACATTAAAGGTATAATACCACTAGTTTCCAAATTTAGAAATCCAGGATTTTGAGTGTAAAAAAGGGAGGTTTGAGTCCCCCTTAGAGTAAAAGTAAAGAATTAATAAAGACCACAGGAGGGCAAAAAAAAGAGCCCATAAAAGCTGTGCTCGGTTTCCTAGGTGGGACTTTCCCCGCGCTCAGAGACATCTGAGACAGATTAATAAGCGTTACTAGGTTAGACGCAGTTGGACTGGGGAGCCAATTTAAAAACCTTTAAAAGGCTAAGAGTGTAAAGAGCCTAAGAAATATTTAAACACTTGGGTTTGAGTCCCCGCATGCGTTGGATCTACAACATAGTGCGAAATAATTACGTGGTAGTCTAGGGCAAATTAAAACAAGGAGAACAACCAAATAAATTAAAAACAAAAACAAGCTAAATTAATTTCTAAATTAACAAATTAACAACAGATAAATTGTCGAGTAAAATTGTCTTTAATTAAATAAAAGATTATTAGTAACAATGGCAGAAAATTCCAAAACACCGACAGAGTGGTGGGAGGAATTAACAAAATTGATGGACATAAAGGATAAATTAAAAGAAAAGAAAGAAGAATATTTCCGAACATTGGCCGAAATTGGATTGCCCCTCGGAAAGGACTGTTAAAGGCGCTGGATCAAAATGTGATGCAAATGGAACAACAAATTAAAATAAACTCGAAGGTAAGTAAAGACAAAGACGTAAAGAAAGCAGAAAGAAAAACAGCAGAAAAGAAGAGCAAGGAGCTGGAAAAAAGATTAAAGAAGCTCAAGTCTCTTTCTCTTCTGGCAAGCGCTCTGTGGGTAAGTACGAGCTGCGTTTTGAGACAGCCACAGACAAAACACGAGGGGAGGGGTCTAAGACCATCGTGTGCACCTTCCGCACCTCCGGCTTACACACCTTCAGCTTTGCCCCAGAATGAGGGGACCAACACACCACATGCAGGATTATACCCACAACTGCTCATACATGGAATGATGGACATAGACACTAAAACATCACCATCATTATCAGAAGGTCAGATACAACACCTGGAGAAAATGTTTTCCACTCCACATGAAGCAGATGACTCAGCCTCAGAAGGCATAGACACAAAAACAGTACTGAAAGAATTACAGGGAGCAATATTAAAGACTGTTAAAGAAACAAATGAGGAAACAAAAGACGAGATGGATAGACGAGCAGCAGAGCAAAGGGAGGAACAGGAACAAAGGGATAAGAAGGACAGAGAGGAGAGAGATAAGCTAGCTGAAATAGTGATAAACATGAGTGAGGAGCTGAAAAAGTATCGTGAGGAAAAAGTGGATTCAGGGGATGAAGACGGAGGTAAAGAAAGTGAAGAGGAGGAAAATGAAAGTCAGAATGAAGACGAGAATTTATTAAAAGAGGAGGAAGCTCAAGATGAAAAAGACCAACGAACGCTGAATAGAATATGGGCAGATATACGAAATACAGAGCGTCAACTTGCTGAACTCGAAACAGACAAAAAACAGTCAAAAACGGACAAGACTAAGTGTAGTATAGACCTGAAAAGACATCTCAGGAAACTTGAAGCGGAACAGAAGGAAATACTGAAAAGGATGGATCAGAGGGAAGCAGAGAGACAGGAGCGCAAACGCACCAGGTCCGGAGTAAGCTCTGACTGGTATGGCGCATACCCATTGGTACAGGCGGGACCAAGAGACCCACTTAACGGTCAGGTCCCTATAAAATATGTGGCCTTTTCATGTGTGGAGTTGAGCATGATAAAAGAAAAACTTCCTCCACTCACTGAAGGAGGACTGAAGTGGTTTAACACAGTTAAAACCGCATTGGCAGGACAGGACCTTTGTATTGGGGATCTGAGAGGACTGTTAGGAGAATGCACCACGAGTGATAAGACAGAAGCTATTATGAAGTCAACACGTGTCAGACCCACAGAACCGAACGATACACCATTAGGCCCACGAGAACAACACTTGCTTAGAGCACTCCAAGAGTTCTTCCCCGTGGCGGATCCAACCCCGCCCACGTTAAACACTTATAAGACAGGCACATCAGCAGTAGAATATTTGGAACAATGCCAGAAACAGTATGTAGACAAAATGCACGTACACCCATACAAAAACGTAGCCACCCGGACTCTCTTCTTGCAGTCAGTGCTTCAGAAACTGCCCAAACCAATCCAGGCCGCCCTAGAGGTGGTACCTGGTATCTGTGGAGACTCAAATCAATTCTTGATTCATCTGAAACACCATGTTGACCTTTACAATCGTAAACAAGAAGAAGAAGCAGGTAGGAGCGGTGATTTACAGGTGGAACTTCTGAAATTGCAATTGAACGAGGCTAGAGAGAAAGCCACCAAAGCTAAACAGGACAAGGCAAAGGACAAAGGCAAGGGACAGTTCGTAGCTGAACCAACCAAACTATACACACCAGAACAACACACACTGACAGCGCCACCTGCAGCACCCGTAAGCGTATTTTTATGCTACACATCCTCACACTACACCCACACCACCACAACAACACCCCACGCAATACATGGGAAATCAAGGTTTTGGAAATCAAGGGGGCAACAGGGGATTTAGTGGTCGTGGTGGATCGAGAGGACGCGGAAGGGGTTTCTACCCTCCGTACCAACAGCCACCAGTCCCACACCAACAATGTTTCGGATGCGGATCCACGCTTCATTGGGTAAGAGATTGCCCATACTCACCAGTCAACCAACAACCTAGAGGAGGATTTGCTCCTAGGGGACGAGGAAATCCACGTGGACAAGGACGCCAAGGACACCCAGGGGGATATCAAGGTCCTCCCCCACCATGGGCTCAGGCACAACAGTACGGACAGAACGTGCCACATGGGAACTACTATGCGGACACCGAGGATTACTAGGGGTGCCCAGTGAGTCCTGACCCCAGCCCGGAACCTTTGGTCATAGTAGAGGTGGCTGGGAGGTCACATCAAATGCTTGTAGACACAGGAGCCTCCTACTCAACTGTTCAGGACATTCCTGCGAAGCTGCTTAGCAATCATCATGTCTACTTAACAGGCCTCACGGGTAAACCAAGCCCTCTACAACGGACTAAAATGTTACCTGTCAAACTTGCTGGACAGACTCTGCACACATCTTTGGTACACTCACCTAACACCCCAGTCAACCTGTTAGGCAGAGACATTCTTATGGCCACAAAGGCAGTCATTTCATGTACAGGCGAAGGACTAAAAGTAAATTGGCCAAACGGACAATCAGTGACTTGTGCATCTGGATTTTTCCAAGGATGCTGGGTAGTTACTGACCCAGATCCAGGGACATATGCAGACATTTATTGGGGACTTCTGGAACCATCAGAACATATTGACACTGGACTTATGTCACATCTCTACAAATGGAAACCATGGTTCGTTGAACTACATCCTTATTCCCCTCCAATTGATCCATACCATGTTACCTTATTTTATGACAGGGAACACAATGCACAATATGAAATAGCTTTTGAAGCATATGAGGGACAAAAATACATCATACACACTGATGCCCTGTATGTACATAAAAAAGGTGTCGTTGCCTCTGTCATGTTGTCTAGTCCACTAACTGATCTTTTTGTTCGAGACTCATGTACAGTTCCACATGTTTCACTGTTCTTAGGACCCGGCTTTGAAGCTCGTGCGTTGGGACCCCTTTGTGGGGAACTCAACAAAGTAAAAGATTGGGAAGCAATGCAAATTCCTGGTTTATTTTACAGTTCATCCACTGACTCGTACAAAATTCTGCTTCCAAATGCAGAGGACACGGTCCTTCTAGAACACACTCTAATTCCTAGACATCATGGTAGAGAATTAACTGACCACGATTTGGCTGAGAACATGTTGAGCGAACTTCCAAATTCATTATGGGCAGATGGTCCTTCGGACATAGGACTATGTACGTTAGTCGAACCAGTCATGCTTGAGGTACAACCCGGCGTGGTAGTACGCATTCCACAAAGACCATATCGTTCACAAGCTCAAGAAGAAGGGGTTGACAAAGCTCTCACTGCACTCTGGGAGGCCGGGGTACTTGAACTTTCAGATTCTAGTTGGAATACACCTCTAAATCCAGTACCTAAACCAGATAACACA
This sequence comes from Odontamblyopus lacepedii, assembly GCA_034769755.1. Lineage (NCBI taxonomy): Eukaryota > Metazoa > Chordata > Actinopteri > Gobiiformes > Gobiidae > Odontamblyopus > Odontamblyopus lacepedii. The sequence goes on from CM068350.1 coordinate 10,020,074, forward strand.
TACCGCATGGCACATGATTTGAGGAAGGTTAATGAGGTTACAACTACTCCACTCCTGTCAGTTCCTGATCCTCACAAATGTCTTTCAGTTTTGGCCCCACAAATGAAATGGTACACAGTGATTGATTTATGTCAAGCCTTCTTTACCATCCCACTAGCCCCAGAATGTAGGTATCAGTTTGCCTTCACACACAGGGGAATTCACTTACAGTACAAGGTGCTGCCACAAGGACATAGAAACGCTCCAGGAATCTTTAATGATTGTTTCAAAAAGTGTCTTTCAGGCTTGATGTATCCTGAGAGCTGTGTTCTTGTCCAGTACGTGGACGAGCAACGGATCCAGATCTTTGTCTTGAGGCCACACGGAAGACCTTGCTTAAACTGCATGAGTGTGGATTCAAGGCCTCTAGGAAAAAGTTACAATGCTGCAGACAGGAAGTCACATTTTTGGGTAAGGTAATTTCATCAGCTAGTTTTAAGCCCTTACCCTCTCAGAAACAAGCCATCCTGTCAACGCCACGTCCAGACACAGTCAAAGAAATGCTCTCTTTCCTTGGGTTAGTTAATTACTCACGCTACCACATTGCAGACTACACAGGCATGTGTGCTTTCCTGAGGGGATTGATTAAACAGGCAGGTGTTAGAGAGCTCAGTGCTTCCCTCCAGTGGACAGGTGAGGCAGAAGAAGCCTTTTGTTCTCTCAAACAAGCATTGGCCAACTCAGCAGATCTAGGCATCCCAGACTACTCCAAGGACATGCACCTCGACGTTGCTCTCACATCCCACTCAGGTTATGGAGTGCTCTGGCAGAAAGGTCAAGAAGCGAGAATTGTCCTTTTGTATGTGTCCGTTCAATTAGATCCGTTGGCCAAACGCGCTCCCGTTTGTGCCCTCTACGCAGACACTTTGGCAGCTTTGGTGAACAAATGTGCCCACGTAGTCATGGGACACTCACTTGTGATTCACACTGATCACTCTGTAGTCGCGTATATCCAATCCAGACTCTTTGCATTGACACCACAAAGACAAATCAAACTTGATCACACACTGACACAACCTAACGTTTCATATGTGCCACAGACCGACTCAAATTCAGCTTTTGGTCTCCGGGGATCCGGGGAACCACACAACTGCGTGTCAAGGGCCATTTTGACCACTTCTCTAAGGGCAGACCTACAAACGAAACCTATTTTGGACTCAATGCATTTATTCACAGATGAACACTCACATCGTGATCCCATCTCAGGTAAAGTAATCTCAGGTTCCGCTGTTGTTAAACTCACACCAAATCCAGCAGGTACACCAACAGCAGAATTGGTAAGTTCTTGGGGTCCACAATCTGGACTCTCTGCCCAATTCGCCGAACTCAATGCGTTGGATATGGCTCTTGATTACGCAGGTGACGAATCGGCTACAATCTACACAGATTCAGCCTACGTTTACGGACTTGTGACTCGTGATTTGGCAGCTTTTAAGCGCACAGGATTTGTAACAGCTAAGGGTGAACCAGTTGCCCACCAAGATCTGTGCCAAGACATAGCTGAACGGATGTTAAGACCAGAAAAATTGGCCATTATTAAAGTTCCTGGACATTCTAAAATCAGTTCCTTTGAAAAATTAGGGACTGATTGGGCTGATTTCCATGCTAAACAAGCAGACAGAAACAACGGCACACCTGTAACCATGGCAGTGGCCATTACTCCAGACCCAGACGACCGGTTGCCCAAGGGCTATACAGGTAAGGTTCCACCCAAAGTTTTCTTAGGTCAGAACCTGATCAAAGCCTTACAATCTACGGCTACTGACTACGACGTTGCTGTTTGGACCAAGGTTGGTCATTTCCATCGAAATGACATCTTATCTGGCTACCTCAATCCGTTTGGGATGCAGTAAACTTCACAGTTGCCCAGGATCCTGCACTAAATGCACAGGGTGCTAAATTGTACTTGAACACGAGTTTCATTCCAACACATTCAGAACCTCCAGAGTCAGATTCTCCTAGTTCAGGTAAAGTATGCCTAGCCACTGCAGTTGACATTTTTCAGAAACAACAGGACTGCGGGACATTGAGAGGGACCACTGGCGTTCGGTTAAATCATATGAGTATGTGGATGGCATCTGACGTGGTCCTACGGGATTTCCCAATCTACCGTACTCAATGCTTAAAGAAGTTCTTGAAGAAACGCATGGACCAACTCATTTGTCACCTGCTCTGATGTCTCAGGCTATTTCTTCATGGTATTACTACCCCAAATTCTTCACCCTTTAACAAGAGACAGTGTGAATTTAAGAAGGGCGGGGGGTGGAAGGAGAGAGTGAGGGAGAAGGGACAGAAGGTGACTCCTCTCCTCACAAGTGAAAGGGACAGAGGGAGTTGGTGAGCGAGAAGGGGCTCCATGGGTTAGATAAGGTGATCTTACCTCTGAGTCCTGGAGATGGGGAATCAGTGGGAGTGGCCACAGCTTCAGTCACACACACACACACACACACACACACACAGATTAGCGCTAACACACCTGGACTGGGCTGTGTGTTGGCCATACTTTGCTTTGTTATCAGTTGTGTGTTTAAACTAGTAGGAAAGTAAAATTGTTCAGCTCAGACCTAAGCAGGTGAGTCCCAGTGAAACCCTCTGAGCTCATGTCCTGTGTGGTCAGTGCGATGTGTTTGCAGTGAGCTTGTTGAACTGACCAGAGGCAGAGCTCAGGGGGCTGACTGGGGGGGTGGCTGTGTACCTGACCTGCAAATAGGTTTTTATAAGAGGGCATATTGTAAGTGTTATATTATGTGTATCAGGGGTCCTCCCCAGGGAAACTTTGGACAAACTGTGCATTTAACTGTGCTTCATAGCACTTTAGAGGCTCACTAAGGCATATCTCAATGAGCTGATGTAGTCTATATGTGGGGGGGTGACAGTCCTGCTGTTGTGTCCTTCGGCATGACACTTACACCTACTTTGGCTAGTATGAAAGTGGTGTGTGTATGACTGTTTGGTTGGAGTCAGAGGGGCCAATGGCATAGATTGGCAGCCTTGTTTCTGTGAGTATGGCCTAGGGCAGCTATGGCTTACTACCATCCAGTATGTCATAGTACACTCCAGATTTTGTTTCTCCCCTGTTAACCCTCAACTGCTGGGCGTGACTGTGGCTCCTCCTCCTGCTCCTGGGCTGGCCTGCACACTGATCTCATCGCTTGTCCTCAACAGTATATCAGCCTGAGCACTCCTCACCATCTCTGCAAGATCATCACCTAACCTACGCGGTGAACATTTGCTCCAGGTTTTTGAGTCTATGCCAAGTGTGTTTTTGCATTTTAACTTACCTGCTGTCTGTTCTCTGCTCCAGCTTCCCTGCCAATCTGCTCGGCCCTGCTCCACCCTCAGTTCCAGCCATTTCAACCCTGGCTGTCCACACTACCTGCTGCTCCCAGACCTGCCTCCAATCCCTGCAAAACTCACATTCCTGTAAATAAATCATCATTTACTCATTTGTGGACTCATTCACTTTGTTAAGTTGTGACAGTATGAATACTGACCATAGTGAAGCGTTTTGAGGGGCTTCCACAAGCCTGTAAAGCATATTACAAGTGCAAGGTATTATTAATATAATTATATATTAGTCTGTGCTTTAGACCGAGCAGAATGAACACTACAGGCTTAAGCTTGTTGAGGACGTCTCATCACATGTTTGATCCTGGAGTATTTATCAGAAGATTCCCATGCAACATCCGTGTTAATGCTGTTACATCCACCTGAGCTGCCTCAAGTATCCCACGAGCCAGTAAGGGCCAATAGGACTCCTGCTTCAGCCTGGTGGCATCCCTTACTTTCGCTGCCCACCAATCAGACTCCATGTCCCCAGCCTCCCCCGGAGCTTCTCCCAGAAGTGTGAGTTGAACGTCGGCACCAACAGAGGGTTCCGCCAGACATTCCCAACAGACCCTCAAGATACACTTGGGCCTGCCAGGTCTTTCCGGCTTCCCTCTCCGCCAGTGGACCTGACTCACCACCAGGTGGTGATCAGTTGACAGTTCTGTCCTTCTCTACACCAGTCACCAGTGTCCAAGACATGCGGCCTAGGGCGTCCCATTGCCACATGCACCGATGGACCCCCTTGTGCTCGAACATGGTGTTCTTTATGGACAAACTGTCCAATAACAGAACACCGCTCAGGATCAGATCAGGGAGGCCGTTCCTCCCAATCACCCCTCTCCAAGTGTCACTGTCGCTGCCCCCACTGTTTGGCCCACAGGCCGACACCACAGTGAGAGACCTGTCCCCGACCTGAGGGCGCAAGAACGTGACCCTCTCCTTCACTGGGGTGAACTCCAACACACAGCGGCTGAGCTGTGGAGAAATGAGCATGAGAAATGAGTGACATAACTGGCCTCTGTATGGTCCTCTTCATAAGGGGCTTCTGAACCACTCTTAGTCTGACCCGTTCCCGGGACCTTTTTGCCTTGGGTGACCCTACCAGGAGCGTGAAGCCCCTGACAACGTAGCTCCCAGGATCATTCGGGCACTCAAACCCCTCCACCCAAGGGCGCAGATTTGCATGGGGACATGTCACATGTCACAACCACTATTTGAGAAAGACTAAACAGTCCCTACCAATATTTGCCATTTTATTTTAATGAACAAAAATATAAATGTATTCTGATATTTTTCCAAGCTTTACAGTATTAATTTAACATGTTTTATGGTATGTTTACATCGCGGAGTCCAAAAACGCCGTGGAGCCTTTGCATTTGAATTCATACCCCCCCAACGCGCGTCTTGGACACTGTGGACCAACTGGAGAAAAATACGTGACATGCATCCAGGGCGTCAGCTGCGGTCTGTGAGTGCCGTCAACGGAGCCCCGGCCCCACAGAGCACCGGCCCACACGGGGATCCAGGCTCAGGGCACAGAGCTCCAGGCTGCGGAGCTTCAGGCTGCGGAGCTTCAAGCAGCGGAGCTCTGAGCCACCTGACTGCTGATTAACTGTAGCCAACAGAATAAAGACCTGGCATATATCTGCAATAAGCATGGAAAAGTATTCAAGTCAGTTGAATTTGATAATAATCAATCTATTTACATGTACTAAAAGCAGATTTATGCAGTAGTAATCACATTTTGATGATTCAGTAAAAAATTAACACAATGTGAGTATATTACAGTTTATGTATTGGCAAATTATTGTTTGCTCACCTCATCATGTGTTTTATGTGTGTAATGAATTCAATGTTTGAATATTCACATTATTGACAACGTATTTCCAGAACTTCCTTCTGATTGGATAATAAACAATCTTTGCTCAAAGAGACATCTCTTCCTTTGTAAACTGACCTAGCACACCGTTTATGTATTCCCTTGTCAATATCCAAATCCTAAATTAACACAAGACACTGCAGGAAAAAATTTAAAATGTTACATTTAGAGATATCAGTTAAATATTGTGGCTATACTGTCTTGTTTGATCTTCATAAAAAATAATCTGCGGCTAAGGATCTCTTTTTTTAGATACAAAAAGGCCTGCATTGATCAGTCAAGATTTTACTTTTTTTTTTTAACTTATCACCATTCTCCACACGCACTGCACGCTCTTTCATGGATGTGACACCAGCTTCAGTTTTCAGCTGGAGCATGTAGCTTTGGCTTGGTTTCCCCCGTTCTGTGGCCATGTGAGGTTTCCCATAGGACTGACAACTGAAGTTCTTGTACAGAACTGCATTCAGTATGTAGGTACCATCCAGTGTTTTCTCCACTTGATTTGCTCACATCAAAATTTTGCTGACATCCACAAGGAACATTTGCAGTCTTTTACTGACTGCCTATTAAATATGTTGCATTTATGTGTCCCAGAAAATCTAAAGGTGCTGTACGTGATTTTTACTCTCTTAAATATGTGAAAAACAGAACTAGCTAATTTTAAATGGTTTGCATGGTTTGGTTTTCACAACACAACAGTGACCAGTGAGGAATTTTGCTCAACATGCACTTCCTGATTCTATGACCATAAAATCTTTTTCTTTTATTAGATGCTGACAATACAGATCAGCTTTATTTCCTTTTTTTGACCTCAAGTGCTGCTCATTTATAATGTATAACAATATTTCTGAAGTAGGACAAGATCTGTTATTAGTTCAGTCCATTGAACTTCCTTAAGGTGTGAACTGTCATCTGAGTCATAATTCCCAGAATCGTTCATGGCACCGTGCATCAAAAAGTTTAATGTGTAGGCTATACTAATTGTCTACAGTCAATCAACTGTGGTCCTTTTTACACTGAAATAACAATTCTGTGAGAACTACAACTTATTTAATCACAATGGACAAAATGTACTCATTTTATGCATGTGGTTGAAGTATCGTGTTTAAGTAAGTGTGAGTAAGTTCTACTATACAGTCTCCAATATGTTTTAAAAGTTTTGCAGTCACTCCTCACAAACCCAGAAATACTAAGTAATAAGTAATTCTAGCTATGTTCCTACACTCAGGGCCATGTATTTGGGGCTGAGGCAGCAGTAGCTCAGGTGGTAAGAGCGTTTGTCCACTGATCCCAAGGTTGGCGGTTCAAATCTGTCTCTCGACGAAAAAACAAACAGACAAAAAAAAAAACACATCATTAATTGAGCGGCCATATCCACTGACCCACAGATTGGCAGTGTGATTCTAGCTCCCACAGATGAATGCAGTCATTGTGTCCTTGGGCAAAACACTTAACCCACCTCGCCCCTTGTGGGTGAGTTGTTGTAAAGCACCTTGAACCTTGAAGGTGGAAAAGTGCTATATAAAAGCATACCATTTATTATACATCAGTAAATACTAGACATATATTTACTTAATTATTTCATCACAGCAATGCAATTAATTATGACAATATTTTATATATTCGGCACGGTGGCTGAGTGGCAACACTCAGCCCTCACAGCAAGAAGGTTGCGGGTTCGATCTCCAGGTACTCCGGTTTCCCCCATCAACCCAAAACATGCCCGTACCCTTATGAACTAACATCAAGGACCATGACGTCCACCCTCCTGTGGGCTCACCACCTGCAGAGGGGTTCATAGGGGGGGTCAGGTGCTATGAGTATTGGTAAACTGCCCCCGTGACCCAGCTGGATTAAGCGGGAGAAGATGGATGGATGGATTTTATATATTTTACTTAATTTATTTACATACCGGTAAATAATCTAACTTTTAAAAAATGAGCAAAAATTACTCAGCAATTCCTGACCGTACTGGTAAGTGCATTTTACTTAATACTGACAAGTAAATTGTACCTGATATTACAGCAGTAAAATTTTGCTAGTGCAAATTGTTATGAGGATTTTTTTCTAGTAAGTCTTACAAGTTACTTTCTTGTGTATATCAAATTATATCAATAAATATCTAGACTTCTTTATCCAAAGTTCCAAATGTGAATCACACAGTTTTCAAAGGCACAACTCATTCTTGACCCTCTTAGTGTCTTATGAGGGCCTGTGTTCAGCTTAGAAATAACCAGCTCGACTCCATTTATTTCGTCCACTTTAAATTTAAATGAATGTATTTATCTCTGTACTGCACCATGAATTAGTTTTTGACCTTCTTATGAAACATGCGCTGGAGCGAGCAGTCGAGGTGGTCACAGTTGTGTACCATTACCTTAATGAACAGTGTCAAATATGCAGCTATCCTTAAATCACCATTATTACGTTACAGTCACCATGGTAACTGCTGAACATTCCTCCAAAGATATAGATGAAGTCCCAATCCCAGCGTGATGGAACTGCAGAGTATCAATACTCAATATCTGTAAGTAGAATTAGTTCATGGTTAGTATTCAGCTATATTTTTAAATAACCAGCATGAACCATAAAAGATTAATGCTTAAGTATCTATTTAACAAAAATGCATGAGTGGAAAAAAATAAATAAATAAATAAATATAAAAAAAAAATATTGAGAAGAACCACTCCAGTACTGTAGACTGAACCGGGTCTAAAGTAGGACCAGACCAGGTCTAAAACAAGCCTTACACAGAACTAAGTCTGTACTAAACCTTGTCAACACACCAGATCCCGCCGGTCTGAACTGATCAAGCCTAAATCAAGTCTAACCTAGATCTAACCCAGGACTAAGCCAGGTTTAAAACAGGTCCAACCCCCCACCCCCTCCTCCCTCTTCCCGCTCTCTATAATCCTCCTATCTTTCCCCTGGACCAGGCCTCACTGGTTGTGTGCCGTGGTCCTCCTCAGACGATTGTACCTCTCAGGCAGATGTTCTGTAAAGTTCTCTGGAGGGTGTTGTCACTGGGTGTACGTGCCAGTCGCTCCAGCTCCTGCAGACTCTCGAACTCAATTAAGAGGACTAACTTCTTGGGTAGCTGCAAGCCATCTTCAAAATTACCGGTGTTATATCAGCTTTTGTTACTTGCTGTAGGTACAGTCAGCCTGATGGATCTGGCAGGTCGCTCAGACTGACCACGCCTCCCATATACTGGTGCTCTCTGGAGGAGGGTGTCCCAGGTGTGTGAAAGGTGATCAGGGTTAATGCTGTCCGTGCCTTGTTTCCTGATTTCAATGGCCTCCCTGATCCGGCATTCGAACTCGTTGTTAATGCCTGCTGGAGGAGTTCGGAGACTAAATTGTATGCGGCTGTTGTAGTGGGTGCGCGCTTTTTCCAGCCTCGCCAAGTGGCGAAGTACTTTGACACCTTTTTGTCCAAATCTTCTTCTTATTAAGGAAAAGATGTTCATTTTGTCTTCTTATGTACTTTAACTGCTTGGGTTCTTCTTGGGAGGCGTGGTCAGTCTGAGCAACCTGCCAGGTCCATTAGGTTGACCACACCTAGAGGAAGTAACAACAGCTGAAATACGACACGTCACCACGTCACCACCAACACAGTTCTGAAGATGTCAACAAAGAAAATACACTTTACTGTATTGTCTTTAAGTTCATAAGAAGAGAAAATGAACATCTTTGGCGTAAATTGAGAGGAGTTTACTTCTGCAGGATATCATGGTAAAATAGGGACACCAGGGAGATTTCTTCAGGTTCAGTCCTGGTTCAGTCCTGGCTTAGTCCTGATTCAGTCCTGGTTCAGTCTTGGTTTAAAACCTCTGTGCACCTGCTGTTATTGTTTTCCTCATTAGCATTTGTCATGCACTGCTAATTCCCTGAAACAACATGAGCATGTGTGAAGACAGCAGAGGTAGCAGTTTCTTCAAAGTACATTTTCTGATTTCACTAAAAAACTGTCAGGAGTTCAACATATCAGAATTTCAGATTGGGTTTAGAGATCAGATATCTCAGTCCTCAATATAAGGGTAAGGACTCAAGTACTGCGACGACCAAATCCTTTCAATTTTATTACTTTACTTCATTTTAGCAGCTTTAAATCCTACATACAGCAGATATGTGTTATTTCATGAAGGTCTTAGTTATCCTGTTCACTGGGTTATCAACAGATCTGCAAAGTGTCATCACAAAATCTACAAATCTCATTTCCACAACTTTTTTATTTACTTTTTATGTTGTTGCCAGGTCTAAACCAAATGACACGGCGTTCACAGATGCTCCACATGGGATTTTAGGACCAGGAGTTTGGTTCGGGAAACAGGAAATGGCTGTTATCCATTTGTTCCATTATTCATTTAAACTAGGGCTGTCAAACGAGTCATTTTTAAAATCTCGATTAAGATCTGAAATTCCATAGTTAAAATTGTGTTATTTTGCATTTCAAGACTGTTTTAAAGTAATGTAAAGCAATTCATACCCATTTAGCAATCGCTGTAGTTATTTTCTTTGCCGTGTGATCATCCACAGGTCTGTGGCGACAAATGGTCATTTGTCGGATCTGAGGTTCGCTTGGCTGAGACGCTCCGGTCGCTGCACCCGGGGGTTTAGCTCGGAGGTGCTAACTTAGACTAGACGTACTTCGGTGATACTGAAACTCTGCTTTACACAGGCTGCATTTAACTCTTGACTTGTAAACTGTAGCATCTGGAAGTTTTTTAAAGTCAAATAAACCATTCAAAAGTCCAGAAGCTCCTCTGTTTCTCCATCACGGCGGTAAGTTTACTGAAACACGGCGCTCTGAAGTTCGAAAGTGAAACAGCCAGAGGAGCTGCCTACGGATGTGTAGAAGAGACAAAAAGTCGGTGAACTCTAACCAGAAGTAAAAAAAATAATAATAATAATAATTGCGTTTTTAGAAGGGACAAAAGGCTGGTGAACTCTAATTACAATTAAAAAAAAAAAAAAGCGTTATGGATTGCATTAATCTGGTCACGATTAACGTGTTAACGCTGACAGCCCTAGTTTAAACACAAAATCCAAAACTGAAAAAACACATCGTTATCTGTTTTTTCATTTAGGTTTTGGAGGCAAATAATGAAGAAAATAGTTGTTTTTCCATTTCAAACTCCCACTTGAAGCCCCATTTCCCTTACCTTGCATAACACCTTGTTGAAGTGGCTCTCCATATCATAGCCTACCCAGACCCCTCGGGGTGAAAATGAAAGTTCCCTGTCTCCTTCTCACATTTCTGATGGGATTTGCTGGTGTTTAATAAAAGCCAGAGTGGTGGCTAATGCTAATAATCCTGGTGCTGACCTGCTGATTATGGGAGGACAAAAGCACTCACTGCAGCTGCTCGTGTTATGGACCTGGCCTAATACATCTGACATTCACAATCACCACCTCTCATTAGGCACAGCTATGAGAAGGGTTTTGGCACAGAGCGCAGACAAGCTTACGGCCTAATAGTGAACTCTTCTTCCAAATACACTTTTTTGCATCGTTTCAGTGTCATGTTCCTTATAGTACAGCGTCAGATTGCATGAGGATTCAAGTAAAACCGTGTGACTCTCTGGAGGTGATATGTCACTAGCATTATTCTATGGTGATAGGAAGGTCAAACTATACTTCAGAACATTCTTCTTGGAGATAAAATGCAAAGTATCAATACTAAATACCTGTAAGTAGTATTAGTTAGTGGTTAGTATTCAAGTATATTTTTAAATAACCAGCATGTGAACCATAAAAGATTAATTTGACAAATGCATGAAATGCAAAAAAAAAAACAAAAAAACAAAACAAAAAAACCAACCACTCAAGTCATTTTCTGGACTGAACCAGGTCTAAAGTAGGACCAGACCAGATCTAAAATAAGTCTTACACAGAACTAAGTCTGGACTAAACCTTATCAACACACCAGATCCCATCCGTTAGAAATGATCAGGCCTAAATCAAGTCTAACGTAAATCTAACCCAGGACTAAGCCAGGTTTAAATCAGGTCTAACCCCCTATTGAGAGGACTAACTTCTTGGGTTCTTTTTCAAGGCAATAAAGTAAAGTGTATTTACCTTCTTGACATGTTTCTTCTATGGCCTAGGAAGTTAAAACTATACTTCAGAACATTCTTCTTGGAGATGCGATACATTTTACACCATACTGTGGAGTGTTTACAGCCAAAGGAACAAAATTTCTACAGAGGCAAGTAAATTTATTCAGGTTTTTGGAGATACAAGCCTGCTAACAGTAAGAACACGTGTTTCTTTTCATATTTCATTGTAATAATGTTATTCAAAATGAAAAACAAAACATTTATTAGATGGAAATTTGTCCATTTATCCATGAGTGGATTCCTAGTGAAGCACTCGGGCATCCAACTTCAGATGAGGCCAGGGGCATGTCTAGAGGGGGTCCAAACGAGAAAGGGCCACCACTGGAATCTGATTGAACACTCCTGGTAGTATATGAAGACCAAAACAATTGCAATTACATTTTTTCTTTTATTGTCAAACCATAACAAGCAATTGTAAATGTTGTGAACTTACTTAAATAAGACAAACTGATGCAAGCAAGTTCACAAAAAAATCTGAAAATTAAGTGTTCAAATTTAAAAATGCTGGGGTCCCAAAAAATTATTTTGCAGGTCAGTAATTTTGGCAATTCTTGTTTAAATAACCTCAAATGTTCACAGAATGTATCGAAACATTTTATATTGAAGGATTTATTTTTGTTCTGTTTTCAGGTTGAACCGTTCACTCCCAAAGAGAAGTCATTTTGTGTCTTGGAATCTGTTCACACACAGTCACCCAGGACTTTGCAGCCTTCAGTGCTTCATCAACTGGCAAACAAAAGCCCATTTCAACACCTAAACTGTTCACTTTCATTGAGCTAGACTTAATAGTTTTCAAGATAATTGCTTTTAAATGTATGTAAATGCTTTTAAATGTATGTATGTAAATGTATTTATGTCACATTTCTTGGGAAACTCTGTATGTAGGAGCCTTAAAGCTACCACAAAATAGATTTTTGTCACTGGTAGATGTCACCTCCCCTGTGCTCTCTGCTCTTCTTCTGTCAGACCAAAGCAGGCACACTGTCAGACTGCAGGAAAAGTTCCCTGGCCAGCAAAACCACACACTTTGACAACATTTTACAAAAACGAATCTGGAGCTGTGTCCTAGAGGTCTGCGTGGGACAGAAGTTTCAGTCCCACTCCTGCATTCTTCAGTACCGCTCCCAAAGGATTCTGATTTTTTAGTCCCGCTCCCGCCCGCATCTGTAATGTTTTGTCCCGCTCCCACCTGGGGACGAAAGTTGTTTCACTGTCTAGGGAAAAAAAAAAAAAACACATAGATAATTCCTTAAGTGGTAACTGGGTATCATTTATTTTTCAGCCATACAAACATTAAATAGGCCTCAGTAATTGACATTTGACGTTTCGATAGGCCTATAATGGGCCATGAACATTCCTAAAATTTGCCTATTTAGGCTTGAGCCTCCGTGCAAGTGTTAAACTGAATATACCTTGTTGAATAATAATAATAAAAAACTCAGTACCAGCATGTCTAAATTAAAACAGGCTTCATCAAAATACAGTCAAACGAAGCAACTGTTGCTTAGGCTGTCGGGTTCTTTGAACAACCATGAAGGAAAAGTGAGTTGTTCACTGTTGAGGGCTTCAGCACCACATCTCTCCTCCAGTCTGTGAGCACATACGCTGAACATCCTCGGATGGTGCTGGAGCCTGGAACACATAGCGCGTGCCGTGGACCGTATATTTTACTTATATACTTAGTTTTTGTCTTACTTTTATTTTACTCAATTTATTTTGCGGGACTGCTGTTTATCATCCCACCCGCCCGAAAAATCTACATAAAGGAAGCACCAAACTATTACTTCCGTATTTCAGGTAAAAGAAGTTGTATTTTTTGTTCTGAATGTTACAATTTTAGAGCAGCTGTGCTTGGATCATCTCAAGTTCGGACAGAGGTTTTTCACACTCTGTGGTCCGATTCAAACAGAATATAGAAGGGACTGGCTGGTCAGGTAAGCAATAAAGTGCATAGCATCTAGTTGTGACATGTGAGAATACAAGAACATATCCTATTTTCTGATCTATTTTGTTTCATTCACATGTGTAACACACAAATCCTGTATATTTAGGCTGAGTTGTTCTCTCAAACCGAAAATATTGGCCACATTTACATGTTTTTTTAATTTCAAATTAATTGTTCTGAATTAAATTTTTTGGAATTAAAATATTCTCCGTCAAGTTTATATGGAAATAATAATTCTGAATTGAGGGTTACACATTAAATCGCCTTTATTTAATTCCAAACGTATTTACGTCGGTAGAAAACTCACACTTCAGCTGCTACCGGATTTTCTGTCATCTCGGTTTGTCGTTTCGCCCCAGACACAAACATGATCCAAACTTTTTTCACAGTCGTTCCGATGATAATGAAGCAGCAGCTGGAGAATTCTCCTCACGCTTTACGTCTGTGAGCTGAGGAGGAGAAGGGAAGAGTGTCGGAGAAGGAGGAAGAAGACAAACTGAGTCTGAGGCTGCCACACCTCAGCCCACTCCCACATCCCGCTCACAAATCCAAAGAGCAGTGGAGGAAAGTCTGAAGAGACGACAGGTGGAGCTGAATCATCCGGATCGTGTCAGAAGGGCGACCCAGTGAGCATGAATGACCAGAATTATTTTATAAGAATAAATGTTTACATGATTGAGGAATACATTCATTCGGCCTTAAAATTGGAATAAAACACCCACTTACTTCGGAATTAACTTTAATCCCAAATAATCATTTTCATTAGGAATAAAATGTTTTTATTCTTAACTTAAATACTACAGCTTCATGACATCACAAGGTGGAACAGAGTGTTTTGAGCTTTAGAGAAGTAGGCAGACTAAGAAGATTACTCAAACGTGTGAATGAAACAAAACACAACTCCAGGTCTGTTTTTGAGGAGGTAACAACATTCTAACGTGACTGCAAGCACACAAGCGTCGATTTTGCGAAATATAGCACCTTTTAATTACATTTCGAATTCACTTTTTATTAACCAAAGAATACACAATTTCCATTTCACATGATAAACTTTTCTCAAAGATCAAAACAAAAAACAATTAGAGCTTGCGTTAGACTTTGACTGGAGTTAGGACTGGTGCAGCGTGACTCAAACATCTGCTGGTGCCACAGTGGAGACTTTGGAACACTGCCACACAATTATATTTTCATGAGATAAACACAGATGAAAAAGACAGAAGCCACTTAGGGACCACATATTTGGATATTTTGTCGTTCGCTTTTAAGTCTTTGTTTCGGCAGCAGAGACGCCAAAACTAACTCGTAATGATGGGCAAAATGTACGAGGGTAAAGATAAACAAAACAGAGCAACAGAGATAGAGTGAATTCAGTAAATTAAATCAGTAAAGATCTGTATTTACACTATTTTCTGATCTGTGTTATAATGTTTACTCATCACAAACAGACCTGGAGTTTTGTTTCATTCGCACATTTTTTACACACAAACCCTGCATATTTAGGCTGAGTTCTTTCAAACGGAAGACACCTTGTGGGGAGGAAGGGCTCCACTGTGTTTTTAAACTCCATACACTTTCACTAGAATAATAATGGATCATTTCAGCCATGGAATTGCCCATCTCTTCTGAACAAAAGGTAAAAGGTAGCTGTTAACTTGAAAAATTACCACTACCTGACATCACAAGGTGGGCTGAGCTTTGGAGGCAGACATGTGTGAATGAAACACAACTCCCTGTATGTTTACGATGAAGTAACATTCCAATCCAATCCAACCCACTTTATTTATATAGCACATTTCATAAACTGAAAGCGTTTCCAAAGTGCTGCACAAAACCATCATTTAAAATAAACAAATAACCACAGAAACTGTTTAAAATAAACAAGTAATCAAATGCCCTACCAGAGTGCATACAAATAAATATACCATAAAATAATAAAAACAATAAAAGATAAAAACACTATGTGCCATTATTAAATGGCTTAAAGCACACAAGAGTCAATGTTGTGTAATGTAGCACCTTTAAATGTAGTTAATATGATTAACTGAAATTCAGGAGCAGGACCACACTTCAACCATCCTCACCTCCTCACCAGCGAATCACAGCTCACTTTGACCACACCTCAATTTCCCAGAAGCCTATTTGTGGCAGCTTATCCCATCTTCCCAGTTTGTCTCGGCTAACTCAACTTGATTGAGACGGAGCCCCGACCCACGAGTCTCAACTCAGTCACCCCGCCCGCCCCGTACACTTATCAATAAAATTCTTCTTCTTTGCACAGTGTGTTCTTGGCATGGTCCTTGCTAGTGAAAGTTAAATTATGTAACTATTCCAGTAGAGAGTCCGTCCACTTGCTTGTCTCCATGGAGATATTACTGGCTCAAACATGGGTCTCCAACCAGTAACTCTTCATCTTCTTCCAAGTAGCTCACCAAGGGATTTATGAATCATATTAATAGCTAAAATCGAATTTATTAAATGCCTATTAACATCGTAAATGTCTTATGTTGATACCTGACTTTGTGCCATAATAAATGAATAATGATTTATATTTTATAGACATTTAAGGCTGTAGCTCTTATATTTATTAAGATTGCTCACCAGAGGAAAAAGGTTGGAGACCCCAGGGCGAGAATAATCCACAGCATGGCATTAAACTTGTCTATACCCATGGAGACAAGACAGAACGCCATCAGGCCTAGGCAGACCAGGTTATTTCAAGGCAATAAGAAACACTTTTAAATGAGTAAACATGTAATACCACACTGTGAAATATTCCAGGTTAGGTCATGACACCATGGAGTCAAACAAGTGGCTAATTCTCCACTAGAAAGTTACACAAAGTACCTTTAATTGTAGTAGTATTGATATAGTTTTCTTACTTATCCATAGCGTGGACACATTAGTACAACATGTGGCAAAGCCTGATCTTATCACAACTCAGAAACTGGAGCTGGTTAGTGCTCAGATGGGAGACCAGTGGGAATATCAGGTGCCACAGTGGGGCGCTTATCCTGCTGTGGTGCCTGATCACCCACATTGATCACCCACATTGATCACCCACACTGTTCACCCACATTGATCACCCACATTGATCACCCACACTGATCACCCGCATCGCCTAGTATGACTGTGGTGTTACTTCAAAGACGTTCATTTCGGTCTTCCAAACTATATCCAAATGTAGGTTCTTTTTGACAGATCAGTGTGTTGTTTTCACATATCTTGACGTGTTCTGGATGCCTTCTCCATCTGCATTGGGATCGAGGACAACAAACACAAACTTTGGATGAAGGAAGAAATTTGAGTTCCGGAAACAAGCCCACAAACAGTAAACGGGGACGAGGGGGATCAACATTTAAGGACCAGGGATGTTGTCCTCGAGAAGTCGGACTGCAGATGACGTCACGTGACCCTTCTTAGAAAATGGAATCGAGAATGCACAAAATTTTAAAGTGACTGAACCTCTGGAAAAGTGAAATATAACTAGTGCATTATGCTCAGTTCAAAGTCACTGTCCATTGGGGTTTTGTTACTACGCAAATAAAAATGATATAAAAAATAAGAAAATAATACACAGAATCAGTTTGGTGCTGATGTATAGACTTAAAATATATAAAACCCTTTTTTTACGTACCGATGCAGTATTTCTTCTTTAAAACATGATACAAATAGCTGTTTGACTACTTGGCAACAACACATTAAAGCAGGATTTGGACAGGTCCACTTTAAAAATCACCACGTTGTCATTTTGCAGGTGTAATCGTAAAACTGCAAGCTCTTATTTTCATCGAGAAATCCCACACTTTTGCTTGCAACACTCCATCAGTCCCTCCTCTCCCCAGTGTCCCCAACCTGCTCCCCTCCCCTGTCACCTGTCACCTGTCACCATCCCCCCCTGCTTATTCATGCACCTTCTTCTCTATCTCCAGTCTTCGCTTAAATTATGCATTCAACCTCTGCTGCGTTTTACTCAACTCAACATCCAATTGTCCACCGTAGACGTGTATGTCAGCGTTAAATGATTATTGCGGTCATCACAATCATAGTACTGCGTGGTGGTTTTCCAGACACGCCTTGCTCAACTGCAAGGAGACAAATGACGGTCCTTGGATGTACAGTATGTATTATGCAACCGAGTAGAGCCACTTTGGCGTACTGCATTGTGCACAGTATGGAGGAGAGCAAATCACATTAAAGAGGAACTACTGCGCTAGTATCTGCCATAGAGTAAGAATCTATGACACCCGTGGATCATTATGTTCTAATTTACACATTTTAAATTGCAAAATGATTTAAAGGTGAGCTTGATGGCATGTTATAATACTGTTACCTCCTCAAAAACATACCTGGAGGTGCGTTTTAGTACAATAAGGTTCATTTGGTCTTCTGATAATTTATGTTATTAGATTCTTTTTTCAGACCAGAGTTTGTTTTCATACTTGACAGTTTCGACTGCTCACTAACGATCTTTCTCAGAGCGGTCACGCGATGCTGCTGTGATGTGTCCGGTCAGCTGATTCATACAGGTTTTGGTGCTGTTTTCCTACCGGTGGAGGCAGGAGGACAGCGCCATCTGCAGTCCGACTTCCTCAGGACAGTATCCCAAGTGTGTGAGAGTAAAGAAGCCCCCTCGTCCTGGTTTATAGTCCTGTGGACACGTTTCTGTATGGAGTTGTGTTTTGTTTCATTCACATGTCTGAGTAATCCTGAATTATTAGTCTGTCTATGTCTCCAAAGCTCAAAATGCTCTGTTCCACCTTCTGATGTCATGACGTGTTAGTTTTCAAGTTAACAGCTGCGTTTTACCTTAAGTTCAATAGAGATCAGCAATTCCAGGGCTGAAATCATCCAAATGATTCAAGGGAAGGTGCATGGAGTTTAAAAACACAGTGGAGCACTTCTTGTATTACCACATGACATCACAAGATTGGAACAGAGCGTTTTCTGTTTGAAAGAAGAACTCAGCTTAAAAATGCAGGTTTCATGTGTTAAACGTGTGAATGAAACAAAACACAATTCCAGGTATGTTTGAGGAAACAACTTTATAACAGATCAGAAAATAGAGTAACATGGGCCGACCTTTAATAAAAAAGTTAAATCTTTCAACAGGCGACCACGCTCAGTCAGAATTCCTGTTATTTTCTGTGTATTTTTGAGCTATAAAACCACCTGTAATTTAATCAATGTAAGGTAGAGCTGTTTAATGTCATACTGTGGAACATGCCAGGCAGAAGAATGGCATATCCATAGAAACAAGCAGGTGACAAAGTTACACTGCGCACCTTTACGTCAAATCTCCTCTTTTCAAGTTAAATGCTTTTAATTTGAGTCATTTAAACTTACTTTTTGCAGTGTGACTTCCGTGTTAGAAAACTGTGGTGCCCAGTGGGAGCTGCTGGCATCGTAAATGTCGTCACAACAAAGAGCTGTGAAGTTGTCAGCATCTTTTAGAAAATTTCGTTCTTTTTTTTTTTTTTTAGCAGTTCATACGTGTGCTTCATACTACAGGAACAAACTTGAACATGTCCCTCCCACTTCATTTGTTACTTTAGATGTAACTGAAGTACTGTGAGATGGCATCCTCAAATGTCTTATAGTAATATACAGTATTTACAGTACAATACAGTAATATACAGTGCAATAGAATGTATACAGTCAGTACAGTATATACAGTATAAGACAGTATATACAGTACAATATAGTAATATACAGTACAATGCAGTATATAATACAGTATAAACAATACAATACAGTATGTACAGTACAATACAGAATATAATACAGTACAATACAGTAATATACAGTACAATATAGTATATACAGTATAATACAGTAATATACAGTATAATACAGTATATACAGTACAATACAGTATATACAGTACAATACAGTATATACAGTGCAATACAGTAATATACAGTACAATACAGTATAATATACAGTACAGTACAGTATAATATACAGTATAGTACAGTAATATACAGTACAGTACAGTATAATATACAGTACAGTACAGTGTAATATACAGTACAGTACAGTAATATACAGTACAGTAATATACAGTACAGTACAGTATAATATACAGTACAGTACAGTAATATACAGTACAGTATAATATACAGTATAATACAGTATATACAGTACAATACAGCATGTACAGTACAATACAGTAATATACAGTACAGTACAGTATAATATACAGCACAGTACAGTAAGATACAGTACAATACAGTATAATATACAGTACAGTACAGTAATATACAGTACAATACAGTATAATATACAGTACAGTACAGTATAATATATGGTATAATACAGTATATACAGTACAATACAGCATGTACAGTACAATACAGTAATATACAGCACACTACAGTATGATACAGTAGTATACAGTATGATACAGTACAATATAGTAATGTAAAGTAAAATACAGTGAAACAGGGGGAACTACATAGAACATGATCCTTCCATTTCAGTGCAGACTACACAATTAAATAACTGATATTTAGCACTTTTAAATGTGAATTCTTTCTACTCTAACCATAATGATTCACACTAAGATCTTGTCAAGACATTTAAAAAGCACCGGTAATATTTCTACAACTATATAAATACTCATCTAGAAATATACCATGACTTTTTAAGTACAATTTAGTTTAACATTCATATAAATAGCAGAAATCTCAGTTATATTTGTTACTTTGGTTAAAGACTTGAAATGACTTGAAGCTCAAAGTCGACGACTTGGACTTGACTTGGACTCATGGACCAGTGACTTGAGACTCGACTTGGACTTGACTTGGACTCATGGACCAGTGACTTTAGACTTGACTTGGACTCATGGACCAGTGACTTGAGACTCGACTTGGACTTGACTTGGACTCATGGACCAGTGACTTGAGACTCGACTTGGACTTGACTTGGACTCATGGACCAGTGACTTGAGACTCGACTTGGACTTGACTTTGACTCATGGACCAGTGGCTTGAGACTCGACTTGGACTTGACTTGGACTCATGGACCAGTGACTTGAGACTCGACTTGGACTTGACTTGGACTCATGGACCAGTGACTTGAGACTCGACTTGGACTTGACTTGGACTCATGGACCAGTGACTTGAGACTCGACTTGGACTTGACTTGGACTCATGGACCAGTGACTTGAGACTCGACTTGGACTTGACTTGGACTCATGGACCAGTGACTTGTGACTCGACTTGGACTTGCCTGTATTTGACTTGGGACTTGACTCAGACTTGAGGTCAAAGACTTGAGACTTACTTACTTGAGATTTACAAAACAATGACTTGGTCCCAACTCAGTCTACGTGTATCACCAATTAACAAAATAAAATTAGAGAACAAAGTAAGCACAGAGCAGGCGGTGAAATAGGGACTGATTGGGGCAGTGATGTCTTGAATACAGGAGAATATAATATAAAGATTACTCAAAGATGCATGAATCACTCCAGATACCACTGCTAAACTAAACTACTCAAGAACTTTAATAACATGGCTAAAAGCTCTGAAAAGTTGTTTTGAATCTATATTATCTACACCACATGTGTCAAACATGCGGCCCGGGGGCCAGATCCGGCCCTCCAAGACCTTTAATCTGGCCCTCGGCTGATTTTTCTATTAAAATACTTAAAATTTTCAGATTTTTCTGTTAATTTTCTGCACCGTTTAGCATAGCAGCGTCTCCGGCGTTTCTGTACGTTGCGACTCCCACCAGAGCAGCACAAATGAAGACTTTCCTCTTTCCAAACGCTCTTAAAGGACGATCGTTTTGACTGTCGACCGTGACCCTCATCAGCAAAATGTCAAAAAATGAGAAAAGCAGATGCCGAGTTCAGGATTTCCCAAGAAAAATAGTCTAATTCTTATTTGTTGACAGAGGTGAATGGGAAATCTGTGCTCAGTGTGTTTGGAACAAGTGGCGTTGCTCGAGGAATATAATCTTAAACACCACTACGAGACACGGAGAAAAATACAATAACTTGAAGAGAGAACTGAGTTTTCTGATCCGGCCCTTTTGGGATCAAAGTAGGTTGCATACGGCCCCCGGACCAAAATGAGTTTGACACCCCTGATCTACACTGTCCCCATAGTTACCATGAATTATAATTACCAAGGCCAACTTTCACTTTGTAGTCACTAACATGTTATATTGATATAGATATTAAAAAAAAGAAATTTAGAAATTTATATAACAACTACTTATTTTGATCATGAAAAGAAATCAAATCTGAGCGTTTCATTTGGATTTTGAAATTGTTAACTGTGAAACTTTGACCCAGTTTGACAAAAATATTGAATATAACAGCACAGAACTGAATGTACAAAGATACTGACCTGGTTTATTGTATCCATGGGTTTCACAGTAATAAAAACCTAGGACTATTGCCTGGGATCGAGAATACACACTTGTTCATTACTGTATGAAGAAGGGAGTCTGGTCACAGTGAATCTGAGGTCAGATGTGCGTGACTGACAGGTGGATTCACCAATCAGGGACACACATGGTCTGTATCAAAACAAATATGGCTGCTTATGAGGAAAAAAGAAAGCAAAAAATATATCACAGGGGACTGAAAAATGGAATCAAACTGAATCAATAAACAAAGCACTCAACTCTGTGACTCTCAGGTGACAGAAATGTCATTTTATTCAGTCAATCAAACTTTATTTGTATAGCACTTTTCATACATTTGAAATGGAGCAAAAAGTGCTTCACCTGCAGCAGAAACTTGACAATGATAAAAATAACAGCCATATATGGGTCAATGACGTGACGTTGTCCAACTGCAATTTCCTCAGCTCAACGGGTTAAAATTTCAAAATAATTCATCACATTTCTGTAGCACCTCTGTGGAACCAAATAATTTTTTTTCAGAAAACATTAGTTATATTAGTTATTCTGCATGTTTTTGTACTTAAACTGTTAAAATGTCATGTGGTGCAACCGTGCATCATGTGGTGCGACTAATAACAGCAGGAATTCTATGGCTGGAGTTTGAATAACAGACAAAGTCGACTTGGGTGAATGGGATTTTTTAGGCATTTTTCTTCATTTGATGCATTTTCTAGGGCAGTAGTTTGTTCATTAAACACAAGCAGGCGACTGTCATATTGGACAGCAAAAGAAAATATCAATATGCACTAAAAATCAAAAGAAATGCCAACAGCTTGTTTCTACACACTTCATATTACTCACAACTTAGATTAATCCCAACCATGTTTTAGAAAATAAAGCTATTTTAAGGTTATTCTCAGTTGCACCACATGACATTTTACACTAAAAATGCCTCATATAAATGTTAAACATAGATTTATGCACCTGACACTGTGAATATTTGAAAAAGTTTAATAGAACTATTTTTTTTTTGTGCCTGTTGAAAATTCTTATATGTCACTGACCCATATATATACTGTACATCAATTTAGACAGACATATAAAGCTCCTAAAGGTTATAGTAAAATAAATAATTAAAAACAGAGAGCTAAAATTAGATGAAGACTAAGTAAAATAATAATACTAATTTAATTCAAAGCAAATGTCACAATAATAATTTTATGGATGAAAAATGAAATTAGTTTTAATTAAAAGTAAAATGAAAAAGATAGATTTTGAGTTTACTTTTTAAAAAAATGAACCGTCACAGCAGTCCTCAGATCCTCAGGTAGACTGTTCTGCAGACGGGGACTATATAAACTGAATGTCACCTCACCGTGAGTTTTAGTTTAAATTCGTGGCACAGTTAAAAGAAGACAACCTGAGGACCTGAGAGTCAGAGAGGGCTCATATGATAAAAGCAGATCAGATAAGTAAATATGACTAAGGCCGTGAAGAGCTTCATAAACCAATAAAAGAACTTGAAAATCTATCCTGAAGCTCACAGGAAACCTCAGTGCTGGTGTGACGTGATATCAGTTTGATGGGTGTCTGTGTGATCCCTCAAAAGAAAAATCCTGTAGAATAGATTTTTTTTTCTTTACCCAATATAATCTGTGACTAATGAGCTGCTTTGTTTCACATATATCACTGACATAAAGCAAATCTTGTTTGCTTCTGGCTCGAGATGAGATGGAACGTGTAGGAACCAGACTGATATTTAATAATAATAATAATGCATCAGTTTTATATAGCGCTTTTCTGGACACTCAAAGACGCTTTACAGAGCATTATTCATTCACTCCATACCCGGTGGTGGTAAGCTACTATTGTAGCTACAGCTGCCCTGGGGCAGACTGACGGAAGTGAGGCTGCCAATCTGCGTCTTCGGCCCCTCCGACCACCACCAACACTCATGCACACACCACTTTCATACTAGGCAATGTGAGTGATGTGCCTTGCCTAAGGACACAACGACAGTTTTTGTGACTGGCGCCCCCCTGTGGCACCTGGTATTCCCAGTGGTCTCCCATCCAAGTACTAACCAGGCCCGGCCCTGCTTATCTTCTGAGATCTGACGGGTTCAGGCTTTGACAAGCCGGTATGGCCACATTGCATTATATTTATATAATGCAATTTTTTTATTTGGCGCCTTTCTGGACACCCAAGGTCACCTTACAACAACAGCTATAGTGTTTTTTCAGACACATGTCCTCAAAAACACTTTACAGAGCATTATTAACAGTTTTATAGTCTGGATTTGTCAGGTAATAGAGATTTACAATCAATAAGACATAAAATGATATAATTTGTATGGGAAAAAAGTCTTCCAAATGTAATATATAACACAGTACAATCAGCATGCACCCGCCAATGAAACTACTCCACATCACATTCACTATTTTTATGTTTTTGTATATTTATTAGGGCTGTACAAAAAAAATGATTCAGTGATATATTGCAATACTTCATTTTGTGATTCTTGCATTGATTTAAAATGCATCCGAATCAATTTTTTAAAGTCATGAAAAAACCATTGTCAAGTTGCATTTACTGTTCTGAGGATTTAAAAATTTAACTAAATGTATTTCATTCAATTTCTTTGGTATGAATGTGCACTAGACCATAATGTCATACGTAATTATTGATAAATCACAATATATCGTCCAGTGTTTTAGTATTGGGATGTATTGTGATATGCTGAATCGTAACAGGGATATCGTGATATGTATCGTATCGCCAGATGAATGTCAACGCACACCCCTAATATTTATGGAAATTGTCGCGCAAAACATGGCACAGAACATGACATAGGCGTGTGGGCTGAGCATTCACACATGTTTATCACACAAACCCGGCATATTTAGTTTCTTCTCTCAAACTGAAAACATGGTGCAACTCCATACACCTTCACTAGAATCGTTTGGATCATTTCAGCCCTAGAATTGCCCATCTCCACTAAACTAACTTGAAATCTACTGCTACCTGATGTCACAAGGTGGAACGGAGCATTTTGAGCTTTGGAGACGTAGACAGACTAATAATAAAGTTACTCAAACGTGTGAATGAAACAAAACACAACTTCAGTTATGTATTTATGGAGGTAACAACATTATAACATGACTTAAAGCTAAAAAGAGTCAGAAACTTGTGTGTGTATGTGTGTGAATTTTTGAAAACCATCTCAAACCATTACTCAAAGATTTAAAGGAGTAAACCTACTCCATATTTACATAGAGCTGTTAATAATTCCCTCACAGCTGTTTGAAATTGACGATGAAAACATCTCTTATGTACAGGAACGTTTGACAGGCAAAAAGCACACAGCCCGGAGTGGATTCTCTTGGAAGTATGGTATGAAAGCACGGAAAATACGGATGCAAATTTCCCAGATAAAAGAGTCATTGGGCGGAGATTGACGGTTGAATGATGAAAACCCCAACACGTCGTGTCACGAGGCGCACAAAGAAGTGAGGGATTCAAACGGGGTAGGAGAGAGAACCAGGGCGCGATGAAAACACTTCTGGAGATGTCAGTCAGGAAGAACAAGGACCAGAGCTGGAACAACTTTGGAGCGAGAGGCCTGGAAGATGCAGAGGAAAGAAGAGGAATCATGAGTGTGGGTTTAGTTATTTAGAGACGCTGAAGGGAAATATTCTAATTCATGCAACTTCCAGTGTTCTGTTTTATTTTTAGAGTTGTGTACATGATGAATTAATATGGCTGATCCATCGTGTGTCATATATTGCTATTGCTGCTGTAACCTGAGGTGCTCTTAATATAAATCATGCGAAAACACAATATCAAAAGGCCACAGAGACCTTGCAGGATTATTCCACCAAATATTGATTTCTGAACTCTTCCGAAGTTAAAACATTAGTGTTGTGTTGTTTTAAAATGAATATGATCTTGTTTTCTTCGCATTATTTGAAGTCTAAACATTTAATCTTTTTTGTTATCTTGACCATTTGTCATTTTCTGCAAATAAATGCTCTAAATGATAATTTTTTGGGGGAAGTTAGGAGAAATGTCAGTAGTTTATAGAATTAAACACAGATGTTCATTTTAATCAAACACAAACCTATAGTAGTAGTAAAATCAGAGAAACGGATCATTTTGCAGTATTTTTTTTCCAGAGCTGTAAGTTCAAGGACGCGTTAAAAGACATTTTGCTACTACAATACTTGCACAGGAAGATGGATTCTCACAATATCAGTTCACAAACTCACGAGAATCCATCTTAGACTGTGTACGATATTGTGGAGAACTTAATTCACAGTGATACACATATTAATCTAAATACAGCATAAAAATAACATGGTGATCTAAATATATTATGTGTTAGCCTATAGAAGTAAAATATACTCTCTTTAAATAATATTTGGAAAACAGGCCACATTAGTTTTGATTTTGGTTGTTTCTTCCACAAAAATCTCCTGTAAATAGACTCTTGCTCACCATCCAAGATTGTGACCTAAACAAATTCTAGACCATGAACACAACTTATTACCCCCACTCACTGTTTGCCTATTTTCCCCTAAAATTTTGCTCTTGTCTCTGACCCGCCGTCATCTGTGTCCTCAAATGTCCTGGGAAATTTGCTCTTGAATTTAACAGCGAATCTGCACCTATTTTCAAACTCCCCTTTCTCTCTCTCTCTTTCTTTTCATTGTTCCTGGTTCTGAAAAAGGAGGGAGCGAGTGGACGGAGGGTCTCGGGGGAGCGGGGGCTAAAGGCATACACGGGAGATGGGAAGACAAAGAGCATCAAACGTGCCCGGAGAAAGAGAGAAAGCAGAAAGAGGAGTGAACATGACAGCGGCAGCGCACTCATCTCCAGGTGTCTCCGGGCTGTCACTCAACTCAGGGAACCGGCCGGGCGAGGACCTGCATCGCAATCAGGGCAGAGGAGAGACAGAGAGATGGAGAGAGGAGAGGAGAGGAAAAAAGTGAAAGATGTAGAAAGATGAAGAAAAGAGGAAGAGAGGGGGAGAGGGGGGGAAAGACAAAAAGTGAGAGCTATAGTAAGATGAAGAGCGAAGGACGGAAGGGGGAGGAAAAAGAAAAAAAGGAGATAGAGGAAGATGGAGAGGGGATGAAAAAGAAAAAGAGAGAGATAGAGAAAGTTGGAGAGGGAGGGAAATTAACAAAAAGAAGGCTATAAAAAGATGGAGAGAGGGAGGGCGAAAGGGGAGAGAAAAAGTGAGAAATATAGAAATATGGAGAGAGGAGGGAAGGTGGGGAGAGGGGAGGAAAAAATTCGAGATATAAAAAGATGGAGAGAAGAGGGAGAAAAAGAGAGATAGTTAAAGAAATGGGCTAGAAAAAGAAAAAGCGGAAGGAAGAAACAGAAACCATAGAAAGTATACAGAATATTGACTTAACATTGTCACCTTGAGGAGTAGAAAAGAATATAGAGAAAAGAGAGAGACACACAAAGAGTGAGAGAGAAACAGAGAAAAAACGAGAGAGACACACACAAAAAGAGACAAATACAGTTAGGAAGAGACAGAGAGAAAGACAAAAAAAAACGAGAGAGACACACACAAAGAGAGACACACACAGTTAGAAAGAGACAGAGAAAAAAACGAGACACAGAGAGACAGAGACAGAGAGAAAGTGAGAGAAAAAAATGACAGAGACACAGAGACAGAGAGTGAGAGAAACAGAGAAAAATTGAGAGAGACACACACAAAGAGAGACGCAGAGAGGGAGACAGAAAAAAACGAGAGAGAGAGACACAAAGAGAGACGCAGAGGGAGACAAAGAAAAAAAACAAGAGAGAGACACACGCAGAGAAAGAGAGTGAAACAGAAAAAATTTTAGACACACACACAAAGAAAGAAAAAGACAGAGAGAGACAAAGAGAAAAAAGGATAGATATACACATAACGAGAGACACACGCAAAGAGAAAGAGAGAGAAAGAGAAAAAATAACAGATACACACAAAGAAACACACAGAAATAATGAGACAAATAGAGACAGAGGAAAAAACGAGAGAAAGAGAGAGAAAAAATTAGAGACATATAAAGGGAGAGACACAGCGAGAGAGACAGAGAGAGAGAAAGACAAAAAATACGAGCAACACACAAAGAGACGGAGCGTGAGAAACAGAGAAAAAACGAGACACACAAAGAGAGAAAGAGGCAGATAGAGACAAAGACAGAAAAAACAGAGAGACACACACAGATAGAAAGAGAAAAAAACAAGAGCGAGACAGAGAGAAAGAGACAGAAAAAACAAGAGAGAAACACAGAGAGCAAGAGACAGAGTGAAAGATAGAGAAAGAGGGTGAGAGACAAAGAGAGAGACAGAGGGAGAGAGAGATGAGAGAAAGAGGAAGGCCAGATCAGACTGGGTTAATGATGTGACCATGAAAAGATGTTACCTTCCCGACAGAACAGTGGACGGCGGGAGAAGGGAGAGAGGGTCATTACGGGTGGAGAGAGAGAACGAACTCGGACACTCTGTCAGTCGCATGCTAATGTGCGCCGGCGCTAATGGCTAATTACTCAAAAATACACTCTGTTCATTTGCCTGTCGGAAAGAGGGTTTGAGTCAGATCAGGGAGATTATTTTTTGGTGCTCAAAGGTGTCAAAGGAAGTCAGGATATTGTGAAAATCAGTGGTGGATGAAGTATTCAGTTTAGTTACTTAAGGTAAAATGTTAGTTAAGTAAAAGTCGTCGATTACTTGAAAAAGTCGACATAAGTAAAAGTATTTATGTACCTGTTTAAAAATGTACTTTAAGAGTAAAAAGCAAAAGCATTTCACCTATTTCAAGGGTTGATAATTTGTTAAAATGTTGTGAGATTGATGAAAAAAATTAACAGTAGGGATACAAATCAATCTATACCTTTTTCTTATGAATTTATTACTGTTGGAGAAGAAATGGAGAAGGAAGTACAGTTATCTGCTTTCAAATGTAATGAAGTAATTGTGAAAAGTATCCACTTCATAAAGACAGATACCAAAATAAGGATACCCTTTATTACTTGTACTTTGTTACTTTCACCCACTGGTTAAAATGGCCCGTTGCATTGGATTGTATGAAATCATATAATTCACAATTTGTGGCCATCTCCCTGACTGCATGTAGCCTACCAGATGTGAAGCAACAATAATATAGTTTATTTATTTACTTATTTTGGGCAAGTAAAACTATTTTCTTTCAGAGTGGAACATAATAACAACAATGTTGACGTCAATGCAGTCGTATCAACAAAAACAAAAATAAAAGGATAAGCAGGTAATATGCACGGTTAATTTCACTTTTGCCCAAAAAAAAAAGAGTGGGAAGAAGGAAATGTTAATTTCCAGTTCTCCTCCCACGGAAATACAATCAGTGTAGCCTAAATGTTACTGTCGCTGTATCTCTGAAATCCCCAAATCCCAAAAGTATGCTAGAAATCAGTCAGTAACACGCTACACTGCAAATTTCTATGATCTGGCCAAGATTTGAAAAATTATATCCAGGTTTTCATCTTGTTTTCAGATTTATTGTCGATTTACTAGTTCTGAATTGGATTAATTCCAGCCTAGAGGTTGTTTATTTTAAGATAACTTGTCAAGGAAAATTTTGCTGCATTGACAGATAATTTCACTACTTTTAAGTAATTTTCTGATAGATGTATGTTTATATCTTAAATTTTGGCCAAGCTTTTATGCAGTTTGGCTAGAGCATTAATATGACTGCTGTTATGACCAAATTGGCACATGCTGATGTTTGTGCAGAAATGCGGTAATACAAAAACAGACAAACTTCATCTATGCGATATTGATCTCTGTAGCCGACATCTTAAGTATGAGCCGACAGTTTCTGAACACAATGTTGCAGCGGCTATAAAATCAAGAGAGGTATGACCTCCAGCCACAGACCGTGGCTGCTGCTAAACCCCACAGAAGAGCGGATGTCAATACTTTGCAGCAACACTAGGTTTTCAGAGCGCAAAGGTTATATTACTGTTGTTGCACTTTTAATGTGATCTGAGATGAGAAATACCAGCCTTCTATATCATTACTGTTTATAGGCCTCCATATAGAAAAAAAAAGTTTGTTCCAGTGTTGTTCGACTGCAGTGGGGGTTTAAATTGGGCAGGCTGGAAGTTGATTGGACAGGAGGAGGTAAGGTGAGTAGCACGGAGGAATATTTGGAGTGAACTGGTGCAGGCTGAGAAGCTGTGAGGTAAACGGGAATGAAGTTAGGTCTTCCACTCTGAATTTAACTCCAGATCTGTGTAATGCCTCAGTGTTCCAGATAGGTTCCACAGTGCTCCATGGACGTATACTAGTCTATGTGCTCTTATACTTGTTCTGAGACAGCTCAAGATCATTCTAAAGCTGTTCAGGAAAGGTTCATTTCTGCTCTGTGACTTCTTTCAATATCGATACAGACTCAAATGAGTATCTAGTTTCGACACTAGGTTTAGTATCGATTGGTATCTGACTTTCCACTACTTTTGACAACCATAACACAAGGCTAGCTGACTTGGCGTAATAAATTTGCACGGTGATTAAAATGTCTTTCTATAAATACATGTTGTGAGACTTGCTTTGCCCCCACAATTGAAATTAAACTGCTGTTGAACTACGGCTGCAGCGCATTAAAATGCTGGATTAATATCGTAAATATAGCCAACATGATTGATGCAAATTGCCAAAAATGGTGAAATCAGGCGCCAATAACAACAACAAAACACACCTCGCTCTCTCTCGCTATCCCTGTGAAGTTATTATAATTCATTTTCGCCGATCATTAAAGTGTTTTGCCATTTTAAAGAGCTATTGATGTCCATTAGTGGGAATATAACAGAAATGTGGTTGTGAATTCTTGACCTTTCTCCCGCTTATTGGCCCATGAGCTTTATCAATACCTCAACAGGAGCCGAGCGCAGACTTTATCGGCGTGTTCGGGTGCTCTACACAAGCCATTAGCCTCTTTATTTGCAAATGACTAAAGATTAAAAGTCACAGCATCATCACAGCACCCGGCCCGTACCTACTGATCAAAGAATACAATTGGATTTCCCACGTTTAATGATAATAATTAGCTCCGTTCAAAAGCAAATAATCAATTAGCGATTTCAACTGGGCTGTTTCTGCATCTGGTTGACGGACACAAAAGTCGCCAATGTGAATGGTGTAGGAGATAGACTACAGATTGTAAAAAGAAGCGAACTTCAGCCAAATGAAGCTCAACGGGGCTAGCAGTTACAGGGGCGCAGAGAGCTGATTTCCAAGTATCGTAGCAACTAAAGAGCCAATCTGGAACGAGATTTTTGAAGGTAATAGGCCTTCCCTTGGTTTAGCAATGCTGTAAAATTTACAGCTGTTTCATTTACAGTGTAAATGAAACCTGTTACGAAAGTTATCAGGAGTGACCTCGGTGAAAGAAGGCGCCTGATTTGTCTCTTCTTAATGTTTATGTCTTTATTTATGGGGGGAAAAAAGCGAAATAAAAACAGGAGGATCATGTAGAATGGGTTAATCAGAACATTTTAAGACCAAAATGACGAGCCTGACAGCCACAGTTACAGAGAGCAAGGCGATAGTTTTTCAGTACAAAGTGAACTGGAGCTGGAGTCCATTGAGGCAGAAGGATGCCCATGCTCACTTCTTTTTCCAACCTGATCAGCTCCTCCAAATCCGAGGCCATGGTTCTTGAAAGGAAAAAGGTGGATTGCCCTCTGTGGGGGAGTCCCTGCCTCAAGTGGTGAAGTTCAAGTATCTCGGATTCTTGTTCTGGAGTGAGGGGAGGAGGGAGCGTGAGGTTGACAGGCGGATCGGTGCAGGGTCGGCAGTGATGTGCTCGCTGTATCAGAACGTTGTGGTTAAAATGGAGCTGAGTTGAAAGGTAAAGCTCTCGATTTACCTCAGTCTACGTTCCTACCCTCACCTATGGTCATGAGCTTTGGGTAATGACCAAAAGAACGAGATCGTGGATACAAGCGGCATAAATGAGTTTCCTCCGCAGAGTGGCCGGGCGCTCCCTTACAGATAGGATGAGGAGCTCAGTCACACAGGAGGAGCTCGGAGTAGAGCTGCTGCTCCTCCATGTTGAGAGGAGCAGCTGAGGTGGCTCGGGCATCTATGCCGGATGCCTCCTGGACCCTGTGGAGGTGTTTCAGGCATGTCCCATGAGGCCATGAGGAAGACCGAGGACATGGGAATGCTTTGTGGTCCTCTGGAGGAGCTGGAGGAAGTGTCCGGGGTGAAGGAAGTTTGGGAGTTCCTGGTTAGACTGCTGCCCCCATGACCCAGCCCCGGATAAGAAAATGGATGGATGGTTAGCAAGTTACAGCATGTTCATTTATATAAACAGTCTATGATTTACAAAAAACAAAACAAAACCGACAACATCAAACAGTTTAGCCAGTTTTTGTTTTCAATGTTTTTAAGGATTGAAAATAATCTCGTCATTCAGCTATTGGTTACCACATAGCTGGTTAGCCTCAGTTCTATGTAGAAGTGAATGGGGAATTACATCTGGAACAGCTGTACTAGTACTATGACAACTAAGACTGTAGCTGTAGCTGTTCTAAATATTAATAAAAGTGGCTAATGATTGGATCCAACCACATCGCTGGTACTTCTTTCAAACTCAAACATTGTGGCTCACGACGTGTCAACAGTCTAATCAGCAGTCGAGGGTAGGGGAGACTGGGGATGGTTGTCACACGTCTTGATTGTCACACTTGCTATATCCTAGATTGATGATGAAACTGGATCAAAATTCAATATATTTTAGTTAATATATTTTAGTAAAAAGTTGTGGTGAGAGGACATAGTGGAAACACGCTAAAATTATATATATCACCTTAACCAACTTCCCTCCCTGTATCTTATTCTGTTCCAAAGCTATTGATCTACAGATTCATATTGTTGTTTAGCCAATATTAATGAAAACTTGATTAAATCTGTGTTTTTTAATAGCCACTTGTGTTTTTCTTGACATTCTCATTACTCTGATTCACCAAATGAGTTGTATTGCAGATATCAATCACGTGAGTCATGTTTTCCCATTAAGATTGGAACAGCCTCATGGGGTGTACATCTATTTCGTGGTCAATAACTTTTAAACAGAATAAAAGAGAGGCTTGTAGGAACACAGTTTTGTCATGCAAGATGGAAGTTTTAAGGTATATGTTTTTTTTTTGGAGAACTTCAGATAAATAAAATACGTACCTTTGATGGTTTGTAATGTTCTATTTTTTTTAACAGTGCAATAGAAGTATAGTTAAAGTACGCTAGACTACTATACTCCGGTTTTGAAATGACACTTTTTTTAATGAAACTGAGTGAAAATTAAACAGCAAATTAGTGAAATCGTGGCGCAAACCGCAAAAGTGCAAAAATAAAGGAAGTTTTTAATGGTATTTTGAATGTTTTTTTCCAATTTCTGTTTGAGCATAATTGTACTACTGCCCAATATTTATCATAATACTTCCTGTTGCTCAAATAAATGAACTGAACTGAGCTTTTACCACAAAATGTCCCAAAGACACAATAAAGTGAC
Organism: Odontamblyopus lacepedii; assembly: GCA_034769755.1. Taxonomy (NCBI): domain Eukaryota; kingdom Metazoa; phylum Chordata; class Actinopteri; order Gobiiformes; family Gobiidae; genus Odontamblyopus; species Odontamblyopus lacepedii. The sequence goes on from CM068350.1 coordinate 10,053,300, forward strand.
TTGAATCCACTGTCATTGCGCTCAGATAGACGGTATATTATCAGATTTAGTCGGGCCTCTTGCAGCCACAGAAACAAACGATATTTTCTGGAGTGGTGATGGTTTTAAGAGCAGCAGATTTAGACTGACCTTGCTCGGAGCGCTTTGGACTTAGGACTGTGCAACATTCATCTCAGGAGACAACGTAACACTAAACCTCACCTGCATTAAAGGGCCCGTACCAGCTTTGAATGTGTTCTTGTCGAGATGACCGCTCTTTCGTTGTGCAGTAAAAGCTGCTAAATAAGAAAAAAAAAACATTAAGACTGTAAAATGTAGTCTACTTATTACGGGTAATAATCAGTCATGGAAAGAGTACTGAATATTTGTACTACAGTTATATGGCTAATAACATGAACATATTTACAAGTACAATTACTACTGCCACAAGTGTACTTAATTAAAAGTAAAAAGTACATATGGAAGATACTAATCAGAGCACTATTTACTAACACTTTTTAAATGTAGTTAATATGATTAGCTCGCCTCCTCTCCAGCGAATCACAGCTCACTTCTACCCCGCCTCAGTTTCCCAGAAGTCTATTTGTAGCAGCCTATCCCAGCAACCCAGTTTGTCCTAAATAACTCGACCCCATCCTCCCAACCCCTATCCGTTCGCTTCCAGACATAAGACGCCTACGAGGGGGGTCCCGTCTTGCTGGGCCATGTGAAGATTGAGACTGAACCCCCATCCTGAGTCTCAACCCAGCCGACCCACTTCCTCTCAATATAAAAAATGCTTTTCGCTTCGCACATGGCGTGGTCCTTGCTAGTGAAAGGGCCCTTATTACACTATTTTGACGTATCCTCACCACACCTGGAGTTGTCTTTTATTTCATTCACAAATGTTTAACAGTTCTCTCAACCTGAAAACACTGAATGTGGCCATGATCAGCTTGTGCCACTCAGACCAATTAAAAAGAAGAATATTCTGATCCAAAAACAATATTCTCGTTTTTTATACCAGGGGTCTTCAATCTGTACCTCGGGAGCGACCAGTAGCTCTCCACCCCCTTCCAAGTAGCTCGCCAAGGGATTTCAGAATTATACCATTGTGCTATAACTAAAATTTGGTTAATTACATGCCTATTACCATTGTACAAGCTTGTGCACTAATAACAATCAGTGGTTTATGTTTTATAGGTATTTAACTGTATCGCAAGGCTCACTCTCTTTCTTATAATAGTCTTAATTTCTGGCACCCACTACAATGAGTAATTCTCTGACATTTTTGTTTTGTAAAAGGAGCTCACCAGAGATAAAAGGTTGGTGACCCCTGTTTTATACAGTAATCTACTTTTACGGAAAGCCCTCGCACATTCCTGCATCACGGTTGGGGTCTCTGGTCACTAGGGGGCACTTCCCTCTCCATCAGTGCACTTACGATCGTCTACATCTTACATCTTACAATGAGATCTGCAGCCTATTCTGACATCCCTTCATTAGACGTGCCGGTATTATGACACTTTTTACACATCATATATATCGTATTTTTCTGACTATAAGTCGCTCCGGCCAAAACATGTATAAGTCGCATTTTTTGGGGCAAATTTATTTAATAAAATCAGAGACCAAGAACCAACATTTCATCTTGAAAAGGAAGTTATAGAAGTTATAGTTATAAAAACAACCCAATAGAGAAGAGTCCATGTATCATTCATTCGTTCATTTTTCAATATAAAACCAAAAATAAGAAAATGAAAAAACAACTCTTTTCTTTATTATTTGTCTCTAAAACGGATGATTTGTTTTTTCATTTTTGATTCATATATACGATTCATATATTTGGTCTATGGGCTGTCAGTGTGAAAAATGTAATATATAAGTCACAGGACCACCCAAACCCTGAAAAAAGTGTGACTTATAGTCCGAAAAATACAGTATATATATTTTTTTTTGAGAGTCTACCCAGGCGTGTCTCTCACTGTTCTTCAGTGTTCTTAATCTCAACTATCAAGTCACACACAAAACCGACACGCACAGTAGCCAACTTCATAATGAGGAATATTTGTAGTCCATGCTCTCCCTCCATGCACACCCACCTTACGCACATTGCCTACGAGCTGTCGTGCAATGAAACAGCAGCCTACCTTTATCTTGTACTCGTTTTTCCACCTCCTGTTCTTTATCCAAAGCTGAGCATCTGACGGCTCGTTTTCCCTTTTCCATACTCATGCCTTGTCCACCTTTTACCGATGTCAGTTTGGGAATATCAACATGCATGCCTTAACATAACTCACAACAACGTAAACTACACTGTGTTGTGCAGACTCGCTTAGGGGAAAAAAAATTGTGTTACATACCGTATAGTCTTGGATTCACACAATTATGAATGACGTTTGTTTTATTCCTAGTGTGATTTACTCAGCTAACTTGTGGCATAATTGGCTATTAGTTATGGAGAAGGCCAAAATACTCCTCCTTGCCCTTCTGCCACAAGACGCTCGAGCGCAGCACAGTGCACTTCAAAACAGCCCCCCATGAAGGCTGTCCTTTTTTTAAATGCATGATTGTTTCCCACGGTTATCAGTTAGGACTTTTCCCACTGTCTGATATCCTCTGTGGCCGAAGTATTCTCTGATCAAGTGATATATGGGAGCGCAATGTATGATAGGCTATTACATTAATATTATTGTCGGAAAAGTAGAATGTTTGAAAAATAAAGTGCCACTACTACAACAATGAAAAAATAAAAGTCGAAGTAATGGGATGCTTGAAAAATAATGTTTATGCTGCTACTCCATCAATTAGAAGTCAATGTTTAAATAGCGACATGCCGGAATAGCAGCATGTAACCCTTACAATACTAAGAGGCTCTTTGCCAGCTTCTCGTGCTCAGGATAAAAAAGCTTACCTAAAGACCACCACACACTACAGGAGAATTTGGGCTGAGATTTTTTTCTCCCTGAATTCGAGGACCCGACTTTTTGTCAACGTGTGCAATGATTGAAGCTGCTGTGCTCCTCATGTGTCACTGTCAGATCGTAACCACCAAACATCAACAACGCTATGGCAACAGCTGATAAAACAGAGCATCAGGAGCAGAGGAGTGACGGACACAGAGACGCAACATACAAACTCGGGATATAGTGAAAATAAAGACTTTGCTACTCACCTCTCGTAAAGTGGTACATTTGAAGTGCGGCATCTCATCCACATTATCCACAGAACTTGTCCTCCGCAAATAATGACCCCAGTCCACAAAACCTTGCTGTTAATCCAGTTTGAGGTGTTCTTTAAAAGTAAAAAGACAGTTTCCTCACATGTGTCTGTTTACATCCACAGAGAGTGCACTGAAACTGCAGATTAGCGACCGAGACTCCACTTCCTGTGCACTTTATCACCAATCTTTTGTGCTTCAAAAATCCTGTATCTGAAATATTGCACCACATTTCACAAATAATAATAACACAGTTTTGACTTGTATCTAAACTAGAAGTGCAGAGCTCTGATCGTTGAACACTTAAGAGTCTCAAAACAACGTGTTTCACTCTAGACATTCTGACATGATCACGCTCACAACTTTGTATACTGCGCTCACAACTTTGTATCCTGTGGTCCGCAGACATATCCCACTTAAGTTTTTGCAAGTGGAGATTTTAAGTGTCATAAGATTTTCCTCATGTCTGTAGTGTGCGCTTTTTGTCGCATGTTTAAAAAATGTTTAAGAGCAAAAGCATATGCAGTGTGTAGTGGCCTTTAGTTATGAAAAGAAAATCTGTTGGATCACAATTGAACAAGCATGCTTAGTAACACTAGAAATACAAAACTAAATTAATGCAAATTGCTTTGTTTTAAATCAGTGCAGGATTTTTGTTTATACCTAAATGTTCAAAGTTACATACTGTATAATCTGTGTTCCCACTATGCCTACATTTTTTGTAAATAAAACTTCTGTTACCTTAAATTAAGCACCTATCACAAGTGTAAAATCTGTCCTTTAACCTGTTCCATAAACTCTCCTTTCAGTTGGAATTCTGATCTCTATTGTCAGTTTTGGTGAAGTATTAAAAAGTCCAAATGGCCCTTGAAACGCCACAGTTTTAGCGTTATTGACAGAACAAATTACCAAATTGACACTGATGGAGAAATTAGAAAATTAATGTTCACCACTTTCTCTTGGAGGCTGGAGCTATTAGTCAGTGCTTCGCCCCAAATCGACTTCACTCATTCCTGACAGTAAGAAATGTGAACTTAGTCAAGCGCGATGTTATTCCCCTCCTCAGCCGCCTACGCGTGCTTAAGCTATACTTTTTATTTGTGCGTTTAAGAGATTTAAAACGGATGAAAAGGGTGCATAAAATGGTACGCATCCGGTTCGTAATCTCCAGCTCGGTGGAGGGGGAAGACGAATTACGAGCTGTCAGATATTGCTGAAAGAAATGGGGGAATGGTGGACTTTGAGCATGACGTCTCTCTCCTCTTTAAGGTGGTCACAAAAACATTATCGCCGCTCCATTTACCACGGCCAAGGTCACTCCTCTTTAGTTAAACAGAAGGAAAGCGGAACCTATATTTTTATGGGATACGGCGATAAGGTAAGAATACAAAATGGATGTCACGGTTGCAGGCAGGTTTTTCCCCCGTCAGATCTCAATGTCATCAACACGGAGTAGATGGGAAAGGTTTCGTAGAAGGGACTTAATCATCCGCAAGAGGTGAGTCGTGTAGCCGAAAACTGTACACAAGTAAGACTAATGTAAGTTCAAAAGAATATTATTCAAGCACAAGTACAATGTAGTGAAGAAATTAGTCAAGTCAAGCTAGTCACCTTGCAAAACGTTTATGTAACATTACGTAACGCATACAAATATAAGAAAATACTTTAATTTTGTTCAAATTAAGTATCAGACAAAATGTGTGTGTGTGTTTTTTTATTTTTCTTTACAGATTGCTTCTTGATGGGCATAAAACTATAATTCATATATATAATTTTTTTATTCATGAAAGATAAATACAAAATAATTGTTTCATACATCAATGTGAATGAAAAGGAGCAGAAAGAAGTATAGACGTGTAATAGCTACCCCATTTTAACACTTCAACAGTTCTATCAACATTCCTAAGCAACTTATTTATATCTATATATTTATATCTAGTTAAAATCCATCATACACACATAAAAACCCGATTTGGGACTTTAGAGAGACATGTGACCCAAATTTGGTCACACTTTGCGATTCTGACTCAGCTGCACTCCTCGTCTGTGGCGTCACTGTGAGTTTTGTGATGCTCTGTCAGATCATAATCACAAAACATCAGCAGTACTGCACTCCACTACTGCACAGACTGAGTGACAGACCCAGAGGTGCAGGATGGAAGTCTTCAGCATACGGGCACTTTGCTGTTGCGTCCTTTCCTTATTCAGTCCATTTCATTCAGTGGTGGTAGATACAAATTGTCAGATCTTCACCTTTTGGCATTAAGTATATAGAAGCAGCATCAGGACCACAGGAAAACTCTCTTTCTCACAGGTAAATCCGGATCTTATAGAATAAAAGCTCATTCATCCACTTAATCACTAGTTTCCAAATGATTAATCAATGATGTAATGTAGTTTAGATCCCCAATCCAGGAGCTTACCTTCTCTAGTAGCCGCGTTTTCCCCAGATGCTTCACAGAAGGGAAGATGCTTGAGAAATTATTTAATGACAACTCTAATACATGTAAATATGATTTATTTCACAGATAATAGAGTCAGCCAATTAACAGACAGTTTAAGTCTGGATCCTCTTAAAAGCCCAATGCAAGAAAGACCCAGAAGAACGTCTCAGGGTTATATTTATAATATCCTATACTAGGACATCCCACTCTTGACCATATGGAATTTCTCAAACATGGTTTGACAGAACACTTCTCAATATATTACCTGACAATGATTAATTGTCACCATTGTACCATTTACCAAATGTCTTTGGAATGCAGTGCCTCCCAAACTCTGACCCTTTTAGGCTCCAAACTAGTAGTCCCAGACTGAAGGCCCCAAACATAACAAACAAACTATCCTAGGAAAGTCCATATATAGTAACAGTATGTGAAGTATAATACAATAGTATAACAGATACCACAGTAAATATGTAGGGCTGCAGATATCGATAGTAATTGAGAAATCTATTAATAATTTACTTTGGTTGATGAAGTAATCTATATATTTACCTTTCATAAAATATACAAAACAGAAACATTTCACTTAGACGATAGACCAGATCAGAATGTCCCTAGAATATGTATCACCTATTTACTTGTTAACAAAATGTCTTGTGAACAGGCCGCATTAAAACTGAGCTACAGTTAGTTTTTATGAATAGTGTTAGTCTTGTGGTGTTGTGTTTTGAGCTGAGTTGTGTCTACAGCACTGAGGTTCAGCCATTTTGCCGCACTAGCTCCGTGTGAGTTCACGTTAGCCTGTGTGTGGTGAATTAATAAATCTACTTTATTTATTTGTCAGTTTGGACACCCTGAATTAAAAACTGTATTAAACAAATGCACAAATGCCCAGCTAACTTTCACCTGCAGTCTTTTGGCAAAACAAGTACAGCATACAATAGGACATGAGTTATTATATATTATCTTTTGGACCCCAAAAACACGTCCAGGAGGAATTTCTAAATTACTCCAAGATGTCCGGGAGGATTTTGACTATCAGTCAACTTTGTGTGGAACTCTTTTCTTAGTTTTGGTCACAATCTTGATCAGATACAGTTATAAATCTATAATAAGATCTTATTATACTTCCATAAATACAATCACAGGTGAGTCTCCAGCATCATGCGCCTAAACTCCGCCTTCCTCCTCTTCCCTCCTGTGCGCTCTCACAGCGAGGGGACAGACTGCACCTTTGATCAGAAAATGCACCTACATTTATAAAGCGTATTACAATGGACTCTACATCACGTGATGAAGACTGACAGGGATGCCATGTTGGCAGTGGTGAATTAGCGGTAATGAATGGCACAAGTCGCTTTTGGAGTCACTGTCAATGTAATAAACACACAAAAGGCATTGATTTAACTTCAACTTTCATTTGTGATTTTATTTTCTACAATCCACATTTCTAAACAGTCAAACATATGAACAGTGTTTAGCAAACAACATTTGGGATTGTTTCTCTTCAGTCTCTGTCTGCCTCATTAATGCAATATTTAATGACAATTTAATGGACAATATTTCTACTGTCAGTGTTGAGCTTTGTCAATGCTTTGTTTGATAATGTTACATCCTGGTGCGCAACAGTCATACACAATCTCTGAAACTCACATCAAGTTTGTTCATTGCAGACCATGCTGTTAGTTTCTATGGGAATTCTCAGCTGGGACCACTCCCAGTGTGAGGTTTGGAAGTGCATGCTGGAATGTGACCATAACGGCAGCAGCTCTATTGGCTAGTGTGGAGAAGTTATATGTCATAACGGTCACAAACTCTACATCACTTTTTTTGATGAAAATGTATCTCATATTAACAGAAAAATATGTTCTTAAATCACAGCTGAATCACACTGTACATCTTCTTCTGATAAATATTCCAGGATCAATGTGTTGAGACACCCTGATAAAGGCTTAAGCCTGTAGGGTTCATTCTACTCCTTCTGAAGCACAGACTGAGCAGGGGACATGGAAACTGTCAGGAAATAAATATAGGCTACACTTGCTCACATGATTGAGCTATGGCTTAGTAGACCTGTAAAGTGGTATCAGATACAGTAAACTGCACACAGTTTGTCCAAATATCCGCTGGAGAGGACCCCTGAACCACTAGTACACATAACAGAACACATTTGCAGTATTGCAAACATCAACACAGATTGTGTCTATAAAGTGACTGGTTCCTCAAAGCTCTCAGGTCTGAAGGTGCTGCATGGCGACAGCTGTTGGCAACAGTGTCTGGAGAGAATTTTCCCATACTGCACCTGCCGGTGGGTTTTTTACTCTCTGGCACCAAGGATCGTGTGTTCATTGAGAGACTGAGGATGGGACAATATATTTGCTGATGTCTATGTTAGATTATGTTTCCATGTTTTTCACTGTGAAGCCCATTGGGGCAACTCTTGTTGTGATTCTGGGCTATATAAATACAATTGAATTGAATTGCTAATTACAAAGTACAAACATCAACAATCATCAGCCCTGAACCAGGTGTCCTCCTTCTTGATAACCCCAGTCTGCTCACCCCAGTGCACGGTGCTGAGAGGACACCGGGCTTTAGACAGCTTTATGGATCCAAATGCTTTCAGTGAGATCCCAGTGAGACTGTTGTGTAGAACTCCATTTAGAGCTGCACATGCCCATCTAATGAGAGCTAAGTTACCCTTTTTTAACTTCAGTCAAAGTACAAAATAAACCCACATTACCATCTCAGCCAACATTTAACTGAAGTCACATTTGGCATTCACATTTGGCACGTGCTCAGTAGCCCATCTCCTAACAAAGCCCATACTTGACTGCAGAGGCTGGCTGTCAGATCTACTAAATGAGGTTTTACTTTGGACACTTTTTAACTTTTTCTGCTGCTCCGACGAGACGTGGAGAGGGGCTGAATGCCGAATCTGGTTATCCTGATGGAGATTCAGACGGACAGGTGGAGACGCTACCCATCCTCTCATTTCATTTGTTTGACTCAATCATCGACGAACGAACGCGAACATGAAGAACATCACTGGCTTGACACTAACGCAATTCAGAGTAAAAGGAGATCATAGCTTTTATTGTGAAAGCGGGTGTTGATACTCTTTGATATTTGCGGCAGAAATAGATCAGGCTTTGGCTTGTCAGTTGTACTGAATAGTTGGCAAATGGGCTGAGGCACCACATATTGGAAGATGGTATAATTAGTCACTGCATCCCCTTACAATTGGATGGTTTTAGCTGGCGTTTTTGTCAAAATTTAGGTATTTTTATATTCTTGTCCCTGGAGAACTTCTATCTTCTATACAGTGTTATAAAGATTTTGTTGTTTTATGACACATTTTTTGTTTTTGTTTTAAAGCAGAACTAAGAAACATTTTTACCTAATTAAATGTGTCTAAAGCCCCTCTGATGGTTCCATATGACATTTTGGGGTGTTTGAAGGGTGCAATGGTAACCCCCTCTGCCTCTGGGCGGAAAAACCACACATGCAACTTGGCTCCTACTGACCCGGAACTCAGCTCTCAGGGTCTGTTCTGTTCTCACCAGAGCCAAACTGCTCTACAACACAGCTACACACAGCTAACCGAGCTAGCAACACACCCCGTGAGCCGCGGTGCCCCGTGAGCCGCGGTGCCCCGTGAGCCGCGGTGCCCCGTGAGCCGCGGTGCCCCGTGAGCCGCGGTGCCCCGTGAGCCGCGGTGCCCCGTGAGCCGCGGTGCCCCGTGAGCCGCGGTGCCCCGTGAGCCGCGGTGCCCCGTGAGCCGCGGTGCCCCGTGAGCCGCGGTGCCCCGTGAGCCGCGGTGCCCCGTGAGCCGAGCTCTCGGCGCTCGTACATACATTTTTACAAGAGCTTATGTATAAGATTGAAATCAATCACCATTACACAGAATAAAAAAACATTCCCCACCTGAGACATTGTGTTGGACACTGTTCACGACTTTGTGTAAACAAATGTGAGAGCAAAAAAACCCCAAAAAAACATGAGCGCGCAGATGAGCGGGGAGGGGAGGGGGTGAGGAGAGTATTTACGACAGTTCATTCTCACAAGAGACCTGTAGGGGGAGCTCTACCGCTGAAGTTACTTAGTTCTGCTTTAAAGGTGTATTGTGTAACCTTTTGGGTGGAGGGTCCATCACATGCTTTTTTTCAATGGATATATATATATATATATATATATATATATATATATATATATATATATATATATATATATATATATATATATATATATATATATATATATATATATATATATATATATATTATAGCATACCGTTTAGGAAATTAAAGAATATATTGAATGAAACTTGAATATATTGAATGAAACTTGAATATGGAATGAAAGTTTGAATATATGGAATAAAACCTGAATATATTGAATGAGCAACTTGAATATATGGAATGAAACTTGAATATATTGAATGAATGCTTGAATATATTGAATGGAACTTGAATATATGGAATGAAAGTTTGAATATATGGAATGAAACTTGAATATATTGAATGAGCAACTTGAATATATTGAATGAAACTTGAATATATTGAATGAGCAGCTTGAATATATGGAATGAAACTTGAATATATTGAATGAAACTTGAATATATTGAATGAATGCTTGAATATATTGAATGAAACTTGAATATATGGAATGAAAGTTTGAATATATGGAATGAAACCTGAATATATTGAATGAACGCTTGAATATATTGAATGAATGCTTGAATATATTGAATGAAACTTGAATATATGGAATGAAAGTTTGAATATATGGAATAAAACCTGAATATATTGAATGAACGCTTGAATATATGGAATGAAACTTGAATATATTGAATGAATGCTTGAATATATTGAATGAAACTTGAATATATTGAATGAATGCTTGAATATATTGAATGAAACTTGAATATATGGAATGAAAGTTTGAATATATGGAATGAAACTTGAATATATGGAATGAAAGTTTGAATATATGGAATGAAACTTGAATATATTGAATGAACGCTTGAATATATTGAATGAAACTTGTTTCTTTCATTTCGTAGCCTACCTACTACCATTGTCAGCATGAGCGAGTCTGCAAGAAATTTAGTTGCAGCAATAATAAATAACGAGGAAGCAAACAATGCCCTGGCGAATGCGTGTAGTTTTACGAGAAATACAAATTTTAACATATACCGCTCTACTGACAAAGAAATTCATTCCTTTTTTAATAGAGGTAGACATGTGAACCCCACAGGCCAGGTGTGTCAGTCAACCGTTTCAAGAAACATGCTGCGCCCTCAAAGGAGGAACCTGCAGCCCCAACCTACAATCTACGTCCATACACACGAAAGGGCCCAAGACACAAGAGGTAAGGAAATAATTTAATAGATTTTAATTGCGGTTGAGAAAAGTTTCTTAAGCCTAGCCCCTGGAGGTGTTTATACTGGACTGGGCTAGGCCAATAGTCCATGATAAATGACTGCAGGGGCTAGGCTTAAGTTGAAGCACCAGGTTAAACGGGGCTGTTGTGCGTACCGTCTCCACAATCGCATGCAATTAGGCTAAAACATGTTTAACATCTCAGATACCAGGGGAAAGTATCCTACAACCACAGAAACATACACTCAACTCTCACTACATGCACTGACATCTCTCATTAGACAGCTGGAATGGTTTGTCTCTTCTAAACCTTCTCCCTCTTTGAGTAAGATAATAGAAAAGTTGCTTGCTATTACTGTATAATTACCGCAAATTAGCGATTAGCATTACTGCTAAATAATCTTAGAAGGTTTAACATGTCTAATATTTCTGTTGTTCGTTGTTACTAATTAGAGTAAGCAGAAATGAAACTTTTCTCAACATAATTAAAATGTATTAAATTATTTCCTTACCTCTTGTGTCTTGGGCCCTTCGTGTGTATGGGACGTAGATTGTAGGTTGAGCTGCAGGTTCCTCCTTTGAGGCGCAGCATGTTTCTTGAAAGCGCAGTTAGACACACCTGGCCTGTAGACACATGTCCACCTCTATTAAAAGGAATGAATTTCTTCGTCCGTAGCGGTATATTAAAATTTGTATTTCTCGTAAAACTACGCGATTCGCCAGGAACGATTGCTTCTCGTTATTATTATTGCTGCAACAAAATTTCTTGCAGACTCGCTCATGCTGACAATGTAGGTAGTAACTCTGAAATGAAAAACAAATAATCAGTGCATGATGACATCGTTTTCAGGTTTCATTCCAATATATTCAAGCATTCATTCAATATATTCAAGCGTTCATTCAATATATTCAAACTTTCATTCCATATATTCAAACTTTCATTCCATATATTCAAGTTTCATTCAATATATTCAAGTTTCATTCAATATATTCAAGCATTCATTCAATATATTCAAGCGTTCATTCCATATATTCAAGTTTCATTCCATATATTCAAACTTTCATTCCATATATTCAAGTTTCATTCAATATATTCAAGCATTCATTCAATATATTCAAGCGTTCATTCAATATATTCAAGTTTCATTCAATATATTCAAGCGTTCATTCAATATATTCAAGTTTCATTCCATATATTCAAACTTTCATTCCATATATTCAAGTTTCATTCAATATATTCAAGCATTCATTCCATATATTCAAGCGTTCATTCCATATATTCAAGTTTCATTCAATATATTCAAGCGTTCATTCCATATTTTCACGTTTCATTCCATATATTCAAGCGTTCATTCAATATATTCAAGCATTCATTCCATATATATTAAGGTTTCATTCAATATATTCTTTAATTTCCTAAACGGCATGCCATAATATATATATATATATATATATATATATATATATATATATATATATATATATATATATATATATATATATATATATATATATATATGTATGACATTAAACTGCTCTACTTTACATTTATTAAATTACATGTGGTTTTACAGCTCAAAAATTCCTAGTAAAATAGGCATTCTGACTGTGAGCGGGGTTACCTCTCCACAGATCTGACCTGTAACTTGGTCTGGTTTAGTCTCCGTGAAGACAGAAGCAATAACAAAAGCATTTGATGGCCCCTCCACCAGAAAAGTGCACCTTTATTGAGCCTGATTCTCTTGGGCTTTGAGGGTGGTTTAAAATTTAAAGCAGACCTTTTATTGAAAGTCGACATTTCAGAGTTTTTAACCAACTTATAGTAGTCATGTCCCCTTCTCATTTACCCTCTCGAAGTTGCATTTGGAGTATTTCATGCATGTTTGATACCATATTGCTGATCAACTCCTGTTTTCACCGCTGCTGGCATACATACGCCCACTGCTCTGTACTTCGTTGTCCAGTTTTATTTTCTTAATCTGTGGTATGCCTAGGATTCGGCAGCATTGCATCCTCATTTCGGTACAAATGAAAAACTAACTACGATTATAACTTTATAGCAGTCTTCTTTACACCTCAGTACATCATCAGAGCTACCGAAGATGCAAACAGAATTTTTACTTTTATTATTTTAAGGGGATGAAGTCTGGCATGCTAATTGCTATTTACAGCAGGTCAAAACCGGGCAGCGGACCATCTGGTACCCAGCCTCAGAGGAAAATATTCTATATCTCTACACTAAATGTACCACCAACGTGTAAAGAGCAAACATTAGTTTTTTGGTGGTTTTTTTGTTTTTTTTAGGAGTTTCTGCATTTTGCACCAGCCATATCCCCGTCCACTACTCAGTATGTTTATTATTTAGTAGATAGATGATATTTGCCCATGGGTTTCAGTAGAGCTACCATATTTTTCGGACTTTAAGGCGCAATATCAATGTACGGGTCTATTTTCATACATAATGCACCAGATTATAAGGCGCATTAAGTGAGACTGATATTTTCTCCCAGGCATCCATGAGCCATTGGCAGATCGTGGCATAATTCGCCCGGTGTAGCCTCCCTGTCTTGGTGAATGTGTGTTCACCTTCTATCGTCCAACGCTGTAACGCAGCTCGCAATTTAACTTTGAACGCCCTGTTGACACCAATATCTAGCGGTTCATTGGTTAATCCACCCGGAATGATGGTATGCACCAAATTAGTTTGCTTTACTTGGGCGTATAAGTAAGTCTCTGAACAGGTGCCATTTTGGGCTCCTCATGCACACACCATAATAGACTGAGACTTTGAACACTCAAACCGACAATCCACTTTGCAGCACCAGGTTAAACCAGGGACATGTAAGTGATACGCAGGCCTACTTTGAGTGGCAGCATCTTATTTGGAGACAGATGCTTTACCACAATGTTTGCAGCTTTGATCCTCACCTCTAGCATTGTAAAGGGCAACAAATACACCCTCATACATCCTATGAATGTGTCAGGGTGATAAAGTGTTGACAGCTGTGTTTAAATGCCACATTGATGAATTGACCCATTTGGAAGAAACTGTCTGGGCCTAAGGCAGTCCTCCTCAAATAGTGGGGGAGGCGCGGTGCCATGCCGGGGGGCATGTGTGGCCTCAGGGAACTAGAATAGTGTAATTGCCGTACTAGAATAGTGTAATTGCACATCCACTACAGTGGTTGGCAGTGATGCTCTCATTGTCAGAGTGTGCGTAGGGAGTATTAGCGCTATAGTATGGGTTTTTGCACCGAGTATAGGCACACACAGCACAGAGCAGGAGATGTGAAGTGCAGAGAACAAACTATGTAAAGTGTCTGTACCGCTCAGCTTCACTGCGACTATGGTGGAAATGAGGAAAGATCGCTGTGTTTACTGTGTCTAAAAATGTTGGAAGCGGATAGCGTGAAGCAAATAAATTATGGCTTCACTTGTTGAGTTATTTCAGCGAAAATGTGCCGAGCATTGCCAACAATCCTCCCGCTTTGTGAATGCTCCTTCAGTAAACCAGCGAGCACTGTTAGCATCATATCAGGTGGGGTACCAAACAGCAGAGGAGCTGATACTGCCTGCTGCATTAGATATGGTTTCTGTCATGCTGGATGACGCAAATGCCCCAAACTATAACATGGACATCATCTATGAAGACAAGGAGGTCACAGGAGCCTCATGGCGCAGGTGAACGCAGCGCGGAATTCGCACGGACACAGGCTGCATGTGTCCCGGGAGTAGCTTTGGAGACGTGACTAAGTAGTGGTTCTGTGGAGTGGCCTAAGGTAAGGTAAGGTACATTTTATTGCCGTTGTAGGAAAACTTGTCCTCTGCATTTGACCCATCCTTCAAAGACAGTGAGGCAGCCTGCGGGCAAGCATGGCACTGTGGGTTCCACAGTGCCATGCTTGGGGACCCATCTCCAGATCTTCAGATAATCTAGGTTCAGGTCTACCTTAGCTGGAGGATTTTACCTATTGTACATGTTTTGAATGATTATCTCAGAGACTTGTTTCTTTGTCATGACTATAGGCTGTATATATAAATGGACAAAGCTAACGTGCCAACCTCTGCATTTCGATTCACTGTATTGAAAAACTTTCGCCACTCTCTCCATAACTGCTGCGGTCAAGCTCCTCAGTTTAGTCTTAAAATCTTTGTATTAACTAGGCCTGTCTTGATAACAAAAATTGAAGTGTGATACATTGTAGAGGTGACGATATCACTGAAACCAAATCATAAAGCAGAATTATCGGGGGGAAAATGTAACTGTGTAATATTGTTTAAAAACATGAGCTGCAATAACTAAATAGCAGCATGCAAATCCATTAAAATTAAATTGTATAGTTTATATGAAGTTCATAATTCAACCTTCTACAGCTCAATAAAAAAATAACTGAAAAAAATGTCCATTACTACAAAGAAAAAAAGCACTCACAATAAATATTGACCCCCCAAATTATTGTTCTATCATCATATATTGAATGATATAGTATTTATGATGACGGGCCTAGCATTTACCTGCTCTAGATGATCCTAGTGTTGTTATTTCACCATTTCATCTTAAAAATCCCCTTTAAGCACTATTAATAATCTTGATTGACACCTCCCTGCTGGAAGGGGTGTTACCTTATGAACCTCACTCTGGGTTGCCTCTTTTGTTGCTATAATACTTGCAATTGGAATTCCAAATATGGCTCCAAATTCACCCTTATAACTTCTGGCCTCGATGAGCTTCATTTGCCTGGAGCTAAACACCACGGGTCACGTCTTACTCCCTTAGTCCACTTCTTTATACAGTCAAAGATCATGACACATTAAAATAAGATGAATGGAGTAATAACAAGTGACTGGAGCTCTTCAAATTAACTTTTTTTTGTTGTTGTAAAATGATCACGCCTTAGATTTTTTTCAAGATAACTCAGTAATATTTCAAGTCTGGTGCACTTTGACCACACATTAGCATCTATTAACATCCCAAACCTCCTCAGTCATAACACGGCTTTTAACTTCCGCCGATACGATCAATTATTACAGACTCCATTTTAACTTTCAAAGCGCCTCTCGGAGCAGACGTTATTTATACTCCCGACGCGTTTGATCATCAGACTTGTAAACACAGACACAATCAGGTTCATTGTGCGCCTCAAAAAAGAACACAGGAAGAAGGGATGAGGAGGGAGGAGAGAAAAAAACGCAAAAGAGGATTCTAATTGCCTTACCTGAGGGTAGAATGTGGCCGGCCGACTCAAACGAAGCAAAAATCCCAATTAAATTCAACAGAGAAGACGAACAAAGCTTTGGCGGCGCGTGTTGTCAGGATGAAACAAAGGAGTGATTAAAACTGCTTGTTACGGAGGACGCGATGCAGGCATCTCAAAGCACAGCAAATTTTGGAGATCTAATAAGCGGGCTGGGATTTAAGGTCCTGCATTTCATTGTTGCTTTGACAAAAAATATATCAGCGAGATTGCATTGCCTTGATTTAGTAGAAATGTTCTGAAAGTAGCTAATTCTGAACGTGGTTTGCAGGATTACTTAAGCGAGGCATCTCTGGGAGGTTTAATAAAGGACTCATTCATTTTGCAAATTCTAACAAGTGCAAACTGGAATGGGTTCTGTCTTCAGAGGCGAGCTGAGTAAGATGTGAGAAAGGCATTTGAGCAAAAAGGGGAATTATGAGTCAAATTAAATGTTTTAGAAAGAAAATAGAATTATGCTGGTCTTGTTATGGCTGGGTTGCTAGCACTCTCTCCTTATTGATACCAGCAGCTGATGTCAGCATCAGTTCCTGGGGGTGTGATGCTAACTGTAGGCTCTCATCTGTCTGAAGCTCTGTTACTCGAATTAGTGTTTTAACACAAGTTACTGGTTACTGTGTGAATGGGTGAGTGGTTCCTTGATGCAAAGTGCTGTGAGTGCCTTGAAGGTGGAAAAGCGCTGTATAAAAATGTGACCATTTACAAAGATAAGATACTTACAAAGAACCTACCTCTTGTCAAATACAGTACAGATTACAGAATAAAACTGCACTA
Source organism: Odontamblyopus lacepedii (assembly GCA_034769755.1). Classification (NCBI taxonomy): domain Eukaryota; kingdom Metazoa; phylum Chordata; class Actinopteri; order Gobiiformes; family Gobiidae; genus Odontamblyopus; species Odontamblyopus lacepedii. The sequence goes on from CM068350.1 coordinate 10,070,356, forward strand.
TGGCCTGGTTACCAATCATCCAGCGCCTGGAAACTTGTGATTAAAGTCCCTTTGAAATAATATTATAGTCACAAGATAGCTCACATTAACCATCAGCATTTTAGTTTGTCGCTCTTACCTTTTTTGTTGAAATAGGATCTTGAAACCCACCCAGACACAGGGAGGAAAATGCAAACACAAACAGACAATGCAGACCTGACCTGGGTCAGGTCTTGATGTGAAGCGAGAGCCTTGAACTCTTATCTACAAATGGATGTGTGTCAGTCCTGAACACATCCAGTGCATGAGAGTGGCTCTCCTTCATTGTGGTTCTCCTCTTCTTTTTTCCCACTGTTTTTTTGTTTTTCTCTGTCACGATGGAGCCTAAGGACAGGGGATATTCTCTGAACCATTGCTCACTGTTTGATTTTCTAATTTACTGTTGTTTAAATTTCCCATGACCCCTATTTTATCTGTAGTGCTGTTGGGGACTCCAACAGTCAGAAAATGATGCTAAAGAATACTACTGATTATAAAGTTGAGATTTAGATACCATCCCTTCATTAAAATTCATACAAACTAGTTTAGACCTCTTTTGTAAACCTGTAGACCTCTGAGAATCTAAGGGGACAAATTTAGATCCCAACCCCAAGGTTTGGAATGACTGGTTTAAATCAACTCTTATGTTAAGCCGTGCAAGGCGACGGCTCTTGTGATTTTTTTGTACAAAAGACAATGAATTGAATAGCCACTCAGCCACCACAGCTGTGACAGCTGAGTGTGACAAACACAATCAAATGTGTAAATACAATAAAACTGGTCTCTTGTGAGAAGAAACATTGTGGTTTGTACTGACTTTGTTTTGTTTCTCCCCATAGATTTTCATAGAACTTCAACTAATCTGCATTTAGCTAATATGAACAAATAGTTGATTTATTTCATTTTAGGGTTGAAACGATTCATCGAGTTAATCGATTAGAAAAATGTATCGAATATTTTTTTTTGCCTCGATGCTTCGTTTTATTTTCATACGCTCGGCGATGGCTGGAACCTTCTGCGGTAGAGGTAAAGTTTCCGCACGACCACTGCACTTCACTGTACACAAAACAGCGCGGCGCGCATGGATGTATAATAAGAGCACACACCTCATCTCCTCCCTACGCCGCGCACCCCGCATCTCCTCCCTACGCCGCGCACCCCGCATCTCCTCCCTACGCCGCGCACCCCGCATCTCCTCCCGTATGCCGCGCACCCCGCGCGTGGATCGTGTCTTGTTGCATACACTGTGTGGACCGTGCTTCCTCCTGTGCACCTCTAAACCAGAACTAACACCAGGGCTAAAACCAGGTCTAAAGCAGGTCTAAAGCAGGTCTAAAGCAGATCTAAACCAGGTCTAAACCAGGTCTAAACCAGATCTAAAACCAGGACTAATCCAGGTCTAAAACCAAACAAGAATTTGCAGGAAGTGGTTGCTACATTCATGTAGTTTTAAAAATCATGGCAATATCAAGTAATCCAAAGTATTCAGATTACGTTACTCACTTTAAGTAATTTAATGGATTATGTTACAAACTACATTTTGGGGTCTGTAATCTGTAATATGTAGGGGATTACATTTTAAAAGTAACCTTCTCAACACTGATGCTACAACATCTAAACAGAAAGCCCCGTACATTACATCAAGTGGAAAAGAAACCGCGAGGTGAGTCAACCTTAGCCCAGCGACAATTACATTTTTCATGTCCAAAACACATGTATCTGTCAATGCACGTGGTGTGTACTTAACGTGTGCAAAGTAGACGCGGCATTAACAATTTGATTAACAGTTCGATTATTCGAACAAAATAATCAACAGAATAATCGATTACTGTAATAATCGATAGCTGCAGCCCTATTTCATTTCATTTTGGTCAACAGAATAAATATGAAAATGATTTATCTTTTTTGCCCAGTGCATACGCTCATTGCCATGAGCTCTGACACAACATGATTTTATTTTTATTCTACAAAGGCAATCTTATTACTGCCTTTTTAAAATTAAAAACTGTTCCAATACAAACATTCCATTCATTAGGCCTGTACATTTTTTGCCCCTTCTTTGTCTCGAGTTTCAAAATGCTCGTTTCATTTCCTCTTCTTAGACTCTACTCTCTCTCCATCCCCATCTCCCCTCATCTGCTTTCAAGGTGCACCTCCATTACATAAGTTCTTCTATTTTTAAAACTGAGCTCCAGAATGCCGCCATCACCGCGGCGCCGCACAGAGAAAGCCACACGAGCTCAGGGACAATGCAGGCAGATCAAACAAAATGTCTCCGTCTATATCCGCCGGGCGCAGATGAGTTTATCTGAGTGTAAATAAACCTCTCTCATCTACAATATCTCCTTGCAGACTGGTCACTATTCATTCTTTGCAGCTCAAGTCATCAACATTCCTTGGGGGTGTGATGCTAATTGTAGGCTCTTCTCTGTCTGAGGCTTTATTAGACTTTAATCAGTGATTTATTATAACACAATCTGATTTTCCTCCTATCTTTTTTTCATGGGGATGTTATTGCTTTGTCTGGAATGTTCCACAATATGGCATTAAACCTTTCTATCTTCATGGAGACCAAAGCAAGCAAAGTTACAGGTCAGATCTGTGGAGAGGCGACCCCACTAACAGTCAGAATGCCTGTTTTTCTAAGTATTTTGGAGATATAAAACCACCAGTAATGTAAGAAATGTAAAGTAGAGCTGTTTAATCTCATACTATGGAACTTTCCAGGCAGAGCAATGACATCCATAGAAACAGGTCTCTTACAAATACATTATACTGGCTTCTAAAAATATGCTGTTTAAATCCATTTTGTAATTTTTTCTTGAGTTTCAGATGAGAAAATTTACAGTGTTCGCTAATGCATGCATTGTGTCACCATGGTAACTCCTAAACTTTATACCATTAAAGATACATGTAGAACACCCCCACTGTGATATTACTGCAAAGTATCAATAGCATTGTAATACCAACTTGGTTTATAATGTAAATTATCAATCTGAATCACTGAATTACCCATATGTCATATGTAATATTTGTGTATATTATTTATCTGCTTTCTGTTCTGTTCTGTTTATAATAATTTATAATAATTGCATGTTTGTATGTTTTATAATAATTGTATATTTGTATGGAAAAAAGTGAAAAAAAAGATATATGTAAAGCAAAGTGTCTTCTCACCCGAGAACAACAAGGTTTGGGGTTTGATTCCTTGATCGTATTGGGTTTTTCTGTGTGGTTGTTGTTTATTGGAAATTCATTCTGCTTTTAACCTATCCTTCAATGCCGCTGGGACAAACTGTCAGGAGCAGTGAGCAACTGAAGTGCAGCAACTCATGACCCATCTCCAGATCTTGAGCAAAGTTCATCGTCAGGAGTATGTATCTGGGGGTTTAGCTGGTGAATGGATTTGCGCCATTAAACCTCCATTAAAGGCTCTCAAATAATCTCAAAGTTAGTTGTTTAAATAAATTTTGCATTTTTTCAGTCCCGCTAAAAGCATAGGTAAATTCTATGTTTAATCATGTTTGTACGCATTGCCATGGTAACTAACCCTTGTTCTTCTATTTTCTACTTCCAACTTGAAAAATCGCCCTGAAATACTGCTCGAACTGGTCGGTGGATTCCCACTTCACTTAAGATAAAATGTGATGTATTACAGCAGTGCTGATTACCAAAGAAAAGTGGATCTGAATGGCTAAAGGGCCCGTATTACAGTATCTATGTTCTAATGTTTTCTCATCATAAAACATATTATACCTAGAGTTGTATTTTGTTTCATTTACACACACACAAATCTTGCATATTTAGAGTTCTTCTCTCAAATGGAACACAAGTTCTACCTTGTATTATCATGTGGTAATACAGCAAGTGCCCCTCTGTGTTTTTAAGCTCCATACACCTTCACTAGAATCATTTGAATGATTTCAGCCCTGGAATTTCCTATGTCTACCATATAAAAGGTCAAAAAATTCCAAAAAGCCAATCTTTACATATCTAATCTCTAAAACCTAGAAGGTAGCTGTAGCAAAGGAGAAATTCAACTCTGTCAAATGGAAAAAAAATATTTTTCCAGTTGACTGAATTGAATTTCTTCTTTGCTATGGATACCAGACCGACTGACTGGTTTTCTACATCTGTAGAAGGCAGTTATTAGCTTAAAAACTATCACTCCGTGGCATCACAAGATGGAACAGAGAACAGTTTTGAAGATGTAGACAGTCCAGTAATTACTGGTTTCTCAAACATGTGTAAATGAAACAAAACACAAGAGGTGGTAACGACATTCTAACATGTTACACAAGTTTGTTAATTGGTAAAATGTCTTTAGTTTGTGTTTTGTTTCAGCAAGAGGTGGAAACTGGGTGGTTGGGCACTCCCTCAGAGATAGGCTGATGACCGCAGTCACACGGGAAGAGCTTGGAGTAGAACCATTTCGCCTCCACGTCGAGAGGAACCAGCTGAGGTGGCTCGGGTGTCTGTTCTAGATGCTTCCTGGGTGCCTTGGTCTATTCTGCTTTGGGGGTCCTCCCAGCTGAAGGAGGTGACTGGGGTGAGGGAAGTCTGGGCATACCTGCTTAGACTGCAGCCCCCATGACGTGGCCCCGGAAGAAAATGAAGCAGCAGAGCAGAAGAAAATGAATCGATGCTGTGATGGAAATTTGAGTGTGGGTGTTTGGGTGTTGTTCTTTTTGCTGTCCATGATACACTGTAAGAAGTGTTAAAAGACACACTATTTTCTATCTAATCCTATAGTCACACAGGAAGGCTATAGGTACCTTTGGGTTTGCCATTCACACATCTGCTGTTTATTTCACATGTTAAGTGTTTGATCATATTAACCTGTACTCAGATGCTAATGTAAAAGTGAGCTAAGAACGCCAAATGACCAGCCAGACTGACCTAAAAGCAAACTGTTCTTGGTGACGGGCTTGAACCTTGGAGAGTATTTAAGTGTTGCTACCCCACTGCTCTGGACTCACTGCTGGCAGAAACTCTGTCCGTCAGTATTGGGACCATTTGTTACTGGTGCAAATATTATAAACCAATATAGACAGTCATCTTGTATGTTTTGCTGTTATTATACAGATAATTTCCACAACAATGTTTAGCTGGAAAATGCAGACTCTTCCAGGGACTGTCAGAGTCGTAACACTGAAGTGGGAAATAACACCACCTCCCATTTGGCTGCAAGGAAGCATCCCTCTCTTCCTCTATGCCCCCACTTCATCATCTGTCAGTCTTTCTCTCTCATACCCGTCTTTCTCTATCCTCTCCCCCTTTCTCCATCCATTCTACCCCTTCGGTTTGACTCTTTATACCTTTCATCTGTCTCCTCTGTCCATCCTTTCATCCCTCTTTCTCTCACACGGACATAAGCATCTTGTTTATTCCCCCTTTTGAAAAAGACCACACTCTCCAAATGCCACTCAGCTGCGGGCATCATTTGTTTCTAATCATCGGTGAAGAGAGCTCAAATGTCAGCCTTTACAAGCAGGATGAATCTCTATTGATTTCCAATTAGACGCACCAAAATGTCAGTATGTCTGTGCGCTGAGAGAGGGGAAAAGAGTGTTAGGAGTGCGCACTGTCAGTTAGCCGTGTTGTCAGCGGGCAGCGGTTCAAACTGTATCTTCTTCGATATCTTCATAGAGAGCCAGAGGTACAGCGTGTCCACAGACCTGTACTGATGATTTTAGCCTCAAAATGATCTCACTACGAAGTATATTTGGCAGCTTCATTTTACTAATTAGCCATTTTGCATATTCATTCCTCATTGATTGGCTCGAATGGGATGTTCAAGGTGCCCAGTGTAACTTTTGGTTGGGCTTAGTCACCTGCCTGTTTCTAAATGATGTCATAACTCTGCATGGAATGTTCCACAGTATGACATTAAACTAGGGTGACCAGATTTTCAAAATAAAAAAAAAAACTGGCATGCCCCCGGTTTGTGGTGGTTGGTAATAATAAAATTGTGAAACAAGTGCATAATTCAGGAAAACTGACTAACGTGAGCCAGTATTATCAAATTTCTTCGTGTTCTGGAGATTTTTAAGCAGCTTTTCTGTATTTCACCTAAACAAAAGACAATATATGCCTCTCTGTATTGTTGGCGGGAATCAAATTGGTCAAAAATAGGGAAAACTGGGAAATTTTTTGTATAAAACTGGGACAAATCACTGGTTTTGGATAAAACTGCTGGGACAGGGGACACAGGGCTCAAAACCGGGACTGTCCCAGGTGAATAGGGACATCAGGTCACACTACTTTTAACAGCTCTTCACTCGTAAGGACCACACCAACAACACATGTGCAAAGCAAAAAGAGTTTATTATTGGGAGTCGGGGCAGGCCGGGATGTCAGGGTTGAGACTCAGGGTGGGGGTTCAGTCTGAATCTTCACATGGCCCAGCAGGAACAGGACCCCCCTCGTAGGCGTCTTATGTCTGGAAGTGAACAGATATGGGCTGGGAGGGTGAGGTCAAGTTATTCGGGACAAACTGGGTTGCCGGGATAGGCCGCTACAAATAGACTTCTGGGAAACTGAGGTGTGGTAGAAGTGAGCTGTGATTCGCTGGAGAGGAGGCGAGGGCGGTTGAGGCGTGGTCCTGCTCCTGAACCTAAGTTTTTACATGTATTAAATTACAAGTGGTTTCATAGTTCAAATATACCTAGAAAAACATGCATTCTGCCTATGAGCGCGGTTTCCTCTCCACAGATATGACCTGTACCATGGTCTGGTTTGGTCTCCGTGAAGATAGAAAGGTTTAACACCATACTGTGAAACATTCCAGACAAAGTAATAACCTCCATGGAGAAAAGCGTTTGACGGACCCTCCACCAGAAAAGTGACACAATCCACCTTTGAGTGTGAGGAATGTTGGATATTTCTCAACGAGGTCATCTTAAAGTTCAAGTTTTTAAAAAAAGTTAAAAACGTTTATTGTCAATTCTTCATACGAAAAACATATGAAGAGGCAAAATTGTGCTTCTCTCTCCCATGCGTGTAAATAAATAATAATAAAGAGAAAAGTCCAAGTGTTCTTTGGGGAGTTCTTTTCTTGGGGAGACATATATTGACTTATGTGTGCTCCCAGATATGAATTCTTCAAATCAAATATGACTTTTATTGAAAAAACATGATGATTTATTTGTGTAATGTTAGGTAATGTCGGAATGGTTGGAATTATTTATGGAATGTTTTTTTTTTTTTTGGTGCTTTGGTCCTGAAGGTATAAGGAAGCCGAATAAACCTCAAATTTTTGGTTCCCTGAACAGCCAATCCCACCTACTTTCTTTTGAATGTGGAAGGTTCTGGAAGTCATTTGTAGCGTTTGTCTCTCAAAAGTGGAAGACAACTCCTCTTTTCATATCTTTCAGAACAGAATCTATAACTTGGTCCATGCTATAATAAAGGATTTACATTTCATGTACACTAGAATGCCTTGGACTTCTTTTTTTTTTGACAGTTCCGTGTTAGTAGGTGTCTCATCTCTGTTCCCACTTCTTTTACCTCAGATACAGAAAAGTTTAGTGCTTTGATAGTTGTGATTTTATGCTGTTGATGTAAGAGTTTAGAGATTTGATTGTTCTGCTTTGATTCTACGCTTTTGCTCAATTCGCAATTTCTTTTTTTTACTTAAATCGGCTTTGTTTTGACGCAAACAGAGCATACCTCTCTCTGATTGGTTAATCCACCTGTCAAACTCACCCATTTGATATCGGCGAGCTAGAATACAGTATAAAACCTGCATCTTTGCATTGGAAAAGTGTGTCATTTCGGTTTACCAGACAACAGAAAAAACGCAGTGTTCAATCATTCAGTCAATCTCTTGCTGTTTTTGCGACTTATTTTGAATTTATTTGTACTTTTGCCTTTTGTTATTATATTATATTTTGATGTGTGAGCTACTGTATCCAAATCATTTCCCTTATAGATCAGTAAAGTTTGTCTAAGTCTAAATCCATATCCACGAAACTCACATTCAGCACGCCTGTAACCACAACAGTTTTAATAATAAATGCAGTTACGCTCTGTACAATGCTGCATATTTTGTCATCGTTTGCATTTTCACCCGAGTCTGCCGTTGATGGAGCGTTGCTGGATTGTTGCTGATTTGTCAGGCTGTCCTCACACTTCTGTCTTCCCTTTGTTTATTCATGCCGCCGCCTCCGTCTTCGCAAACAAATTCAATCTCACCGCAAATGAATTAGCCCGGTAAATACATGCGAATGCCGATGTGCGCGACACGGCAATTAAATTATCGTCAACTTCGCACCAAGCAGCCGTCCGACCAACCGACGAGAAGAAATGGAGACTCAGAACAACAAAGCACATATCAGCATATTAAAATCATTTATTGTGCTTCAGAGGAGTAATTACTGTTTAACCAGAAAGAAACATAAGTGACGAAGAATTATTAAGCAAGTTGTCATCAGCATTATCGTGACAACCATACTCTGTTCTGGCCCCTAAAAGTTGTGAAAAGTGCTCATTGTGGTAAATAATTAGGCTGCTAAGAGTGCATTTAGTGATGAATAACTTTAAATCGAGGCAGTTTTTAAAACATAGTTCTGTATTTCACGTTTTTAAGAGGTTAAAAATCAGTTAAAGTTGTCAAATTTTGGGAATGAAAATGAAATGACACAATATTCTGAATTTTATAGAGTAACTACATTTATTTAAAATTCTAAATGAATTATTGTCAACCCTTAACCAACCGATAGTCCATCTCACTAAAAGACACAATTAACAGAAGTAATTACTATTTAGACCATGTTTCTCGGCTGGCCTGGGAACGCCTTGGGATCCCCCAGAGGAGCTGCAGGAAGTGTCTGGGGTGGAGGAAGTCTGGGAGTCCCTACTTAGAATGCTGCCCCCGCGACCCGGCCCCAGATAAGCAAAAGAAAATGGATGGATAGAATTACTATTTAAGTATGTGACAAAGAGTTATAATTTGAACATTTGAAATCGCAATCTTAATCTAAACGGATGAGTCCATATTCCTGTGGTGGTGAAAATGGGAATTGTTTGGCAAAATGGCGTCTTGAAAATAAGAAATTAAAAATGGCTTAAACATGCACGAATCACTCTAATACATCTTCAGGTGAATAAATGGTGAGGGAAACAACTGTGACATTAACATAAAAAACATTAGCAAAAAAAAAGTTTGCATAATACTGTACGTCCACTTTAATGTACAAATTTGACTGTTGTGTGTTGTCTGCATCTAGCCTGATTCTGTCAGATCTCAGAAGCTCAGCAGGGCCGGGCCTGGTTAGTACTTGGATGGGAGACCACTGGGGATAACAGGTGCCACAGGGGGGCGCCAGTCGCAAAAACTGCCATTGTGTCCTTCACCCACATTGCTTAGTATGAAAGTGGAGTGTGTGTGAGAGATGGTGGTGGTCAGAGGGTTAGGGCTATGGTTATGATGGTGCAGATTGGCAGCCTCGCTTCTGTCAAGTCTGCCCCTGGGCAACTCTGGCTACAATAGTAGTTTACCACCACTGAGTGTGGAGTGAATGACCAATGAACTGTAAAGCGTCTATGAGTGTCCAGAAAAGCGCTATATAAAACTGATGCATTATTATTATTATTATTATTATTATTATTATTATTATTATTATTATTATTATTATTATTATTAAGTGTGTTACTGTCTGTAAAACAGTAAATAAGGCTGGTATCTAGTCGTTAGCATTACTGTGACGGTAAAACTCTGGCCTCTGTAAGCTTATAAACACATTGTGGTGAATAGTTGGGATGCTAGATGTGAGTTTAGAAAGTTAGAGTGCTTTTCTTTTCTTTGTTTTTTTTTTTCTTTTTTTATGTGTGAACTGAAGTTGTAAGTATTTCTAATTAAAATGTACTACTTGATATTCTCAACCGCAAACTCCGTTGCACTTTTAGCTCGTTGTTAGTACTTCGCTCTGGCCTCCGAAAGGTGCTTAGAAATTCATCATGGTGAATCATTAAGATACTAAGAGTGCATTAAGAAAGTGCGGAACAACTTTGAACCACTGCAGTTTATTAGTTTTCAGGTTTTTAAGATGTTAAAAGTCAGACACCGCGCTTTAAAATTTTGCTAATGAAAATGCAGCTGAGGTTAAAATATTTTGAACTGCACACAGACTAAATACATTTATTAACACGCCGATTAAATTATCGTCAACATCATGCTGGCAATCCAACCGAGCGTGTGCGGGGAAGAAATAAAGACTCAGAACACCAAAGCGCATATCAGCATATTAAAATCATTTATTGTGCTCCAGAAGAGTAATTACTATTTAACCAGAAAGAAAGACAAGTGACAAAGAATCTACATTACAAATGCCAGACCAGCCCTCAGAGGTGCCCTGCTTCGCACAGCATTGAACAGACGCGTTCTCCTCCAGGATTTCGTCCCCCGAACCTCAGATTTGTCTCGCTGGTCCTGCTGCGATGTTGTGAGGTCAGAAGTGGCACGGTACGTTACATTCACCTGTAGCTCTGTATCGTATCCTCTGGTTCTTTCCGTATTTCTTTCCGATAAAAAGTGAGGCTCTGTAAATGTCGGTGTAGTTCAAATGGGCGGGTATGATCTGACAGGGTGAATATGCGTTGATAGAAAAGATTCTGGAAACGTTTGGTCACCTGTTTTAAACAGTATTGGCAGTACGCAGGAGCGGACATTTCGAAAGCAATTGTTTGCGTGGACGTATGAGAGTTTTTTCCATCTAAAAACTCTGGTACAATACAGTTGTAAAGTGCGCGACAGTCCTAGTTTGGAGCCCCGTGTCCTCCATCCCAGTAAATTTATCCAAAACCATTCATTTTTCCCAGTTTTATACAAAAAATATCCCATGTGTCCGTATTTCTGACCAATTTGATCCCTGCCAACAGTAAAGAGAGACATAAATTGTAATTAGTTGAGGTAAAATACAGAAAAGCTGCTTAGAAATGATCAAAACACACACAAAAATAATCACACGTTCGTCATGAGTGGTCATGAGTTTTCCTTAATTACGCACTCGTTTCATAACTTTATTATTACCAACCACCAAAAAACCCTAGCTCTGGTCTCTGAAAAGCAATTATAAACTCATTACGGTGAATAATTAGGATGCTAGAAATGAAATCGATCTGTTTTTCATGGTTTTAACACAGTAAAAATCAGGTACAGCACCACATTTTGCCTATGTTTTTCACTGTATACATGGTGTCTTTAGAGAGCATTGTTATAGGCTACAAAACTGCTAATGTTGAACCTGATTTTGAACCGTGAGCAAAGGACGTGTTTCATAATGAACTGTTAGCCCCGTCCACTAGGTCATTTATTCTTGCAGTTCTCGTTCAACAAAATGTCTTGAAAAAGTGTATGCAATGTGTTTCAGTATGTTAAGATATTGGCGTTTTTTCTGAATTACAAAAAAAAAGTAAGATACACGCCCTTTAAATCAGCATTCTGCAACCTTTTTTCTTATAAGGACCAGTAATAAACCTACATGAACCTACAACCCTATGCTCTGTCAATATAATCATATCTTTTTGCACTGTCTTCCTGACTTTTTTATGATTGTGTACTGTGATTTTATATTTTATGACCTTTCTTCTATTTTATTTTTTGACTTGTACATGCACATTTATATAATTATGCCCTATTTGACATCTGTCTCTTTCTCTTTTTTGCTACTTATTTAGAATTTATGATTATTATTTATATTTTTTCTCTTTGTTATTATATTATATTATGATGTGTGAGCTGCTGTATCCAAATAATTTCCCTTGTGGATCAATAAAGTTTGTCTAAGTCTATTTTTTTAGGGACCTGTGGAGGGATGCAGGGCCAGTAATAACAAAATGCATATAAAGGAAAATAAAGTTTTAATAATCATGTTTGTTTATGTTCATTTGCACTATATTTACGTTAATTTGTACTATATTTTCAGAGTAAATATAAAGATATGTAATATTTCTCTCTGGGGCCCTGTACCAGGTGCCCCACAGCCCGGTTTTGTACCCCGGACTGGTGGTTGGGGGACACTTGTTTTGAATGATAGAAGAAATAATTTCATTTTAAGTTAAAGTGCATTGAGTAACTGTTCTGGTGGAAAGTTCGCCACCTGCTTTTCTGCATGGGAATGTTATCACTATGTCTGGAATGTTCCACAGTATGTCATTAAACCTTTCTATCATCATGGAGACCCAACCAGGCCAAGTTACACACCAAAATTTAAGATATAAACACTGAAATCTATCAGAAAATGATTTAAAAGTAGTGCAATTATCTTGCTGCAGGTCTTAAAATAAACTACCTCAAGACAAGAAGGAAGCGGTCTCAGAACTAGTAAGTAGAAAATAAACCTGAAAACAAGATGAATAACCTGATATGTTTTAAAATCTTGGCCAGATCAGAGAAATTTGCAGTGCAGGTCAGATCTGTGGAGAGGCGACCCTGCTCACAGTCAGAACGCCTGTTTTTCTAGACATTTTTGAGCAATGAAACCATCTATAATTGAAAAAAATGCAAGATGAAGCTGTTTAATGTCATACTGTGGAACATTCAAAGCAGAACAATGACATCTCCATAGAAACAAGCAGGTGACAAACGCACTACGGAAAAGTTACACAGTGCACTTTTACATAATAATCAGTAATTGTAAATAATGTATAATAACGCAACAATACACATTTTAGTCACTGAATAGTTCAAATAAACATAAGTAAACAATAAATGAACGGAGATGTTACTGCTTTGTCTGAAATGTTCCACAATATGGCATTAACCCTTTCTAGCTTCATGGAGACCAAACCAGGCCAAGTTACAGGTCAGATCTGTGGAGAGGCGACCCCGCTCACAGTCAGAGTCCCTGTTTTTCTGGGTATTTTTGAGCTATAAAACCATCCGTAATTGAAAACAAATGCGAGGTAAAGCTGTGGAACATTCAAAGCAGATAAACGACATCTCCGTGGAAACAAGAAGGTAACAGACGCACTACCGAAAAGTTACACAGCGCACCTTTACGTAATAATCAGTCATTGTAAATAATGTATAATAACACAACAACATTTGAATCACTGAATAGTTCAAATAAATATAGGTAAACAGTGCACTTTTTGCTATGATCATTTAGGCACTGTTTCTATCCAGTGTTATTAAGATGGAGCACAGCTATTTTTTTTCAAACTATGAAGAGCCAGGACATTGTTTTCCAAGACAACCAAAGATATTTATAAGTGGTCCCTCAGTAACCAATCAGAAGACCAGCAGATGTTTGATGAGCTGTTTAGATGCGTTATGAGAACCCAATGGACGTAGAAAAGTCGATATAAACGTGACCATTACCCATTAAGTCGAGATGGGAACAATTTGCATTTCGAAGTATGGTTTTCACACACAAAACCAATATTAACAAAGCTTCACGTCGCCGCTGACGTCTCGGTAGCGCCACCTACGTCCACTTCTGCGTACTGCCAATGGTACGAACACACGGTAGCGTCGGGTATCCGTAGAGTTTGATCATGATAAACCCAACGATTTGGGAACAGGTGCAATAAAACAGAAGCTCGCGAAGTTCCGAAATTAAAATGTGCATACAAATTCAACACTTTGCAGAAATTAAACCACAGTGAAAAAAATAGCACCCAACATGACAATAAAGCAGGTGTTGCAAACAATTAGCAAATGGAAATAAAGCAAGAAACATTAACAGGTAAAGCTGACACTGTAGTTTAGCTCAGATAATGGCATCCGAAAATTGCACAAAATAAAACACAATTCTTGAACACATTTTTTTATAGTTTGTGGTATTTTTATCTGAAAATTGTTATCAGAAAAACAAAAGAAAACCCTTTTTTTTATCAGTACCATAACATAGTGCTATCTTACTCTATGATTAGATTTGTCAAGTTAACGGCGCCTTTATTTCACTTTCAGCCACCTGCTTGTCTCCATGGAGATCTTACTCCTTTATCTAGAATGTTCCACGCTACTAGTATTCTGTCTCCATGCAAGCCACCAGGCCAGTTATAGACCAGGTCTGCGGAGATGCGTCCCTGCTTACAGTAAGAATGTGGCAACGTTTAGAGCAATAAAAACACCTGTAATTTAGTAAATACAAGTTAGACAATTTTTTAGACAAATTTCAGGCAACGCAAGAACATCTCCATGGACACAAGCAGGTGACAGACCCCCCACCAGAAAAGTTACCAAGTGAAGTCTACAGTTTTTGACCATCCTAGGTGCTGTTGACTGAAAAGCGACCTAAACATAGAAAACACCATAATTTAATATATCAATGTCCTCCTGAAATAATGGCCGTCAATTTTTGCATGTATCAGTCTCCATTTCCATTTGACTGTACACTGAGGCTATCAGTCTCTGTTACAAATTAGTAAATAATCTATTGACCTCTGCCAAGAGTGTGACTTGGGCTATTTTACTGAACAGGCCACATTTCTACATAGCCACTTCTAAAAGGGCCTAATGTTGGGCGTACACTGTGAGATATTTTCGATCGTTTCACTCAGCGCAGCTCAAACTGTACGACTAAATCGCAGGGTTTAAAAGTTCACAGCTCATGATTCATGTTCTCAGACTATATGAACGACTTCAACAGTGCCAAACCCTCATGAGAGCCGGCTGGATTTCAAACAGGTTTGATATTCTTGCGACCTACGATTGCCGATCGGGAGCTGATCGTGATGTATTAATCGGTTCTCGTCACCCCATGTATACACGAAGCACGACATACAAGTCGTCCCGATCCCAAAAACAGTTAAAAACAAACTTTTGGAAAAAAAAGGCTCAAAAAGGGCCAAAAACTGCACAGTATATGCCCAGCTTTAGTCATTTAGAGTCATATGGGCCCATAGATAGTCTATGTAAATGGACATAGCTAACCCTGGCTCCAACTGACCTTAAGAAAATTGCCACCCTCTATACTGCTGCTGTTAGCCTATAAATATTCTCATTAATCCATTCTGCATGATCCTGGTGTTTTTATTTTGCTATTTGTTTTCCCCATAAATCAATTCTTATTCCTAATATGGAGCCTGTATCCAAATTTGCTTCTATATCTGCTAGCTTCATGAGCTTCATTTGATGCCGAATGCTGTGGGTAATGTCACACTCCCTGTCCACTTATTTATACAGTCTATGGTCCGTGTACCATTGGTTCTCTGGAATGTCAATTAAGAATGAAAAACAATCAAATGAGAAAACTGTTTATTTTATTACTCTGTTTAACAAAAAAATACAGATTTCAACCTCGAATTCCAATATTTGATTTAAAATGCATTTTTTTATTTCAAATAACACCAATCAAAAAACATAGTCATTGTTCAATTCAATTCAGTTTTGATATTTTTTCTCTGTGGTTTTCTCATTTTATTGTTTTTCGTTCTTAATTGAAATTTAAAAGAATGAATGGTACATGGGCCGTCTATGCCTGTGCCGTAGGAAATATGACGGACATCATTTCAGTTGACTGACACAAGTCTGTATCATTTCTCATCTATTCATATTATGTTTTTGAAAACTTTATCACATGTTGTAGTTTTCAACAGTTTGTAGTGTTTTCTGAAAAATGTGGAAAGAAATAACTAAAGACATTATATTAGTAGGGCGTTGATATATTTCCTTCTAAATGTTCACTCTTTTTACTGTTGACATGATTATTATTATTAGTCGAAATTACACTGTTGAAATGACCTGGTGGCATGTCTACGGTAGTGTAAATATTGAATCCAAAAATCTCACTTAATTCACCATAAATCTAAAGCGGCGACTGCTAAATTAGAAAAAGATCATTCATTTTTGCAGATATGATTTGCATGATTTTATGGTTGAGGAGCCAGGGACACTAGGCCAGCCCACGACCCTCTCACGGGGAAAGTGGTGATTTAAAACCGCTGCATAAACAGTATAAAAGCTGCCATTAACTTTTAGCTCCTTTCACCTTTTATTTGCTCATTTTACTATTCGGCCATGTCTTCTTGTTTTCAGGGTTTAAAGGGCCAGTGTCTCCTGCTTTACTGAGCTGGGTTTTATAGGGAGTTAGTCATTGTGGTTTTATATTGGCCACACACACACACACACACACACACTATTAAAAAAATTGTATTACCGTGTTGGTCTTAAAGGAGACACATTATACAAATATATTTTTGTAAGCTTTTCAAGTTAAACTTTCTCTCAAGCTCAATCCACGTTGTATTTTGAGTGATTCATTTATGTTTGAGCAATCTTCCTGTATTGATACTTTGCAGCTGGTGAGATCAATATTCTCTGGGGGTGTGATGCAAACGGGAGGCACTGCTCTGTCTGTCTTCAACACAATCTGGCCATAAAGAACTGACTTAGGCTACGTTCAGACTGCAGAGCTTAATGTTCAATTCGTTTTTTTGGCGAGGTTGTTCACATTTCCAATTAAATGCGACGTGTACGTGATCTCCAGAGTGAACTTTAAAGGCCCCAAAAGTGTCCCGCATGAGCACTGGAGGACACGACGACGTCACAGCAGCGAGAGTGCTCAGTGTTTACGGAAGTCGCCTAAACATGGACGCGAGCATTGAACACCTGGAGACTTTGCTGTCGTTCCAAAATGTACAGCTTATTCGTTTTAAGGAGGAGATTGAGACGGAGAAAGACGAGGTTTTTGGCCATGGCATTTTGTGGGGCAGTGACAGTAATGTCCCTAGAAAGGAGCGAGGTGAGGTCATGTCAAAAGATCGGATACATGTCGGTTTTAGGACCACATATCCAAGTGGCCTGGATCGCATTTGAAAAAATCGGATCTGTGTCGTTCGGACTGTCATTAAAAGATCAGATGCAGGTTGCACAGGGGTGAAAAAATCGGATTTGGGTCATTTATTCTGCAGTCTGAACGTAGCCTTTGATGGAACTCCAACAGGTGTGAAAAAAGTCTCTCACACCTAAAATGACAGTCACAAGCATTACAGTTCAGCACCAAAATTTTCAGTCAATCTGATTACTTTTTCGACAGTGTTGGGAGTCTCCATGGTAACTGCTGAACATCCCACCATAGAGATACATGTAGAACAGCACCAGCAAAGTATCAATATATTTTCACAACCAAGAGTCTTAATTAATCATGTTTAATATATAGTTTTTCATATGTAATCCTACCACTTATGGACATGACTACTTGTGGTTCTTTTTGACACAACAAGAAGATTGTTTGCAGGTTCTCTCCGTGTCTTGGTTTCCTCCATCAATGCAAAACATGCACCATAGGCCAAATCCTCCAGCTAATGTAGTCCTGACCATGGACGGTATATATAAATGGATATAACCAACCCGCTGGCCGCTGGGTTCCAAATAGGAAGTGAGCACGGGGGCGCTTTCAGGTCCATCAACTCCATTTCCAATTGACTGTACATTGAAAAATTGTCACCCCTACAGCGAGCCTCGTCATTTTGGTCGTAAAATGTTCATATTAACCCTCTCTACATGATTTTATTTCGCTATTTTGTCCGTCAGTAAAATCCTATTCGTAATATCAACCTCCGAATTCGCCCATATAACCGCTTCCTTTATTTGTGTGACCATTTCTAGGAGTGTTTGATCGAGAAATGTATGCTGAAGTAGAAAAAAATCAGGACTTAAATTATTTATGTACTTATTTCAATTTTTTTTGCCAAGTTTTGTATTTTCTGCTCCAAAAACTGTTGCCAACCGCATCACTTGTATCATCTAAGATTAAACTGTCGAGAAGCTATCACATTTTTTCTGCACTGAATTTCACGGCCCGTTTATGAAGCGTGCGTATATGACATTATGCATACTGTAGCACCTTTCTGTTCGCATGTTTCCGGTGGAAGAATACATTGTGTCTGGAATGATGTGGTTCTGACACATCCGCTCCGTCACCATTCATGCAGGCCCTGTTAATGCTTTAATCGCTCATGTTCACGTCAACCAGGGCCGCGTCCAATTTGTGCAGCTAGCTCTAGATTTAATCAGGTTTTTACATGGCAGAGATGAGAGGGGGTTTTAACACATTTTATTTATTTCTTTTTTTACAGCAAAAGCACTGGAATTGAACCTTGTGGCTTGTTTGAAATGAAAGCTGAACATTTTCCTCAGAAATCCAATCCAATCCAGAAATCCAATTCCAATCAAAGTAATTCAATTGAAGCGGAGAGTTCCAAGTTCGACCTTTCACGGCGAAGTATGAGATAGCTTGAATTTTTGCTGCAATTCTTGTGATCATTCAAGGTTGCAAGGTAACAACAATACTAGGCAGAGGTGGTAGTCGCCAAAAATGTCAAAATATCAAAATAATAGTTGGAATTGGATTGGAAAGACTACGCATTAATATGGAGGATAGACACGAAAATGAGGAAAACTAAGGAGCGGTGCAAAAAACAAATGTTCAAATCATTTTATATTGTTAGCGTAAAGCTTTTGTCAGCATATACTCTAGTAAAAGTACTTTTACACTGTGAGATAAGTAGGGGTAGAAATGTGGTGTCTGAAAACTACTCTGTAAAGTACAAATTAAACAGTTCCTCATGCTCCTATGACTCAAGTACGGGGTCCACCGCTTATTCCTTCATCCTTTCATTTCAACATGTCTGTATTTAGACGTGCCAACATTTTTTAGTATTGCTACTCTCACACGTCATTTTATTATTATTATTTTTTTTAAGTTGCGATAGTCTACCCAGGCGCACCTCTCGCTGTTCTTCTATGGTCTTCATCTCCACAACCATCAAGTCAACTTCATAATGACAAATATTTGTAGTCCATGCTATCAGTTATCCTCTGTGGCCGAAGTATTCTCTGATCAAGTGTTTTGCACCGGCCCATGCATCTTGTGATATATGGGAGCGCAA
Organism: Odontamblyopus lacepedii; assembly: GCA_034769755.1. Lineage (NCBI taxonomy): Eukaryota > Metazoa > Chordata > Actinopteri > Gobiiformes > Gobiidae > Odontamblyopus > Odontamblyopus lacepedii. Next base: position 10,089,214 of record CM068350.1, read on the forward strand.
AGAATAATAGGCTATCAATTTAATATTACTCATGTCGGAAAAGCGGAATGTTTGAAAAATAGTAAAGTGCCGCTACTCTGGCAATTAAAAAAATCAATGTCTAAATAGCAGCATGTAACCCTTGAGTACTTAGTCACTGGGTCAAATGTGCTGGTTATTGAGTCAAGGAGCAAAAGTTCTGCAAAGTCTTCCTTGTCTTAAACCCTGTCCCACTTTAACTGTATGTTTTAATCATACTTAATTTGTTTATGTTGTTGTACGGCGGCTTTGGTTGTCCAGAAAGGCGCCTAATAACTAAAATGTATTATTATTATTAGTATTAAATCAAATACAATGAAGTACAATTTCAACAGTTCCTTCTGCTATTAGGTGCTCTTGAGTACCTAGTCACTGGGTCAAATGGTCAAATTTGCTGCTTAATGGTTCAAATGTAGTCAAAGAGCAAACATTCAGCAGTGGGGGTGATCATACCGTATTGATATCATGGGCTGCTGTATCGATATATCGTTAAAGAGTATTTTTTGGTATATTTTACAAAATTATTATGTGACACATTTAGCAATTTCACAGTTTTTATGATTAAAATGGGTGTTTGCACAAAAAATGGTTTAACAAATACTTTTAGTATCACAGCCATGATTTAGCCTATTTTTAAATTGAAATTTATTTTATTTTGTTGAAAATTATCGAGTCGAAAGTCCATTGTATCGAGATATGCATCGTATTGTGGCCTATGTATCATATCAACAACTTCTTAATGACACCCAACCCTATTCAGCAAAGTCTTCCTTACCTTCAATTAAACACGAGGGAAAATTAGGTTTTAGATTGCTATGGTATAAAGTCGACATATATTGTGACTTAAATTGGCCGTTAACAAAGTCACCATTGTAACACTCGTGTAATGAGGTCGCCAAGTCCAACATCAAATCCTCCTAAAGTTTGTTGTGGTTCTCCTTGGGCCTGTTTTTTAAAGAGACTATATCTCTTCTGCAGCAGATCCACGGGGCAGATGGTAAACGTATCTATTCAATTTAAACGTTGACAACTTTCCCGTGCTCTGCTGCTATCGCCAACATCCCCCGCCATCTCAGTAGCAGAAATAGAACATCCTCTCTACACTCGGCCATCTGCTCTATGCTCTAACTGACCCTATACTGTATGTAGCTGGTTATGTGTTGTGAGGACAAGATAAAATGTACTGTATAAAACTGTATTAAAGCATCTATTTTGCTCTATTTTCCATTCACGTTATAATGTTGTTTCGTCTTCACAAACGTACATGGAGTTGTGTTTTTTTTCATTCACACATGTTTAACACAAAACCCCTGCATATTTAGGCTGGATTCTTTTCTCAAACTGAAAACACCCTTCTCCGCCTCCACCGTGTTTTTTAAACTCCATACACCTTCATTAGAATCACTTGGATACTTTCTGCCAATGTCTGCTGAATGGTAAAAGGAAGCTTAACTTGGAAACTTGTTTGGATGAGGAAAGAACATTATAGGTCATCATAGATCAGACAATTGCATAATATGGGGCCTTTGAATGCTTTTTTATTGTCTTTGAATCACATTGTTAGCATTGATGATGGCAAAACTTCCACTCTGGTCTCTGAAAGTTGAGAAAAGTGTGGAATAATTTGGACCACTACCAGCGGTTTAAAATTAACCTCATTATGTTTTTAAGACAGTAAAAATCAGGTACAGCACCTTTAATGTAATGGTGAAATAATGGCTTTGTTATTTCATAATTATACGCTACATGGCCAGAATGTGTACACACTAGGGTAGTCCATTTATTTTTTAATTCTCTAGATTAGAACCCTGCATTTAGTTCCATATCTGGCCAAAATATTTGGACCCAAATTTATGCAAATTAATTAATATTCAGAGGTTGCTTGAAAAATGCAATTAGCGAACCAGATAAATAAGGCGTATTTCAATAATTTGTCAGTTTGCAAATCACAAACTGAAACTTGCATAAAAATGACTTAGAAAGTTCATGAAAGTTGCTTCAAAAATCCATAAAGTCCATAAAAAGTTACTTGAAAAGGCAAAATTACTCAATTTCCAAGGAAACTTCAGGCAGCTCGAGCAACCTCTAAAACATCTTCCTTTCCTTCCAAATTTCTTCGTAAATCACCTTTTGGATGCCAAAACCTAATGCAGGGTTCTAATCGAGGTTATCTGAAACTTTATTATTTACCACACTTTAATGGACAACCCTAGTTCTCTTGTGTGTCTTCTATTGTGGTTCATAGCAGATCCAAAACAACTACTAAATAATGACTGTAATGTTTGATGACCTGGCAACAGCAAGATGGAACCTTGGACTCCGTGTATTCTTTCACTCTCAGGTCTATAGGTCTCCCTTATAATGACAACAGCGCTGCGACCAAACTGTAAACAAATGTATGTGCGCTGCCAAGACTATTAGCATTTTGTTTTCTGCCAAGTTCCTCTCCCATATTTTGTGTTCCGGAGGTCACCAAAACAAGGTCGAGGAGCTTTTTATGTGTCGCTAATAAATCAAACGCAGGCAATGACTACAGTGAGTACGTGCTGCGATTTTTTACACTCCGATCGTTTCTCGTTTCCGTCCACGTCCCCTCATCAGCATGCGATTGTGAGCTAGCGCAGAGTTAGCCCAGATAACAATGAAAACAAGATGGATTTTTTGCCAAACTACGGCGGATACTTGGGAGTTTGTTTTGACAGAATGAAATTTGGATTCATGAGGGTGAACTGTGGTAATGGCTTTGGAAATGTGTCTTCAAAGAGAACAGTTTTTCAGGCTTTGAGTTTTTTGCGCCTCAAATGTAAAATTTCACTTTGTACAATGACACAGAGGAAAATCTCTTAATTTTATAATCACTGCAACTAAGACTTCTTCTGTCTGTGAAAGCTCTGAAATCTCAGAATGACATTGGTACACAATTAGAAATCTCAAACAGTAGCCTAATTGGCTTAATCTGTTTAAAGGGGCATAATGTCACTTTTCTAGTGAGTTGAAGATGGAGTTCTTTGCCCCGAATGTTCCATGGTAAGGCATTAAACATATCCAGCTTGCATTTATTCAATTACAGGTGCTTTTAGTGCTCATGATATCTTGAACGGATTCTTATTTGTGGATGTAATATCTAATTTGCCCAGGAGTCGTTTTCTTCTTGTTAGTGGGGTTGCCTCTCCACAGATACAACCTATAACTTGACCTGATAACATCACCTTCTTGTCTCCATGGATAATAATAATAATAATAATAATAATAATAATAATAATAATAATAATAATAATAATAATAATAATAATAATATATCATGTATAAATTCAATGAGATTAATGTTGTCATGATACTAAAATTTCAAACTCAATTTAATACTCATGAATAGTCTCGAGTCTCAATATCGATTTATTTAGATAACAGAATGTAATTTTCAACATTAAATCATAGAACTTTCTTTACTATTACTACACAGCAAAAACTGGAGGGTTAAAATTTCAGGGTAAAATATTTCAGAGTTGTTTTAAGCACAAAAAGTGTTATTTCAACTATTTAAAAGTGAAATAGGAGTTGGAGTTGGGATTATTTGCCAGAGCTGATATGGTTGAAGTTAATTCAACTTCCCCTAGTGTTAATTTAACTTTTCTTTTAGTGTTAATTTGGCACCTCCCACCCACCACTTCAAACTCCTGCAAGAGAAGACCAGTTTCAACCAGTTTTGTACAGAATTTCATCTTAAATGATCTAAAATAAGGTGTAAAATAAAACATCTCTGTGTGTTGTTTAGCTAAATCAGAATAACCCGACAAAGTGTTATCCGTTTACTCTCAAAATGTTATTATAACTCTTGATTTTGGTCTTAAACAGGAACTTTAGTCCAGTGTTACTTCATTAATATTTCCAAAAAGTCCAGATTGGACTCATATAAAGCCTGAGAAAATGTTAAATTTGATTCCGTGAGAGTCAATTTTAACGCTCCACTTTTTGTTGTGCATGTAGTAGTCTTATATCTCAGTCATTCAAGTATATTCCATAGTGCTCCATGGGCGTATACTAGTCTATGCCCTCTTACTTGTTCTGATACAGCTCAAGATCATTCTAAAGCTCTTCAAGAAAGCTTCATTTCTGTCCTGCGAACGTGACTTTTTTTTAGTGTCAATACCTGCTCAAAAAAATCTTGTTTGGATACTAGTTTTAGTACCAATTAATATCTGATTTTAAATACTTTCAACAACCCTAAAGCCAAAACTGTGGAACATACCGTGCAAATCGTTAGCAGATCCTCCACCAGAAAAACGACCTAATACACCTTTTAAAATCTCCAATTACCATAGCAACCCCTAGCATTCCCCCTTCCTCATAGCATGTTTCGGTGAAATACGGGGTTACAGTCTCTCTTTCTCTTTCTCTTTATTTCGAATGACTGCGCCGCGCTCGGACCCTATAGCTGTATCCTCACAGCAGACGATCCTCCCTTTGAAAAGAAAAAAAGAGGAGAAATAAAGTCCGTAGACAGGCGCCGCAGCTTAGCAAATGCAGCTATAGCGCTTACATCTAGAGATCTGACTAGAATAGGGTTTGCCAGACTGGGTATTTGAGTGTCTGTTCTGTAAAGATCACCACTTTGGCCCCCGTAGTGTGGCGGGATGCGCATAAACTGCTGTCTGTTTGGCACTGTTACGCATTTGGACTGTGGCAGCTTATGCTGTTATTTGCGCTGGCTGTGTTGACCTAAAGATGGTGGAGATGGCATATAGTGTTAAAGTGAATGTAGTGTAAAAGGGAGAGGGAAAATACTGTATGTGATATAGAAGATTGCGTTCAGTTGTTTCGAAGGTTAACGTATTATTTGAGCAAATACTGACCACGTTTTTAATCTCAAATTAATTATTCTGAATTAAATAGTTCAGAATTAAGATATTTTCCTTCGAGTTGACATGGAAATAATAATTCTGATTTGAGGTTTACATGGGAAACACGTTAAATCGCTTTTATTTAATTACGCTCAACGTCTGGGGGTCGGGAAGGGTTCCGATTGGACAGTGACACGAACGTATTTACATCTACGGGAAGAAAACCCACACTTCAGCTGCTACCGGCTTTTCTGTAATCTCGGTTTGTCGTTACAGCGCCGACACAAACATGATCCAAACTTTTTCCGCAATCGTTCTGATGATAATGAAGCAGCAGCTGGAGAATTCTCTCCTCAGGCTTTACGTCTGTGAGCTGAGGAGGAGAAGGGAAGAGTGTGGGAGAAGGAGGAAGAAGACAAACTGAGTGTGAGGCTGCCACACCTCAGCCCACTCCCACATCCCGCTCACAAATCCAAAGAGACGTGGAGGAAAGTCCGAAGAGACGACTGGAGGAGCTGGATCGTCTGGATCGTGTCAAAAGGGCGACCCAACGAGTATGAGCTGAACGACCGGAATTATTTTTTAGGATTAATAAACATTTACATGATCGAGGAATAAATTAATTTGGCTTTAAAATCTGAATAAATCACCCACTTACTTCCAAATTAAGTTTCATTCCGAATAATCAGTGTTTAAATGGTCTTTTTAAAGTGGAATTAATATTTATTTAGAATTTAATTATTTTTATTTGGAATTAAAGGTCTCATGTAAATGTGGCAACTGAAGCAAATATTTTCAATTTAGTGCTATTATTAGTATTACTGCCCAGAGTCAGGACTAAACAGGAGTCAGCGTTTCAGATTCATGCAGCTAAAACCTGGAACAGTCTGAACATGTGAGACAGACTCTACTCTGACTCTGTTTAAATCCAGGCTCAAAACAGTTCTGTTCAGCTGTATATATGACTGAAAGGTTTTCATTTTCCATTCCGCACTCTGCTGTTCTCTCTAATTCATCTCTATTTAAAAATTTTATGATGATTATTTATGCTTTGATTTATTTGTATTATGATTTTAATGCATATTTTATTCTGTAAAGCACTTTGAATTACTTTGGGTACGAATTGTGCTATACAAATAAACTTGAATCAACTGATACCCCTAACCTGCTTGCCACCGCGGTCCAAAAAGGAAGTGAGCACCTTCGCTAAGTGGTCCCCTCAAGGTCTGTTTGCAATTCTTTAATCTGCTCTTTATGATTGTATTATTATTTCGCTTTTTTGTAAAACAAGATATGAACGTTAATAACAAACAAATCAGGCTGGCGTTTCCAACAGGTTTGACTGACGGCTATTATGCCTTGTTGCTAAGGCCCCTGGTTACAGATTCGTCACTATAACTGTCAGCCTCCACTGGCTTCATTCGGTTGGAGCTGAAAGCTGTGGGTGATGTCACAATCAGTCCACTTGCGATGAAATTCTTAAACTTTTCTTTGTGTCTATGAGTGTGTGTTTGAATGAAATTTTTGTAGTTGTGATTTAAAGTCTTTTAGATTTTTTTTTTCCAAGTTAGAAGACAGGCCTCTTTCAAGAGCAAATAGCTTTTTCAAATTGCATGTAATCCAAAGTACTTTTATACTTTTTAAAGCATTTTTTTTTTTTTTGTCATCGATAGCTAATTTCTTTAAGTGCATATTTTCAGAGGTTCTTTTTTTGGGATACACGAAATTCAGATTCTGACTCTATCGGTTTCTAAAAGTCAATGGCAGCTGAGTGATTTGTGATCTGAGCTAAACAATTACAAATAAATTCTTGCATGATCAGTTTCAATTGTATCTGGATATTGTGGCTTTCATATCACACTCATCACATTAGAAGACAAAAACTCAACGTTGGCTTAGCGAACATTTCCTACCATGACACTGCGAAGCGTTTAAGCACCTTTACTTATATAGTCTTTCCCATTCACCCTTCTAGACTTCTAAAACGAAAAGAGGGCACCCTGTGTATTCAGTCAGCGCACCTGCCACTCAAAAAACAAAACGTGAAAAATGCGTTAAACAGTGCAGAAATTGCCTCCTCTAGGTGGCGCAACAGGTAGCAAAGAACATACTGTAGATGCCAACGGAAAGAAACAACGGCTTTTGATTGAAACATGTGAATAACCCACTATCAAAAAGTAGTACCAACACACATAGTACAAAACTAGTCCTTATATGCCCCCTGCACCTCAAGCTAATAATATTTTTATGCCAGACAGTCTCTCCCGCGAGCCCTCCCCTTTAATCAAGCCCCCCTGCATCGACTCCGCCTCCTCGGAACTGCATTTCCCATGATCCTTTTTTTTTTTTTTACGGGGTTTTTCCGGTTGTAAAAATCCAATCGGGGGATATCTGTGTGTAGTTGCTCCAAATGCGAAGGGAGGGTTTGGAAAAAATTACTCTTATTTAATGACTTAATCAGCAGAGCAGCCATCAAGCAGATAAATTGTCATGCGCATCGTGCTTAAAATATCCGATTTTCCTTCCGTCTGTCCCCCAGCTCTTTCTGTCTTCGAAGTCGAACCCAAATGGAAGGTTCTACGCTCCGCACTGGTTTACTGGTTTAGTTAGCGCTGGCATGTTTGCAGTAGTCACCCCTCTCGCGTTTCGATAGAAGGCCGAAAACAACCTTGGTGCTTAATGTACAGATCTAGATATGTAAATAGGTTCTATACAATAAAACGTCTCAAAAATAAACGAATGAAAAGTATCTCCTCGGATTTGTGCATACAGGGTTCTTGGGGTGTCTTTGAGGTTTGCGTAGCTTTGTCCTCGCGTCTCCCCAATGTCCGGCGTTATCTTACATAAAGTTAACACATGCCTAAATGAGTTTATGCAGCACGTCATCTGCCATGGGAAAAAAAAAAACAACAAAAAAACAATATGTCTGCTTTTTCCGTTTACGATGTATTCCCTATTGTCACCTCCCGGGCGAGTCTGAAAACGCCGAGATAATTCTATCAAGCAGTGGTTCGTCAAAAGATCCCATAGGCTGTATCTGTCACTAGAAAGAAAGTCGAGTTTAGTTTATTTTTTTATTTTTTTTTGCTCTGGAACAAAAATATTAAAAAAGCTTCATTTGTTTTTAAGCTTGTGAGGATGTTTTAAATTCTTTAGCTTCTTTTTAGACTTTCTCGTTTTTTACAAAAAGAAATATTAGTCCGTTTTAAGCCCCGATAAATCCCCTTTGTATATTCCTCCGTATGAACATAATAATGAGCGGTATAATCCAGAATGGTATAACTCCAGGCTGCGAGCGTATCCGTGACGGCACAGGCCCATTGTCTCCGCAGCGTTAGCCTCATTAGCTTGGTTAGCCCTGTTAGCTTCCTGGTTAGGGTCCCGGCGGCGGAAGGGCTATACCCGGGTGGTGGAGTGTGAGTGCGGGTGCGCGTGGGGCAACGTGTTGTTTTGCCCGCTGCTCGGGTAGGTGTTGTAGGAGTGCAGCGACGTCAGCCCACCCATGCTGCTCGGGATCATGGTGATGGTGTTGGGCGTCATGAGCGGTATGTCGTCCGGGGACCTCCTCATGGCCAGGGTGTAGTCCGGCGGGCAGGCAGTCCTCAGCACCACGTCGTGAGGGTGCAGGGAGTCTCCGCGGCAGTCCCTCTCCAGCTCCGAGTGTTGCTTCATCTGCAGGGACATGATCTCCTCCTCCTGGGTGTGAGCGAGGTCGTTGGCGGCGTTCCTCTGCGGGCTACAGCGCCGGTGGACGTCGTGCCGTCTCTTGTCCTTCTTGTAGTAGAGGGCGGCGAAGGCGAGGATGTTGAGGAAGAGGAGGGAGGCGCCCACTGCGATAGTGACGGACAGCTCGGTGGAGTAGTCGCGCTGGTCGACCAGGTGGGGTTGGTTGTGGCTGCTCTGGGTCTCGGTGGGGAAGGGGGTCGGGCTGGAGCGCTTGGGGGCCGGTAGTTTGGGTTTGGGGGTGCGGTTGGTGGTCTCTGGTGGAGGGACCTGGAGAGAAAAGTTAGAACATTTTAAAATACTGGTGGTTTTTCTTTCCTTTTTTTTTGCAAAGACTGAAAATATCATATATGCTCACTTGACATTGTTTGATCCTGATTTGAGCCCCGTTAAATTCTGTTTTGTTGAATGTTCTGGCCAGTTCTAGCCCTGGTTAAGTTCTGGGTTTAGTCAAAATTGTGTTCACACCTACCAGGAATTGTGAAAGATACATTCAATTTTGGATTTTTAAAAATGATTATTTACTTTGCAGGACTGTATTAAATGGCATTTCAATATGGCTGTGTTCACATTTGCCCAGAACAGTTATTAAGTCATGATTTAGGGTTGGTTTTGTTTCAAGTTTAACTCCAATTTGTTCCCATGCTTTATGTAGTGTGTGTGCAAGTGTTAACACACCCATACTAACATATGATTCAAAAATGTGTCCAGAACAGATTTAGATTTATCTAATTTTTTATTTAAGCTTATACTGTAATAATCATTTTCTAAATAACCCTGACATGTTTCAAAAGAGCCGCGAATATACTTGTTGTGATTTGATCCTGGTCTGAACCCAGTTTAGTCCCGGTGACTTAGTTTAGTCAAGACCAAGACCAGGTTGAGTTGCGGGCTGAGTCCAAATTTTGACTTCATTCATAATGAGTAAATAGTTGTATTATTATTCATGATGATGTATTAAAAATGATTCAGACTTAGTAACCACTATTAGAGGGACCACATACTAATAGCTAACTATTATATAATAGTAAATTGCATAATAAGTGCTTAACTACATCATTGTTAGTATTTCTAAAGTACTTTCAATGCATATTTGTCTAAGGCTGTATTTGCAAGTATTAAGCCAATAACTGTGTTCTTGCCAGTGAGGTAGTGGCATTACAATATGCTTTTGTACAGACACTAAAATCTGAATAAACATCAATATGTAGGGTTGTAACGATCCAAGTCTCACGATACGATATTGTCATGGTATGAACCTCACAGTACGATATTTATTGCAATATTACGATATTCTACATAATAACAAGTCTGACATTCTAAAATGCTTTGGTACATTTATTGTCATTAGGGATGGAACAATATCCAAATCTCTCAGTACGATATTTTCACCATATACATCTCACCGTACGATATTTACTGCAATATTTTGTGGAGGATCACAAAACTGTGAGAATGCTACTTTTTCCTCTAAAAATGCCTTCACAAGACTTAATCCAAAGAATGAGGATGTAAAAGTGCTTAGAACAGTTCTATCTTCATGTCGTCTGCACTGAAACGGAGCAAAGGATCATGGTCTATGTAGTTCCCTCTGTTTTTTTAAAGTTATTTCTGCATCATAACATTTCATTTAAGCACTTCCACGATATTACTGTGAGACCTTTGGCGATACGATATCACGACAGTTCAGTTATTGTTAGATCCCTATCAATAAGTGTTTGATAAATACCAACTTATAGCTAAATCACACAGAAATAATGACTTAGTTAGAGATGAATATGTGGTCCCTAAATTAAAGCGTCACCAGTTTAGAGTTTGGGTAATACTGAGGTAGTTAGTAAACCTGAATCATTCTCAATAAACGATTTGCTCATTCTGACTTAAATCTCGTCCGTGCTTCATTAAGACATGGACTAGTGTCGTTATTATAAAGTGTAAGTGTATATTTCGAGGAGTAGCTAACTCTTAAGTGCACTGCATCTCTTAAGAGTGGAGTAAGAGTCTATAAGAAGAGGCCGTGTGGCATTTGAGAGCTGAGCTGCCGAGCTCCGGTGAATGCAGAATATTTGATTTGCGGCGGACCTTGGTGGTGGTGGGGATGAGCTGCGTGACCTCGTTCAGACTGTGCAGATGTGGGACCAGCTCCAGCCACAGGTTCACCTGAGGAGAGAGAGAAGGAGGGAACAGGAGGAGAGAAGGAGGGAACAGGAGGAGGGAGAGAGAGAGAGGAAGAGGGTACAGGAGGAGAGAGAAGGAGGGAACAGGAGGAGAGAGGAGGGGGGTACAGGAGGAGGGGGAGAGGAAGAGGGAACAGGAGAAGGGAGAGAGAAGAGGAGGGTACAGGAGGAGAGAGGAGAGAAGGAGGAAACAGGAGGAGAGAGGAGGGAGAGAGAGGAGGGTACAGGAGGAGAGAGGAGAGAAGGAGGGAAGAGGAGGAGAGAAGTACAGGAGGAGAGGAGGAGGGAAAAGGAGGAGAGAGGAGGGGAGAGAGGAGGAGGGTACAGGAGGAGAGAGGAGGGGAGAGAAGAGGAGGGAAAAGGAGGAGAGAGGAGGGAGAAAGAGGAGGAGGGAACAGGAGGAGAGAGGAGGGGAGAGAGGAGTAGGGTACAGGAGGAGAGAGGAGGGGAGAGAGGAGTAGGGTACAGGAGGAGAGAGGAGGAGGGTACAGGAGGAGAGAGGAGGGAACAGGAGGAGAGAGGAGGGAACAGGAGGAGAAAGGAGGGGAGAGAGGAGTAGGGTACAGGAGGAGAGAGGAGGGGAGAGAGGAGGAGGGAACAGGAGGAGAGAGGAGGAGGGAACAGGAGGAGAGAGGAGGGAGAAAGAGGAGGAGGGAACAGGAGGAGGGAACAGGAGGGGAGAGAGTAGGAGGGAACAGGAGTGAGAGAAGGAGGGTACAGGAGGAGAGAGGAGGAGAGAAAAGGAAGAGAGAGGAGGGGGAGAGAGAAGGAGGGAACAGGAGGAGAGAGAGAAGGAGGGAACAGCAGGAGAGAGGAGGGAGAGAGAGAAGGAGGGAACAGGAGGAGAGAAAAGGATGAGCGAGGAGGGAGAGAGAGGAGGGTACAGGAGGAGAGAGAGAAGGAGGGAACAGCAGGAGAGAGGAGGGAGAGAGAGAAGGAGGGAACAGGAGGAGAGCAGAGGGAGAGAGCGAAGGAGAGTAGAGGAGGAGAGAGGAGGGGGAGAGAGGAGAGAGAGACGGGAAGGTTAAGAGGAGAGAGGAAGAAAGAGACATAGAAAGAATGCAGACGAGAGAGAGATAAAGATGGAGACAGAGAGAAAGAGGGGGGGCAAGGAGGTATGATGGAGTGAGGAGAGGAGGGAGAGAGAGAAGAAGGGTTTAGGAGGAAAGAGGAGGAGTAGAGAGGGGGCATAAAGAGAGGAGAGGGAGAAAGAGAAAAAGGCGAAGAGTAAGAGGAGAGAGGAAGAAAGAGACAATGTTTAAGAGAGAAGAAGAGAGGGGAGGGGTGAGAGAGAGAGGGAGAAAGAATGTTAAAAAGAGGGAGATAGCAAAGATGGAGACAGAGAGAAGGAGGGAGGGACAGGGAGGCATGATGGAGAGAGGAGAGAAGAGAGGAAGCCGAGAGAGGGGGAGTAGAGAGTGGAGAACAGAAGGAGGGGAGTGAGAAGCAAAGAGGGAGGGGTAGAGCAAAGGGATACGAGGGAAGAGATAGAGAGTGTAGAAAGAGAGAGAAGGGAGAGGAAAGGGTGGGGCGGAGAAAGAGTGCAAAAGGGAAGGAAGGGAAGAGAGAAACAAATAGGGTGACAAAGCAAGAGGAAGAGTGATGACGAGATGGAGATTGAGAGGGAAGGAAGCGAAAGACGGGGAGGGAAAGAGGGAAGGAGAAACGGAGAGATAGGAAAGAGAGAAGTAGAGAAGAAGACAGATGGAGGAGCGAGGAGATGTACAGAAGAGAGGAAGGAAGAGTTAAAAACAGAGAGAGAATAAAAGGATAAAGGGAGGGAGGAAAGAAAGATAGATGGAGGCAGGAGAGAAGCAGACGGAGGAGGAAGAAAAGAGAGAGGGGAGGGACAAACGGGGACAGACAGGAGAGCAGGAGACAAAAGATTAAATGGAGTCATCTGAATTTCAGTGAAGGTCCAATAAGGACATCCTCTGTCACTGTGAGAGCATCTGTGAGGAAACAAGAATACATTTTCACTATTCTACTGTGGAACCAGGAACTAGTGACCTTTTCCACCTGTGATATTTACAAAAGAAAAGAAAAAAAAAAGCACTTCTTTATACCTAGACAGTGCAACGATCTTAAAAGCTATAAGTGCTCTTCAGTACTTTATGACAATGTGCGTTTATTTCTTTTCTTTTCTTTTGTTATAGACGCATGGTGTGAGCATTGTTTCTATTGACATTTTCTGCTGTAGTTCTGAAGAAATGATCTCTATTATGATGTTCTGTCCTTAATGCATGACAGGAAATAGCATGTTAGGTTCAGTTATTATACACTATTTTAAACTAGTAAGGTCTCACAGAGTCCTGCACGGGTTCAGGTACCCGCGGATACCCGATGGGTGAACTGCACATTTTAATGAAAGGGGTGAAAAATGTGCTGTGTCGGATGCGGGTTCGGGTCGGGTTGGACGCAGGAGAGCGCGGGTCTAAGCTGCGTTTTACAAAACATCATGTGCGATCAAAAAAAGGGCTGTATTTTTGTGAAATGCAAAAATTCCATTGTCTTTACAAGATGATTAATTGTAAAATCCATGTTTTTGCTGCACGCGTCATTTTCATTTTCAAACCACGAATGCGATGTCCTGCAGTTCAAAATGACTCGCGAGGAGCTGAAAAGAAAATTAGCGAGTGAAGAGTGTAAAAGTTGTAGCTCTTTTTTGGCTCTCGGACTGATTTTCCTTCAGGTGCAGTTCGGGTGTCGGTTTGTATTTCTAGCGGGTCGGATCGGGTGCGGAATGTTATTTAAATTCTGTCGGAAACAGGTCGGGTGCGGACTGAGGTATGATGGGTACGGGCGGGTGCAGTTTGTCAAAATCCGACCCGTGCAGGACTCTGGGGTCTCGTGTTCCAGCTGAAATTGTCACACTATAAAGTAATTAGCACTAGGGGTGTGCATTGAGTCTGACGATACGATACATATCATGATATATCCCAATACTAAAACAATGGATGATACATCGCGATTTATCAATGATTACTAATAATACTGTCAACTGCACCTTTACGAGAAACAAATTGTATGAAATATAATGTATTAGCTTTTTTAAATCATGAGAACAGTGAGTGCTATTGATGAATTTTAGCGAAAAATCTTATTTTAAAAATTGATTCAGATACATTTTGAATCGAATTGTGCAATATATCAGTTATGATATATCACTGAATCGATTTTTTCTTACACCCCTAATTAGCACTGTCACTAAATAACACGTATCTTTAATAAAGACATATCGTGCTTTTGTCTGCTATAGTTATCATTGTGTTATGTGGATCAGTGTGTTATATTTTGGAAAAAATATAACACAACAATATTGATAAAAATAACAAATACAGGACTATGAAAAGTATCAAAAATCACTAATCGATACCAAAACTTATACTGAAACTACATATAACTACATACTCATACTACAGTATTCTGCCTTACAAAGGTAGAACACCATAACATCATATTTGGTTGAAAATGAGTTCATGTCATTTTGGAGGTATTTGAGACCTCCTTTATCATGTGAATAAATATGGTGAAAAATGCTGAGTTCAAAATTTACCTTTGACCCTTATTTGGCAGTAACTGTATTCTGCCTTTGTATCATGTTTTAAAATAAGGAGTCACGCCTTTGCATAAGGGTCAAAAGTCAATTTTGAGCGGAATATTTTCCGCATACAAATATTTCTTCATTATACCGACTAGTTGTCAAATTTTGGGAGCCCTGTCTCTTCTACTTTTGTCTGGACAAAAAAAAAAATTGAAGTAATTTTTCTCAGTTTCACACTCCGGCGAGTTAAGGTCTTTTGCCTTTGTAGAGGAGTTTTGATACTTAAAAAGTCACATCGATAGACAAAAAATAACCTTTCCTGAATATCTTTAGAATGATATTGAACTGTATTTGAACTAATATAAGGCCACATATACTGGGCCAAGTAAGGAAATACACAGATGTAAGACCACATGGTAACATAAATAAAACTGGCCTACGACTATTTAATGTTGAAAATCACATTGTACTGTCTAAAGAAAGAGTTTTTTTTTTTCTTATCGTTGTATTGGAAATAGTATTCAAGTATCAAGTCTATTTCTTAGTTTTGAAATTGAGTTTGAAATTGTAGTATACAAGAGTGCACTCAAACATGAATGAATGCCTCTAAATTAGTGCTGTCAATCGATTCAAATATTTAGTCTCAATTAATCTCATGAATGTCATAGTTAACTCGTGATTAATCGGAAATTAATCACACAATTTTTGTCCCTTGAATCATCATTTTAATACTGTTTTTTTATTGCCAACCAGAACATTAGTCAGTGAGAAAACTTTGTTCTCTGCAACAGTGAAGAGAACAAACTTCTGTCATCAAATAACGGGGGAAATCATGTGTTGTGACCTGAGGTAGTTCTCATTACTTAGAGACATCCACTGAGCTCCAGTGAGTGCGACTGTGTTTGTCTGTCTGTTGTACACGGGGTCAGGGAGCACTCGCGCTGGAACTTTTGGGCCGTGTCGTGCTCGGGCACAGTTGCCTGGGGTTCTGATCGCGTTCACACCTGCCGGGCTGCAGGCCGGTGAAGTTGTCACACGGCACTGGCGGTTTTGGTGGAGAGGGTTGGTCCAGTGGCATGTGGTGTCTATAGAGTGGTGGGGCGGGTGTGGGTTCTGCTGCAATGCACGCTCCTCCTTGTGTTTGTGTCGCTGTCCACGGTCCTTGTCGCGGATGGACTGTATGTTTTGAAGTGGACTGTTTTGTGTTTTGTGTTTTGTGTTTTCAGCGGCACGGTGGCTGAGTGTCAACACTCAGGCCTCACAGCAAGAAGGTTGCGGGTTCGATCCCCGGGTCGCCCGGGCCTTTCTGTGTGGAGTTTGCATGTTCTCCCCGTGTCTGGATGGGTTTCCTCCGGGTACTCCGGTTTCCCCCATCAACCCAAAAAACATGCCCGGACCCCTATGAACTAACATCAAGGACCATGTTGTCCACCCTCCTGTGGGCTCACCACCTGCAGAGGGGTTCATAGGGGGGGTCCCGGATTAAGCGGGAGAAGATGGATGGATGGACTGTTTTGTGTTTTCCTCGTGCGGGGGCATCGGTGCGCGCAGGTGTGCCGTGCTTTGGTCCACCTCCTCCAATTGGGACTTGTCAGTTTCATACAAATTGTTTTCTTTCCTGTTTACAGCCAGATCCTGTAGTTTTTCTAACATTACAGCAGTGGCCACAGCAAAGTGCTTTAATCTTGCAATAAAAAAATGTACAGTGTTAAAATAGTTTTGAGCTAATATTTTTGACAGCACTACTCTAAATACAACTTTGAGTAGGTAAATAACTCCTAACTTTCTTTTCAGTCTGAATGAGGAATATGCATGTACCTTGTTGGCCCTGTAGTGCTCCTTGACGCGGGGCTTGAGTCCGATGTGCAGGTACAGCTGGTCCTTCTGGTTGTAGCGGGTCCAGGCCACCTCCTCGAAGCGGTTGGGTTTGGTGTGGATGAACTTGGTATCCTGGGGCACCGGCTGGTTTGGGTCACTGCACATACACAAGAAAACAAGGACAACAATGTGTTACTATAGTGTACCAGGGTAGTGTCTGGGGCTGTAGGCCTTTACTCGTTTACTTTTTATAGGTTAAACACTTATTTCATTCACATTTTTGGGATTTATATGAGCCACAGCAAATAGGAGAATGCATAGACTGAGTTGAAATTTTGGGAGTGACTTTTCGCTCATGAAGATGTTGTTTACTAGTTGCTTGCCCATCCAAAACAACACGATTTGAGTAAGACATGTGGGTATGGAAGCATTTCCTGTCTCCCTGTTTTCATTTTTTGGGCATGACTGACAATCAGAGAAAAACACGGTGCATTCATGTCAAACCAAACAGTGTCTTTTGAGTAAAAAAGAAAAGTTTAATTACACAGATGACTAAGAAACAGCACTAAACCCTTAGGAGTTAGAGATTTTGTTCTGAATGATACAAGAATTTTTGAGAGGAAATGTCTTTTTGCATTTGCATGACACGTTAGGACGATGGTTTGACCCACTTTACATTTATGGTCAAGTTCTAGACCCTTCTGCAGTCAAGCAGGATGTAGGAGGGACTGGCTGGTCAAGCAAGTTTCCTAGCATGACTGAACATAGCAGTTTTTCGGCAAGATCCTAATCATTCTGAGAGATTTAGCCAGCACCACGCCATGTCCCCTTCTAGCTAATGAATGCACAGGATGGTCAGCTACCTGCTTGTCTCCGTGGAAACTTTTTTGAGATGAACATAGGCCTATCTGACTGCCAAGGTTGATCACGTCTCGGTCTTCTGACAGGTTGTTCCATTGGCGTTGAAGTATGGGTCAAATGTAAAGAACTGACTTCCATACGAAATCAATAAAACTAAACACCTAAACTCCCCTCACAGTCCCAAAGGGCATGAAATCAGGGGCTAAAGACTAACATTTTTTCTTTGCTTGGAATGTCCGCAGTAGGCCTATATCTTTTTTTTTTAAAAGCATTGTTATTGCCATCTAGGACTGAAGTGAAGCCGCTTGAGGACATCCAGATGGAGTATATTTACAGGCAGACTGAAAATTACTTTTGGATGGCAATCGATTTCAAAACATTGTCCAGGCGACTGACTACCTTTGAAAGCAGACAGCTCCATCAAAAACACAAAACGTACCAAGTTGTCATGTCGTTTTCATGTAAGTACTGCTCTGTCTGACAAAAAAAAAACTATTCTCTCAGCTCATGGCCCGCCTTGACTCTGTTTATTCAGTTATTAAATTAGTTGCGGATTATTATCAAAAATCAGTTCATTGTGATTAATCGATTAACTCGTCACAGCCTTATGCTTTCCGTCATGACTTGATACGTTTAGGAGGGTGTGAGGAAAGAAGGGAAGAGGGACTTTAAAACCAAAGCAGAGATTCATAGATACAAAACTTGTCAAAATCGTAAGTTTCATGTTCCAAAGTGTGTCACATCAAGAGCTCAGTTTTGCTACGATAAAAATTGGAAACTGGAAATTCTGGAACAAGTTCTCACATCTGTTAGTGTTTGCAGATCAAAAACGTTTAAAAAGAGTTTGAGGAAATGTTTGCTATTTCATGATAATGTTTGATCATCATTTAATTGTGGATGTTTCATTGTGTTTTAATCCATGTTTGAATCGTATGTATTTAATCTAAGTAGTGTAAATGTCATTTTTTAGTATTGCACAGCTAAAATGTTCAATTTTAATATATTCATAAGGTGGAGGCGGTAATATAAGCCCCCTTTTTTTTTCTTTCATGGAAATATAATAAAAACTGGATAAGGCACTATATAAGAAGCACAACGCATTTTTCGACAGCTTTCACAAAGGTCAGATTTTGTAAGGATTCTTCTGTATTTGTACAGCTTGAACTTTAAAATGAATTTTAATCATCAAAGTGCCTAAAAGAAGTCAGCTTTGTAAACGTTAGCCTAGCCCCGCTCAGGTCAGAACTGCACGCTTCTGACGTCACAGGTTTTCCAGCATTGGGCCGAAAATCAGGAAGTAAATGCAGAAGTAAAAATCTGTTTTGGAGTCATGCGCCGATGAGCACAGGCCACTAAAAACAATATGACGTCATTTTGGATTCATCTTCAGGATTTTATTAAAGTTTTATGGTTTTTGCCTCTTCCGGCACCTACTTTTTTTAAATCTAGTGTGTTTTTTATTGTTATATACGTGCAAAATAAAATAAATGAATAAATAGAAGGGGTTTGGAGGACTAAAGGGAAGAAGGAACTGTGGGGCAGGGTCCGGTGGACTTAAGAGAAGAGTAAGGGGGAGGAGGAGTCGGGTTTGAAGGACTTAAGGGGAAGAGTGACGGGAGAGGAGGGATGGGGTTTGAAAGACTTAACAGGGAGAGTAAGGGGGGAGTAGGGCTGGGTCTGGAGAACAAAAGGGGAGAGGAGAGCGAGGAGCAGAGTCTGGAGGACTAAAGGGAAGAGGAGAGCGAGGAGCTGAGTCTGGAGGACTAAAGGGAAGAGGAGAGCGAGGAGCAGAGTCTGGAGGACTAAATGGGAGAGGAGAGTGAGGGGCAGAGTCTGGAGGACTAAAGGGGAGAGTGAGGGGCAGAGTATGGAGGACTAAATGGGAGAGAGGAGTGTGGGGCAGAGTCTAGAGGACTAAAGGGAAGAGGGGAGTGAGGGGCCGAGTCTAGAGGACTAAAGGGGAGAGGGGAGTGAGTTGTGAGGCCTGGTGGACAAAAGGGAAGAGGAGAGCGAGGAGCTGAGTCTGGCGGACTAAAGGGGAGAGGAACATTCATGGCAAAGCAATAATATCATCATGGAAACAAGAACATGTAGCCACTCCACCAACACAAATGCCACATAGTCCACCTTTGACTTGAGCTGGCTAAATTCTAAACTCCTTCTTACCCAGTTTCTCTCCTTTCTGAAGTCACTTCTTATTCCTTGTATAACTAACCGAAGTTGAAGACCTGATTAGATGCTCGTAATTGGCAGTTTAATACTTGGCATAAAAGCGCTTCACATGGGCAACTCTGGAGATTATTAGCTATCATAAGACCTTTTTCACTCAATCAGTGTCTTTAGAAAACCAATCATTTTTGAGCAATAACAGCGCGTTTGACCTTTTTGGGGTTTTTATCAGATATGATGCGGCAGACATAGTTGATTAAAATTTGATGAAGGCTCGGGGCTGCGTCTCCAAAGCACATCCCTGTATTTTCATAATTACACAGATTAGCCGCGGGGAGATGCTACACTTAGGTCAAAATTAAAATTGTAATAAGCAGACAGTCACGTCCCCGGAGAGCTGCGTACACGGAGTCAGCCCTTAGTTTTACCGTCCCGCGGCAGCCCAAGGTGACTCAAGTACAAGTGGCACCGAGCGGCAGAGGAGCGGGTGCAAATTAGGTGGCAATGATGGAAGAGCCAGTTGTGTTATGGGGTTCGTCGGCCTGTTTACGGTTGCCAGTCAAGCAACAATTAATTATATTACTGTTATGAATATACACCTATCTCACTGCAAGGCTGATAATGTTTTGGTATTCGGACAGGTTGTCGCAGTGGCATTGAAGGATGGGTCAAATGCAGATAATTGCCTACAGGAACTAGGGATGCACCAATCCAGCTTTTTCATTTCTGATACTGATTTCAATAATACTGCTTTAAGTATCTACGGATACACGATATTAAGCGATACCAGGGTAGAGAGTGACAACAAAACAAAAGAAGCATTTCCAAATGTGTTATGTAGCTATTTATGTAGTTATTTTCGATACGATCTATGTAGTTATGTATCCCTCAAATAACTAGGGATGTCTCCCAATCCGGCTCTTTTATGAGTATCGGACAGCATCAGATTCAGTCACGTGATTGGACCGATCCAGTTTCACATGTGTGGGACTTTTCACTACAACAAGACGAGAGTCAAACAGCGACATGCTAATGCTGCAAATAAGCAGTTTCTCCAGCAGAACCAGCAGAGCCACTTTAACACCACCAATTTGATTCAATACTTACAAAAGAATCATCCGGACGAGTTTAAGATTTACAAGCGCAAGACGGCAAGTCCAAGAAAATAACGCAGAGGATTGTCGAATGCATGACTTTAGACAAGCAACCGCTGTCTGTCATGGAAAACATAGGCTTTCGTTGTCTAATGGACTTTATGGAGCCAAGGTACGAACATCCTTCACAACACTGCATTACAGAGAGGGCACTATACCGAGCTATACAACAAGATCTGTGAGTGTGCTTGAGCTCTTCTATCGGATGCAACCACTATTTCATTCATAGGTTTTGAAAGTTAAACACTTAAGTCCTTTGAATACATTTATGGTTCCTTCCATTCCTTAGGGTTGAATTAAAAAAAGGTACTAGATTGGTATTTCGGAAAGGTCACTCCTTAAAAAAATCGAACCGGATTGGAAGCCAAAAAATCTTGATCAGGACATCTCTACAAATAACTACAGAACAATTTGTAAATTAAAGTTCATTATGAGACTTTCTGGACCAACTACACCCAGAAATAGCCTTACATTACACTAATATATTGGCTCAACTAGAATTTTGACTGAACTAACATTTGGAAGTTGATATCCAATTCAGCTGATTTTTCAGTATCGGTGCCGATATCTGATATTGGATTGGTACATCCCACACCGGAACGATAAAAGCAAAGGCTATATTGAAGTGGGACTACACACTCCACTCACAGTCCAAAAGAGTTGTTAAACTGAGCAGTGCCTGGAGGGCTAAAGAGAGAGTGAGGTGTGGAGTCTGAAGGACTAAAGAGAGAGTGAGGTGTGGAGTCTGGAGGATTAATGGGGAGAGTGAGGGGTGGAGTCTAGAGGACTAAAGAGAGAGTGAGGGGTGGAGTCTAGAGGACTAAAGGGAGAGTGACAGGGGAGGGTGAGGTCTGGAGGATTAAAGGGGAGCGTAAGGGTGATGAGGGGCACATTCTGGAGAACTGAAAAGAGAAATGAGAATGAGGAGATACAGGGTCTGAAGGACGAAATGGGAGAGTGAGGGGAAGAAGGGGCAATGTCTAGAGGACTAAAGAGGAGAGTGAGAGGGGAGGGCGAGGTTTGGAGGACTAAAAGGGAGAGGGAGGGTGACCAAGAGATTGAAAAGGAAAATGAGGGTGGGGGAGTCGGAGTTTGGAGGACTAAAGGGGAGAGTGAGGGAGAAGGAGGTGCAGGGCATGGACGACTAAAGGGGTGAGGAAGGTCAAACAGTTCAGTCTCACTTTCACCTTAATCAATAATTTGATTTAGTTCAGTTTTTTTTAAAGGCCATTACATTCAAGAACACACTGACAAATACAGATATGTATTGTGTAGGTTAGTGATCATTTATTCCTAATCTGTGGACTGGCTGGTGTGGGATTTGCAAGAGCAGAAATGGAGGCAAAACAATTCAATTTATCTGTTACAATGAATTTTATGCATTCATTTCAGCTGCCTGTCTCTCTTGTAATGTTATGGTTACACTCATGGTTAAGTACGAGCTAATCCACGTAAATCATGACCCCACAAAGGCTAAGGACAGAAACTAGACTGCTTTTAAATTGGATTTGCTGTACATTATGAGTCCTATCTGCTTAATGCAAACAGTGGAATCAAGTCATTGTTCCACCTGACTGAACTGTATTAGTCCGCTAACCTAATGTCAACTCTCTGTGTCTACTCTATTATAGCCAAGCTCTTGCTCTAAGACAGCCAAACCAAAGGCATTTAGATTACTGATGTTGTAATGGGAAAATGCACCAATCTCTACCTTGATGGTAAATTAAAAATCGAACAATGAGCTCTGCCAATATGTTGAAGTCGGCTTATAGTGTTGATATTTTGCAGTTCTTAGAGTCTGCATCTAATTTACTCTCTGCAAAACAGGTGTTAAAAGGCCTATATTGTTGTATTCTCATCAGAAATTTAGACTTAGACTTTGATTTAGACAATTTTTATTGATTCACAAGGGAAAATACTTCAAGGGAAATTACTATAAAACATACCTGGAGTTGTGTTTTGTTTCATTCACACATGGTTAACACACAAACCCTGCAGATTTTAGTTGAGTTCTTCTTGTGTTTGTTCATTGTATCTGTTTTAACTCTGGACCAAGAGTCTGTGATGATGATGATTGATGATGATGATTTCAGAAGACACCCTGTTCCACCTTGTGATGTCATGTGGTCATTTCTGCTTTTACAAATCCCACAGCCAAATAAATAATCACCAGCCTACAGAGTTCTTTATTCTTGTACTTCTTTCTTTATTCTTGTGTTGTTTAAAGAGCTATTAAACACCCTTCCGACACTTTACTCCACCCTAAAGCAAAATCTGAAAACTCCTCCAGGGTGAGTGGTGCCCGGCGGGTTGAGGGGAGCAGGCTCTGGAGCGATGAGTGACACCCGACCGGTAGCGACAACAATCCAACACGGCACAGACCTGTGCGCTCTGGACTCTGAAACTGTGGATATTTGTGCTCGGTTCATGCCGTTTTCCTTTTCTCCAGACACAGCGGGACTGAGAGGGGCTCCTCACATACCGCCCGTAGACCACCAGTGGCTGTCGTCGTCACATAATAACCTGCATCTGACTCATTGGCAGCCATTATTCCAACACGAAAATTAAAATTTCCTGGCTGTAGTTGATCGTAAAGAGGCCATTACAGACACAGCTTTAACCCAAAAGTCAATTTTTTTTAACACATATGCACTAAAATGCCAAAATAAGGCCAGGAATAGGTATGCACTTCTATTTTAGACCCATTTACACAGCTAATCAGTCGAAGAAAAGTGATTTTGATGTTTCGTGGCCCTTTTAAAAGTACCACGTCATCATAAGGTAATAATATGCAGGATTTGCATGTGAATAAAACATGAATGAAACAAAACACAACTCCAGGTATGTTTGTGATGAGGAAACAACATTATAACATAGACCAGAAAACAGAGTAACATAGACCCTTTAACCATACTACACTACTATAACAACGCTAATGAGTCTGACCACATTAGCCTAGCCTTTTATAGCATTGCCTATCTCCTCATTGTAGTGAATCAAGCCATTGTTCCACCTGCCTGAACCGGATTAGGTCGCTGCGCTAACTCTTTCTATATCAACCGCACTAGATCTATTCAAACAAGCCTCTAATCTCAGCCAATGACGTGGGAGCCATTTTGATCCGCCGAGCGCCCCATTGTCTCACAGCCCCAGCCAGACCTCATCACGGACATGCTTAACCATTCAAATTGGTGGCATAAATCTCCCAGGTGCCCGCCATTTTGTGTCAATTTGCGGTTATATATGTCGATCATTAGTGCGTTTCTCTCTTCCCTTCAGGCCTGTAAAGGGTGGCCTCCGCTCCGAGAGGCAACTGTCCTTCAGAATCAATTACCGCAAAAGAGAGGCAGCTAAAAATATTTACGTGTGGGATTGTTTTGGTGACGTTTCATAAGCGTTACGTGTCTGTGTGTCTGCGGGCATGATTTAAAGGTCCCATATTGTGCAAACTTGACTCTTGTGAGGTTTCAGTCGTGTTATAATGTCATTACCTCCTCAAAAACATACCTGAAGTTCGTGTTTTGCTTCATTCACATGTTTTAGTAACCCTTTATTATTAGTCCATATCTCCAAAGTTTAAAATGCTCTGTTCCACCTTGTGATGTCATTAAATAGTAGTTTTTAAGTTCTTTTACCTTTTTGTTTAGTGGAAATTGGCTATTCCAGGGCCCAATGATTATGACAGTGAAGTTGTGTGGAGTTTAAAAACACAGTGGAGCTCTTCCTGTCTTCTATTTAAGATAAGAAGTCAGCTTAAATAAGTAGGTTTGTGTGTTAAACTTGGGTGAATGAAATAAAACACACCTCCGGGTATATGTATGATAAGGAAACAACATTATAACATAGATGAGAAAACAGTGTAGCATAGTCCCTTTAAGACTGAAGTTGTAATGTTGATTTATTCATATTATGTGTAGTCTTGTTTTCTTATTTTTTTTTTTATTTTTTTGGTATTGTTTGAGTAATTTGGTCTTGCTAAGAAAATTTCTGCTTTCACCTACCCCCTATCCCCACCCATCTCTCTGCACTTACTTGCAATGGTTTGAAAAATGAAGACTTTGGGTTATACATGTAGAATTCAAAAATGTCACTTATCACTTTTTCAACTGTGCGAATCTTGACTGGAAATAAATGACTGTATAAGATTGTTTTTTTTAAACTAGTCATTTTCTCTGCACAACTAGAGATTCTACTCTGTCTGAAGTAGGGATGTCCCGAGCCGATATTCAGTATCAGTATCAGCTACCGATTGGGCTCTTTAATGATTATCGGACAGTATTGGATTAAATCACGTGATCGGACCGATCCAGTTTCACATATTTTTGCGACATCTATGCACTTTACAGCAGCCGTAAATCAAAACGCCACCATGTCGCTGTGTGAGACTTTTCACTACAACAGAACGAGAGTCAAACGGCGACATGCAAATGCTGCAAACAAACAGTTTCTCGTGGAGTAACCAGCAAAATACAACAGAATCATCCGGACAAGGTTGAGATTTACAAGCGCAAGGCAGCAAGGCCACAGCAGCAAACACTGGTGGAGGCATTTCAAAGAGAAAAGTTACGTCGAAATGGCGACAAGTCCAAGAAAATAGGAAGATTGTCGAATGCAGTAGACGATCTACCGCTGTCCGTCGTGGAAAACAGGCTTTTGTCATCAAATGGACTTTTTGGAGCCAAGGTACGAACTTCCTTCACAAGACTATATTACAGAGATGGCGCTACCAGATCGGATCAGAATTGGTTTGGCATTGGAAAGAGCACTCCTTAAAAAATCAGATCGGATCGGAAGCCAAAAAATCTTGATCGGGACATCTCTAGTCTGAAGCTCTATTACTCAAGTTACACTTTATGCCAAGCTTTACTTTTAGCACAACCAGAAAGAACTGACCTTGTTGGAGCTACAAGCGGTGAGCTGATTTGTGTTTAACTGCACAAGTCCCTCAGTAATATCACAATCATCAGTTTTAAAGTTAGTCTCTCTCACTTTGTTATTCAAAATCAAACTCCTGAACAGAACCATGAATGTTCATATTGATCACAGGCTTCTGAAAATTGTTGTTTAAATAAATTTAGTATTTTTTCTTGAGTTTTCCAACAATCTTATTTGCCAGTGTTTGTCATCTCCTGACCTACACCTCCATCCCGAATGTGATATCAGGGCACAGTCTCACTGGAGTGTAATCTTACCCCGTCTTGGCGAAGTTGGTCCAGTAGGTCATGACCACAGCACTGAGCATAACGTCGTTCTTGGAGAAGTTACAGGGGAACAACTCTGTGGGTCCGATCATGGGCAGGCCGAACACGTAGGGGATCTCATCTCCATGTGCTGCGTCGGCCCACGGAGGAACCTAAACACACACAAAAAAAAGAATTATCGAATGTTGTATCATGCCGCAATGGAGTTTCAGTGTTGCCTGACCACCCAGTCCTTTCTTCTACGTTCTGTTCAAATCCAGTGCAACATGGGCCCTTTAAAGCTTTGTATCACTGCAGGAATGACTCAAGTAAGGTATGGCATGGAGTGGATGACACCACCTAGTCAATTTACAGGTCAGGCGGAGAGGTGACACTGCTCACTGTAAGAATGATCTTTAGGGCTTCAGGGATTAAAGATGCCTGTAATGACATCTCCATGGAGACATGCAGGAAGCAGCCTCCTAACTTGAAAGTTTACATATTGTGCACCTTAACTCCAGGGAAAATGTTTCACTCAGAATAAAATTAAGCAAGAAATAAAAGTTTAATAATTGAATGAGCAAGAACAGAATTGAAATTTCAACCATTTTAATTAGGTTTTTAGCTACAGACTGATATAAAACAAGACACCATGTATACTTTAGTTTTACCAACTCCTTGCCGATGAGCTAAAATATATTACAAAAAGGAAAACAAATAATATTAAGAAACTCCCTATGTTCCAGCCCACTCGTCTACAAAATGTCATTGGAATAAATTGGCCTGTTTTAGGCTAAACAATATTTTGTGTCATTCTGCTCTAAAACTGCAGCCAATTAAAATTTGCTCTTTCAAGCTTCTATGAACAGTAAATTTACATGCAATAGTTCTCATTTTTGCATGCGCTGAAATTTAATGAGAAAATACACTGAAATAAAATTGAATTTTCGTAAATGAGAAGGTTTTTTAATCAAATCATCCAGTCACAGTGTAATTATCAATGGTCATTTTCAACACTTCACAGAGTGCTTTTCCAGCATCGTTAGTCAAACCTAAATAGGAAAGAGATTCAATCAGAACTGCCTGTTCTGCACCTTTCTCTCCAAACTAGTGGAATTGAAAATATGTTTTTTTTCTCATCTCAAAAGTGTTCATGTCATCTGTGCAAGATGACCACTAAAACATCAGCAATTTTACATTTGATTTAAACTACTCCATATGTTGGCCAAAAAAGGCTCAAACAATTGTTTTGATCAAATGCTGGTATGTCACAAACTTCTGCTCTGTGGAGTTTTTCTGGTGGAGAGTCCACCCAAGCCCCAGGGTTCTGCCCTGTTTTTACAGTATAGAGTATATATCTGGTGTTAGTAACACTCAAGAATACTAGATCCATGAGATCCATGATACTAGATCAACCCCCTCTCTCCTGCACAAACAGAAGGTCCACAGATGTGCTTTTTTGCATGGAAAATATCTCTGGCCAAGGATAATCATTTTCACCCACGGCAGCTCTTAAAAAGCTGTCCATTTCTGAGAAAAAAACAAACAAAAAACTCACCACGGGCAAAGCCTACATTAGTATTCTGACAGCATATACAGCATGTGAAAGAACATTTTACATGTGTATTTTCGTGCTTTTGCTGTTATGTTGTCCTTTTGTCCTTGTGTATCTCACCTGCTCAGTCTGACAGTGGTGGTAGAAGGCGTAGAAGTACGTGGGCGAGCCAAAGCTGGAGTGTAGGTCTGCAGTGGCCACAGCAGGAGCCACCCACTGATGATCTGTGAACAGAGCCAAGAGGGTCTTTCGTCTGGTCTCGGGGTTGTGTCTGTCCGCCCAGTCCGTGTACATGAACTTGATGGTCTCGCGGAGAATGTCTTTGCCCTCCGGATACCCGTACAGATCGTCCACAAAACTGGACACGGCGTAGTCAAAGTCATTGGCCTGGACGCCGTTCTCATTGTCCACGATGAGCTCAACGAACTTCAGCCCCTCGCCCTGGTTCACCCCCAGCATGATGTCGTAGTTGAGAAATTCACCTGGAAGAAAGACGAAACCAAGGTTACATTAATGTTCTAGAATTTGAAGGTGCCTCTATCTAACTACAGTATAATACACACATTTTGTCCATAATGTAACTCTATGTGAGACTGACTGTTTTTGCAGAAATATTCAAACTTAACATTTTATATCAAACAGAGCACATCCGATATAACTGTTCACTGTTCACTTCACAGTTGTGCCATGTCAAAGGGAAGAAATGCCAAAAGTGCAAAGCAGGGTTCAAAGCAAGGAGTGGCAGGTGTGTGATTTTGTATTTATTCCATTAGTGTTATTCAGTGTTTTGATGCCTTCAGTCAGAATGTCATGTACAATGTAAATAATCACGGAAATAAATGTCCAAAATACCAAATAATGATCCACGAGTGTCATAAATTACAACAATATAACTGGAAAAAAATCACAATGTCTTTTTTTTTTTATAGAATATTATGTTGTAGTGCACTGTTTGTTGTATATTCATCTTAAAATGGTCGTACACTATAATAGAATCTGTCCAAACTAGGCGATGGGATTTGGGGTGAATTCCCTGGAGCGGTGTTTGGTCGACTTCACTGTAACTCAAGTCTATTTCCTCACAACATTAAGTTTGTTTGGAGAGGGTGAAGGTGCAAGTCAAAGACTGTGTACTTCCATTAAGGAGAGAGAGAGCCATGTCAAACTAACAAGGGCCCGGTCTTAAAGCAACTCAGGCAAAGGGCTGTAAAAGCAGCCAGTGACTATCTTGTTTTGAAAGAAAATATCTGAAAAACCAAGACAACCCCGCTGTGAGAAAAGACACTCAATTGTCCCAAATAAATTTAGGAAGAAACTACAAGGTGGTGTTCATGGGTTTCATCTTCCTGCTCTATGCACCATTTTGAGGCCTTTTTCACATTCAAAAGATATAATAATTAGTTTTAAATTGTTCATCACTATGGCAACAGTCCTAATTTTCTGTTATTCTGTAACCCATGGATAGCTTCTGTACATACACATATATTTAGTACATATTTGTCATGCTTGTCAAGATGGGGTATTACGCCTCTTTGGGGTATTAGTTACCCCGAATGTAATTGTAATTGTTTTGAACATTTGCAAAAAAAAAAAGTTTATAATGTGTAATGTAAAGTTTCACTTTAGTTTCAACACACTATCAGAAGACGTGCATCCTGCTAATGAAACTACTGCATATTGCATCATGTTTGTAAAGATGTACTGTATTGTTTTGTACCATTCTTTTGTATATTTATGGCAAATTGTCGTGTGGGAGCATGGGTGATGCAAGCTTTTGGGCACTGTACTTTACTTACTTTACTTTAATCTTTATTTGAGGGACAATGCACAGAAACATTAAATCGAAAGACAGAGATGCACTGTACCAGATTATAGCTGAATAGCTAGTTTCCATCTGTAGTCCCTTTTTACATAAATAAACAGTGTACATTCCCCTATAAGTCTCTAAATTTATCTACTGGACAGAATTGTACTGCCAACTGTAAGGAGGGTTCAAATAGGGCTCGGGAGGGTTTGCTAGATTACATGGAAAGATGACAAATAACAACTCTGCAGGCATACTTTTCATGAGAGAACGTTATAACATGGTAAAAAAAAAAACTCCAAAACGTTCATTTTGTGTAATACTGACACATTAGTGTTAAAGCAAAGGTACTGCTGATACCAGTATCGGGTATTGGTCTGACACCAGTTGCCTGTACCCATACTCATCAATGGGCTGCTGATTACCAAGAGCCGATACCACTGTAACTGCTCTGTGTCTTATTTGACGCTTACAACTCACTCCTGAGGTGAGCGATGACTCTGAGCAGAGTGGTGTCCATAAAGAGAAGCACATTAACTGTTGTGCACATTAAGCTCAGCTTTTATCAAATGTGACGGTCACTGAACTATGGAAATATTTAGGACTCTTAAAGGTTTTCATAGGTCACAAAAAATATCAATGCAGTGCGTGTGTCTGTGGTGTTTATGATAGTAAATGATAGTTTATATTAAGTATAATGTTGCTAAGATTATTTGCTTGTGCGTGCATTGTGACTTAGAGGTATAGCATGTCCACCCTGCCCAAAGTGTGGCCATGGTAAAATGAAAAATACTCTCACTGTTATGTGTTTTAGCAGTTAGCCTGGAGGGCAATCGGTAAAGACACAGCGGGAAATATTAAAGCCAGGTGCTTCTCTAAAATAATTATACCTAACTACTGTGATTTCAGTAGAACTTCAAAGCAGCCACTCAAATAAGTATTCCAAGATGAAAAAGTAGGAAATAGTATAAACATCCTATGAAGTGAATTAGTTTTGCTATTATAATCAAACCCCTGTAAAAATACTGTGTGATATCGGTACTCAGTATCAGAGAGACAATGAAGTCCTCCTCTTACCTTGCTCCATGAGTATCTGGGGGTCGTCTGGGATCACGTCTCCATCGATGACAGGTCCGAAGGCGATGTGGTAGCGCGCCGGCTGGATGTCCTGATCCACTAGCTCCTTGTAGTGCTTCTTCTGCAGACAGGCCACCAGCTCCAGCGTGTCCTCCAGGTTACAGCCCACCTTCCGGGCTAGCATACGTGCGTACTTAGCCGGCTGGAAGCTCACGGCCCAACTGGAGAGGGCTGTGCCACTCTGAGCGATGGCCCGCTGGAACAGACCTGAGAGAGGAAGAGTGAGGAGGTTAGAGTTGGCTTTGGGTTTAAAGGTTCTACAGTACACAAAATGGATTCTTGTGAGCTTTAAGCCATGTTAGAATGTTGTAACTTCATCAAAAACACACATTGAGTTGTGTTTTGTTTCAACAAGAATGCATGTTTTTAAGTTGCTTTTGTGGAACTTTGCAGGCAAAAGATATGCCATGGAGATGAGCTGATGACAGACCCTCCGGCTTAAAAATTGCATAGAGCTTCGTGAAGGGTATTACGTTTTTAACAATCCTATGAACTTAAAAGGGTAGGTAGATAGTTAATAATAATGTCCTTACAATTTCAAGTTGCCCTGGGGTAGAAGGACACAAACAAGTTTCCTTCAGATGCCTTGTCTCTACTCACACAAATTAATATCCTCAACATACAGACTCAGGTAATGAATTCAACTGTGTGTGATCCCAAAGTCTGTATCAGTGAGAAATACTTTTGGACGACTGTTTACCTGCTTTTCTTTCTTCTGATGTCAGCAGACTGTTAAATATTAAGCAGAGAAATCATTTATTTGTCTTAGACTATAGCAGCTCTCACATTTTAGATGTGTTTGGAGCAAATGTAATTACTTGCTATTGACACTCACTGTTCTAATTCCAAATGTTGTGACAGCCTTCATTGTATAATGATACATAAAAAATATTCTAGAAAATGAATTCATTTGATAGAAAGCCATGTTTATAGGGGTAGCAGAGGACTGTACATTTTAATGACATTCTGTTATACCATTTTAAATGAACAATTAAGGAAAATAGAGGTGTGTGAGGTGAGAATATATTTGGACTGCTGAAAACCGTTTAAAACAAACATGTATTAAAGAAGACATATTTATCTTGAGTCTTCTTTATAGTTCTAATCTACGACACCCGTGGACCATTATGTTAGAATTTGTGCATTTGTGCAAATGACAATATTTATCTAAAATGACTTAATAAAGGAAAAAAGTCTGCTGACTTTCACATTAGAAAACTGCTTTGGCCAATGGGAGCTGACGTAATTCAAAGACTCACAAACTTCTAGAGATAGGAGCACATCACGCTAGCGAGCAGCATTTTTATTTATTTTTTTTTTTTTCATTTGTACCAAAATGACTATGTAATGCTGGTAAATGGTAGTGGTGAAAACAGGGATTGATCAGCAAATATTAAAGATGATTAAATGATTAAAGATGCATAAATACATCTAAATACAACTTTGAGAGGGGAAATGAGAAGAGGAAACAACTATAACATGGTTAAAAGCTCTGGAAAGTGGATTTTGCAGAAAAGACCTGCTTTAACAAATAAATCAGGTCCTATTTCCAAACACATGTTCACCTTTAGTGGAGTTGCTCCAGCGGTTGCCCTCAGAGTAGTGGGACAGGGTGAGCAGGTTGACACAGGAGGCGCCCGCTCCAGACCCGAACACTGTGATCCTGAGTGGGTCACCTCCAAACGCTGCGATGTTCTCACTGGTCCAGCGCAGAGCCTGGATCAGGTCCAGGAGCCCGTAGTTCCCTTTGGCCGACTGGTCCCCGGTGCTCAGGAACCCTGCACACAAGAGGGCGAGGGGCTGTGAGTGGACCGTCTCTGAATGTGATGTGGAACGTTTTAAAAGGAATAATGAGTGATGAAGAGTGATGAAGAGTGGGAGCAGTGGTTCACAGTAGGGCTGGAAATCACAGGGTTCCGCATTTACTACAATACGCGATACACAGCTCACGATACAATTTTATCTTGATGTGGCAATACAAATTATAATCGATATTATTATACATGATACTCTGTGATATGTGGCTGTTTTTTAAGAACCAAACACATTTTAACAACAAATGCATATTTAGTTCTTCTCTCGAACGGACAACACTCCATACCACCTTGTGACATCATGTGATAATACAGGAAGAGCTCCACTTGTTTTTAAACTCCATACGACTTTAACAACAATATTTCTTTGTCAAACCAATACTTGTGCAAAGTTAATATGGATATACATCTATTTGAATCATCAAAACAATGACATAAAGTTTTCAACAACAACAAAAAAGCTAAAAGATACCAAAAAATTCTTTGCGAGATATCGATACAGCAGCACACAATAATGATATTGTATCTCCAATTTACGATATATTGATAAAGATATATCGATATACCTGCACATCCCTAGTTCACAGAGTTTTGATTCTCAACAATGCACTGCAAAAAAGTAATATTGAGTATATGAAAATAAACTTGCCATTGCTAAAAGTTAATTTTCTGAATCTCATCCTAGTTGTCAACCCGAAATAAGAACCTTTGTGAATCTTCTCAAAACAACTCCATTGTGTAAAGACATTTAAACTAGTCAAAACTACATGAATTCAGATTATTATTCTGATCTTGAACTCTGTGGAGCTTATCTGTTCTTTAACCGTGTTGCCTGTGTTTGACTATGTGGGTTTCCAAGTTTATGCAATATAATCCTCCCTCCCTAAACCCCAGGACCTGCACCCAATTGTGAATCAGTGCTAGTGCAGCCTCTGCAGCTCAGGGAGGGAATTCTGGAGGTTCTGAGCTTTACCATGAGGCCTGTCCGTAAGGTGAGAATGAGACAAACTTGGATGTGTCTCTATCTGCAGGTTAAGGCTCTGGCAACACAGGTTCAGTTGTGATTGTAATACATTTTTTTTGTAATTGTAAAACTTTTTTTTAACTGTAAGAGCGCAGGCCCCATAAAGATCCTTTTTGAAAAAATGTGTGGATTTATGTATAAAAAGGTTGATTTGTGTATGTCGTGTTCAAGTGCACCAATAAGTCACCAATGCACCGACTCTCTGGGAGGAAAGGGAACTACTTCATAATCTGTTATCTTTATGCAAAATCACGCCAGGGGGATGATAATGATGCCACCTTACTAAGTTTATAACAACGCTTCCATTTTTATAATATACATTTAAAGGCTCTGTATCTGTCATGCCCCAGTACAGAAATGTTTTTTTTTTGCAGCTCTTAAGATAAAATAGGTCCACTGCGTGCCATGAGCGTGTCATTATAAAGCATTTTACTGTCCGATAATCCGGAAGTGCGCATTACCGTCCTTGTTCCTGCTTTACCGTTGTGGCAAAACTCTGCTCTGGCCTCGGAAAGCTGTGAAAAGCACTTATAGACCAGTTGTTTTTCGTATTTCTAAGACAGTAAAAATCAGATAGAAAACAGTTCTGCCTTTTTTCTTTATACGTCGAAACAAAAAAAGAGAATACAAATGGCTGAATAAAAAATTAGCCTTCAAATGATGACAATTCCCAAACTCACTGCACCATATTCTCTGACACACGGTGAAGTTTGATCGAGCCAGAATACATCCTCTCATTTATTCCTGAACATAAAAGCAAGTATTAACATAACATAAGATAACATAAGATAACATACACTGGCAGGTTGTACAGTTTCCTGAACATGTGTGTATCCGTGTGTGTTCAGAGAAGCCAGAACACGGCGGCTGTTTAATAATAATTGGCTGAAATAAAGCAGGAGTTATTACCCTGTGGATGCATTTCAATGTGTAGATGCTAAATATAACAGAGGAGGGGAGCTGCTTTTAGACAAACATATGCAAATCTGTGACCCTGCCCTGATTCTTCCAACTACTTCTACTGAGATGAGATCAGAGCTGGAAAACTGTGAGGAAGTTAGGATTTTTTTGTGTTTAATTTATTGTTATATTTTGGCTTTTGGCTTTTTAAAGAGTTTTTTTTTGTAATCCCTAGACATTGTGATGAATAATTACAATGCTCTGAATACATAAGGTAAATGAGGAATAACTTTGGACCACTGCGAACCATTTAAAATGAACTACTTCTGTTTTTCATGTTTTTTACAGTAAAAATCCAGTACAGTGCCGTTAAGAACTATTTCTACTTGTTTCCAATAAAATCTTTGTTATAATGTTTGTTATAATGTTGTTTCTTCATCACGAACATACCTGGAGTTGTGTTTTGTTTCATTCACACGTTTAACACACAAACCCTGCATATTTAGTTCTTCTCACAAATGGAAAATTCTCTGTTCCACCTTGTGATATCATGTGGTAATACAGGAAGAGCTCTACTCGTTTTTAAACTCCGTACACGTCATTTGGATGATTTCAGCCCTGGAATTGCTAATCTCTACTGAACAAAGGGTAAAATGTGGCTGTTTACACTACAAAACTACAGCTTGATGACATCACAAGGTGGAACAGAGCATTTTGAACTTTGGAGATTTAGATAGATAATAAAAAGGATAACTAACTAATAATAAACTAAACTATTAATAAAGGATTACTCAAACATGTGAGAATGAAACAAAACAAGCTCACAAGATCACATTTACCTTTTAATAATAATTGTATTGCTACTTGTTTCTAATAAAACCTTAGTCTTAAAACATAAATATGCCCAAACGCAAAGCTATTTTTATGCTAAACATTTCAAATAATATCCATAAAAATCCACAAATGAATTCCTGGTCTGATTTCAATATAGATTTCCAATAGAACCCCTCCGGTCTATCCACATGAGAGCTGGGGCCTTTACAACTGTTTCATATCTATGCCGTCATCTCCCCTGCACATTTCCATGTTAAAAGCTCCATTAGGCTCCGAGGGCACCGGGGACCCTCGGCACAAAGCCCACCCAGACTGCTCTCCCCTATCTGGGCTCACTTACCCCCACCGTCCCCTCGTCCGCTGGGGGAGGACTGTGGAATCTTATATAGAGCAATAGAAGCAGTGAGAAGTGTCCCCTGTGCAAAGTCACTACATATTATAGCTCGGGATAGCCAGAAGAATTCGCCATTGTGGGATAGAGAGACGGTAGGTGCTTTGTTTTTGTAATTTCATAGAGAAGATATAGTAAAATGTAATGTGATAAATGGATAAAAATATTTAAAAAGGGGGTATTGTGCAAAATTAGTTGTCTACCATGTAATTATGTTGTTCTATCTAATGCTCCGCCCACAAGCCTACAACAATTCTCCATAAATATACAAAAACATGACAAAACTGTACACAGCAACTCCACAAACCAAAGTGCGAGATGCACTGATTGTTTTGTGATAGCGCTCTGAAGGGGGAGTGACTGAACATAAAGAGCAAAGGAAGGGGAGACTCAAAGTGGCAAAAATGAAAGTGAAACATTGGCGAATTTAGCATTTTCAAAACAATAAAAGGTAAAAATGGAAAGCTAAATGTGTTATGTGTTAACATTTCATTTCAAAATGTAATGTTTGTTAAAAATTTTGCTAAAAAGTTTACAATCACACAATGATATTTAACCTAAGGGCAATCCTTTTTACCCCTTAATGAAAAGCTATACATCCTTTTTTTCAGTACAACCTGTTATTTCACAATCTGCAGCCATAGTTGTGTCATATGGCTGTAATAAAAGCTATAGGACCAGAAATACAAATGAATAAACAAAACAAAAAAAAAACAAAAACTGAGGAGCTCTCCATGGTGCTGATTCAGAGGGTAAATTAGGTAGTACTCTCTTTTAAAGCTTCACCCAATTCAATGACAAAGGGGCTGACATTTCTGCACACTTGTAGCAATATGACATTAATATTATTTTCTGAATTTCATGAGAAAAAAGCCTCTATTCCATTGTCATGGGTTGCTTGCCGGCCGAGTTGTTTTTTCATGCCCTGGTCTTGCTCCGGGCACGACCGGGCACTGACGTCACCGAAACATAAACTAATGTTTTCTTCATGAATAAAATCTTAATCATGAGGCCAACAAGCAGATGCAACTTTAACATTTCAATTGGAGAATTATCTAGTCAAGTCACTTTCGTCATACAAAATAGTCATACAAGTCATACAAAATAGTAGTATGGATTTTACAATTTACAATTTAAAGGTGGATTGTGTAACTTTTCTAGTGGAGGGTCCGTCAAATGCTTTTCTCCATGGAAATGTTATTGCGTCGTTTGGGATCTTTCACAGTATAGTATTAAACCTTTCAATCTTCACGGAGACCAAACCAGACCAAGTTACAGGTCAGATCTGTGGAGAGGCGAGCCCACTCACAGTCAGAACGTCAATTTTTCTAGGTATTTTTGAGCAATAAAACTACCTATAATATCCAGTGACATACCCGTAGAAACAAGCAGGTGATGGACCCTAAACCGGAAAAGTTACACAATTACAAACAGAGTAGTGTATTCAGGGTAGTGTTGAGAAGATACTCAAAGTTCAAACACTATAGAATTTGTAGATAGTTTTCAACATTAAATCATAGTCCTTTCTTTTATATTACCACATTGTCTTTCCTTCAGGACCTATAACGTATCTATCTGTTTTTTTTTTATAACGTATCTATCTGTTTATCTCTATCTGTGTACTCCCTCAGTGGTCCAGGTAGGTTCCTTAGTATTCCATGGGCGTATACTAATCTATCTGCTCTTATACTTGCTCTGATACAGCTCAAAATCATTCTAAAGACATTTTCAATACTTTTGACAACTATAACGCATTAAATGGTGAAAACTGACCATCTGGTAATTTGATATGACATTCTCGTTTTCAGTTTGTGTAACCATGTCTACAGCATTTTCCCGTTCCCCACAAACAATACTCTGAATTATGCAAATCTTGTAAACATCCACTCTGTGTATGCTGACATGTTCCTCTTTTGTAAATCCAATCACCAGTTTGTGATCAGAACAACTACAAAATTACATTATTTCTACACAAAAAACAAATAGTACGACATCAGTAGGTCTGCGGTGGAGTTTGAACTTTGGAAAAACATAAGCCAGCCAACTGCTATCACTACTACCATCACTACTTATACTAGAAATGCTTAAACTTTGAGTACTACTGATTTTTATACTATTACTACTGTACTACATAGGCTACCACCACCACTACTTATACTACAAATGCTTAAACCTCTAGTACTAATGATTCTTATACTATTACTACTGTACTACATAGGCTACTTCTACTATTAGTGCACTACTAATTACTAACTACTATTAGTTTACTTTTACAAAAACAATTACTGCTGTCTCTACTACAAGGCCACTGCTACTTCTTTTATGACTAGTGTTACAAACATTACTGCTATTTTAACAGGCTGGTCACATTTTTTATATTTCAAGGCACTCAAAGCGCTTTATACCAAGGTGAGGTGAGCTAAGTGTCTTGCCCAAGGACACAACAACAGCATTCATCTGTGTGATGTGGTTGTGGCTCATGGATTTGACAGCTTTACCAGTGTTTTTTATGTTGAGAGTAGGATTCAAACCAACAACCTTCGGATCAATGGATAAACACTCCCCCATAATGTAATAGTGTTTCTCAAAATACATTCTACTACTACTACTACTACTAGTACTACTACTACTACTACTAATTCTACAACCACCACTGCTTCTACAATTACCACTATTGCTTTTACTACTACTGCTTCCATTACTTCTACAACTACCACTACTACTACTACTACTACTAGTACTACTACTACTACTGTCTGTAGTGCTTGTACTACCACCACAACTACTGTCTCTATTCCTTCTACATTTACCACTACTACTACTACTACTGCTACTGCTACTGCTTGTACTACTACTACTACTACTAGTAATATGCTATTAATAGTACTACTGAAACAAATAACTGAGACATCTCTGATCAGAACTCATAACAATGAGCACATTCAAAACAAAAACAAAATACCACCTACTACCACTATTTACTGCTATTACTATTATCACTACCACTACACTGCTAGTACTGCAACATCAACTGAACGAGGAATCCTCCACAGAAAACCAATTACCAATGTATACCAAAAACCAATATTCTGGCATCAGCCTAAAGATGACTGGTACTATTGCTATTATTACTACTGTACTACAAATACTACCTACGCTACTGTACTACAAACTAACTACTATGACTACTACTACTACTAGTTGTACTACCACTGCACTGTTAGTCCACCAAAGCTGAATGAGAAAACTTCCACAGAAAACCAACTATTCTGACATTAAGCCTATGTAGATCCCTTAATAGCTTAATAAAATGGAGATGACTACTACTATTGCTATTATTACTACAAATACTAACTACTACTAATACTACTACTACTACTTGCACCACCACTACACTGCTAGTACAACAACTGAATGAGTCTTCCATAGAAAACCAAATATTGTGACATCAGCCTGAAGATGACTGTGACTATTGCTATTATTACTACTGTACTACAAATACTAACTACTACTACGACTACTACTTGTGCTACCACTACACTGCTAGTGCAACAACAACTGAATGAGGAGACTTCCACAGAAAACCAAATATTCTGACGTCAGTAGATTACCTAGATCCCTTAATAGCCCCATAGCCTGGAGATGACTGCAACTATTGCTATTATTACTACAAATACTAACTACTACTACTACTACACTGCTAATACAATAACAACTGAATGAGCTTCCACACAAAACCATATATCTGTGACCTGAGCAGTTGGATCCCTCACAGAGCTGCGATAGCCCGGAGATGACAGCGCGCTAGGGTGAGCCGACTGGGGAGTATGCTGATGAGGCACAAAGCACTGCTCTGTGGAAATAATGAACACGCCGTCCTCCATCTTGGCTCCTTTATTTAGACGGCGCCAGGGACCGGTGCTTTCAGGTGTGCTCCGTTCGCCTGCTGACACTTAAAGAAAAAAAAACAAAAAAACAAAACAAGCTAACGTGCCTTTAGCATACGGCGCGGGCTGGATTAGCATATGGAGGAGTGGGGTACGGGAAGTGGACGGGGAATTGTCGGATTGCGGTATGAAAATGTACGCGGGTGTTGACATAAGAGGGCAGGCTCACGTCGTAGCTGTCACCAGGGAGATCGTAGAAAATATACAACTGTTCAAATAGGAAGTGGTTTGTGTAATGAGAGAGGGACTGCAGTGTTAGCCGAAGACGTCTGAATCGTTTAATGGGGACTACAGCGACTACTGCTACAGTAGCATTAGTACTGACCGCTGTGCTAATGCTACTGCTGCTAATGGAATGAGATCTTTGCTAGTTAACTCACTCCATAGAGGCAGAAAGGTAGATCTCGCATGGCCTATCGCCGTCTATTGGAACGAATGCGTCAACAAAGCCGCCATATTGTTACAGGGGTATCAGTCCTTGTTCAGTCCTGGTTCAACTCGGGTTTAGTCATGGTTTAGTCCTGGTTTAGACCTGGTTTAGTTTTGGTTTAGACCTGGTTCAGTCCTGGTTTAGACCTGGTCCAGTCCTGGTTTAGTCTTGGTTTAGACCTGGTTTAGCACTGTTTAGACCTGTTCAGTCCTGGTTTAGACCTGGTTTAGACTTGGTTAAGACCTGGTTCAGTCATGGTTTAGACCTGTTTCAGTCCTGGTTTAGACCTGGTTTAGACTCGGTTAAGACCTGGTTCAGTCATGGTTTAGACCTATTTCAGTCTTGATTTAGTTCTGGTTCAGTCCTGGTTTAGACCTGGTTCAGTACTTGTTCAGCTCTGGTTCAGTCCTGGTTTAGACCTGACTTAGTCCTTGTTTAGACCTGGTTTAGTCCTGATTTAGACCTGGTTTATACCTGGTTTAGTCCTGTTTAGATCTGGTTCAGTCCTGGTTTAGACCTGATTTAGTCCTGGTTTAGACCTGGTTTAGTCCTGGTTTAGACCTGGTTTAGTCCTGGTTTCGTCCTGATACTATGAACTCCTGTACCAAGATGGCAGCAGTATTAACCTATGCCAAGAGACTGAACATGAGATCTAACACCTATATCTATGTGTGTGTCTATAAAACGTCAAATGAATTCAACTAAAAACTACCTAAGTGCATTTATATGTAGAATACTTCAGTTTGTGGCATTGTTTTAATGTTTATGCCTCATAAACGTCTCTCTAAACACAAGTGTCCTCCTCTGAAGTATGCATTTTATTTGTGTACTTTTTATATGTTGTCAGTGACATCCATCTCAGCTCCCTCTTCACGACCTTATCTTTAAACATTTATTCATTTTAACACAACTCTGCAAAAACCTCAAAAGCTGAACAGGAAGCAGCGACCCTAACATTGAGGTTACAGAGCGCTATTGTTACAGTAGTTGCCTTGGCTGCCAATCTGTACCATCAGCCTCCATGAACAACACTCACACACACAACACATTCACACTAGGCAATGTGGGGGAAGTGTCTTGCCTAAGGACACAACAACACTACTACTAGACTAGAGCCACTGCAGCCTCCCATTCGAGTAGTCAGTAGTGCTTAACATTCAAAAGTGACAAGCAGGTATAGAGCTGCTGGTACCACTACTACTACTACTACTCCTACTACTATTACTAGGCTACTGCTACTACTACTACTTCTACAACTACCACTATTGCAACTTTTCATAACTCATATTTTGACACAACTTTAGTTCAGGTTTTCCTATTAATAGTCCAACTTCAAATACATTTATATATTATTATCCCTACTTCTACTACTACTGCTACTACTATCACAGTATACTAGTATATCGTCACATTTCCATAACTCCGGCGCATCTTTTTTGCTCTTCTCTCAAGCTCGAGTCTGATAGTGATACTACTACCACCACTACTACCACTACCACTACTACTAGGCTACTACTACAACTTCTACAACTACCACTATCGCAACTTTTCATAACTTTATTTTCACACAACTTTAGTTCAGGTCTTCCTACTAATAGTCTGACTTCAAATACAAATTCTTATACTATTCTTATACTTATCTTAATACTATTACCCCTACTCCTGTTACTCCTACTCCTCCTCCTACTACTACTACTACTACTATCACAGCATACTAGCATAGCATACTTGTCTTTACTTTCCTCGAGGAAAACACATTTCCATAACTCCAGCACATCTTTTTTGCACTTCTTCTCTCAAGCTCGAGTCTGATACTGATACTAGTACTATTACTACCACTACCACTACTACTACTACGACTACTACTTCTACTACTACTACTCCTACTACTACTACGCCATAGCCCCAAAACATCTTTGAAATATTTTTTCTCCATTCTTTCTATAAATAAAAGGCTGTGAAAGTCAGTTAGTTATTACCACTACTACAACTACTACTTTTACTACCACAAATATCACAGTATGTATTGCTTTAACTTTTCTCTTTGGCAACACATTTCCATAACTCCAACACATCTTTTTTGCACTTTCTTCTCTTTAGCTCGAGTCTGATACTGATACTACTACCACTATTACTACTACTACTACTACTACTACTACTACTACTACTACTACTACTACTACTACTATCACTACTACTACTTCTACTACTACTACCACTGTCGCTACCATTAACATCACAGGATATATGGCTTTTACTTTCCTCTTGGGCAGTGCATTTCCATAACGTATCTTTCAACACAATTTTTTTTCTCCATCTCCTTTCATTCTATAAATAAAAGTCTGTGAAAGTGTCCATGCAGCGGTGAGTGGTCCCACAGCGGCGTGCAGATTTAACACGACTAATTGTGATTCAAAGAAGAGCTGGCTGCTGTTTGGGCTTCTGCGGATTTGCATTTGAAAAGCAGCGCTTATCTGTCCCAGGTATAACGTCACACTGCCGAAGTCAATGTCTGTTTAAATAAGACAATTATAGAAGGGACAGATAAGGCGAGCTCACAGCAAGTATTTATATAACCGCAACTCCCACAATGCACTGCTGTTATTATACTATCTGTGGACTGTCAGGGTAAAAGAAAAACATAAAGATTTTTTTTTTTTTCATACGATGTTAATGGCATTTGAAATTAAAATACTGTGTTCAGACGTAGATGTTTTCTACTACTACTACTACTACTACTACTACTACTACTACTACTACTACTACTATATTGTCTTTATTTGTCCCTTTCACATGGGCAGCATGTTCTTCAAAACATCTTTCGGCACTGTTTTTCGTCACCATTTGTTCTGTAAATAAAGGTCTATGAAAGCTACTACTACTACTACTACTACTACTACTACTACTACTACTATTACTTCTTCTACTCACAGTAAATATTTTATTTACTTTCATCTTGGACAACACATTTCCATAACTCTTAGTACATCTTTCGACACAGATTTTTTTCCAATCATCATTCCTTCTATAAATAAAGGGCTGTGAAAGTCAGTCTGCTACTACTACTACTACGGCTACTACTGCTGCTGCTACTACTACTGCACTTTAATGTCAGGTCTTGACCACACATGCTGAACAGATGGTTTCACATTGGTTTTTAACCAGGTGGTTTAGTATGAGACACTACTACTACTACTACCTACCTGTGAAAGTCAGTCTACTAGTACAACTATTACTACTGCTACTACTACTACTGCTACTACTACTACTGATAGTATATATTGAATTTACTCTAGGACAACACATTTCTATAACTCCAATACATCTTTTGACACTTTTTTAAAATGGCCATTCTGTCTACAAATAAAGGGCTGTGAAAGTCAATCTTCTACTAGTACAACTATTACTACTGCTACTACTACTACTATTGCTGCTGCTACTGCTGCTGCTACTACCACTACTGCACTTTAACCCTCAGTCTTGACCCCACATGCTGAGTAGATGGTTTCACATTGTATCTTAACCAGGTGGTTTATAGCATGTACGACTACTTCTACTGCTGCTACAACAACAAAAACTAGTACTACTGCTACTCCTACTCACAGTGCACTTTATACCATGGGTTATATCATGTAATGCTACTACTACTACTACTGCTGCTACTACTACTACTACCACTACTGCACTTTAACATTAAGTCTTGACCACACATGCTGAGTAGATGCTTTCACATTGTATCTTAACCAGGTAGCTTATAGCATGTGACAGTACCGTAAATATTCCATGTTAAATTCATGCACCTCGCGTGACACCGGCTAATAACTCAAACTCCAATCTGCAGCGTCTCCGGCCCCCTCGCACGCCTCTCCCCCCTCCATCTCACTCATTCATTCACCCACTCATCCATCACGTCTGCTCAGCACTGTGCTGTCTATCAAACATCTTCATTTCCTCTGGCCCTCAGCCCCCGCTCCATGTAAATCAAATGATCCTGCGCTTAATAAAACAAGAGCTAGGCATGTTCTGTGTCCGAAGGAAGTGATATCAGAGGACCTGGGTTTAAGATGTGGACTGTGCGTGCAATTTGTCTGAAAGGGATGGTACATTCTAGGTATGAAGGTTGATGGTCTCATATTACACTATTTTCTTTTTTCAGCCCTGGTATTGCCCATCTTTACGAAACTAAAGGTAAACAGTAGCTTGAAAACTACCGCTTCATGACATCACAAGGTGGAAAGGAGCATTTTGAGCTTTGGTGATGTAGCCAGACTAATAATGCAGGATTACTCAAATATGTAAATGAAACAAAACACAACTTCAGGTATGTTTTTGATGATGTAACATTATAACATGAATTAACGCTCACAAGAGTCCAAGTTTCGTCATATGGGACCTTTAAAGATGTACGTAAGTGACCATGACATGACGCTGGGGTGTTCTGCGTGTATTTATTATGTAGGAATGTTCAGCAGGTACCACGGTGACATAATGCACACTTAAGTATTGCTAAAACGTTTTTAAATTATTGAAAAAATACAAAATGCATATCAAGGCCCTATATTACACAAAATTGACTCTTGTGAGCTTTAAGGCATGTCATAATGTTGTTACCTCCTCACAAACATGGAGTTGTGTTTCGTTTCATTCGCACAAGTTTGAGTAATCTTTTTTTATTAGTCTGTCTACATCTCAAAATCTCAAAGCTCAAAATGCTCTGTTCTACCTTGTGATTCATGAAACCTTTTATTTTGCTACAACAAAGCTCAGTTTAAAGTTAAACAGAGCTTTAGACAGAGCAGTGTCTCCAGTGTGCTTAAGGCTATTAAAGTCATTATTATGAATGTATGTGTCCCTGTATTGTCTTCTTGCAGGTGCTTTTCAACTTTCAACAGTATTTTTCTTATTAAAGAACCCACATTATGCTATTTCCTCATCACAAACAGACCTGGAGTTGTGTTTTGTTTCACTCAAACATGTTGAACACACAAATCCTGCATATTTAGTTCTTCTTTCAAGTTAAATACACTCTGTTCCACTTTGTGATGTCATACGGCAATACAAAAGTGGTCCATCACGTTTTTAAACTCCTTATCACCTGAATCGTTTGGATGATTTCAACCCTGGAATTGCCCATCTCTACTGAACAAAAAGTAAAAGGAAAACTTGAAAACTACTACTTTCATGACATCACAAGGTGGAACGGAGCATTTTGAGCCTTGGAGATGTAGAAAGACTAATAATAAACGTCTCTGAATGTGTGAATGAATGAAAAAAAACAAAAAAAAACAAAGTCCAGGTATGTTTTTGATCACATTAGAGCAGTAAAATGTCTTAAAATTCACACAAATCCATGTAGTATAGTATAGTATAGTATAGTATAGTATAGTATAGTATAGTATAATATAGTATAATATAATATAATATAATATAATATAATATAATATAATATAATATAATATAATATAATATAATATAATATAATATAATATAATATAATATAATATAATATAATATAATATAATATAATATAATATAATATAATATAATATTTTCCAGTCCTTATAGTATTCACATTATAGTAAGTACTACAAGACAAAACAAAACACTGCAGTGAAAATGTACTTCAGTAATACCGTTGCAGCTCAAGTGAGGCTC
The DNA here is from genome assembly GCA_034769755.1 of Odontamblyopus lacepedii. Lineage (NCBI taxonomy): Eukaryota > Metazoa > Chordata > Actinopteri > Gobiiformes > Gobiidae > Odontamblyopus > Odontamblyopus lacepedii. The sequence goes on from CM068350.1 coordinate 10,134,187, forward strand.
TTCATTTCCCCCATGTCTATTAAACTCTTGCGCGAACAAAACATCATCTCTAGGTTTAATAATAACAATAGGAATGCGCCGCATACTGAATGGAATTTAAAAGTAGCTACTCTAACCATTCACATTTCAACAAACGTACCACAACAAATCATTTTCAGAGACGCCGAACGCTTCCCCGTCTCTCTCGCAACCCAACAAAAAAATATGACAGCAGTAGCGGCAGTGGTGATTACATGATGATAATACGTGCGGTGTGTAATTTTGGATTCGGTCAATATGAGAAAACAGAGGAAGACAAAACGGTCAAAGCGCCGCAGATGGAAATAAGCGGCGCACGTTTAAAACAACAAATCAATACGCTGGGTTTTTAAAGGAACAATTTACCTGTAGCTTTCACGAAAAAAAAGATACACAGATACACAGTGAACGCAGACATGCAGGCAGGAAAGGAAGGGGAAGGTGGGGGTTCGGGTCCCGCTAACTTTTACATTTGTGTTTCATGCAAGCCACGATCACAAGTTTTCTCCAAAATCAAGCACAACATTATGCTTTTCTTAACCTTTTAGCCATGTTAGATGTCGTTCCCTTGTCGAAAATATATCTGGAGTGGTATTTAGTTCATTTCATTAAGCTGTACATCCAAAGTCGTCCTCTCTGAGCGCTCCAAAAATGCTCTGTTTGTATTTTGGACATTTTGTTGCATCATAGATAAAATTCTGAATGTTTCCAGTGATGTTTTTAAGTCCATAGCCCATCATTGGATTCATTCTACGATCAAACTGTGTTTATAACAACCTCATTGTTCTATTTGTTTAGCATTCATGGAGTGTACAGACTTCAATAGGCTCTATTCACTCGCTTACTTGTTTGTCAGTGGGGAAATGATGAAAACTGAGGTATGGTTGGAATTGTTGATGAGCCAAACATAACGGAATGCTACAATGACATGTAGATGAAGAAAACTGGGACTTTTTCTCATTTTTCCTAGATTTTGTCAGACATACTCCCGCGAACAGAGAGTCATGTTTCCAAACGTCTTCCTGGTTTGTGACGTAAGCGTGAATAGAGCCTATTGTTTACTTTCAAAATGTGTATACCCGTTACTGACAGCAGAGGGAGCTCCGAATGCCGAAATGCGTAACTGGAAATTGAGTTTTAGATGAGTGATCAATAGGGTCTGGGGGTTCTAAAAGGGAGAGAGAAGGGGAGGAAGGGGCATGGTCCGGAGCACTATACTCGTCCAAGCTATTGTACTTCAATCCAATCCATTCCACTTTATTTCTATACCACGTTTCATAATGAGCTTCCTAAGTGCTGCACAAACACAGAGTAATAACAACATTAATAATATAATGATAAAATAAACATTCAGATTTACTCATACTAGTCATAAAACAATAAAACCAGTAAAATAAGAGCAAAACCATAGAATAGCAATAAATAAATAAAGCTAATAGAATAAATTAAAATAAATAAAGAACAGCAAACCACACAACTCACACTGTGTTAAGATGAGACTTAAAACACTCACATGGGGGGCAGAGTGTTCTAGAGCTTAGGGCCATTCCCCCCTGGTTTTAAGTCTTGTCTTATATCAGCTCACGATTCATGTTCTCGCACTATACGGACGACTTTAACAGTGCGAAACCCACACGAGAGGCGACTGGATTTCAAACAGGTCTGATATTCTTGTGACCTATGATTGCCGATCGGGAGCTGGTCGTGAGGTATTAATCGGTTCTCGTTACCCCATGTTTACTACACGAAGCATAGCACACGGTTAAGCTAAAACTCAAAAACAGTCGCAAGTGAAAAATCATCTTAAAAAGAGCCACCACGGCGTTAGGCACCACGAGCTGGAACTGGCCCTCAGACCTCAATGTGCGCTCGGAGATGTCAATTTAGAGGAAGTCCGAGATGTATTGTGTACAGTTCATTCAAAGCTTTAAAAACAAACAATAAAATCTTAAAATCAATTCTAAACTGAACAGGAAGCCAGTGCAAAGATGCAAGATTTTTATTTATTTATTTATTTATTTATTTATATATGTATTTATTTATTTATTTATTTATTTAAAACAAGGACAGTGCACAGAAGACATTAATCTCAAAGAGAAAAGATGCTCTGCACCAGATTTAGATATACTAACTAATTTCCATCCATAGTCCTAGGGCAGGTTTTTACAGAAGCCAGTGCTTTCAAACAACATAATTTAAACAGCAATTAAATAATTCCCCGATTTACCCCTATGAACTAACATCAAGGACCATGTTGTCCACCCTCCTGTGGGCTCACCACCTGCAGAGGGGTTCATAGGGGGGGTCAGGTGCTATGAGTATTGGGCAGCACGCTGCCCCCGCGACCCAGCCGGATTAAGCGGGAGAAGATGGATGGATGGATGGATGAATTAAATAATTCATTGGTGATGTCTCTAAAATTCCCATACTTAAGCAGTTCATTCAATTCATTAATTCAATACATTACCTCTTAAAGTACAAAATACATTTCATTTATGACAAAGACTACTAAAATACTATATGAAATCCATAAATCATCATTACCAACACCGCTTAAAATTACATTTTGGAAATTCATTATTACTGGTCATCATCTAAAATACTACAAATCTACAACTCTATTTCTACCAATGACAAGACACATGTACATTTGCCAGACTAACAGATCTACATCACATCAGAGGAAGCTTAATGCTGACAAGTCTGACAATTAGGGTAATGTGCTCTTTTCCTTTGGTTCCTGTTAAAAGCCGCGCCGTAGAGTTTTGGACTAACTGTAGTCGGTAAAATCTGTTTCATTAGATGCCGGAATAAAGTGCATTACAGTAGTCCAGGCGTGATTCAATAAAAGCAAGTAAGTAAGTAAGTACTGTAATACTATAACTTTATACGCCATTGGTATTGAGGCATTATACTTATTCTAAAGAGGGTGTGAAAGGTTTGAGTTGTTTTGTCTGGCTGCTTTTGTCTTGATAGAACAAAATTAGCCGTTTCCACTATAATCAAGCTATATCTGTGTCAAATGAATGCAAAAGAACGCTCCCCTTTCTGTTGCATAGCGTTTGTCGCGATGTGAGGAAGGAAAGAAGAAGGGAAAATAGAAAAGAGGGCGGAAAGAGGTGCTGACAATGTGAGAAAAGTGTGCACGCCCTGATGGAGACAGGGGCATTTAAGAAAAACATGAGCCCCGTACAGAAGTGCAGTTAAATATAGCCGTGGCCTTCCTGTCAGGAGAAATAGAATCACATAATTATGGACAGAGCACAATGAAAGAATAATGCTGCCACTGCGCCATCAACCGCAGGCGAAATAAAAGCCACTAAACCCTATGACAGCACTTTCAATATTTTAAGGTTACGCAGCAAAATATAGATCCACGTACGAAGGGGAAGGTCCCGGAAGAGATTTAAAATTAAAACAGGGATGTGCATTGATGTCGTCCTTCTCGATTATCTGAGGACACGGATAATAAATGTTAAAGGAACTGTATGTAGGCTGTGCTCTTACTGGTAAAAAAGGCACTATAATCAGACCTGAGCTTGGATTTACAGTGTTTCAACCTGTAGATAGACACGGACATGTTTTTCTCACTCTCAGTATATGGACAGGCTCCTGGGAAAAGCTCGGAACCTCCAGAATTCAGTCACTATTATTATTATTATTATTATTATTATTATTATTATTATTATTATTATTATTATTATTATTATTTTTATTATTATTATTATTATTATTATTATTATTATTATTATTATTATTACAGTTAGTAAGTTATTTGAAGTATCTGTCTCGTATCTGGGGACATAGACATTTCGTAATTAAAATCTTACATCCTGTCTTTCATACACAATTTCTTGTACATAATATTAAGCGTGTTGAAACTTTGGAACGCTCTCCCCCTCACATTAAGAGCGCCTTCAGTTGATTCTTTTACTCACTGGCTTTTAACACAGCCTGAGAATTGTGTGATCCTCCTTTTAATTGCTATTTCTCTATTTGCCTTTAATTTGATGTGTTTTATTGACTTGCTCATTTATTTATTCAATGCTTATTTTATTTCATGTGTTAATTTGTATTGTGCCTACTCTGTGCAGCACTTTGTGTTGGTAAAATATGCTATGTGTGGTATACTGTGGTCCAAAGCAAGAAAAATGATCTGACAAAGGCTTTTTTGCCGAAATGTTATTTAATTAAAAAAGCTTTTGGACATTGGCCATCTGAGTGTGCTATGCATTTTTTTCATTTTATTTTGCAGCACCTCTCCAAGAACTTTGGTGTGTGTTTTCTGTTTAATTTGGTAAAATGTGCTATCCAAATAAAGATGGATTGGATATATATCCTCTTGAGACCCGGCCCATTCATTTGTGTCCTTTAAAGTGGACTTAACCAGTCGAAGTGTTCTGAGTTAGTCTTAATGCAGAAACTAGGTTCCTCTGCCTAAATAGGACTGGGGGATTATAGGGGACTGTCATGTCCAGGATAAAAAATGAACTCAATAGGAGTTCCTTTGTGGATGCACTATCAAAAAAACGAAGAAAAAGGAGTCTAAAAGCCTTTGTGGCAAACGTAGATGTCGGTCATCAGAAAAGTTGTTTTTGTTCAGTCACAAGGATTTAACACCAAAATATCCAGAGCATCTGTTGCACAAGACGTTACAAACTCTAAATAAAAATAATTTTAACAAATCCAAATGCTAAACTCTTTACCGCAATACAATATAGATACAAAATAGATACATATTGCAATACACTTTTTTTTAACCTGATTTCGATACTAAGAAATACTCAATACTCAGTTCTGTTCACAATACCACAATGATAATTAAAAACACTCTTTCTTTAGACGATAGAATGTGATTTTCAACATCAAAACCTTGTATTTTCTTTTCTTTTCCCATCTGGTCTTATATCTGTGTAATCCCTCAGTGTGTGACGAGTTTCATTTGTGAATAGTACTGCAAAAACTAAACCCTAACCAAAACGAAATTATGTGGTATTACGAGGAAGTACGCTACATTATTCTTGACTGTAAGTTTTTGGGTCGTGACTCGGCGCTCCTCATATTGCATGCATGTTGGATCCGAAAGTGTGTTTATCTGAGCGGAGAGAGAAAAAGAAGAAGAGGAGGAGGAAGAGGAGGGAGAGGGGGGAAGGCAGAGACACCAGGAGCGGCGACATCACTTCCTGGGTGCCGGGGCCTCATTAGGGAGACAGCGCTGTCAGTGGGAGACACGAAAACACACAAATCAAAACAGAGGAATATGCCAGTGGTACAGGCTGCACAAAGCTGTCGGATGCTCTTTGTGGGCTTCCAGATAAGTAAAGAAATACCACTTTTGGTTTCATCTGTACTTTAAGGTCATTTGAAATCATAATACTTTGTTTTGGTCAGTGAATTGGTGAATCGTAATAGCGCTTGTCGACACAGGCTATACTGCGTGTTCACATGCATAACAGAAGTCTGATCGTAATCTGATTTCTGGCGTTATCAGACTATTGAGATGTCGTGTAAACAGTTGCATCGAAGGTGCACTGTGTAACGTTTTGCTTGGGAGTCCGTCACCTGCTTGTTTCTATGGATATGTCATTGTTCTGCTTGGAATGTTCCACAGTATGACATTAAACATAAGCTCTTCTATACATTTATTTGATTACAGGTGATTTTACAGCTCAAAAATACCTCCTGGGTTGGTTCTTTTAGATTTCAATTAAGAAAGAAAAACAATAAAATGGGAAAAAAGTTTATTTCATTCTTCCGTTTTAGTGTCTAACAAAAAAACACATTTTGACCTCTATTTCCAATATTTCATTTAAAACTGATTTCAAATAACACCAATCAAAAAACAGTCTTGGTGCTTATGTCAATTTTGATATTTTATTCTCTCTGGTTTATTTGCTCCAGAAGTTCTGCTGTTTAGCGTGCTGCTTCCTGTTTCTTGTCATGGAGTTCCACAAATGTAGCTAATATGATTAACTTAGGTTCAGGAGCAGGACCAGGCCTCAACCACCCTCGCCTCCTCTCCAGCGAATCACAGCTCATTTCCCAGAAGCCTATTTGTAGCAGCCTATCCCGGCAACCCAGTTTGTTCCAAATAACTCAACCTCACCCTCCCAGCCCATATCTGTTCACTTCTAGACATAAGTCGCCTACGAGGGGGGTTCCCGTTCTTACTGGGCCACGTGAAGATTGAGACTGAACCCCCACCCTGAGTCTCAACCCAGCTGACACGCCTCACCTCCCTATAATAAACTCTTTTCTCTTTGCACATGCGTTGTTGGCGTGGTCCTTGCTAGTGAATTACTTTCTAAGACGTGTTGCTAAAAAAGAAGAGGACAAAATTGCAACGATTTTAGGTAAGTCCTTCTAGCAGTAGAACTTCCGGAACATATAAACCAGAGAGACTAAAATATCAGAAGTGAAATAGGCACCAAGACTGTTTTTTGATTGGTGTAATTTGAAATAAACTTTACATTACATTTTGTAAATAGAGATTGAAATCTGTTTTTTAGTTTGACACTGAAACAGAATAATGAAATAAACAGTTTTCCCATTTTATTGTTTTTTAACTGAAATTCAGAAGAACAAATGGTACACAGACCATTCTGAAGGTGTGTCTATTTTGTGCTTTTTCTGGCGTTTTCAGACAATGTTCAAACTTGTGCGCATTGTGTCACCACGGTAACTCCTAAACATTCTACCATAGATGCACGGAGAACACCCCCCAGCACTGCAAAGTATCAAGCCTACTTCACATGCGACATTACCGCATGCACGTCAGCTTTACTACCTCTTCTAACGCTCAAATCTTGATATAATACTGTTATTTTATCTGAATTCCTCTGCTTTCTCTGTGCATCTACAAATCTCCAGCTCACTGCTATTGTTACTTCGGTAATCTGTGTCTATCTCTATTACACCTCTTCAAAACCATCTCTCCTCTGACCCCAGCGTCTCCAAGCACCAAGGTGGCTTTCAGATACAAACCTTTTATGTCTCTCCTTAAGCTGCTTAGCCATTTTTACTAGTATTTTTTCAATCGATATTTCTAAAGGCACTATATTGGATCATACCTGCATATCTGACTGACACTCTCCACATTATCATATCCTTGTTATCAGACTGATATTGAAAACCCAAAGCAAAAAAGTAAAATAAAGAGTAGCATATTGTAATTTGGCTTCCACAAGGACTATATGAATCCTTTCCACACAAATGCGGCATCTGTCTATTCCACAGCAGAATGAGTATGATTTGCGAGTTGCCAGATACCATAACAGAATTTCTTTAATTTGGTCTTAAAAATGTGAAAGCAGAACTAGCTTGTTTTAAACTGATTGTAGCAGTTCTATCTTACACTCTTTGAGCTTTAAACCATGTTAGAATGTTGTTACCTCCTCAAAAACATACATGGAGTTGTGTTTTGTTCCACACACGTTTGAGTAACCCTTTATCAAATCAAATCAAGTGTATTTGGATAGCACATTTAAAACAGCTAAAGCTTAATAGTCCAAGGAGGTTCATTTGGTCTTCCGATAATTTATGTTATTAGGTTCTTTTTCAGACCAGGAGTTTGTCTTCATACCTGACAGCTTCGACTGCTCACTAACGGTCTTCCTCAGAGTGGTGTATGTGCTATAAACCAGGACAAGGGGGCTTTTTTACTCTCACACTTGGGATACTGTCCTGAGAAAGTCGGACTGCAGATGGCGCTGTCCTCCTGCCTCCACCGATAGGAAGACGGTGCCAAAACTTGTATAAATCATCCGACCGGATACATCACAGCAACATCACGTGGCCACTGAGGAAAACTCTCGTGAGCAGTCGAAACTGTCAGGTATGAAAACAAACTCTTGGTCTGAAAAAAGAACCTAACAACATACATCCAAAGCTTGTGACAGTGAAATATAACATACAATAAGCAAATCAGGAGTCTTTATACATCTCCAAAATGCTCTGTTCCTCCTTGTGATGTCATGAAGTGGTAGTTTTCAAGTTAACAACTACTTTTTATTTTGAGTTCAGTAGAGATGGGCAATTCCAGGGCTGAAATCATCCAAATTATTCTAGTGACAGTGTATGGAGATTAAAAACACAGTGGAGCAATTCCTGTATTACCACATGACATCACAGGATGGAACAGAGTTTTTTTTGTTTTTTTTGTTTTTCAGTTTGAGAGAAGAACAGGGTTTGTGTGAATGAAACAAAACACAACTCCAGGTATAATTTTGACGAGGAAACGACATTATAACAGATCAGAAAATAACGTAACATGGGCCCTTTAAGAGGCCTTCGCAGTAACGCTTGACAACAACTAGCATGCTAACAACACACTTCCTCATGACCAGGCAGTAATCATTTGTCGCGACGAGTTCATGAGAGCTTTTCGCAGTTTGCTGTCAGGGTGACGCTGGAGGCAACTAGCATGCTAAGCATGCACTTCCCGATTCTCTGACAAATCGCTTCATTATTAGACACGGGTAGCACAGAACAGACTTATTTAGACCTCCAGAACTGCTTATAAAATATATTTTGCACAAATACATAGGAAAAAAAACAGGATACAGGCTCTTTAATGCGTAGAAATGTCAAAACGAAAAATGAATTCAAGCGGTTTTGCTTTGACCTTTAAGCTTTACATGGAAAATGCTACAACACTGGACACTAGCATGCAAATAAATGGATATTAGCGTTGCATTTAATAGACAATAAGCCACTAAGTTACTGCATTGCGAAATAACATTGAATATGTATTAGAAAAATGTAATTATAATTTGAAAAAGTGACAAAAAGTTGGTCGCAATGACAAGTTGCTGTGCCTGTAATTATCCAAAAGTTAAGTCGTTTGAGCGTTCTCTTTGCATACTGAATCCCATTTGCATTTTCACTTCTATTATGTTGGCTCGGCGCGTTTGAAAATAGAAACGAGGGACGAGATCCGGCTCAAAATACACCAGGTGAGTCACGCTAATCTGGGAATAGAACCGGCAACCTCTCCAAATGCAAAGCTTGGATTGCGCGCCTTGTGAGTTCTAGAACGCAAACTAAACTTTTTGTTAACTTTCACCGGACGTCATCAAGATTCACTGTGGGGAAGCTATCTGGAGGTACTTTACTGTCTGAAGCTCTGTAACTTAGACTTTAAAGACTTTCATATTACACTATTTTCTGCTCTAAAACATCCAAAAAGGACCTGGAGCTGTGATTTGTTTTGTTTCATTCTCAGATGTCTGACATGCAAATGCTGCATATTCACAGAAAACACTCTGTTCCACCTTGTGATGTCATACAGGAAGTGCTTCACTATGTCCATACATCATAGATTTATATGGGTAATTTTAGCTTTGGAATTGCCCATCTCTACTGAAATAAAGGTTAAAATGTTCTGACATCACAAGGTGGAACAGAGCATTTTGAGCTTTGGAGATGTAGACAAATGAATACTAAAGCTTTACTTAAACATGTAAAGTGTTGGAATGAAACAAAACACAACTCCAGGTATGTTTTTAGGAGCTAACAACATTCTAACATAGGGTGATCGGACATTCCTATTTACCCGGGACAGTCCCAGTTTTGAGCCCTGTTTCCCCTGTCCCAGTAGATTTATCCAAAAGCAGTGATTTGTCCCAGTTTTATACAAGAAATGTCCCTATTTTTGACCAATCTGATCCCTGCCAACAGTAAAGAGAAGCAATAATTGTCATTTGTTGAGGTAAAATACCAAAAATTTGCTTAAAAACGACCAAAACACAAAGAAAATGTGACTATACTGACTCACATACTGTATCAGTCATGAATGGCGTCTGCATAACAATCTTCCTTACGCACTCGTTTCACAATTTTATTATTACCAACCACCAAAAAAAACAGGGTTGTCCCAGTTTTTCAGTTTTAAGTTTGAAATTCTGGTCACCCTATTCCCTGTAACTTAAAGCTCACAAGAGTTGTTTTTGCGTACTATAGAACCTTTAATCTGATCTTTGTTTTCGCACAGTCTGAACTACAACCATCCCAAGCCAGGTAGTGCCAGCCGACAATTTTTCAGTTAGTCCCTCTCACCTTTTTGCTGAAAACCAAACTCCTAAACAGGACCATGGACGTTTGTACCGATCACAGGCTCCTGAAAATGTTGTTTTGTTTAATTGTTTGTTAAATTTTCCTCTTGAGTTTCCAGACCTTTCTTGAGTCTGGATGTTGTCGTTGTCAATAGAAAAGAGTTGTTATCTTTGTTAGTGTGAAGTAGACTTAAGGTCAGTGTAGAGCTGCCTCTCCTTGACCTAGACCTGGTCTAAGAACTTCAATATAATTCTTTCACCAGTGACAACTCTGAACCACAAGCTATAACAATAATAGAAGTTTACACCTCGCAAAAGTGCACAGAGGGTCGTCGTATTGGTACTTTGAAGTGACATCGTGCTGGGGCTGTACTACGTGTATCTCCATATGTAGGAACATTCACCATGGTGACAATGCAGACATTAGCAAACACTGCCAAAAAACATTTTAATATCTGAGATGGATTTAAACAGCACATTTTCAGGAGCCTGTGATCGATACGAGCGTTCATGGTTCTGTTTAGGAGTTTGATTTTCAGCAAAGAAGGTGAGAATGATTAAGTGAAAAACTGTTGGTTAATAAAAGAAAAAGATTAATATGGGCAAAAGAACACAGACATTGGACAGAGGAAGATCGGAAAGAAGTGTTATGGACAGACCCCACTGAGCTGTTGTGGGAGCAGTTTGACCGTCTGGTACGTATGAAGTTCCCATCCAGACAATCCAACTTGTGGGAGAAGCTTCCAGAAGCGTGGGGTGAAATTTCTCCAGATCCTTCAACAAATTAAGAGCTAGAGGCCAAAGGTCTGCAAGGCTGTAACTGCTGCAAATGGAGGATTCTTTGACAAAAGCAAATTTTAAAGGAAAAAAAAATTCAAATACAAATCATTATTTCTAACCTTGTCGATGTCTTGACTATAGTTTATTCATTTTACAACTCATGGTGGTAAATAAAAGTATGACTTTTCATGGAAAACACAAAATTGTCTGGGTGACCCCAAACTTTTGAACGGTAGTGTGTATATATATATATATATATATATATATATATATAGTCATTAATGACAGTAGTCATTAATTTCTTGGGTTCTTTTTAAAGGCAACACAGTAGGAGGTGTATTTACCTTGTTGACATGTTTTGGCTGTAAGCTGCAAAACCGTTAAACTGTTAAAAAGAACCCAAGAAGTTAATGTATGAAAAAACACAAAATGAACGTTTTTAGATCAATATACATTTCGCAGGCCAGTCATTTTGGAAATTCATGTTGAAATAACCTCAGATTTTCACAACATGTATAGAAACAGATCAAGATTTTATATGGAATGTTTTACTTTTGTTCTGTTTTCAGGTTGAGCTGTTCACTCAAAAAGAGAAGTCATTTTGTGTCTTGGAATCTGCTCACACACAGTCACCCAAGACTGTGCAGCCTTCAGTGCAAAATTTGGAAAAACTTCAACTGGCAAACAAATTTGGACTTGCTTCCAAAAATTTAAAGAGGAAGACTGTTTATGCAGGGCTAAAGGATCTGGTAGACCAACACCAACATCAGAAGAGAAGTGAACGGCATGACTCAACCTGAAAACAGAACAAAAATAAAACATTAACTATAAAAAAAACTATAAATCTTGATCTGTTCCTTTACATTCTATGAAAATTTGAGGTTATGTTCACAAGAATTGCCAAAATTATTAGCCTGAGAAATGATATAACATTTTTTAGGACACCCCGTATAGTCACGTTTTAACACTTTTTAACATTATGGTTGCTAGGTTACAGCATGAATTCATATGTCACACCTGCTGCTCAAGTCCAACCACGAAGTAAAATGATAAAATTCACAAAAAAAAAAAAAAAAAGAATAAACTGAAGTCTTTTTGTCTGTAATTTATTTTAATGTATCTATTTTTGTATAATATATAATAATATAATATAATAATATAATATAATAAGTATAATGAGTAGTGAAATGGGGAGTCTGGCCTCAAAGTCATCCGCATTTTGAAGGTCATGGCTCCACATATAAATAAACAGATTAAACTCTAGATTTAAGCGTAGGGCTGGAGATAGCCGTTAGTCTGGCCTGTAATTACTTCATGTACAGTTGCTGGAAAGCGCCATACGTCCTGATTGAAGTTAATGTGGAGAGGAGGAAGTGAGGGGAGATGTGGGTTAATTACAGACACTTGTAATCTCACATAAGAACACTCAGAATGGAGAGGGAGACTCATTAGGAGAATCAAAGTGTTATTTTAAATCGAGTGTGAAAAATAACATGACTTACAGTATTCGTTTCAGTTTCTTTTTTTGTTCGGGATAAATGTGTTAAAAAGGGAGTATAATTCAGAATCCACCGTGTAATAATGTTGTTCCTTCATCAAAAACATGGCTCTTACATGCTGTTAGGCTGAACTCTCTCCCCTCTCTAACCACCAGGCTGCCAGGAAGCTAAGAATCTGCACCTCGCAAGAAAAAAACTCCCCAAAGAACACCATCCATTATATATTTAAACGCATGGGAGTGAGAAACACAATTTAGATTCTTTACATCAGGGGTGTCAAACTCATTTTGGTCCGGGGGCCGTATGCAACCTACTTTGATCCCAAAAGAGCCGGATCAGAAAACTCAGTTCTCTCTTCAAGTTATTGTATTTTTCTCCGTGTCTCGTAGTGGTGTTTAAGATTATATTCCTCGAGCAACGCCACTTGTTCCAAACACACTGAGCACAGATTTCCCATTCACCTCTGTCAACAAATAAGAATTAGACTATTTTTCTTGGGAAATCCTGAACTCAGCATCTGCTTTTCTAATTTTTTGACATTTTGCTGATGAGGGTCACGGTCGACAGTCAAAACGATCGTCCTTTAAGAGCGTTTGGAAAGAGGAAAGTCTTCATTTGTGCTGCTCTGGTGGGAGTCGCAACGTACAGAAACGCCGGAGACGCTGCTATGCTAAACGGTGCAGAAAATTAACAGAAAAATCAGAAAATGTTAAGTATTTTAATAGAAAAATCGGCCGAGGGCCAGATTAAAGGTCTTGGAGGGCCGGATCTGGCCCCCGGGCCGCATGTTTGACACATGTGCTTTACATGATTTTCGTATGAAGAACTGAGAATAAACTTTTTGAATTGAATTGAATTTATAAATCATCCATGCATGTTTGAGTAATCTAGTGGTCTCTTTCAGGCCATATTTGAACTCTCCTTATGATTACCAGTACTTTAGACCCTTTTAGTGTTTGTAGGCATGGTTGCTCATGCATTTTGGCCACAGAAGTACGGCAGAACTCAGCCGCTGTCAAGCTCTGTAAAAGGATTATCACCAAAACATTGCAAATATTTCCTCAACAAACTGACTTTGACAAATTGGTCCGACTGCCAGATCGGTGAGTAAAACTTAAAAATTTTAGTCCGCTGATTCTGACACACATAACAACCAGACATTTTGGTTCTGGAAATGTTTTTATCTCCGTCTTCTTCTGTCTGTGTTCAGTCTGAATGAATCAGAATGAATGGGGAACAATGTCATTGTCAATGTCAAAATGTGCACGCAGCTTTTTTTAGCATTTCCGCCTTAAAAGGGTCTATTCTGTCCAATGCTCAGCCTACAACGTCACCCTACGTCACCGCCATAAACAGCCATTTTTTTTACATAAATACACAAAAGTATGATACAAAACAACACACTACAACTTCCCAAACCTGATGCGACGTGTAGTTTCACTTTGGATTTAAACTGGATATTAAATGCTAACACAGTACATATTTTAAAAGGTGCACCGCATAACATTTGACCTGTTTGTCTCCATGGATATTGCTTTGTCAATGTCCCACAGTAGAGATTAAATATATAGTTCTATAAATTACAGCACTACACTACATTACAATTCATATCTGTGGAGAGTCGCCCCTATTCACAGAAGGAATTGTTGCATTTTTGAGCAATAGAAACACCCGTGATCAATAAATGTTAGATGGAAATGTTTAAAGTCATACTATAGAACATTCCAGGCAAAGCAATACCATCTCCATGGAGACAAGCAGGTAATGGACCCCCCTTAATCTGTTTCTGTTTCCTTTAATCTGTTTCATCGGTTTCAGTTTAGTTTTTGACGCTCTGAACCCGCTCTGAAGTCACCCGCCACCACAGCCTAACTGACCTGCATTCCGATAATGAAACTCCTGCACATCGCATCAGGTTTGTCAAGTTGAAGTGTATCGTTTTGTATCGTGTTTTTGTATATTTATGGAGAATAGTCGTGTGGGAGCTTGTATGAGGGAGACTTGTGGGCTGGGTGTTGAAGAAGATATCGTTATAATATTCAAACATGCATGGATGACATATATAACCACTATAAGCATGCTTTGGCCACGTTTACATGATGTTTTTTAATTCCAAATGAAATGTTCTGAATTAAATAGTTTGTAATGAAAGTATTCTCTTCCGAAATGACGTTTACATGGAGAACACGTTGAGGTGGGGAAGGGTTCTGATTGGACAGCGACACGAATGTATTTATGTATATGGGAAAAAAAACACACTTCAGCTGCTACCGGCTTTTCTGTCATCTCGGTTTGTCGTTAAGCCGCGGACACAAACATGATCCAAACATTTTTCGCAGTTGTTCCAATGACAATGAAGCAGCAGCTGGAGAATTCTCTCCTCACGCTTTACGTCTGTGAGCTGAGGAGGAGAAGGGAAGAGTGTCGGAGAAGGAGGAAGAAGACAAACTGAGTCTGAGGCTGCCACACCTCAGCCCACTCCCACATCCCGCTCACAAATCCAAAGAGCAGTGGAGGAAAGTCTGAAGAGACGACTGGTGGAGCTGAATTGTCCGGGTCGTGTCAGAAGGGCGACCCAACGAGCATGAACGACCGGAATTATTTTAAAGAATAATAAACATTTACATGATCAAGGAATAAATTAAACCTCCGACTTGCTTAGGAATTAAGTTTAATTCCAAATAATCATTTTCATTACAAATTAAATGTTTACGTGGTCTTTTTAAAGCAGAATTCATTTTTATTCATCATTAAATGTTATTTTTATTGTGAATTAAAGCTCTCACGTAAACGTGGCAAGTATAACAAGGTAGAAACATCACTTCAAAACAGCAGCATTTTCCATTTAACTCATTTTTTATTACGTTTGAGACTACATTCTTGAGTCTGCCCTGTTTATCTACTGCATCATTAGACTGACCTTCTCTATACCGTCTCTTCTGGTTTTTCCCTCCTTCCCCTGCTTAACCTCTGCAATTAAGAGCATCTAGAGAGGAGAGGTTGCCATGGCACCTGACCTCGAGCGGCACCACGCACAATTAGACCTGATTATAGCCGGACGCTACAGGCTGCCATGGTCACAGAGTTTAGAGTTTACTTCGCTTTATATCTACATAGGAGCAGGGTGCGAGGAAAAGTGGGTGTTTTCAACTATTTAGAACTGCAAAAATTTCCACCTGGATAATAATCCACCTGGAACAGTAGAATTTGCTGTTGAATAAAAAAATGTCACATGAACATACCTGGAGTTGGGTTTTGTTTCATTTACGCTTCCAAAGTACCCTGCATTTGAATTTGAACAGTTTTGTTGCGTCATAGATAAAACTTCAGACAGGGGATAAGGGCTTCATTTTTTGTTTTACTTTCTGATTGTTTGTAAATATCTCAATGGAGACTTTCTAAAGTTTATTTTCCAATCACAAATGCGGGGTTCCATTGGTTTAATATCTGATACAGTGTAAATTAAACCATCTGTGTCTATCCATGTTTTCAGAATAATAACACAATAAATTAGATTGCCACAATGATTACTATGGAAGCCGGGAGGACTCACAACAAATACAAACACCACAACACAACAAAAAGCCACAACACATCAAAAAAAGGCACAACTGAAGTGGCTGTGGGACTGTATTTTCCGACGGACCAAGCGAGGATCAAGCAGGAAATTATTTACGACGGTCAGACAGTGACATTGATCCTGGCCACAAAACAAGAAATTACTTTTACTCAAGTTTCCAACTTTGTTCACTTCTCTGTTCCTTTACTTTTCACATTCTTCTTCTTCAACTTTTCCCATTCACTACCCGCTTGATCCTCCTCGCTTGGTCCGTCGGAAAATAGAGTCCCGCGGTCAATTCCGTTGTGGGTTTTTTTGGCGTGTTGTGGCTTTTTTGGTGTGTTGTGGCTTGTTTTGGTTTATTGAGGCTTTTTTGGTGTGTTAAGACTTTTTTTGGTGTGTTGTGGCTTTTTTTGGTGTTGTGGCTTTTTTTGGTGTGTTGTGGCTTTTTTTTGGTGTGTTGAGGCAGTTTTGGTGTGTTAAGACTTTTTTTGGTGTGTTGAGGCTTTATTTGGTGTGTTGAGGCTTTATTTGGTGTGTTAAGGCTTTTTTGGTGTGTTGTGGCTTTTTTTGTGTGTTGAGACTTTTTTTTTTTGGTGTGTTGAGGCTTTTTGTTGTGTTGCGGCATTTGCATTTGTGTTGGGGCGTTTGTTTTTGTTGTGAACCCTCCCGGGTCAGAAAATGGAGTCCCGCGGTCACTTCCACTGTGGTTTTTTAGGTGTTGAGGCTTTTTTTGGTGTTGTGGCTTTTGTATTTGTTACGGTGTTTGCATTTGTCATATATATATATATATTTTGAATGGGAAAAAAAAGTTCAAAAAGTTTTGTAACAGGAAGCTGAACCCCATATGTACACGATATTACATAATGTTTTCAGATGTCATATAAACCATCTGTGCCTATAGCGTCTAATACATGTAAATCCTTCTATTTCTGGCAGTCCTTTGTATACCATAACTCACCATTGTAAGTTTATTATATTTTACCAGTTGGATTTAAGTGAATAACTCCTCAAACATACAAATCTACCACGCCATTTGAACAGTGCTTCTATAGAGCTTTATTTTATCCACATACGAGTTCAGTGCTTCAGCAAGTGTTTATCCAGAAAGTCCGTAATCACAAATATGACGCAGTAATCTATGTTCTGTTTGTGTACACACTCACGATGCCAACTGTAGCCGCTGTAGGGGTCAGATGTGAGCAAGCGGAGTGGAAGCTAAATATTTCGAAAGTTCTCCAAATGTCACCCATGTATGCCTGAACAAGAAACACTAAAAGCTACTTCCTTCATTCTGTACTCGTCGTCAGCTACTGTGGGATTGTGAAGCGATGATGTCTTTTCTGGGTCCAATCGCCAACTTTACACCTTAACATTGTGGAACATTCCAGGCAGAGCAATGACATATCCATAGAAACAAGCAGGTGACGGACCCCCAACAAAAAGGTTCCACAGTGTACTATTAAACCGCATACCATTGAGTGTATATTCCATCTTAAAGTACGGCCAACTTGGATTTAAATGAATACCTCAATGAACACATGTCCAAAGCTCCCCCATATTTGAACAGTACTACTAGGGTATTACTACAGCCGCGTACTAGTCGCATGCTCTATCCAGTGTTTGTTCAGTATTACAAATATGATGCAGTAATCTATGGGCTGTTTGTGTACACACGACTGGTGCTAACTGTAGCCGCTGTAGGGGTCAGATGTGCACGATAGGCTCTGTGCACAATAGGCTCTGTGCTCGATTCACGCTTACTTCACAAACCAGGAAGACGTTTGGAAACATGCAGTGGCAACTTCTGGCGTAGTTACGGACAATGGGCTTGCCAACCGACTGTGAGAAAACCTACTGCAGTAAATGTGATCGTTGGTAAAATGACAGAACGCTACAGTGACGTAGATGAAGAAAACTGGGAAGAAAACTCCTTTTACCTAGATTTGTCAGACGGAAGTTGTCATCGCATCTTTCCAAATGTCTTCCTGGGTTGTGACGTAAGCTTGAATAGAAGCTATCGCGCCCGGCAACTTCACTGTTAGTGTCACTACTTCCTGTCCAGTTTTATCGCTGTGAAGTTTTTCTGAATTGTGCTAAAATAAATAAATATTTGAAGATAAAGCAGTGAAACAGGTTAATGCCACTGACAACATGTTAAAAAGTACATAAAGAAAATACATCATGGATTACTGGTGGGAACTTCTGTATTTAAAGAAGATGTTTGTGTAGGGTGACCAGATTTTCCAAATTCTAAACTGGGAGACACTTGGGTTGGGATGGTTGTTATAAATAAAATTGTGAAAAGAGCGTGTAACATTGTGCATTTTCATGGTAGTCATAATCTGAGGAACTTCTATCACTGCATTTTTTTGCTTTATGGTCATTCGCAAGCATGGTTTTCTGTATTTTGGGAAAACAAATGACAGTTGTGTTGAATGTTTCTTTTTACTGCTTGTGGGGATCAGATTAGTCAAAAATTGTGATTGTCCTGTTTTAGTCCTGATTTAGCCCTGATATACCTGATGTAGTCCTGGTTTAGACCTGATGTAGTCTTAGTTTAGTCCTGGTTTAGACCTGATGTAGTCCTGGTTTAGCCCTGATCTACCTGATGTAGTCCTGGCTTAGTCTTAGTTTAGTCCTGGTTTAGACCTGATGTAGTCCTGGTTTAGTCTTAGTTTAGTCCTGGTTTAGACCTGATGTAGTCCTGGTTTAGTCTTAGTTTAGTCCTGGTTTAGACCTGATGTAGTTCTGGTTTAGTCTTAGTTTAGTCCTAGTTTAGACCTGATGTAGTGCTGGTTTAGTCTTAGTTTAATCCTGGTTGGGTCTTAGTTTAGCCCTGATTTAGACCTGGTGTAGTCCTGGTTTAGTCTTAGTTTAGTCCTGGTTTAGACCTGATGTAGTCCTGGTTTAGCCCTGATCTACCTGATGTAGTCCTGGTTTAGTCTTAGTTTAGTCCTGGTTTAGACCTGATGTAGTCCTGGTTTAGCCCTGATCTACATGATGTAGTCCTGGTTTAGTCTTAGTTTAGTCCTGGTTTAGACCTGATGTAGTCCTGGTTTAGTCTTAGTTTAGTCCTGGTTTAGACCTGATGTAGTCCTGGTTTAGTCTTAGTTTAATCCTGGTTGGGTCTTAGTTTAGTCCTGATTTAGACCTGGTGTAGTCCTGGTTTAGTTTATTCCTGGTTTAGATCTGATATGGTCCTAGTTTAGTCTTAGTTTAGTCCTGGTTTAGACTTGATGTAGTCCCGGTTTAGTCTTAGTTTAGTCCTGGTTTAGAACTGATGTAGTGCTGGTTTAGTCTTAGCTTAGTCCACAAACTTAAGTACTCTGCATACAGAAATAATTGGGGAGTCTTTATTTGAATTAATAAAAAATTTAAAATATTATTATTTATGTATTTTATATTTATAAAATTAAAAAAGTGTCTGTTTTGAAACACTGTGAGCAATTCTAACATGGCAATTTTGCATAATATAGAATCTTAAGAATGAATAACTCAACATCCAGAAGCTACCCCACCATTTGAACAGTGCTACTATAGAGCTTTATTTTAGCCAAATATGAGTCCCATGCTTCAGCCGGTGTTTGTTCAGAAGGCCCATCATTACAAATACGATGCGGTAATCTATGTTCTGTTTGTGTACACGCTGGCGGTGCCAACTGTAGCCGCTGTAGGGGTCAGATGTGATGTAGAATCCTCCATGCAGCTCAGGATGCTGCCTCCACAGAGCTGTGCCAAAACTCTGAGCTCATGGTTTAGAGTCGACTATTTGAATGCACCGTCACATATACAGAAACAGAAAGAGAAGTGGTGCAAATACATGAGCTGGTATCATAACAATGGAAATGTGTGGTGAAGAAAAGGACAACACAGAAGAGGGGGTTTGGCTGGAATGATTACGTGAGAGAAGAAAATTGCAGTTGAAATATGTTACTTAGTGGTTACAATTAAGAATTTTGATTAGGACTGTATGTTAATGAAAAGATTACATTGAGATATCTAATTGATTCATATATCAAGAAGGTGCATTGTCTCTTACCCAAAATGACCCAAAACATGCACAATTCTGTCAGTAAAATACTCCAGTCCTTTCCAAGACGCCCAATGCTCATGACACGTCCCATTGGCATTGAAGGACGGGTCAGATACAGAGGACAAATTTTCCAACAAGACAATAAAGTACACACAATATGCACCGGAACTGAATTGTTGATCTTTGCCTTGGATGATTGCTCCAATTACTTGACCCTTGATATTTATCTCATATTTAAAAAATAATAGATTTCATAGGAATAAACCTTGACTTATGGGTGTAAAATCCCTCAGTCATCCAGGTAGAATCCATGGCAAAAGGAGAAATTCAATTTGTCAGCTGTTTATTTGGTAGAATACGTTTTGCAGCTCATCCAAGCTGTTTCTTCAGTTCTGATCAAACAAAACAAAAAGCTCATTTCACAAAATCCATATCCACATGCTGCACTTCTAAAATTTCATGATATAAAGTTAAAAAATGAGGTCAAAAAACAAAAAGTTTCACTAATTGTGTGTGAGCCAGACAGCCACAAAAGCAGCCGACCACACCGTTACCATGGGAGTTTGGGCACATTACAACTATTTTAAAAATAAATTCTCTGACATTTAAGTCCTCATTTATGTTCATTGATGCGTCCATCAGTTTGCACACCACTGACCAAGTAATGTGGATTTTAAATGTTTCATTTTTCCCAAGACATTCCAAAAGTGAGGAACGAGTTTCATTTTTTATATAATCGAGAAGTGCTTCTTTGATAAATGATTGCATTCCACTGAGACCCAATTAGCAAATTTGTAGAAATAGGACCATTTCCAAGCACTCAGTCACTAATCACTAGCATCTCAAGTTTATAATTCTACTTAAGTTATATGATCAGTCAAAGTCACAATCTTGGCCATTCCACCCAGTTCTGTCAGCCCTTTGGATTTGAACATTTCTGACACTGGCTTCTGTCCGCAAAGAAAAAAAGTCTTAAAAAGCCCAGTAAAAGCCACAGTAATAGATTTGTGCAGGAGAATTGTCCTGACAGAGGATAAGAGCAGGATTAGATCTGATGTTGTGGAGCAGATAGCACACATTGTCAGATCACGTCACAGCTGATGTCCACTTTCGTTCTCTGTTTGACGTCCCCTCTGTGTGCTGGACAAACTGAGCGGACTGACATGTGAAATAGCATTTTTACAAGGGTTTTTGCTAATTAAATATGTCAGTCCAAGCATGGCTGGCTTTATAAAGTAGACATGGCATGGAGAAGTAATGTAAAAGATGTATTGTATAAGCAGGTCTTGAGGTCAAAATAAGTGCCTGTGTCTAATTAGAAAGTGTTTTATTGTCAGATAATCAGGAAGTGTGTGTTAGCATGGAAGTAAACTCATTGAGTAACATAGGTCTCAGGCCGAACTCAGACAGAGACATCCAATCAGATTTGTTTATTCCAGTAACACATGAGAAACAAAGGAGCTCATTGGTCATCCATCATTTACAAAGTGTTATTTCTCTCACCTCAAATTGAAAGAGATCAGTGCTTCACTTAATGATTCTGTAAAATCTTTGCTGTTTATTTTATTTTTAACACTGTAGCAGTTGTGTTTTTGTTCCGATGGATCAAGTGTTTCTCTGGCTAATTCACTTGTCAATCACAACCATCTGAGCTCAGGAAGAGGAGACCAGGGTCCAGACCCCATGTCTTTATGGAGAATAGGAAACATTGCCTTTGCTTGCCAGGCTTTAAAGCTCTGATATTACACAAATTTGACTTTTGTGAGCTTTAAGCCACCTGAGAATGTTGTTACCTCATCAAAAACATACCAGGAGCTGTGTTCCCACGTTTGAGTAATACTGCATTATTAGACCACCTACATCTCCAAAGCTTAAAATGCTCTGTTCCACCCTGTGATGTCATGAAACAGTAGTTTTCAAGTGACCATCGTCATTTTACCTTTTATTCAGTAAAGATGGGCAATTCCAGGGCTGAAATTGTCTAAAGGATTCTAGTGAAGGTGGAAGGTGGAACAGGGTGTATCCAGTTTGAGAGAAGAACTCTAATTTTGAAGGGTTTGTGTGTTAAACATGTGGGAATAAATGGCAAAGGTAAAATTAAATTTGTCAAATAGACAAAAGTTTATTTTGGTCGAAGCAGCTCATCCAAGCTGCTTCCTCAGTTCTGGGCAGACTCTGGTGGACACTGCCTTATATGTGCCTGAAGGGAGGAGCTAACTACACTGAAACTACTCTGAAACTAACACCTATTTACCTATTTGTTAGGGTTAGGGTTTGGGCTAATTGTTTCTGTTTGTTTGCTAGGCCTATACAACTGCACTGAGTGTGGGGTCATATTAGCATGATAATTTAGGCCCATAATGGGTGCTTTCACATGGTTATGCAGCGTCTGACCAGGACTGAAGAAGCTGCAAAACGTATTTGACCAAAACAAACTTTTGACCAGTTGACAAATTGAATTTCTCCTTTGCCATGAATTCTCCCTGTACGACTGAGGGATTCTACATACATGTGTGAATGAAACAAAACACAACTATGAGTAGGCTTGTGATGAGGAAACATTATAACATAGATCAGAAAATAGCAGAAAACATGGGCCCTTTAATATTGCCACCATTTCGAATTTTTTTTAATTTATTTTTTTTAATGAGAGGTTAAACAACAAATACAAAAAAAAAAACACACTTCAAAGCACTTCTCATTCTCTCCTTGTTCACAATAAACACAGTTATAAAGCACTTGAATAGCCATAGTCACCATGGCGCAGACTAACATTACACCAACGCATGTACAACACGAGTGAAGTGTTTTGCCCAAGAGCACAATGACTTTATCCAATAATTGAAACCAACAGATTTCAAAGTACCAAATGTACTGCGCCACATATTTGAACAAAGATGCCTTCCTCCCTCTGTGTCGGAGATCACTGCCACATGGAACAACTGAGATGATCACATTGTGTTTGCTGGTGCTAGTCCAATTTCCCTTTCCCAGCATGCAATGGGAGTGTGCCAGCGCCCGCCCGTCTCGGCCTGTGTAGTGTCAAAACAGAGCTCCCCGTAGCACCGTACACACATTTCATAAGGACAATGAGATGTTTTGAAGCAACGGTATCCAATTTAAAGGGTCTCTATGGCACAAAATTGCCTCTTGTGAGCTTTAAGCCATCTTAGAATGTTGTTACCTTCTCAAAAGCATAACTGGAGTTGTATTTAGTTTCATTCAGACGTTTGGATAATCCTTTATTATTAGTCTGTCTACATCTCCAAAGCTCAATATGCTCTGTTCCACCTTGTGATGTCATGAAGCAGTATTGCCCTACAAAGGCAGAAGACCTTAACTCACCACCGTGTGAAACTGAGAAAAATGACTTCGTAGTTTTTGTTTTATCCAAAAGTATAAGAGGTTGGGCTCCCAGAATTTAACAACTAGTATTTTTCCATTATAGCAACTAGTTGTCAAATTTTGGGAGCTCTACCAGTTAGACTTTTGGACGAAACAAAACAATTCGAAGTCATTTTTCTCAGTTTCACACTCTGGTGAGTTAAGGTCTTTTGCATTAGTAGTTTTCAAGTTAACAGCTACTTTTTACCTTTAGCTCAGTAGAGTTTTCCAATTCCAGGGCTGAAATCATCCAGGTGATTCTAGTGAAGGTGTGTGGAGTTTAAAAACACAGTGGAGCACTTGCTGTATCACCACATGACATCACAAGGTGGAACAGAATGTTTTGTGTTTGAGAGAAGAACTTTTTTGAAGGAGGGTTCGTCAAATGCTTTTTTCCATGGAAATGCTATTGTCAGGGTTTGGTGTTTGTTGTGTGTTCCCCCTCCCTTATGTGTCTGTCTGCTCCTCTGGGGGTGTGGCTGGGCTAATGCTGCAGTGTGGATCACCTGCTCGGTGGTTCACCTGCAGCTCATTGTCTAATCAGCCCCACTACTTAGTTCTGTCCTTTTCCTTTGTTCAGTGTCAGTTCATTCCTTCTCTATTCCTTGTCTACGTCCTCGTCCTGCTTGTCCACGTCCTCATTCTGCTTGTCCATGTCGTCCTGCCTGCCCTTGTCGTCCAGTCTGTCTACCTGTGAGTCTTCCCTCCGTCTGTCTCCAGCCAGCTCCCATCACCACATCCTACAATCCCGGCAATAAACCTGTTAAACATCTACCTGCGCCTCTGTCTCTGCTTTGAGGTCCTCAACCACACTCAAACCATGACAGAATGAACTGACCACTTGGACCCCGCAGAGTGTGGAGCGTCGGCGGGCTCCGGTTCCCGGCTGCCTCGTATGTCCTCACCTGTTCCTCTGGAGCGTTCTGCAGCAGCCGCTAGCCCTGCTCCTGTCCCAGTTCCTGTTTTCTCTGCCTCCATGTCCCTTGGGTTTGGTGGACCACCGCTGGACATTGTTCTCCGTCTGGGGTGGTCAACTCCCTTCCTGGACCGCCGCTGGACACTGTTCTCCGTCCAGGGTGGTCGATTCCCTTCCTGGGCCGCCGCTGGACACTGTTCTCCGTCTGGGGTGGCAGAATCCCTTCTTGGACCACCGCTGGACATTGTTCTCCGTCCAGGGTGGTAGATTCCCTTCCTGGACCACCGCTGGACACTGTTCTTCATCCAGGGTGGTAGATCCCCTTCTTGGACCATCGCTGGACACTGTTCTCCGTCTGGGGTGGTCAACTCCCTTCCTGGACCACCGCTGGACATTGTTCTCCGTCCAGGGTGGTAGATTCCCTTCTTGGACCACCGCTGGACACCGTTCTCCGTCTGGGGTGGTTGATTCCCTTCCTGGGCTGCCGCTGGACACTTGTCTCCGTCTGGGGTGGCCGTATCCCTTCTTCGGCCGCTGCTGGACACTCGTTTCCGTCCGGGGTGGCTGTGTCCCTTCCTGGGCTGCTGCTGGTCGCTCCTCTCCATCCTGGGTGCCAGTTTACCTGTATCCCTCCGTCCAGGCCCCCCTCCACCCTCCCGTGTTTGTGTTGTTGTTTGGGACATCTGAGAGCTGTCCCTTGAGGGGGGGGGTACTGTCAGGGTTTGGTGTTTGTTGTGTGTTCCCCCTCCCTTATGTGTCTGTCTGCTCCTCTGGGGGTGTGGCTGGGCTAATGCTGCAGTGTGGATCACCTGCTCGGTGGTTCACCTGCAGCTCATTGTCTAATCAGCCCCACTACTTAGTTCTGTCCTTTTCCTTTGTTCAGTGTCAGTTCATTCCTTCTCTATTCCTTGTCTACGTCCTCGTCCTGCTTGTCCACGTCCTCATTCTGCTTGTCCATGTCGTCCTGCCTGCCCTTGTCGTCCAGTCTGTCTACCTGTGAGTCTTCCCTCCGTCTGTCTCCAGCCAGCTCCCATCACCACATCCTACAATCCCGGCAATAAACCTGTTAAACATCTACCTGCGCCTCTGTCTCTGCTTTGAGGTCCTCAACCACACTCAAACCATGACAGCTATTACTTTCTATTTTCATGGAGACCAAACCAGACCAAGTTACAGGTCAGATCTGTGGAGAGGCGACCCCGCTCACAGTCAGAATGCCTGTTTATCTAAGTGTTTTTGGGCTATAAAACCACCTGTGATTGAATACATGTAAAGTAGTGCTGATTAAAGTTATACCATGGAACATTCTGGGCAGAGCAAAGGCATTTCTATAGAAACAAGAATGTGACGGACCCTCCACCAGAAAGTTACACAATGCACCTTTAAATATCCATGAAAACACAACTCCAGGAATGTTTGTGACGAGGAAATTACATTATCACATGGATCAGGAAGTTGCATAACATGGGCCCTTTAAGTTTTCTTTTTTTTTTTTTAACTACAAATCGCAAATAAATTAACCTAACCTCTTCCACGATATTTCTCACAATCAGACCATCAAACCTCCCCTACCTTCCATCTCTTTGACTTATCCCCGCTCCATAGACCTAGCGCGCTGGCCTTGAATCAAAAAAAGCGCACATAAGCCCCAGTGGTGCATCGATACGCCGTTATTATTTTATAGCAGGGAAGGTGGGGGCCCTCAGCTTGGAGTATGGGGAAGAGTCTTGGACGGCTTCGGCGGACAGGGCCCTATACTCAACTACATAAAAGTGCACTGGTCCATGGAGATGTTGAAGGTGCAATAAGAAACGTTTTTCACACATTTCACATATATCGATTGCTGGCTGCAATGCCGCTGTCCTCAGATCACACACTCGTCCTTTTGGTCGAGGAAGAAATGGAATTGTGTGCGTTTTGCTACGCGAGAGCTTTGAGTTGTGGCTTTTTCAAACATCGAAGTATTAAAGGTCCTAAATCACACAAAATGAATTCTTGTGAGCATTAAGATGTGTTATAATGTTGTTAACTCCTCAAAAACATATCTGGAGATGGGCTTTTTTACTTTTTGTTTAATAGAGATGGGATATTCCAAGGCTGAAATTGTCGAAATTCTAGTGAAGGTTAAAGTAAGTAAGCCTTGCAAAGATAAACAAGAACAAAGGAGTACACAGTCAACTAAAAGCTTGTCTAAAAAGCAGAGTCTTGAGCTGATTTTTAAAAGAGTCACACAGAGGGCTAGGCGTAGAGGATGTCCACAATTTGGACATCGTGTTTTAAAAGTCTAAGTCTTTGGAACCATCAAGAGGCCCTGACCAGAGGACTGGACGGTGCGGCCTGATGAGTTGGGACGCAATATATCCCTGATGTACTGGTCTGCCAGTCCATTTAAAGGTTTGTACATTCAAGCCATGATTTTAAAATCAACACGGAACTTAACGGATAACACCAATGTTATCTTCACTGCACTGGAAGCCAGTGTGCCAGAGTCCTGCACGGGTCTGATTTTGAAAAACTGCACACCCGCCCATACCCATCATACCTCAATCCGCACCATACCCGTTTTCCGACAGAGCTGTTATAAAATTCCACACCCAATCCGACCCGCTATAAATACAAACCGACACCCGAACCGCACCCAAATGAAAAATAGTCTGAGAGCCAAAAAAGAGCCACAACTTTGTACTCTCCACTCGCTAATTTTCTTTTCAGCTCCTCGAGTCATTTTGAACTGCAGGACATCGCATTTGTGGTGTGAAAATGAAAGTGGCAGATTTCTGGGAATGTGCGCGTGTAGCAAAAACATGGATTTTACAATTATTCGTCTTTTGAAAATAATGCCATTTTTGCATTTCACTAAAACATAGCCCTGTTTTTTGTTCGCACATGATGTTTTGTAAACCGCAGATTAGACCCGCGCTCTCCTGCGTCCAACCCGACCCAAACCCGCATCCGACACAGCACAACATTTATCATTTATTTGTTTCATTAAAATTTGCGGTTCACCTGTCGGGTATCCGCGAGTACCCGAACCCGTGCATGACTCTGATGTGTGCTCGCGTGTTAGCTCTGTGTACAGAGTTTAAAAACACAGTGGAGCACTTCCTGTATTACTACAAGACATCACAAGGTGGAACAGAGTGTTTTCTGTTTGATAGAAGAACTCATCCTAAATATGCAGGGTTTGTGTGTTAAACATCATATTGACTTCATCTTTAGAAAAACCATCATCCAGATGTAGGTTCTGTGTGCCACGTTTCAACAGACGCTCAAACAGTCGATCCTGAAGCTAAATGAGCAGCTTCATATGCAAAATCAAAACTATTGTATGTGTTTATGTCTCTGTGTGATGTTCCTGAATTGTGTCTAAGTGATGGAGCTGCTGTTTCACTGCATTCATTACAAAGCAAATAATAATTAAGTATTATTTAACCTAACATGTGTAAATGAATCAAAACTCCATGTGTATTTGCGATGAGGAAACAACATTATAACACAGGTCAGAAAATAGTACAGGCTTTGTGGTGAATAATGCTCACTTAAAGATGCTTGAAATGTATAAGGGTAAGGAAGGAATAATTTTAGACCACTGCAAACTGTTTAAAATGGTATATTTATGTGTTTATCTATTTATTGCTCACACTATTATTTTGTTGGCATCAATTTAAAGAGAACAACTACAAAACATCTGACAATTAACATAAATATATATTCCAACCGGGAAAAGACCATAAAAAGTCAAGCATGTTAAAATCATAAATGTAAAATACATTTTTAAAAATATATTTCAACCATCC
Organism: Odontamblyopus lacepedii; assembly: GCA_034769755.1. Taxonomy (NCBI): domain Eukaryota; kingdom Metazoa; phylum Chordata; class Actinopteri; order Gobiiformes; family Gobiidae; genus Odontamblyopus; species Odontamblyopus lacepedii. The sequence continues at coordinate 10,162,228 of CM068350.1, forward strand.
TACAGAACCTTTGTATGTATTTTAGGCTGTTCTAAAAAAAAACAAAAAACATCACTGTCGTGGCTTGAGTTGGTTTCCTGTCCTCCCTGCAGGAGTGTGTGGCTGTGAAAAGCTTTCCACACGGCCCACAGCACAGCAGGCAGCCGGCGTCATTGTCGATTGTCACTGGTTTGAGGTGAGACTCCCCAAATCAAAGGCCCTAATGGAAAGATTCACAGCAGACAGACAGAACAAGATCCCATCGGCTCAAAGGGGACTGAGGACACGAGCCGAACAAAACACAGGATCTGTCAAAGAGGCCAGGGAGCAGGCTTATGGTGCGATACAGTGTTTTGGGGACCTTATGTGACGAAAATAGACACAACCGAAGTAGTAAAGGGGTCAAACTGTATTAAAGTGGTCATATTACACTATTTTCTGCTCTGTTATAATGTTTTTCTTCATCATAAACAGACATGGAGTTGTGTTTCGCTTCTTTTACACATTTTTAACACACAAACCCAGCGTATTTAGACAGAGTTTTTCTCTCACACCGAAACACTATGTTCCACCCTGTGTTTTTAAACTCCATACATCTTCACTAGAATCATTTGAATGATTTCAGCCCTGGAATGGCCAATCTCCATTGAGTCAAAAATTAAAGGTAGCTGTTATCTTGAAAACTACAGCTTCATGACATCACAAGGTGGAACAGCATGGAATGTCTCATTTTAGGTATCTGTACTTTGAGTAAATTATAAAGTGGATACTTTTTACTTCACTACATTTGAGGACATTACCCAAAATTTGTCCCAAAGTTTGACCCAGAGTTTACCCAAAGTTTACCCAAAGGTTGATCCAAAGTTTGACCCAAAGTTTATCCAAAGACTGACCCAAAGTTTGATCCAAAGTTTACCCAAAATTTGATCCAAAGTTTACCCAAAGCTTGACCCAAAGTTTACCCAAAGATTGACCAAAAGTTTGACCCAAAGTTTAACGAAAGCTTGACCCAAAGTTTACCCAAAGTTTACCCAAAGTTTACCCAAAGTTTACCCAAAGATTGACCAAAAGTTTGACCCAAATTTTATCCAAAGCTTGACCCAAAGTTTACCCAAAGATTGACCTAAAGTTTGACCCAAAGTTTACCCAAAATTTGACCCAAAGTTTACCCAAAGCTTGACCCAAAGTTTACCCAAAGATTGACCCAAAGTTTGACCCAAAGTTTACCCGAAGCTTGATCCAAAATTTACCCAAAGTTTACCCAAAGATTGACCCAAAATTTTACCCAAAGTTTGACCTAAAGTTTAACCAAAATTTGACCCACAGTTTGACCCAAAGTTTACCCAAATTTTACGCAAAATTTGACCCAAAGTTTGACCCAAAATATTATCCAAAGTTTAACCCAAAGTTTAACCAAAATTTGACCCACAGTTTGACCCAAAGTTTACCCAGAATTTGACCCAAAGTTTGACCCTTTGTTCTACTGCACAAATCTGTCAAAATCACTACATTTGAAGCTTTATTAGATCCCAAAACCTGCAAGAAATAATTTTACTGTTTATTCTTTACTCAGTGCATTTTTTAAACAGGCACTTTAATACTTTTACTTAAGTAGATTTTTTTTCAAGAGATACTTTTACTTATTTACTTACTTTATTTTTTGATCTGGTATCTACACTTTTACTTAAAGGTGCATTGTGTAACTTTTCCGGTGGAGGTTCCGTCAAACGCTTTTCTCCATGGAGATGTTATTGCTGTGTCTGGAATATTTCACAGTATGGCATTAAACCTTTCTATCTTCATGGAGACTAAACCAGACCAAGTTACAGGTTAGCTCTGTGGAGAGGCGACCCCGCTCACACTCTGATTGCCAGGCGGAGAAATGACATATCCATAGAAACAAGCAGGCGACGGACCCTCCACAAGAAACTATTAACCAAATCCATTCTTTCTCGAACACTAAGGATGGTGGCCTTTCTATTTAACTTGCTTACTCTTCTCCCCGCTCCTCTGTGTCGAGTTTTGTTTAGCCCAGCTGTCTGCAGACATGTCCGCCATACGACACATGAATTAAACATGGCTTTGACGGAGAGAGGGCCTATGCGTATTTAATGTGCTCATACGTTTCTGTTAGGCCCGTTCAGTTCAGCTCAGGCACAGATCAGAGGGACACTTTTGTTCTGAGTGAAGTGAGGAGACAGCTGTGAGCCCCGTAATAATTGATATGTTGATATTCTTGCCACACAATAGATGTCAGTGTCAGTGAGGAGAAAATGTAGAAGAATGTAGATAGTAGTTGAAATGACGCTGTTTAAAGGGCTCGTTTTACGCTATTTTCTGATCTGTTATAATGTTTTCTCATCAAAAACGTACCTGGAGTTGTGTTTTGTTTCATTCACGTATATTTAACATCCATATTTAGGCTGAGTTCTTCTCAAAAATGTGGCATTACAAGAAGTGCTCCACTCCACACACCTTCACTCGAATCTAATTTGGATAATTTGGATAATTTCAGACCAGGAATTGCCCATCTTTGCTGAACAAAAAAATAAAGTAGCTGTTAACTTGATTCCACGGATGTTTTGGATGAGGTAACAGCATTATAAAATGGCCTAATGCTCACAAGAGTCAATTTTGCGTAATATAGAACCTTTATATCCACAAGGTGTAACTTTCTGGTCAAAAATAGCATGTTTAATTCATTTTGTTTTTTATTGAAGTAAAAAAAAATGTACATACTTACCGTGAATAGACTTGCATCTTCACAAACCTGACTTATATTCGGCCTTGAGAAAAGCTGCTTGTTTTCATGGTGATGTTGTTCCAAGATATAAAACATGTCTATCTCCATGTAGAATGCCCCTAAGTATGATTTAAACTTTCTATTTCCATGGAATCAATGCAATGCAAATGATGTGTCACCTCCAGAAAGTTACTGTACTTTTAAATTGACTTACATTAAACTGTAGGTGCACGTTATATTTGTGGGGAGGGTCTGTCATTGGCATGAGATGTTCCACAGTATGGCCTTAGTGCATAAATTTATCTCCATGGAAACAAACAGGTGAAGCTCAAATTACAGGTCGGATCTTTTGAGACGACCCTACTCATACTATGAATGCATGTATTTTTGAGCAATTAAAAACAGAATAGTTCCGAAGTGCACCTTTAAGCAGCAAAAAAAAAAGTTTGTTTTTAAAGGTACAGTATGCAACTTTCTGCATGTGGAGCGTCATTTGCACTATTCTATGGAAAAAGAAAGTTAAAACCATACTGGAGATATGTACATTTTATGCCATACTTTTAATCTCGGCTCTTGTTTTGCTAAAAAGTTACACACTGTGCCTTTAACTATGAAAATACAATTGATAAGAATTATATTTTAGAATCAAGATATAAAAACTAAAATGATTTGCGGCAACTATGAAGTATATTTATAGCAAAATGTGTTACTGTGCTTTTTGTAACCCAGCATTTATTTACATACATTATCCCATTATTTGAACCTATTCTAGTACTTCCCTATAGCAACGCTGAGTACCCTCGCAGTACGCAGTCAGTAATAGTACACATCCTCTATACTCATCAGAAATAAGTACGTGTTTGTCTCTGAAATGGCTCCACGCTGAAGCTTCCCAACACTTTCAAGTCTAACTATAAAGCACTGCCATTCCTCATCCACTTCGCTTATACGCTTTGTACTTCAATACATACAATATACACAATATATACTGCGCCATGACCTAGTCCAGCCCGCTAAAGCTCCCATTTATATGCACCAGCTCAACATATGCATAAGCTAATATTTCAATTCCTCCAAACCGTTTTATTCAGTGGGGTTTTTAAATAGTGATTTCTTTATATTGTGTCTAATTACTGTAAGTCCTAATTGAGTCCCACTTGTAGAATACACTCTTTTTAACTAAGACTATTATAAAACAATTTATTCTGTATGTCATTATAATGCTACGTAAATTACTTCAATTATTTTGTCATATGAAAAGGTTGTGCAAGGTACTTTTTATATTCTGAAAATATTTTTTTTAGCATTACAGTGTGTCTTAAGGAAATAAAAAAGTAATAGTAGTAGTGGTACTAGGTATAGTAGCAGTAGTATAAACAGTCGTTATATAAGTAGTAGTAATTATAGTATTAGTAATAGCAGTAGTAGTAGTAGTAGTAGTAGTAGTAGCATTAACAGTGGTAGTAATATTAGTACTGGTGGTATTGGCAGTAATAACAGTATTAGTATTAGCACTACTACTACTAGTAGTAGTAGTAGTAGTAGTAGTAGTAGTAGTAGTAGTAGTAGTAGTAGTAGCAGTAGTAGTAGTAGCATTAATAGCGGTAGTAATATCATTGTTAGTAGTGGTGGTATTGGCAGTAATAACAGTATTAGAAATAGCACTAATAATAATAGTAGTAGTAGTAGTAGTAGTAGTAGTAGTAGTAGCAGAAGCATTAATAATGGTAGTAATATTAGTCGTAGTAGTAGTAGTAATATTAGTAGTAGTAGTAGTAGTAGTAGTAGTACTAGTAGTAGTCGTGGTAGTATTGGCAGTAATAACAGTATTAGCATTAGCACTATATAGTAGTAGTGGTAGTAGTAGCAGCAGTTATAATACTAATAGTAGTAATAGTAGCTGTAACAGTAGTAGTCGTAGTAATAACCTTTTCACCAGTATGCCCCAAAATATATCAATAAAGCCATTGTTGTTTTTTTCATTCCAACGCTTCTGAAATGAACCCTTTTTTCTTTTAAATGGAAGCTTTCAAAACGGCCTTTGGCGCAGCAAGGTCATTCACTTTGCACCACGGAAGCCATTTAGAAAAAATATTTACTTCCAGTACACCATTGTGTATTTATAATGAATAAAAATGTCACTAAACCTCCGACCGATGATGAAAGAACCTCATGATCGGCTGTAGGTGCTGGGGTTTAGGGAGTGACCATTCAGATCAGAGAGAGGCATTTTAGGTTCAAATCAATTGGACTTCAGCATTGGAACTGGCAACCCAAATGAGAAACTGATAATTTAGTCTTTATTTGAAGAGACAATGTACATAGACATTAAGGTTATATCAGATTATCTTAATAGCTCATCTCCATCTGCAGTCCCTTGTGTGAGGCTCATTCTGCTTCCAGATTGGATAATGATCTTAAGAACCAAAACACTAAATGATAACATGTGTGTTCATGTCCAGTGTTTTTGTACTTAAGAACAAATTAGCCTTGTAAATGTTACCAGTAATAGCTCCATTTGATTTGAACTTGTCTATCTTGTGTCTGGTAACAAAGTTAGGTTATGTTTTGTGGAATTTAATATAAAAATCTTACATAAACATGATTTAAATAGAAAAAAAATGTGCAAGCCTGTATCTTCTCTCTCCATTGTGTGTTTGTAGGCGGAATAATAAAGTATGTTATTCGTGAAGCAGTGGTGTGATCAGGAGGAACCAGTCGATATGCGGATCTGTGCAGAAGAGTGGGAACAGAGCAAAGGGGAGGGGCCTGTAATGTCTTTGTAATGAAGCCTATAGAAGTGCAGCCAGCTCATATTAAAATGCCATAAGCGAAGAAGAAAAACTCAAGACAGCGTCACCTACTTCCTCTGTGCCTTATCTACACGATCGATCATCCTGTCACTCCTGATCATCACGTACTTTCCCTCAAACTAAAGCGAAAAGAGTTGGGAAAGTCTGACTAGGTGTGGGTGGGGTTTGGGTTGTTAAAAAACTTTAAAAAGTTGGGGCTGAAAAAAGAAACAGAACATCTCTAAAGGCCACCACCCACTACAGGGTTTTTAGGTCTTAAACGATTTTTATACGTGCGACAAAAAGCGCACACCACAGACACAAGGAGAAACTTATGAGAGTTAAAATCTCCAATCACAGAGACTGCAGCGGGATATGTCTGCTCACCTCGATCTGTGCTGTGTCGATGTAAACAGACACACCTGAGGAACTATCTTGCCTCAAAAACTCAAAAACTGGATTAATAGCGCGGTTTTGTGGACTGTCATGATTTGTGGAGGACAATTTCTATGGATAATGTGGACGAGATGCTGCACTTTATATTTACTACTTTACAAGAGGTGAGGAATAAAGTCTTCTCATTATTTTCACTATATCCTGAGTTTGTATCTTGTGCCTCTGTGTCTGTCACTCTGTCTGCTCCCGAGGCTTTATTGGCTGTTACCGTAGCGTTGCTGATGTTTGGTGGTTACAATCTGACAAAGCAGCTCAGAGTCACACTGACACCACACATGAAAATCGCACATGAAGTCACACATGAAGACACACATAAAGACACACTTGAAGACACGCATCCCCGAACTCAGGGAAAAGCAAATCACAGCCAAAATGAGGCAGATTCTCTTGTAGTGTGTGGTGGCCTTAATTTACATTAATTATGTGATTGTGATTCTAGATTTCTGATATTTAAAGCTTTACCATGTAAGTTTTTTTTTTGTGCCAAAAATATACAAAAATTAAAGCATGTTTTTTGGATGTTTCTATTGCATTGAAGAATTTCCCTTACTGTGAGCGAGCTTGCAACTCCACTAACCTGACTCATATTTGGCCTAAAAGAGGGGCTTCTCCTGTTGGGTTCCATGGAAATGTTCCTTCAGTTTCAGTTTTATTTTTTCACAATTTCAAGCTATAATCCCACAGAGGCACATATTCACACATATAAGTTACATATGCATTTGGCATTATAAACTAAGTATGCTGATATGTACTAATTTGAAAAAAAAAAAAAAAAACACTCTCAAAAGCTCGCAAGCTTGTATAAATGGGGTCCATCACCTCTGGCTATTAAATATGATTAATGTACACTTGGTAGTGGTAAACTGCCCTGGGGCAGACTGATGGATGCGAAGCTGCCAATCTGCACCATCCGACCACCACCAACACTCACATCACATTCATACTAGGCGATGCGGATGAAGTGTATTGACTAGGGACACAATGATCATTTTTAGCACTACCCCACTGTGCCACCTAGAATTCTCACTGGTCTCCCATCTAAGTACTAACCAGGTCCAGCCCTGCTTAGCTTCCTAGATCTGACGAGATCAGGCTCTGACAAGCTGGTATGGCTACTTTTAGGGGAGTCCCGGCTCCAGAAGAAACTCTACTGTATATTTAATGATAGAGGAAATCAGAGCACCCAAAAGAAACCTATGCAAGGATAGAAAGTGCAAAACCCACAAAGAACAGCCCTACACCACAATCAAACCTAGCATCATGTTACTGTGAGGCGAGAGCACTAACACTTATACAACAAGATACACACTGACTATAACTAAGGCTGAAAGCTCAAGAAGTACAATCCCATAGTCTTATTCAATGGAGCTGAAGAAGCCGCTACCAACCTGTATACAACAATTCACAGTTAGATTGAAAAAAAAACAACCAAAACAATTAAAAGTCATTAAACGTGCACTATAATTGGTAGAAGATCCACCACCGGATGGTCTCCTAGGAGAAAGTTCTACGTATGGCATTAACTTGATGTCATGAAAACAAGCAGGTGGCACAACTAGGCCAGAATTACAGGTCAGATCTGTGGAAAGGCAACCCCATTCACAGTAAGAATGCATATTTTCTAGACATTTTGACCAAGAAAACAAGAAATGACAGCTAGATAAATAGGTTTAATGCCATACTGTGGAACATTCTTTAGGCACTAATATCTTCATAGCGACAAGTAGGTGGTGGAACCTAAAAGTTACACTGTGCACCTTTGAATAATTATGTGCCATATACTGTACATGCTGACCTAGCTAGTCACAGACATAGAAAAATAAAGCCAGATTCAAAATAAACCACATTTAGCTTGAATTGTAATGACAAATAAGCTTTCAGGCTGAGACAAGTTTTTTACATTTTGTTTTGTTAAGAGAAAATGCCGTTCTGCGTAAAGGTTAAGTGAGAGAAGTCTAGTCTATGAAAATTTCAGTAGTTCTGCAGACGGGAAAATACAAAAGTTGAACCAAGGGCGCTGAGTGATTCAACAGGAGAATATGAAAAGGAGAGGTCATGTACGGCGATCATAAGCTCAATTCGCAGCATGTGGAAGGAAACAGAAAAGGACAAAGGATTGATCCCTGAGGTACCCCAGAGGTTACAGGGTAAATTTGAGAGTTTTTGAGATTATCAGTTATCCAATAGAAACTAGCAACAAAGTGAGTGTAAGGATGTACTTGCTAATTTCTAAATTTTCTCAAGACCTGGTAGAAGAAAAAGATTAAGTTTCAAATTAGATGCATGATTTTAACAGTTAATTTCAGGTTAATGAAAAAAAACTCTACTGTAGCAAATAATCAAGTTTTTAATTCATTCGATTTTTTTTTTTTTTTTTACACATCTGATGCCCTTCCTGTCACAGCTATTGAACAAAAAAAGCTACACTGCTTCTTCTATTACTACCACTACTATGACATTACTGCCAAATCTACTATGACTATCACTAATTCTACTACTATAGTAATAATACTACTACTACGACTACCACTAATACCACTACTACTGCCACATCTACTATGACTACTGGGGCTACCACTACTTCTATTAATAATTCTATTACTACTACTTCTACTACTAATTGTACTGCTACTACTATTACTACGACTACCACCACTACTTCTACTAATATGTATATCTGTATATGTTGCCATTAGGTAACATTTTCAGAAAACATGGCATTAATTTCCACTGCTATGCTGATGACACTCAGCTGTACTTATCAATGAAACCTAATCAGACTGATCAAATCGATAAGCTCAGTGCCTGTGTGAAGGACATCAAAACCTGGATGACCCTGAATTACCTGCTCTTAAACCCTGAAAAAACAGAGGTCATTGTTGTCGGTCCTAAAGGTCAGAGAGATTCTCTGTCAGACCAGATAATCTCACTTGACAATGTGAGTATAGCCTCTAGCTCTACTGTAAAAAACCTTGGAGTCGTATTTGACCAAAATCTCTCATTCACAGCTCATATAAACCAAGCTTGTAAAACTGCATATTTTCACCTGCGAAACATAACTAAAATCAGAAAAATTTTGCCTAAAAATGATGCCGAAAAACTTATCCATGCATTTGTTACATCCAGACTAGATTACTGTAATTCTCTGCTCACCGTCTGCGCTAAAGGTACTTTAAGAAGCTTCCAGTTGGTCCAAAATGCAGCGGCCAGAGTCCTAACAGGAACTAAAAGACGTGATCACATCAGTCCTGTATTAAAATCACTTCACTGGCTTCCTGTCGAGTTTAGAATTAAATTCAAAGTTCTCCTCCTGACATACAAAGCCTTAAACAATATGGCCCCATCATATCTTCAGGATGCCATTGTCCCCTATCAGCCAAATAGAGCACTTCGCTCTCAGAATGCAGGATTATTAGTGGTTCCTAGAGTGTCTAAAAGTACAGTGGGGGGGAGAGCCTTCAGTTACCAAGCTCCTGTGTTATGGAATCAACTCCCTGTTGATGTTAAACAGGCACCCACAGTCTCTTTATTTAAGACCAGGCTTAAAACCTTCCTCTTCGGAATAGCTTATGACCAGGTTACTTAGTTGATGTCACTAAGATAAGCTGCCGTAGGAGATAACAAGCTGGGGGAAGTGTGGCAACCTGAGCACTGTCCTCTGTTTCCTCCTATTTTTCTCATTAGCATCACTTACTATGTTCTCATCTGTAGTTTGTTCATTGCTATTCACATGTTGTTCCCTGTCCCACTCCCCTTGTGGAGTGGAACTCTTTCAGGCGCCTGATGGCAGCTGGACCTCTCTCCTCCTCCTCGCCTGGCTCCTCCTCCTCGCCTGGCTCCTCCTCCTCGCCTGGCTCCTCCTCCTCGCCTGGCTCCTCCTCTTCGCCTGGCTCCTCCTCCTCGCCCGGCTCCTCCTCCTCGCCCCTCTTCTCCTCCTCCTCGCCCTGCTCTTCCCCACCTGGGTAGCTGTGGCCTTACCGAACTGGCCCACGGGCCTGGACATCTATAGCCTGTCCGTCCATGGGAGTGGATCTCTCCTTCACTGTAGTTCTCCCCGAGGTTTCTTCTTTTCCCAGGACCCTGGGTTTTTTGAAGTTTTTCCTTGCTGAGAAGGAGGGTCTAAGGACAGGGGATGACTGGACAATGTTTCATTTGCTGCTTTACATGAATGTTGTTTTTTTCCTGTTTTGATATGTCTGTGTGTATGTTTTACTCATCTAAATCTTGGAACGCCCTTAGAGGCTACTGTTGTTGCGATTTTGGGCGCTACAAAATAAATTGAATTGAATTGAATTGAATTAATATTTCTACTACTGTTACTTCTACAACTAATTATACTACTACAACTATTACTACTACTTCTACCACCACCACTACTTCTACTAATATTTCTACTACTACTACTACTACTACTACTACTACTACTACCACTAATACCACTACTACTGCCACATCTACTATGACTACTGGGATTACCACTACTTCTATTAATAATTCTATTACTACTACTTCTACTACTAATTGTACTACTACTACTATTACTACGACTACCACCACTACTTCTACTAATATTTCTACTACTACTACTACGACTGTTTCTACTACCACTAATACCACTACTACTGCCACATCTACACCACTAGGCTACTTCTACTAATAATTCTACTATTAATTCTACAATTACTACTACTATTTCTACTAGGCTAGGGTCCACCACTTCTACCCAGCATAATCTAACACTGTACAACCAACACATATCAGCGGCACGTTAAACACGATCTTAAACTACTACTACTACGACTATTACTACTATTAGGTTAGGCTCCACCACTTTACCCTTTTGACGTGCACTCGCAAGAAAAGTCTCAACTCGTATCCATCCGCAGATTGCATCATGCTCTAATGAAACTTGTCGATACAAAATCTAGTCCTTTTCCGCCGTTATTGATTCCCATCTCTCCGACTCGCTCTTAAAGCTCTCCACTATGATCCTGTATCTCCTTCAAAGCCCATGCGACTGCTTTTAGTCTGTGCGGGTGCGTGTTTGGATATGTTTTTTCCAGTTTTCGTCTCCCATCACGGTGTTATTATTGGCGTTTCTCACTTGGTTGGGCTCTTGGGAATGTACGACTTAGTGCTATTTGTGCACAGACTTCTCAAAATGTCAAATGCCTGGATCTGGGCGAGTAGTTGAAACTGTTCTAACCTGGCCACTGTTGTTGTGTACTTGAGCAAGGCATATCATTCATATTGCAAACAATGAAACGTGTGATTGATTGGTGGTACAGACATTATTTTATTAAAAAAAAAGTTTGATTCTAATTATAGTATCCTACTAACGGTACTAATTCCATACATTTATAGTATTTAACTGTACATTACATTACATACATTACATAAGCAGCCATGTACAAAAAAGTGTCTGGCCCATGAACACAACAGCAGTGGTGGAAATCAAACCTACACATCACATTTTGAAGTTGGTGTTAAAGGGCCTGTACCTTGGCCAGTGATGAAATGGTTCGCTCCCTCAAATTATTTCTTCTGGAAGGTATTGGGAGTTTTTCCTCTAAAAGTTTTCTGCCACATTTGCTTCCACATATTGTGTAAAATGCCTGTATCACAAGTATCCTTAGCTAACATTATGCACGGTCTCCATGGATACGAGAAAAACAAGTTTATGTAATATGAACTTGTGTCCTTTGCACATGCTGCACTTGTTAGTTGGTTAAAATTCCGTGATTATGATCACGTTAAAACTCCGCAGAGGTTTGTAAGAGCTTTGAAAAGTGCTCATAAGTTGTTGTGAATAATTAAGATGCTCAGAATGTAAATTTTAAATGAACTAGTTCTGTTTTTCTAGTTTTTAAGACAGGAAACAGAGCCTTTAAATGTGAACTGCATAACTTTTCTGGTCTCCATGGAGATGCTATTGCTTTGACTGGCAATATCTATCTACTTTTTATTTCATGATGTATATTTATTGGTCAAAAATACCTCGGAAAACATGAATTCTTCTCTATGTCTGATGCAGTGTTTTTACCAGCGCCATATTTGGGTTGCCTCGCACATATCTGGAGCTGGTTGACAGACGGTCCCTAAAGACTGAGCCTCTGCTGCACCTCTTCTGTCCAAATTCTCTTTTTCTCTGTCTATCTTTGGGAAAATGTCGAGTGTCTTGTTTATTCCAGGATTCTAATTGAAACTAATTGTGATGTGGACAACTCAATTACAAAGACTCAAGGAAAAGAAAACTCACTGTCATTAAAAACACTGCAGTTCAGAAACCAGATCTGTGTCCATATGTCTACCCAAACCCCGAACCCCTCATTATATATATATGTCGACTTATCGTTCAGTATATGAAAGTTTTGGGGTTAGTATTTGTCATGAGTACTATTTCTTTGTACTTATGGGAGCGTTTTTGTCATTTTCCTGTACTATGATTAGATTTCAGCTTGCATAAAAGACTTCTTTGACTCATTCTGCATATTCTAAATACAATTATAAGTATTTCATTCTACTATTTTGAGTCCTATATCTGATTTTAAACATATCCGGGTGTTTCTGTTTCTCAAAAATACAATAATTCCTTCTGTGAATAGGGCAGAGTCGCCACAGATCTGAACTGTAATGTAGCGTTGTTTTGTAACCTATTTGTCTCCATCATGATAGATAAATTTAATCTATACTGTGGGACATTCTAGACAAAACAGTAACATTTCCATGGAGACAAACAGATGGCAGAACCTCCACAAGAAATGTTACGATGTTCACCTTTAACGATATTGTATGGCACTAGGGATGGTACAAGATCTCGTGCCACAAGGTCGTCACAAGAGAAAAATGATCTGTGAGATTTTTTTCCAAGTGTTTATAGTTGGATTGGACAAAAAAGGGTTACAGCTCTTACAGTTCTGAAAAGCAACACTAGAATGGAAACAAAATATGAAATTAAATACATAAAAAATTGTGACGCCAAAATTGGAAAATGAATTGTGAAATTTACATGTTAGGAATTGTGTTAAAATCTCCTTTTGTCTCGTTCTCGTGGACCCAATCTCGTATCTCATCTCATTTTATGGCGATTGTGTCTCGTCCTAACCCAGTAATGTACATTTAGAATTTTAGTTTTTTGGGTATTGTGTCAAAGGGTAGTTTCAGTATTATCATCTATATTTTCCTCAGTAATATATTATACTTCCAAATCTGTTATCGTGACAGCCCTAGTAATTAGGGATTAACCAGTCCAGCTTTTGGTTCTGATACTATGGGTCTGAGTATCTGCTGATACCCGATATCAACCGATACCAGTGCAGAGCCTGAAAATAGACTTTATTTTCCATAAAAAAACTACAAGTATTATCTGACAAAGCAACTAACTTTCTGTAACTACGACAAGGCCCAACTAAGATATCAGCAAAATGTATATTTTGGAGCTGATATCTGATCCAGGATCGGTACCAATATTTAATATGAGCTAAAAAAAGTAATGAATTGTTTACATTAAAAAATCTAGATATTATTGTGTAATATTTATTTATATTGTCGTTTCCTCATCACAAAGATACCTGAAGTTGTGTTTTGTTCCATTCTTCTCTCTTCTCTCAAGCTAAAAACACTCTGTTCCACCTCGTGATGCCATGTGCTAATACAGGAAGCGCTCCACTGTGTTTTTAAACCCCATTCACCTTCACTAGAATCGGTATCGGCGCATCCCTACTAGTCATCACGTCATATTTTTGGATTACATTTTCCAAATACGTATAACAAATAACTCAATATAAGCTCCTGCTCGTATCCAAGAGCCTCATACCCGGCAGCAGTGTCTGAGTGAGAGTGAGAGGAGTGTGAAGTGTGTGGACAGAGTGGATTGTCACTGGTTGATGTGGACTCCCGCAGATGGCTCGCCTGGGGGGCCTCTCTTCACCGCCACACTGCTCCCACTCTGCAGCAGTATGAGCCAGTGACTAAACAAGCTCCACAATCTCAGAATACCCAGGATGTCTAGTACAGGGTCAGACAGAGGAGACGGCGGGCATTATGGGTAATTAAGAACGTACGATACCAGTCACAAGTCTGGACAGAGTGTTTTTTTCCTTTGTGATTACTACTTTCCACATTTTGGATACTACAGATATAGTAGAAGTAATAAAGAAAGAAGTTAAATAACAAAGCAGAGAATGGCTACTTTGTGGACTTGAATACAAAATGCAGTATATATAAAAATGCTACACAATTCCATATATTTTACATCATGTATGTATATGAAATGTAAAGAAAAATTGTAAAAAAAAATAAAGGGAAAAAAATTTAATAAAAGGGTGTGTTCAAACTTTTGATTGGTAATGTAAGAAAAATAAAATAAAATAAAAATAATTTCACTATATTGTGGGAATATAGAGGATAGTTGTAGATGGAATTATTTAGTAAAGAAATAAATTGAAATAACTCTGAACTGAACTGCATATTTTTCAACAAAGCAAAGGATGGCTACTTTGAGGACTTGGATATAAAATACAGTAAATATATATAAAAAAGGCAACATAATTCCATATATCTTACTACATGTATGCATATAAAATGTAAAAGAAAATTGTTATAATCTTTGTTATTGGGAAAATAAAGGATATAAACTCTGATGCTGAGTTACTACTGGTTAATACATTTATCACGCTAGAATCACAACACTTACGAAGCACTGACAAATCATAACCTGATAACTCTGAAATGCTACAGACATTTTACATCAAAAGACTTTCCTGTTGTGAACACTTTTGTCCTGAGGGCTGTTACTCTGCTCAAACTGCAATAACACTGGAACTGGTGACCCTTCCTGTTGAGCTGCACGATAAAGAGGCGTATTAAAAAAGTGAAACAAGTGACTGAGGTGGCACCCATAGTTTTCACCTCCAGTCAAATGAAGCTCACCGAGGCTTGCGGTTATAGGAGTGAATTTGGAGCCAGATGCATATTAGGAATAAGGATGGACTTAGATACAAAATAGCGAAATAAAAACACCAGGATCATGTCGAATGGGTTAATACGAACATTAAAAGATCAAAATAATGAGCTTTTTTCCCAATTTTCCAATGAAAAGTCAACTGGAGCCCTAGTCGATAATTGGAACCAGAGAGATAAGAGTTCTATCATTTCCACTGACTGATCTTTAGATTTTGGAGACTGGAAGAACAGGTAACTCCACAAATGTATGAAGAAAAAAATAAATCAAAAATACGAATGATTTTAGTGACAGTACTGATATCTCTAGAATAAAACTCTTGCAAATCCTGTCCTTCTTAATGATAAGGCAAGCTCGGTATTACAAATTGAAAACTGTCTAAAACTCTTCACCGTACTCTTCCTGCGTGAACGCCCGACTCCTCTCCCGGGCCCCGTCTCCTGTACGCAGCAGATGTATTGGCGGCCCCTGCTCCATAGATCAGTGGCTCCGGGCCCCTACGCCCTCTCCTCGCAGCTCTCATATATCTGCAGTGTGTTTGGCTACTCTCGTCCACAGTTTACTCGTGCATCTGGCCCCGGACCTGTTATGGGCCTCGGAGTGGTACTACGCAACCAGGAAACATATACACACAGGCTGAGAGAGTAGCAACAATACTCGACTTACTCATAACAGCGTTAAATGTGGGTTTTACTTTGTTCGGGCTGTCAAGGTTGGTGATCTCAAACCTTGGTCAGTTCTTCCCCATGTGATTTCGAATGGTATTATAACGCTGTATGCAATTTATAGGGAAAGAAAAGTTACTATATTGGACAGAAAACTGTTCCACCTTGCGATGTCATGTGATAATACAGGAAGTGTTCCAAACTCCACACACCTTAACGAGAATCATTTGGATGATTTCAGCCCTGGAACTGCCTATCTCTACTGAAAAAAAAGGAAAAGACAGCTGCCATGTCATAACATCACAACTTCAGGTACAACTTTATAATCTCTTAAATTTATCTACTGTATCTCCATGGACACAATCTGGTAGCAGCGGAACCCCCACCAGAAAAATTACATGTTACTCATTTAACAAAAGTACTGCACAGCAATATACATTCTTGTGGTGATGTTTCTAGTTCCTATCTTTCTTCTAAAAACTAGCATATAATTTATCCAGAAATACTAATCCTGCCAAAGAAAGCCATTTGTGCATTTCAAGCTATTTTCAATAGGTTTTTATCATGTCATGTCATGAAGTTATAGATTTAGAAAAGCGCCTCCTCATTTTGCCCAGTTAAGTCATGTATTTTTTGTCTTCTACTATATACGTCACAGAGTCCTTTTTTAAGTCTGCCAAAAAAAAAAAGAAAAAAAAAACACTGTGAAAGTCAGGCAGGTTTGGCATTTAGAAAAGAGGAGAAATAAATTACCGGTAATGAGATGAAGGGAAAAGCAACAAATTGTGAATATTTTATGGGTGAAAAATGTGCAATTTTAAGCAAATGTGATTTGAGCTAATGTCAAGGTTTAGAAGTGATTGCGCGATGACACCAAAGAGATGGTTTAGCGTTAAAGGGCTCATATTACTCTATTTTCTGATCTGTTATAATGTTGTTTTCTCATCAAAAATATCATTGGACTTTTGTTTTGTTCATTCACACATGTTTAATACACATATTCTGTATATCGCCTATCGTGCTTTCTTTCAGTCCATCTTTGACCACATTGTTGATTGCCAAGGCTCCGGTGCAGTGAAAAAATAAACAATACAACTTAAAATTTTAACTTTCTGTGGTGAAATAGCAGAGGAAAACTCGGGAGAATATTACTTCAGTTTGGCAATTTGGAGGAAGCAGCAATGTCATCGTAGCTGCTGTGGCGTAAGAGGAAAATTGTGGCAAAGGGGCGAGAAAAGGCAGGGGACGAGGCAGCAGGAATTGTGCCGATGTATAACGGTGAAGTCTCCTCCGAGGTGTGCCGTAAAATCTGTAAATTATAGTCATACACTGCGGTGTCACTGGTGATCTTTTAATAAGGGAGGAATGGTGGTGATCGACTTCTGCTCAAAATAAATAAATAAAATAAAACAAAAGACATGACTTTTTTTTGTCTTAAACGTTTGGTCCAAAGTTATTCTTCACTGTATGCAATCACTTTGTACCATCAAGCCCATGATCCAGAGTATCTGTACAAGAGCAAGACTATTTCAAAAACCAGCTTTTTTTAATATGTTGAGAAAACCTTTATATGTGTAGCTTCAATATGATAAACAAAACTTTCACTAAAAACACTAAGATTAAATTCATAACAAGTATTTTTTTTTCACATTTTGGGTTGGGTTAAGTGCCTTGCCCAAAGACACAATGACAGCATTCATCTGTGGGAGCTGGAATTGGCCCACTAACCTTCGGATCAGTGGAGGAACGCTCTACCAACTGAGCTACAATGTACTTTTGTTGTCCTAAATGTCCACGAACACATGGCGTACGCTCCATCGTTTCTCCCATCAAGCCCACGATGGACAATCTCAAAAAACAACAGACAGAAAACATGTTCCTCCTGGTAGATATTTTTGTTTTCCTATTTCCTATTCATCCTATTTTTGTCTTCCTAAGCGTCCACAAGCCCACCCCGTACGCTGTCACCTCCCGCCATCAGACCCATGATCCTCGCCTAAGTGTGGAGTCAATGGGGCGTCCCTGTCACAGCCTGCTGCTTGGGCCTGTAATATGAGGCCAATTTTATGTTTCTCAAATGTTAAGGGTGGCCCTGAGAGCACTGTGCACTCATTTTCTGCATATTAGCTTTAACTCTGCACCTCCAAACCACAGACAGTCCATAAACCTCAACCTGGTCCAGACAGAAAAGCTGAAGAGAGGTGGTGGACACTAACTTTCAATGGCGTTAAGTAGATTTCGAGAAGGTGCATTTTGTCACTTTCCTGTCCGCCAAATTCTTTTCTCCATGAAGATATGTTTTTGCTTTGTCTGGAATGTTTCACAGTATGGTATTAAACATTTCTATCTTGACAGACTCCAAACCAGACCAAGTTACAGGTCAGATCTGTGGAGAGGCGACCTGGCTCACAGTCAGAATGCCTGTTTTTCTAGGTATTTTTGAGCCATAAAACCACGTGTAATTGAACAAATATAAGGTGCACTGCAAATTTCTCTGATCTGGCCAAGATTTTAAAACTTATATGAGGTTATTCATCTTATTTTCAAATTTATTATCTACTTACTAGTTCTGAGACTCCTTCATTCTACTCTAGAGATAGTTTATTTTAAGATCACATCTCAAGTAAATTATCTTGCTACATGGAGAGATAATTTCACTACTTTTAGATAGATGTCAGTGTTTATATCTTAATTTTTGGCCAAGCTTTTTTGCAATGAAGAGCTGTTTAATGTCATACTGTGGACCATTCCAGGCAGAGCAATGACATCTTCATAGAAAGAAGCAGGCGATGGACCCTTAACCAGAAAAGTTGCACAATGCACCTTTAAAGTTGTAAGACTGAAGAAGAGGTGCAAAGTAGTGGCCCAAGACATCACTCCAACGTATTTGGGGAAAGTACTTCAATAAGAATAACTGTCTTGAGGTACAATATGATTATTTGAAATTAATGTAACTGGAACGGCAAAACATTAAAGGTCCTAAATTACGCAAAATTAATTCTTGTGAGCTTTAATTCATGTTATAATGTTGTTACCTCTTCAAAAACATACCTGTTGTTTTTTGTTTCCTTCATATGTGCTTGAGAAATCCTACATTATTAGTCAGGCCAGATCTGCAAACCTCAAAATGCTCTGTTCCACCTTGTGATGTCATGAAGCGGTAGTTTTCAAGTTAACAGCTACTTTTGTTTAGAAGAGATCGGAAATTCCAAGGCTGAAATTATCCAAATGATTCTAGTGAAAATCTATGGAATATGAAAACACAGCAGAGCACTTCTTGTATCACCACGTGACATCACAAGGTGGAACTGATGAACTCAGCCTAAATATGTAAGATTTGTGCGTTAAACATGTGTGAAGGAAACAAAATACAACTCCAGGAATGTTTGTGATGAGGAAACAGATCGGAAGATAGTGTAATATGGGCTCATTAATGTCATACTGTGGTGTAGAACATTCCAGGAAAAGCTTTAATATATCCATGGTAACAAAAGGTTTTTAAGGTTTTGTCCTTGTTAGAAAAAATGTCAATGTTGAAAATGCACACACAAAAAAACTGTATTTCGTAAACCCTTTACAAATCTTTACAAATCACCACAAACTGCATCTAAATGACTTGTTTTCTTGAATCCGATTTCTAACTTTAGTGCAGTTCCTATGATGATCTCTTTGACTAATCCATCTGTGTAGGCCCTGGCCCCTGTCCCGTAAAGGTGATGTACACACACACACATACACACACACTCCCCCCTTCATTAACACACAAACTCGGGCTGTCCATGGAGCGGAAACCACGGACGCGACAGCCAAGATGACACCGACGGTTAGCCCAGCCGCCCCGCTGACGTTTGGCAAAAAGCAATCGCGCTGATGGGCTGAGAACCAAAGGAGAGGAAGAGGAAGAAGAGGGGGAAGAAGGGGAGGAGGGTGAGATGTAGCACAGATGACAGCCGACCGCAGAGAGGGGACAACCACGGAGAGGGGAGATACACGGCCCTGACAATAAGTGGAGGTCATGGTGTAAAACGTAGAGCACAGAAGCATAATATAGTACCATGCTGATCGAAAGTGTTGGTTCAAAACAAATCATTAGGTTTTTAAGATGTTCCATTTAAAACATCCCAACATATTACATATATTTTTGTTACAATTTTATTTATTTTTTTGTTTATTAACAAAGAAAACATCATAAAACAATAGAAAACGTGAGGTACTGGGAGGAGGAGTATCACTAGTGCTAAAAAATGTATATGGTGACTACAGTATCCCACGGTATCAAAAAGTAGCAACGGTGTCAGTTTCATTACCGTCGTTTTAAAAATCTGCATAAGGACCTAAAACCACAGTGCGGACTTTCTCCCCTCCGCGCTCTCTCTTCTTCAAACGTCGTTACACTCGGAGTTTTCCATCCACACGCAGCAAGGAAGAAGAAAAAACGTGACTGACGCTTCGTGTGCGACGTTTAGCCAAAAATTTTGCAATGGAGACGTTTTATTGAACACCAAGAGTCAAGGGGGGACGCGCTGAAGAGGAGAAAGTTCCCGCTTGAAGGTGAAGTCAGACTTTCACGGAGGAGACGATAGCCTAATTTATGGTCCGACATGCACCTCTTAAACTTTTAACAAAACGACGCGAACAGTGAGGGGAAGCGACGCACACAATTAAAGCTGTGATTGGTCCTCTCGACCACCGCTCTACATTTCCGGTACTCCGCTCATTATATACTTTGAGTAATAATGTTATTCATAAACACATTTGTTTGTGTTTTACAGAAACAAAACTTAAAACCACATGGCTAATTTGCAGACAGTATAAGCGCTGATAAAAACAGCTCCAGTGCTGATGCTGATGCGATCGAACACACTGGCAAAGTTTGGTTTGATCAGAACTTGTGCCTCATCTTCAAATATAATGCTGCTCTTCTGTTTCTGAATGGTATAAGTGCAAGCTACAAAATACTTTTTAATTAGTCACGGTAATACTGTATACCC
Organism: Odontamblyopus lacepedii; assembly: GCA_034769755.1. Lineage (NCBI taxonomy): Eukaryota > Metazoa > Chordata > Actinopteri > Gobiiformes > Gobiidae > Odontamblyopus > Odontamblyopus lacepedii. The sequence goes on from CM068350.1 coordinate 10,182,816, forward strand.
CGATAAAATGCCAAGAAGGTTTAACAATATCAAAATTTGGATACGGTTCAACCCTAATGGAGACCAGCATTATAATTTTAATATGAACAGAGCAGTTACCCTCAGCCATTGTGCTTTGAGAGACTGCAAGGCGGATTCCCATTAGTTACCGAAAAAGAAGTGTCAGTGTAAAAGATGTTCATTTTAACCATGGAATGTGACTATAGTTTACCCCATTTTAGATCCGATTGGTACAGTTTTATATTTGTAATTTTGTGGATTTGCTACAGCATCTCTCAATAATTAGCACCCTACAAACAAGGCTGAAGTACACTGCTTTACAAGGACAAATAAAACATATTACATATATACATTATTTACACTTGCTAAACAAGATACCAAGCATTAGAAATGGCTGCTATGATTGGCTAAAACACCTCTGTAAGTCTTTATCTTGTAATAATACTGCATTAGTCTTATATAGAGCTTTTCCTGTCACTCAAAGTTGCCACAGCTGCCCAGGGGGAGACTGAGGCTGAAACATATCCCTAAAACAAAATAATGACTTTGTTTTCATATTTGACATTCATTTTATCTAAGTCAAGTTAGGGAGTGCACCCCTATTTACAAAAATAAAATTGGAGAACAAAGTAAGTAGAAAGCAGTGGGCCCAAATCCAGCTTTGAGAGGATAAATGAGAAAGGGAAACAACTATAACATGGTTAAAAGCTCTATAAAGTTTATTTTGCCAGTATGGGTCTGCTTTTAAGCCTGCGGAGTGAGATGTAACACTTTTTGACAACCAACATGTGAGTGAGGGAAATCCGAAAGCCACACTAAACCATGAGTGTGATATAAAATGTGCAGCATGTGATTGGTGGATCCTGGTGGTATATGACACATGGAGTCACAGCAGGAGCGTCCCAGCGGAGAGGCCTGTTTACAACGACACCAGTAGCACATGGAGCTACAGGCTGAGCACAGGATACACTATTGACTTTTTATGTTAATTGTGATGGGAAAAAGCAGTGGTTTTCTTGTAGACCCAAACAGTAATGCAAAAGTTTATACGTCGGAATATTTGACTTTGACTTGTACACGTACATTTGCATACATTTGAGTGGAGCGCACCTTTACTTTCAATTACTAAGTGCGGTGAAAATGACAAACTCTTTCTCTCTTGATGAAGTAGACCAGCCTCAGTGGAAATAAATGTGCTAATGTAATGACCCATTATGTCAAATAGTGAAGAAAGACAGCAGAGACGCCCAGAAGGTTAGGCTATCAGACTGCAGGCCTACTGCAAGAAAAAACTTCAAAATGGATATAAAGTTGGACAGCGTAATAGGAGTATTTGCTACTTGAGTGGCAAGTTTTGAAACTTTTGCTCAAATTTAGTGTCAAAATGAAAGCAGTAGTAGTAGTTATAGTAGTCATTGTAGTAGTAGTAGTAGTAGTTGTTGTTGTAGTGGTAGTTGTACTAGGAATTGTAGTAGATGTGGTAGTAGTAGTAGTTATAGTAGTAACTGTAGTAGTAGTAGAAGTTGTAGTGGTAGTTGTACTAGTAATTGTAGTAGATGTGGTAGTAACTGTAGTAGTGATTGTAGTAGTAGTAGTAGTTGTTGTAGTAATAAGTGTAGTAGTTGTAATACTATAACTATAACTGTTATCGTAGTAATAGTAGTTGTAGTAGTAATTGCAGTAGTAGTAGTACTTGTCGTTGTTTTGTAGTGGTATTTGTAGTGGTAGTAGTAGCTGTAGTATCTGTAGTAGTAGTAGTAGTGATAGTAGTTATTGTAGTAGTAGTATTTTTGATCTTGATTTGATTTATTTGCTGTCACCATATAATGCACAGCTCCAGCAGCAGTGCTATGGCTCCACATAAGGGAGCGCTGGTATGTGCAGTACTATACAGAGCCTGTGTATGTGTGGCTGGAGTCACATAGGTTAATTGGCTGGCTGAGCTGGGGGCCCGGGTTAGGAGACCACAGATCTGGTAATGGCTGCTACATTCCGGGCTGATGGGACCCTGCTCTCCCAGAGATGGTGTGAAAGTGAACGGAGACGTGTGGGTGGAACTATGTCTCTCTGTACCTATGGAAAATACTGACAAACCCAGTGTTGGAGAAAAAAAGGGCAAGGAGCAGAAGTCAAACAGACTGTATTATGCTATTTTCTGATCTGTTCTAATGTTGTTTCCTCACCACAAGCATGCCTGGAGTGCTGTTTTGTTTCATTCACACGTTTAACTGAGTTCTCTCTAATTGAAAACACTCTTACCCTTTTCCACCAAGGCAGTTCCAGTGCTGGTGCCAAATCTTAAACCAGTTCTTTGTTTTTCCACACAAATAAACCTGGCTCTGGCCCTGGAGAGCCAGTTCCAACTCAGCTAACTAAAGGCTGGTCCAGAAACAAGAACCAGTGACGTAGTGTAGCACTTCCATGCATAATAGTACGCCTTTGCATTTGAATTCAGACGCCTTTGACACGTGTCTTGGACACTGTATTTTTCGCCCTTTGTCCGGAGTCTGAACTTTGGTACAGCCACAGGGACCTGCTTGAGGATCTAAGGCTGTGGGAGGGCTCGTACGGGGTTAAAACTTCTGAAATGTAACTTGGCGCAAGACCTGAAAGTGATCAGTAAAATCTTAAAATCAATTCTAAAACACACAGGCAGCCAGTGAAGGGAAGCTGCCACATTCTGAACCTATAGTGCATGTTTTAGGCTGAAACCGGAATGTGTGGAGGAAACCCACTCAGACACTGGGAGAACATGCAAACTCCACATAGAAACAGCCTTCTTGCCGTGAAGCTTGAGCACTAGCCACTTAGTCCCCATGCCAATGTGAATAAGTATTTCACATTTTCTTCCTGAAAATCCTGTCTGCAGATGAAACACTATTTGACCACAGAATGAGTTCAGTGATGGTTTATGATCTAAAACTGCACCGGGGCAATCTAGAGTTTTATCTGTGATGCAACAATCCGGACAGAATGCAAACAAAGCATTAAAATGATCCAAAAAATGTCAATTTTGCATGTGTTTTGAAGCATCTATTTGACTCAATTTTTGCATAATGTATTATTATCATGTGTCCTGGAATGATGTGCTGGAACATTTTATAACTGGAACAAAATTGTTATTAATACAAATGGATTTAATTTTGTGTTGTAATTTCAGATACGAGTCACAATCTTCAGTGGCATTTTTATGTTATTTGATGTGAAATGGGTCAACAGATTATCATTAGCCATGATCGTTTTCTCAGATAGGTCAGGTTATGTCTGAAGATGTTGACTGAAATTCTCCATTCTATTATATTTAACTTGTGTAAATAACCATATATATCCATAGGCAAGTTACAAACCTGATCTGTGGAGAGGCGAGACAGTAAGAATGCATGTTTACAAAGATTACATAGTGTGTGTGTGTGTTTTTTCTTTTTATTGAGGTGAGTAACACAACCCTTTTCACATGTCTCCCCAGGCTCAGGTGATGCCAGTGCAGGTGTCAACAGTCATCGCTCCTCTTTCTCCCCTCCCTCTTTCTCCCTCCTTCCCTCTCTCTGTCTGTCACACACATTCCCTGCAATAGCCCGCACTCGCCTCATGTATGAATGTTGCAAACAGACAGCACTGCGCTCCCAGCCACTACGCATCCCAGCTCATCTAATAATGATAGGGCAGGAGAAAATGTGAGCTGATAGAAGCTTTTATCACGGCAGTCAGGAGAGAGGGGAAGGAGAGGGAGGAGGAGGAGGGAGAAGGGAGGAAAGGAGAGGGAGAAGAGGCGGGGGAGAGAGAGAAGCCCTTCTATCATGAAAAGAAGCGTGTGATCATCCAAAATGAGAGGGTATACTTGAGAGTGGTCGTGTGAAAATATAGCTTGGTAACCCTCCACACATGTGTCAGGTGACTCAGAGAAGGTTTCAGGGTTTGAACACTTTGACCTTGGTAGGGAAGGACAACACCAGAGGGTTTGAAAGCGATCATTCCAGTGCGTCATACATATACCTGGTACATGTAGGGTTCTACTATGAGCTCTGAGCTCGCAGTTAATGTAGTAATACATTTCCATCCATATAAAGAGAAAAGTATTAGTAGTGTAGTAGTAGTATTAGCAGTGGAATCAGAAGCTGGGGTACTTTTTTGGATCTACAGTTACAGTGTTTTTATTACTTAAAGGTAACCTTGATTTCTATATTTTTTTACACAGTCAGTGTTAACATACTGACATAATGAATGAATGAATTTATTTCAAACATGCAAAAAAAATCATGCACTGACACTAAAGCATAAGTCAAAATGACAGATGCTATATATATGATACAAACATATAGGTTCACATGTTCAAAAAGGAGTGGGAAGAAGTATAACTATATACTATATATCTCAAAGAATAAAACTTCTGGTGCAGTTATAAACGTTAGTTAAGGCAAGACACTAAAAGCACAAGCAAGAAGCTTTTATGCTGAGATACCCTCAGTATAAAAGCTTTCACCTTCAGATACCATTGTCCAATTGGCAGCTAAAGATGTCTTCATCAGCCTTTAAATAGTTTGTGTCTTTCATTAATGCTAATGAGCCTATGTGGAGCCTTCTTAACCCTGTTTATGAAAGGTCTCCATGAACACTAGTCCAGCCTTAACATCTTGCGCTCAGTGTTCAAACCCATCGTAAAAACCCGTGAAACAGCACATTGATTTTTACGACAGAACATCCCTGGGGTCTGCTCAGCACTCCAAACATATGCCTTTTCAAAAATACCTATCGACCCACTTTGTGCTCTGTACCTCTGCTAATTACCCACAATCCTTTTCACTTTGCGCAATGTTCTGTACTGCTATGTGCTATAATGTAGGCTCCTGCAGGTGAGACCATTAGCTTAGCCGGTGCTTTGTACAGTACAGGCTTTGGTTTTGTGTTTATTGGAGCCATTTAGGACTTTTGAGTATTCAAAACAAGCAATACTGGGATTAGAGGTAACAGCTATACATGTGCATGCATAGCTTTACTCAGACAGAAGTGAAAGAGGAATGGACCGCCCAAGCACAGCTAATCCGAGAGCTGCTCTTGGACTTTATTATTAGTGACAGGCAGTTCACCACGGGATCATTAGTCACAAAGTGGAGCTTTTACAATATACTCCTATATTCCTAACATTTTTTTCTACCATATTTACTACCATGGTACTACATTATCATTCACATGTTTGAGTAATCCTGCATTATCAGTCTGCCTATATCTAGAAGCTCAGAATGCTCTGTTCCACTTTGTAATGTCACGGAGCTCTAGTCTTCAAGTAAACATCTCTTTTTACCTTCAGTTCAGCAGAGATTGACAATTCCAGGTGTGACATGATTCAAACAATGCTAATGAAGGTACATGGAGTTTAAAAACACAGTGGAGCACTTCCTGTTTTCAGCTTGAGAGAAGAACTCCCCGTAAATATGTAGTTTTTCTGTAATAAACATGTGCAAATGAAACAAAACACAACTCCAGGTATGTCTGTGATGAGGAAACAACATTATAACATGCAGTAGATCAGAAAATGGAGTAATACTTTATTTAAAATACCATAATGACACAAACCCAACCAGATCATACGCACAGACCTCCCCATCTCCATCTTTCCATATATTCCTCCAGGCTGATAAAGCGTCATCGTCTAGCCTAGCCCAGCATATTTGCACCGCGCTTCTGCATGGGAAGAATATGCAAATACATAATATGATGTGTGGGCGTAATTTGCATCTGAATGTAATATGGAGGACACTTCTGGATCGCCGCGGCAACACAATATGCTTGTCCAATCAAAGTATAAGACAATTACATCTCAGTACCATTTTGTTTTGGAGAACAAACCATCGCGAGCTCGTGACAAACAGCTTCAGAGCCCGCCGAGGAGAGCCAGGATTGATAATGTCGTTTTATTCCCCACCAAATCGCCATATTTGTTCGTCATTTACGTCCCCCCCCTCCCCCACTCTCCTTGCTCTGATCATTTGAAAGCGTTTTGCATTTGTTGTGGTTATGAGAGAGGGGGAGAGATACGGGCGATTTCGATGCGTTCTTCTGACAATTACAGCGGCACGATAATGCGTCTCTGCAAATGTATACGGAGTGAGTGGGACGGCGTAATCAGGTATTGTGAAGTAGTGAGGGAGCTGCCGTACGTTATGGGCGTTTGAAAAGGAGGCGATTTCGAGTGGAACAACGCCGTCTGAGAATGCAATCAAAGTCAGAGTGAAAATGAACCAGCGTCAGGTCTTTATAACATTTTTTTTACAGTATGCAAAATTGACTTTTGCGAGCTTTAAGGAGCACGGGAATGTTGTTAGCTCATCACATATATACCTGGAGTTGTGTTTTGTTTCATTCACACGTTTGAGTAACCCTGCATTATTAGTCTGTCTATCTTCAAAATGCTCTGTTCCACCTTGTGATGTCATGAAGCGGGGAATATGTGGTATTGTTCTTTTTTTAATAACTGTAAAGCGCTTTGTGTTGCACTTTTGTATGAAAAGTGCTCCATAAATAAAGTTTGATTGATTGATGAAGTGATAGTTTTCAAGTTTAACAGCTACTTTTTACCTTTAGTTTAGTAGAAATGGGACCTGGAATGTTTCACAGTATGGCATTAAAGCTTTCTATCAACACAGAAACCAAACCACACCAAGTTACAGGTCAGATCTGTGGAGAGGCGACCCCGCTCACGGTCAGAATGCCTGTTTTTCAATTATTTTTTTTTGTTCTTAATCCACTTGTAATTCAACAAATGTAAGGTAGAGCTGTGTAACGTCATACTGTGGAACATTGCAGGCAGAGCAATAGCATATCCATAGAAACAAGAAGGTAACAGACCATCTTTAAGAGTCTGAACAGTGTGACGCAAGATATTTCAAGCTATGATTAATCTAAAAAAACAAAACAAAACAGATCGATAATGGACGGTAGCCAGTACTGACAGCATTCCAAGATCCAAGGGTATTTTTGTAGTACAGCGTTGCCAGAAAGTATTGGCTCAGAAGTGGGTCAGCGGTGAGAGCACTCATCCAACAACCCGGAGGTCAAAGGATCTGTTGTTGTGTCCTTAGGCAAGACATTTCACCTACAGTATGAACGGGGTGAGCGAGCGATAGGCAGTGGTTGGATCGGCGGTCTCTCTCACTTCAGTCAGTCCACCCCAGGGCATAAGTGGGTATAGAAGGAATATATACGTATAGAATGAAGGATCTAAAGTAAAGTCTCCATAGAAGAAATGAAGAAATATACTATGAAAATATACATTGTACATCCAATTTATGTAATTTTTTTTTTTTTTTCTAAATCATGAGAAAAAACCTGGAAAAAAACAATATCTAGGTAAGTTAAAATGACTTAAATTAAGAACATTTTACTTTACTTGAGCTTGACAAGTAAAATAATCTACCAATGGAATAAGTGTGTCTTTCTCAAGCAACATTCGCTTTAGTTTCTTATTTTAAGTGCAAAGAGTTGTTCTTTTTCTTATCTTAAGTGTAATACGATGTATTTTGATATGTTACACTGCAAAAAGCAAAATCTAGGCAAGTTAAGATGACTTGAATTAAGAAAGTTTTACCATGATTTGAGTAAATTTCACAAAATTATCTGCCAGTGGAAGACTTTTTGTACTTAAAATAAGAAACAAAATCAAATGTTGCTTGAATTAAGAAAGACACACTTATTCACACTGGCAGATAATGTTACTTGTCAAGTTGAATCCACTCAAATAAAGTAAAATGTTTTAAAAAATATATAAATCATTTTAACTCACCTAGATATTGTACGTACAAAAAGTCTTGTTCCATTGGCATATCATTTGCTTTTCAAGTGAAATGTACTGAAATCATGATCAAACTTTCTGAATTCAAGTCATGTCACGTCTCTAGATTTTAGTTTATGCAGTGAACTAACGCCACACCGCAGAAACTAAAATCTGGCAAAGTTACAAATACTTACTTAGAACGTTTTACCATGATTTTGAGTAAATTTCACTTACATTTTCACATAAAATGATCTACATGAATGAAACAAAACTTTTTGTGCTTAAAATATGAATAATAAATAAATTAAATATATCTTACTACACTTAAGATAAGAAAAAACAACTATTCGCACTTAAAATGAAATACTTTTTAAAAATATTACTGGAATTAAGAAAAACACACTTATTCCATTGATAACTTTACTTGTCAAGTTGAATCTACTCAAATAAATGTCCTGCACTAAGCTGCACTCCAACTTGAGTTACAGAGCTTCTGACAGAGTAGTGCCTACAGTTAGCTTCACACCCCCAGGGAATGTTGATGACATAAGCTGCAAAGTGTTCATTTAAACAAATCAAGTGTCTTTTATCAGTGTTACAGATCCGCATATAGTTATACTGTATTGCTTGAAATGGTTTCATATGGTTGTCTTTGCATCTTTAGTTCAGACCCATCAAAGCCTGTTTCAGATAGTTCAGTGTTTATAAAGTGCTGTGATGGTGTTATCTTCAAACGCCATGATGAAGCTGAGGCCTCCAGCTGAGAAGAGCCATGTGGGAGGGCTTCCAGGTCAGTGCCCCTGCTCCTCACTCCTCCACCCTCCTCTTCATCCTCCTCCTCATGTTCATTCATATAAAAGTCTGATTCCATGACAACTGAGCATAACAGTAACCTTAGAAGAACCATATGTAAGACTTTGTGTAGCATAAATTGAAAATCCATAAACATGACCTAACCGTGACCTTAGATCACATGTGTCAAACATGCGGCCCGGGGGCCAGATCCGGCCCTCCAAGACCTTTAATCTGGCCCTTGGCTGATTTTTCTATTAAAAAATTTAAAATTTTCAGATTTTTCTGTTAATTTTCTGCACCGTTTAGCATAGCAGCGTCTCCGGCGTTTCTGTACGTTGCGACTCCCACCAGAGCAGCACAAATGAAGACTTTCCTCTTTCCAAACGCTCTTAAAGGACGATCGTTTTGACTGTCGACCGTGACCCTCATCAGCAAAATGTCAAAAAATGAGAAAAGCAGATGCTGAGTTCAGGATTTCCCAAGAAAAATAGTCTAATTCTTATTTATTGACAGAGGTGAATGGGAAATCTGTGCTAAGTGCGTTTGGAACAAGTGGCACTGCTCGAGGAATATAATCTTAAACACCACTACGAGACACGGAGAAAAATACAATAACTTGAAGAGAGAACTGAGTTTTCTGATCCGGCTCTTTTGGGATCAAAGTAGGTTGCATACGGCCCCCGGACCAAAATGAGTTTGACACCCCTGCCTTAGATAGAAAATAAACATGTTCGAATCATATATAGCCTTTACTTAAAATAATGTTGTAATGCTGATTTATTCTTAGTTGTCAAACACATTGGACATTTGCCACATTTACTTTAATTCCAATTAAAAATTATTTAACTCTCGCAAAAAATAAATTCTGCTTTAAGAAAGACCAAGTAAACACTTAATTCCTAATGCAAATTATTATTCGGAATTACTTAATTCTGAAGTAAGTGGGCGGTTTATTCAGATTTTAAAGATGAATTAATTCATTCGATCTTAAAAATGTTTATTCTTCCTGTCATTCAGCGCATGCTTGTTGGGTCGCCCTTCTGACATGATCCGGTCGTCTCTTCGGACTTTCATCCACTGCTCTTTGAATTTGTGAGCGGGATGTGGGAGTGGGCTGAGGTGTCGCAGCCTCAGACTCAGTTTGTCTTCTTCCTCCTTCTCCGACACTCTTCCCTTCTCCACCTCAGCTCACAGACGTAAAGTGTGAGGAGAGAATTTTCCAGCTGCTGCTTCATTATCATCGGAACGACTGCGGAAAAAGTTTGAATCACGTTTGCGTCAGTGGCGTGAGAACAAACTGAGGTGACAGAAAAGCTGGTAGCAGCTGAAGTGTGTTTATTTCCGGTTGACGTAAATACATTCGTGACGCTGTCCAATCAGAACCCTTTCCGACCCCCAGGCGTTGAAAGGAATTAAATAATGGTGATTTAATGTATTCTCCATGTAAACCTCAATTCGGAAGAGAATACGATTTAATTCCAAACGATTTAATTCAGAACAATTAATTTAGGATTAAAAAAACATCATGTAAACATGGCCAATGTTGTTCCTTCGTCTAGACATGCCTATAGTGGTTTTATGTCATCCCTGCATGTTTGAGTAATATAGCGATCTCCTCTCCAACGCTCACCCCACAAGTTGTCCATGTTTCCAGTTAAAAAAAACAAAAAAAAAATCATGTAAACGAGGCCATTGTTCCCAGAACAAATTAATGAGCCTCACACGAGTCTCTCATTTGTGTTGCAAGTTCCAGTGCTGAAATCCTAAACCTAAAACCTAAATTAAAATAATCTTTTCTGTTGTAGTTCTAAGTCTGCGTTGAAACAAAACTCCGAGACCAGTCTAACAGAGCAGTGCCTCTAGCTAGCTTCACCAGCATAGGGAACGTCAAGCTGCAAAGAACATTAGAATCTCACATCGGTTAAAATCTTTGTAATGCAACACAAGGAGCACTACTTCAAGTTTCTGGTTGCACAACACCATTCCGTAAACACCGACACAACCAAAAGCAACTGCGCCTGCCCTTAAGCATCGGTATCTTGGCAGTACTTTTATTTCACAAATTTAATAACAATAAACATCAAAAAAACACATTATCGTTTGAAGCGCTCGGTCCTGCCCTAGCTCCAATTTGTCCAATGTTTTCGCGTTTGAAAGTACCACAACAGCAGATGCCGAGATAATGGACACGGACACCTGTTGATGCTCGGGGCCCGTGTTTAATCTTAATTGTTTTCATGCCGTAATACAGTGCCATATAATAACGCAGATATGGTTTTCTCTATGGGGGAACATGCATTTCAAACAGTGGTGGGCCATCTGCTGTCTTGTAAAATAAAAGGGAAGCAGTATAGGCGTCTATTATATTCTGTGGCGTGTTAAAGTACCATCTTTATATTTCGATTGCAAGCGTACAGAATGGGAAATTAAAGCGAGACGTGGGGAAATGTGGGTTTGAAACTTGGAAGTTTGCAAAGGTGCGCCACCTCCGCCAGAGATTGTACTCAAGTAAGAGTAACATTACCTCAAAATACTATAACTCAAGAAAAAGTACAACGTAGTGGTCTAAGAAATTACTCAAATGCTGTAAGAGTAACTTCCGACATGCCGTTATTAAGACATTGACGTCTAATTGTTGGAGTAGCGGCCTAAACATTTGCAAACATTATTTTTCAAGCATTCCACTACCACTCGACTTTTTAGCGATACTATTTTTCAAACATTCCACTTTTCCAACATGACTAATATTAAAGCGATAGCCTATTATGCTTTGCGCTCCCGTATATCATAAGATGCTTGGGCTGGCACAAAGAACTTCAGAGATCAGCGACTACCTCGGCCACAGAGGATATCAGACAGTGGGAAAATGTCCTAACTGATCGCCGTGGGAAACAGTCATGCGTTTTAAAAAAGACCATAGGCCAGCCTTCGGGAAAATATCGAGGCTGCATTACAAAGTGCCCCCTTTGTTATGTCATGTTGTTTTTGTGACTTGATAGTTGTTGAGACTAAGAACATCAAAGAACAGCGAGAGACTATCGCAACTCTCAAAAAAAAAAAAAAAGTGCCGGAATAGCAATACTAAAAAGTGTTGGAAAACCAGCAGGTTTAAATCGGGACATGTTGTAATGAAGTAATGTCGGAATAGGCAGCGGACCCCGAGTAACTATATTAAGAGTAACTGTCGGGACGTAACATCTTATTTACGATTTGAAAACATTAAATAATGCACAAAATTTCACTTACTTTACTTTCAAAGGATTTCGAAGGACATAAATGTGAAAAACAACAAGAAACTCAAATGTTCAATTCATTTTGTATTGTCACAAGTCACATGCACTTAATGTTAACGGTGCACTGTAACATTTTGGTTGGGTCACCTGTTTGTTTCTATGAATATGTCATTGCTCTGCCTGGAATGTTCCACAGTGTGACATTAAACAGCTCTACTTTACATTTATTAAATTGCAGGTGGTTTTATAGTTCGAAAATACCTAGAAAACCAGGCATTCTGACTGTGAGCGGCGGGCGTCTCTCCACAGATCTGGCCTGTAACTTGGTCTGGTTTGGTCTCTGTGAAGATCGAAAGGCCATATTGTGAAACATTCCAGACAAAGCAATAACATCTCCAAATATTTGACGGACCCAGAAAAGTCACAAAATGCACCTTTGACCAAATGTTTTACTCAAGGAAGAGTACGGATCTGTCAAAAACTCAAGTAGGAGTAAAAATATGCTTGAAAAGTACAATTTCATAAGTGGATTTGTGAAAAATATTAAATAAATATTGACTGACTGATTGAAAATGGGCGGCACGGTAGCTGAGTGGCAACACTCAGGCCTCACAGCAAGAAGGTTGCGGGTTCGATCCCCGGGTTGCCCGGGCCTTTCTGTGTGGAGTTTGCATGTTCCTCCCCGTGTCTGGATGGGTTTCCTCCGGGTACTCCGGTTTCCCCCATCAACCTAAAACATGCCCGCACCCCTATGAACTAACATCAAGGACCATGTTGTTCACCCTCCTGTGGGCTCACCACCTGCAGAGGGGTTCATAGGGGGGGTCAGGTGCTATGAGTATTGGGCAGCAAGCTGCCCCCGCGACCCAGCCGGATTAAGCGGGAGAAGATGGATGGATGGATGGATGATTGAAAATGAAGTCTGTATCTATGGACATAATAACTAGAACACAGAATAACTAGAACACTGTATCAGGTTCTCTTCAATCCTTTAAGAATGCTCCTATTTCTAAATGTAGCCTAACTTTTTTTGACTTATAAAGACAAACGTTTCTTCCATTATTACAACAGTCATGTATTTGTTGTCTTCAGTATGTGTATCAAATGTAGAAAGTAGTAAGAAAAAAACACTGTACACTGTGTCCAAACTTTTAACATTTGATAGTGTATGTTTTGACCACGCTTCTAAATTCCCGCTTCTATTTCGTCCGAGTTGTAATCCTTCAACAGAGTGAGCCTTACCGTCCGTTCATCCCTCTCAGTTCTGTGTTCTGTGCTCGTGGAGCTTGTTTACTCCACACCGGGTCTCTCCATAGTAGCAGTCCATTCCTCTCCTGTCACAGATGCTCAGCCTGCACTCGGCATATGGGCCCGAGACGTCCTGCTAGCCACCGCTCACTCATGTCCTCCCGGCATGCATCAGTTCACCGTCATTTAACACAATTCACAACTAATTAAGGCTGGCTTTGTTTTGAATGGTTTCATGTGGTTAGGGATGGAAAAAGTTGGGGCTATTATTCTAAATTGATTTCTTTGAGATTTTTACCTCGTTATAATGTTCGAAAACATGCCCGAAGTGGATTTCCAGAGCATTTTGAGCTTTGGCGATGCAGACAGACTAATCATAAAGGATCACTCTAACCTGTGTGAGTGAAACAAAATACAACTCCAGGTATGTTTTTGAGGAGGTAACACCATTCTTAAAAGTCAAGATACACGATATTGCCAAAAGTATTTGCTCATCTTCCTTGACACGCATATGAACTTCTGTGATATCCTATTCTTAATCCCTAAGGTTTAATGATGACATCGGTACACCCTTTGCAGCTATAACAGCTTCAACTCTTCTGGGAAGGCCGTCCACAAGGTTTAGGAGTGACCTCAGAACACCTTTGGGATCAATTAGAGCGGAGACCTCATCAGGGTGTGACCTCACAAATGCGTTTCTGGAAGAGCGGTCAAAAATTCCCATAAACACACTCCTAAAGCGTGTAGACAGTTATAGCTGCAAAGGTTGGACCCACGTCATATTCAACCCCATGGATTAAAAATGGGATTAAGTTTACTTACATTCATATGCGAGTCAAGGCAGGTGAGCGAATACTTTTGGCAATTGTATACTGGCAGTGAACGTGCAAAACTGGCTCCTAGAGGTGGGAATCTGGAAATGCGTAAAAAAAAAAGAACACTTCTGGATTCACCAACTTAAGACTCCTGCTCAAATTAATGTGGACTTTGACCTAAGATGCTTTTTGTGACATGGCCAAACTATTTTTGTGTTTTATGAGAATGTTTTATGTATATATCTAACTGTTTTTTTTTTCTTGTTGTACAGTGGGCTGATCTCACTGGGTGACCTCACTTTTGTTGATAGGGGATATGAGCACTTGGCTGTCAACCATTTTGTATACTGTGGTCCAAAGCAAGAAAAATGATCTGCTGAAGGTTTTTTGCCGTAACGCTATTTAAAAAAAAGTGGCACTATGCCACTTTTTGTTTGGGGGTCCATCACTTGCTTGTTACTATGGAGATGTCATTCCTGAGCCGGGAATGTTCCACAGTATGACATTAAACAGCACTACGTGACATTTATTCAATTACAGGTGGTTTTATAATCCAAAAATACCTAGAAAAACAGGCATTCAGACTGTGAGCTGGGTCACCTCTCCACAGATCTGACCTGCAACTTTGTCTAGTTTGGTCTCCATGAAGCTTTGACGGACCCTCCACCAGAAAAATTCCACAATGCACTTTTAAGCCCCTAAATTTTGCCTGAAACAAAGTAATACCACCATGCCTTTCGACTTTTCTACTACTATTTTGCATTACAACTTAGATGAAAATAAACTTACGATGACTTCAGACTAATCACTAATTCATTGTAGTAACATGGGGCTCCCCGCATCTTTTGAACAATGCATTTTAATAGCATGGGCGCTTAGAGTCCAGTGCACTCTCTGGCAGCTAAACCCCGCTGGGGGGTGGGGGGTGGGGGCTTCTCTCTGCCCATTACATTTCTATTATTAACACAATGGACCTTTAATTAAATAGCTCTAATGCTACGACTTTGTTCTCTCACCCTCTTCTTTGTAAGCCCGCTCACCAGTCACCCACGGCAACAGCGTACTCCATTTGACTTTGACAACCGCCTCTGGAGAAGATCTGAACCCAGCATAAACGCTTTTTTTTTTTTCCGTAAACATCTCATCCCCTTTAGTCTCTCGCCCATTTTCTCCTGCGTGGTCATTTTGTGGTTCTTCTCGGATTTGGGGAAAAAAAAAAAAACATAAGGGAGTCAGTATTCGGGGCATTGCTAGATAAAGAGGTTTAATTGACTGTCATGCCGTCTTATGCAAGTTCTGTGGACACTAATGGTCGGCTAGAGGGTAGAGACGGGGGCTAGTGGACGTGGAGCCAGACTGGACTGAACTGTAGAGGTCTCATTATCGCCGGCTGCCTACGGTGGTGCTCCAGACCAGACAATCACACACAGACAAGAATGATTCAATTCAATGCGGTTTAACGGATAATGAGAAGAGTTAAAGAAGGCCGTGATGGGATAAAGGAGTTAGCAGGCTGAATTAGCACTAATGAGGGTTCAAGAAAATGCTGTTGGGGAATTAAGGGTTCTCAGGTTGAAAAGTTGAAAAGACAAGACAGAAAATCAACAAATGATGGAACTATTTGGTTTGAAAAATAATATCAGAAGCTCTCACCACAAAAAGGTCCTACGTCTAACTCCTGAATGTGATATTTTTGTGTGGAGTTTGCATGTTCTCCCTGCGTGTGTGCAGCTTTTTTCGCGTTCTTCTACCTCCAAAGCATGCAAGTTTGTTTGGAGTGTTGGTGAGCGCAGTAGCACAAATTCAGGACTAATTTTACCATTAACTTCAATGGTCAAGGCTCCCTCTATCGGATAAATTAACTGCAGCATATGTGAAAACCCAGCAGATGGTGACTCTTATTTACACTATTATAATTTTGAAGATTTAACAGTTGCCGTATTTAAACTTTTTACTCCTTTCAAAATATTAGAACCTTTTTTTGTTTGTTTGTTTTGTTTTTCTACAATATTCACTTGTAAACACACAACACACGTAAAAATTAATGGACAAACACAAATATAATATTCTGTGTTTAAAGGTGCATAGTGTAACTTTTCTGGTGGAGGGTTTGTCAAATGCTTTTCTCCATGGAGATTTTATTTATTTATTTATTTATTTTTTGTCAATATTTTACCATGTAGGTCAATTCAGAACACCTTCTCATTGTCTGGAATGTTTCACAGTATGGCATTAAACTTTTCTATCGTTATGGAGACCAAGCCAGACTGAGTTACAGGTCAGATCTGTGGAGAGGCGACCCCACTCACAGTCAGAATGCATTTTTGTCTAGGTATTTTTGAGCTATAAAACCAAATGCAGTTGTATAAATGTAAGGTAGAGCTGTTTATTGTCATATTGTGGAACATTTCAGGCAGAGCAATGACATCTCCATAGAAACGTGAAAGAGACGGACCGCAAAGTTACACAGTCCACCTTTAATTTTGTTTGGGTGAACAGAGAATCCAACTTGAAACAGCCCCTCCAACAACAGCCCAGGGACCCCTCAAAATGTACCATGGGATCAATATTATGCATTGCATGTCTTTTGTGCGTGCTGACGTGTAGTTTAGTAGTGCAGTTCTTTGCAGCCATTGATTGTCAATAGTGGAAAACTTTCTCCTGAGACTCTTCGAGGTCCTGTATTACACAGAATTGATTCTTGCAAGCTTTAAGCCATGTTATAATGTTGTTACCTCATCACAAACAGACCTGGAGTCATGTTTTGTTCCATTCACACACGTTTAAAACGCAAGGCTGAGTTTTCAAACAGAAAACACTCTGTTCCACCTTGTGATGTTAAGTTGTAATACAGGAAGGTGGAACAGAACATTCTGAGCCTGGTAGATGTAGACAGACTAATTGCTTGATGCATACTGTACTGTTTGTGTACTGTACCCCTTTAAAACATGTTGTAAAGACCCGACGCTGGTTCATTTTCACCCTGACTTTGATTGCATTCTCAGACGCCGTTGTTCCACTCGAAATCGCCTCCTTTTCAAACGCTCATAACGTACAACAGCTCTCCCACAACTTCACAATACCTGATTACGCCATCCCACTCACTCCGTATACATTTGCATAGAATTGTCCGAAGGACGGAACAAAATCGCCCGTATCTCTCTCGTAACTACAACTACATCTCCAAACAAAATGCTCTGTTCCACCCTGTGATATCAGGAAGCGGTAATTTTCAAGTTAACTGCTACTTTATCTGGTTTAAGTTCAGTAGAGATTTGCGATTCCACGGCTGAAATAATCCAAATGATTCTAGTGAAAGTGTATGGAGTGTAAAAACACAGTGAAGCACTTCTTGTATTACCGGGTTTTTGTGTTTAACATATGAATGAAACAAAACACAACTCTGGGTATGTTTGTGATGAGGAAACGACACTGTAACATACAGTAAATCAGAAAAATAGTACACAACCAAAATTTGAACTTAAAAATCACAACGTTTTCCGCACTCACCAACGCTGTTCCACCCTCCCTCCTACTTGTCGCCCTTTTATGCCCCATCCACACTCCCTCCCCCTCCCCCCGTGTGCCCCCATGTCCTCGGTACCCTGTCCCCACTAATAGTCTATTGATTTTCCATCTGCTCACCTGGACATGATATTAGCTGTCCATTACGGGCGTGCACTGTAAACCCAAGGTACACCATCACAGAGGTCACCATGCAGTCCTTAACTCCTCTCAGTCTCATTCTGCAAATATGAAACTGAAGTGGTGAGGGCACGTTGCAATAAGACCACAGCTGTCCTCCTCTGATCTCCTCTGCAGATCACTGTTACGTAAGTGATTCAGTCGATGAGAGAATGCTCGGTTGAAACTATAGGGTTAGAGGTTGGCATATTATATAACTGAAATTATACCGAGGGGAACTATTGTATTGATCTTAGAGGCAGTTTATGTAACTTTTTTGATTGACAGTCGGTTTGCTATCTGTTTGTCTCTGTGGTTATTGTTTTGTCTAGAATGTTCCACAGAATGGCATTATCACCAAGTTAATCAAATATTTTAGTAGTAATGAAAAAAAAGAACGGCACGGTGGCTGAGTGGCAACACTCGATCCCCGGGTCTCCCGGGCCTTTCTGTGTGGAGTTTGCATGTTCTCCCCGTGTCTGGATGGGTTTCCTCCGGGCTCCGGTTTCCCCCATCAACCCAAAACATGCAGCACCTCTATGAACTAACATCAAGGACCATGACGTCCACCCTCCTGTGGGGTCACCACCTGCAGAGGGGTTCATAGGGGGGGTCAGGTGCTATGAGGATTGGGTAGCAAGCTGCCCCCGCGACCCAGCTGGATTAAGCGGGAGAAGATGGATGGATGGATGAACTTTGAACTTTCCCTGAGTGTTTTCACACCTCTGGCCATGACCTGGCTACTCCATTATTCTCTTTGTTGTAGGTTTGAGGATGGAGTTGTAGACAGGAGACAGATGATGTCTGAGACCTCCATTTCTGTTCAAGGAAGGATTATCTTTCCTAACAAAAGTCGCCTCTTTAACTCCCTTCTCAAACCAATTCTTTTCTCGGGCTAAGATCTTTACCTCACTATCCTCAACACAAACAAATTGACAAACAGAATTTCTCCTTTGCCATGGATTCAACCTGAACAACTGAGGGATTCTAAACACATTTTAGTAGAAAGTATTAAAAAAAATGGCATTGAACTCTGTCTAATTTAACTGAACTAGCGTGCATTTATTCAGGTACAAGTGTTTGCATTTGCTAATAAAAATACCTTCAAGAACCTGCATTCTTACTCTAAGTTGGCACTCCACAAACCGGAACGTCACTTGGCCTCGAGATGTTCTTTGCATGTCTATAGATACATTCAATGCCAATACTATGAAACTTTACAGGCAAAGCAATCATGTATTCATTAATACAAGCATGAATGCAAGTGGTGGTCAGAAAAATTGACCTGTAAATAAGAGTTATAAATATAACTACAGTTCTATGAATCCTAGATTAAATCGAACGTCCTGGTCCTGTGAGTTTCAGTCAAAGTAAATAACAATTTAATTCAATCAAAATTCTAAAAAGTTTCACAAAATAATACATGTGATTCTTAAACCATTTGAGTGACATTTAAACACACAAAAACAATGTGAAATTTTGAATGTTTACATATATTTTTGGTAATATCTTTGCCATTATCAAATTGTAGAAACTAATACAGAATACATCCCTAAAAAAAAATCTGTATATCATTTTAGCGAACCTCTCAAAAACAAACAAATCAATAAATGTTTCCGTTTTATAGAGCTGATTTTTTCAACCTTTATTTACCCAGGAAAGTCCCATTGAGATTACTAATCTCTTTTTCAAGGGAGTCCTGCCTGATGTACAGTGCTACCATTCCTACCGAAAACCCAACTAGATTAAGACAGCAAACACGAGTCCAGACACGTCCTATCAGAGTGACTGCTACTGCCTTAAATACTACAACAGTGGGACAGGGATCCAGTTGTCCACCTGTCAGCTCCAGCTCTGGTCCAGACTCCATTCTGAAAAGCAGTTCTAGTACATTTAAAGTGAGGAGTCCTGTGCTTCTGTCACTTTCTGTCACTTAGCGTTTGTAATGAGCCCGGATCCCAGTGACACGTTTGTATTTCTGCAGCTACGGGAAGCTCACGTTGAAGACTCTCTAACCCACTGTCCGGGTTTAGACACAGGAATGCTTCAGAGATAGAGCAGTCAATGAGAAATGGATGGACAAGTTAAAAAATACATATTGTGCTTAAGTCTGCTGTACAGGTAAAATCTATATCATTTACATGTCTTAAACTGCAACTGTCATCTAAAAGAACATTAAAATAAAAGAAACAAGTCCGCTGATTTCCGCGTTAGAAAACTGTGGTGCCTAGTCAGTAAAGAGTCGACAACAACAATGAATTCTTTAACATTCTTTAACATTCAAAATAAAATATAGAACTTCTTTTACCTGAGATAAGTAATATTTTGGAGCTTTGATTGTTGATTCTGTAAATATTGTGGTGTTTCTTAGAGCTTTGTGTTGTCTTTTTCCCCTTTTCTAAGCATATTTTTGATGAGAATGGACTATGCATCTCTCTGATTGGTTAATCCATCTGCCAGTCATGTTATCTGAAATTGAGGAGATGAGATACAGCTCGCGCATGGTTCTGGCTGGTCTGGTAGTACAATTGGTGAATGAAGTCAGTACAGAGCAGTGGGAATATACCGGTGGCAGTGAAAATGGAGGTTAATTGGCAATCTGGCAATTATTGAAAATAATTAAAAGATTCATCAAACATGCACGAATCACTCGAAAAACAACTTTGAGAGGGTAAATGAGAAGAAGAAACAACTATAACATGCTTAAAATTACTAATGCATCGTTATAGTGGTGTTGCACTGCTGCTTCAAACATGGCAGATTTCCATGGTAACATGTTCCATCCCGATTGGTATTGATTGAAAAATAGGAAACACAGAAAGCACTGAAACACACATATATTATTTTGCATTAGTGCTGCTGGTGGTGTGCCCTTGGACAGAGCGTGGTGTACACTGGCTGTGGCTACACTTACTGCGACAGTGCTGCAAAATGATTGGAGTTTTTGTAAGTGACATAAATTAACACAAATTCTTGACGCTATGACAACTAAGCACAGTGATAATTGCCTCACAGCAAGATTGTCCTGGGTTCATTTCCAGCATTGACTGATTATGTTACAGCTTGTATTATTATAAACTTACAACCTGAAACCTGTGCTACAAAGATGGATTAGCAAGGTAACTCATTTACTAGCACTGAGTCGGGATCACTTTCTATCAACATAGATCACTATGGCTACGTGCCCTCATAATCTGCTTTGGCCCAAGTTAAGTTCCTGAATAAGATAAGAAGTCAACTCTTTGACTAATCAGAGACTAGAATTCTGCTACTGTAACCACTCAGACAAGCATTCTGCTGTTGTGAGTTGAACGACTGACTAGAGTGCAAATTTGAGAGAGAACAGGTAGAGTGGAAACACAAGTAAATCCTTCTGCAGGTTATGCTTAAAATGACGAAGCTCTACTCACTTGTTTAGTCATATGTTATTGCATTAAATGCATGCTCTTAGAATCAGGTTTTAAGATCTCTTATAAAAGATTCATACACTAAAATGTAAATGTGCACATGTATATCTCTGTTCCACACACATACATAAGTGCTGTTCATTCAGTCTGTGACTGTGTGATGTGTTATTCATGACTTTAACACATTTGTGCTTTAGTCTGCTTTTTGATGAACTTTCTCCATGTGTGGGTGTGATTGGCTGCTGTGTGTTGTGTCTCTGCGCTCCTTTATCTTATTTCTTTTTTAATTCCTGGTATATTTCTTACTCATTATGATTGACAAAGCTGTCAGCCTGCTTTGCACTATTTACTATCTCTTATCCAGAGATGCTCATGTCTGGGTGAATAGATTCAGGTAAGAGAAACATATCCAGGATAATGTGGTTCGTTTGGTCTAAATTGAGTGTGCTTTAATACCTGACAGTTTGGACTGCTCACTCACAATCTTGCTCAGATGTGACATTGCTGTGACCTCTCTACTCATCGGATTTACACAGGTTTTGACACTGTCCAACCATTGGACTCAGGATGACAGCGCCCTCTGCAGGGATTATTGGGACGGAAGATAACAAACATTGTCGCTGGATGAAAGAGGCAATTGAAATACCAAAGTTTGTGCCCAGAGGACTATAAACCAGGACCAGGGGGCCTTTTTACTCTCACCCTCGGGTGATACTATCCTGAAGGTGTTAGACTGCAGATGGTGGTGTTGTCCAAGTTAAACTTTGGTCTGAAAAAATAATCTCTTAGAATATTCCCTTTCTTCCGGATATTGCTGTGAGCGCTGCCATAATTATTTAGGCTGTATTATTTTGCATGGGGCTGCCGATCTAGAAAATAAGTTAAATACAGACTACAAAGAATCGGTGCAATGTTGTCTTCAAGCTCATAAGAGCTGATAAAAGACTTTTAATAATAACTAAATGAATGTGAAAGCGTCATCATCCTCTATTCTTTTGTACATTACCCTCCTCTTCCTCTGTAATCACCTGCATTACCATTGTGTTTCAGTTGTTCACCTGCTGCTCCCTGCTGACAGGTTAAAGTGGCATTCCCCATTCACTTCCTCACATACCAAGCCTGACAGAAAAAACAACAAGTGCATGTCGTACACTGCGTCGCCGCGGAAACAAATCACCGTGAAGAGGGGGGAATCTTATCAAGCACCCTCCAACATTACAAACAATTTACGCTCCCGTTTCATTTCAGAACTAAGTGCATCGCTGAAAATGCTCAGTTTTAAATCTCTGTTACTGTCAGTTACTGTCAACACGGACAGCAAACAAAAATGCTTTATTTTTCAAGCTGTTCAGACAAAAGTGGTGATTTGATTTTGGGTTTTATGTTTTTGTTGTTGTGTTTTTTTCATTTCTACCTCCAATCTCTTTTTACAAAACGACCGACTAAACAAAAAATGTGGTTTGTCTTCGAAATGGATAAACATCAACCATTTGGAGCGAAATGATGAACGGCACTTCAATGTTAAAAAAATGAAAAAATAAATTAAAAGGATACATACAAGAACAGATTTTTAAAGGAAAACTAAAATTAAATGGAATTGTTTTAGAAATCTCTCAAAGTGCTAGGATTTAAGTGATTATTTCAAATGTGTTGGTACAAGCTGTTGTAGCTATAGGTGCCCTGAGTCTGACAGACAAAACTGTGGCAGCTTATCTATACCAATCACACACACGTCTATACATTGGACAAAGAGCTGAATTTAATGTCTTACATCATATTAATATAATATTTTAATGGAATCCTTTCACACTTTGAGCTTTGATATTCAGGCTTGCCTTTTAAAATACTTTTTCTCTACACAGCACTTTGGGCACTAAAGGCTGATATAAAGCCAAGGTCACAAAAGATTTAGAAGCCAGGATCACTCACTATTTTGATGAATATATACACTGACAACAATGACCAAGACTACGACTTGATTTAAACTGCCCATAATTTAAAAAATGTATATGAATTCTTATATGATAGGTCATCTGCATGATTCAGAAACATTGTCCACACAAATATATGAAGTAGGTTTTACAGCCAAACAAACAACATTTCCATGGAAACAAGCAGAAAGCGGCCCTAATAACAGTCACATTTTTAATAGAATATTAAAAACATTTCTGTAGTACCTCTGACCTCCATGGAACCAAATCATTTTTTTCAGAAATCATCAGTTATTCTGGATGTTCTTTGTACTTAAAGTGTTAAAATGTCATGTGGTGTGACCGTGCGTCAAATGGTGCGACTAATAACAGCAGAAATTCTATGGCTGGAATTTGAATAAATAAAACAATTTGAAGGTTATTCTCTGTCGCACTGTGGCATTTTAAACTAAAAATGTTTAATATAAACATAGTTACAACAGTTAAACATAGAGTTATGCACCTGACACTAAATATTAGAAAAAATTCAATAGAGACTTATATATTTTTTATATTTTAAAATTTGCCTGTTGAAAATCCTTATATGTCATTGACCCATATAACATTATACAATGAGCATAAAAGCAAGACACAAAAACATTAAACAATACCTACAACAAACATTAAACAACAAAACTCCCCACCCCTTCCCCCTAACACACACACACACACCCACAAATTAATAAAATAAAAAATACTGCTTTTAAAAAAAAAAAAAAAAAAGTATTTTTTTTGTTTATTATAAATTATGAATTATCTTCACATTTATGGAAAATTAAGTTTGCTTTTTTTTCCTCGTGACTGTGTGTTCCAATGCGATAAACCTATGCCTGAAGTAGTTTTATATGTCATCCATGCATGTTTCAGTAATCTCTCCCATGCCTATTCAAACTCATCTTATGGTTAACAGTACGATTCTGTACAATGCTCCGCCCACGAGCAACAATTCTCCATAAATATACAAAAACATGATACAAAACACTACACTACAACTTCACAAACCTGGAGCGATGTGCAGTAGTTTCATTACCTACATGCACGGTGCTCTAAATATGTTACGTGTCAGCAGTTAATACCACTCTTTAAATAGATACACATAATACGATACTGTGAAATATTCCAGGAAAAGCGAGAACAAGCACACCGTAATCCAAACTGACCTGGGATAAAAGCCATTTCACACACTGCACGTAGCTCCCGCTGACCAAGTTCACGTTTAGCATCAAATTGCTGCCTCTAATCAAGCGGAGGTCCTCACACTTTAGCAAAGTCTCGCCGGAAATCAGCACTGCCTCAAATTGCGCTGGCCTTTTCTGCGTCGAGTTAATTGTGTGATTGTAGCGCACTCTCGGTCCCTTCTGAACGCTGGTAATTTACGTAAACCCGCCTAGTGTACACGGGTCTCCAACAGGCACTTGACATTATGCAATAAGAAGGGAGACGTTCGCAAGAAAAGATGAGTGGAATGTGTGCGTCGATTCATTTAAAATAACAGGTTGGACTGCCCGTTTTACAAAATCATAGTGAACAAAATTGTATTATAAGGGCCTCTATCTGATTTCACTTTTTCGTATTTGAGACAGTAGATGTATTGTCAAAATAAGTCCGCTGTGTACTGTCCGCATTTAATTATAAAGCGTGTTGTCCGATAATCAGGAATTCCGTGTCAGCATGCTAGTGTTTTTGCATTACCGTGACGAAGCGCCATTCTTGTCTCTGCAAGTTCTGAAAAACTCAATGTGGTGAATAATTCGGATCTTCTGATTGTACGAGGCAAGTGAGGAATAACTTTGGACCACTGCAAACTGTTTGACAAGAAACTGTATGTTTTTCATGTTTTAAGATGTAAAAATAAAGTGCCGTTAAGATTTTTATTTGTTTGTTTATTTGGGTGGGACAATGCATATTCATGAACATACAATTTGTATGAAATCACACATATTGATGTAAATACGCCGGATTTAGCACAAGTGCTAATTTCCATCCGTAGTCCCATATATCCATCCATCTTCTCCCACTTAATCCGGCCCACAGGAGGGTGGACAACATGGTCCTTGATGTTAGTTCAGGTGCTGCATGTTTTAGGTTGATGGGAGAAACCGGAGCACCCGGAGGAAACCCATCCAGACACGGGGAGAACATGCAAACTCCACACAGAAAGGCCCGGGCGACCCGGGGATCGAACCCGCAACCTTCTTGCCGTGCCGCCGTAACTAAACATCTTCACAAATTTTGGGCAATTTTTTTGTTTTGTGTTTTTGGTGACATTTATCATTTTAAAGTCTAGTCGCAGTCGCAGTTAGATACGTTTTGGGCCATGTTAACTGGGGATGTATCGATCCTGTACTTGTATTTGATTTGCAGAGGTGGGGACTTGCAAGTCATGAGCTGGACTCGAGTCAGACTTGAGGCACTACATTTAGGACTTGAGACTTGACTTGATAAAATGGACTAAGACTTGGGATTTGACTCGGACTTGAGGCCTGTGACTTGAGCAGACTTGACGCTTCTTCTAAAAAAATAGAAAATACTTTTCTCTTTACAGTTGATAAATGCTGTGCTTAATTTTACAGGAACAAACTGAAACATGTCCCACCCACTTCACTGTTACTTAGATGTTAGATGTAACTGAAGTACTGTGAGATGGTATCCTCAAATGTCTTACAGTAATATACAGTACGATACAGTATTTACTGTACAATACAGTGATATAATACAGTAAAACAGAGGGAACTACATAGAACATGATCCTTCTATTTCAGTGCAGACTACACGACAAAATAACTGATATTAAGCACTTTTAAATTTGAATGCTTTCTCTTCTGACCATAATTCACACTAAGATCTTGTCAAGGCATTCAAAAAGGAAAAATTATATAAATACTCATCTATAAATATACCATGACTTTTTAAGCACCATTTAGTTGAAAATTCATATAAATTGCAAAAATCTCAGCTATATTTGGTATTTTGGTTTAAAGACTTGAAATAATTTGAAGCTCAAAACAGACGACTTGGACCTGACTTGGACTTATGAGCCAGTAACTCGAGACTCGACTTGGACTTGTCTGTATTTGACTTGGGACTTTACTCAGACTTGAGGTCAAAGACTTGAGGCTCACTTGAGATTTACAAAATGACGACTTGGTCCCACCTCTGGATGTCGGCACTGATAGTGAAAAAAATTGCTGGATCGAACACTGGCTTCCAAATATGGGTTTAGTCGATATCCTAGTCTAGAATATAAATTAATGTAACAACACTACTAACCCAGAAAGTCTCATAATTTTGGAGTTTTGATTTATACAAAGTTATTCCGTAGTTCTTTGAAAGATAAATAACAACTACATAATACATTTGGATCAGTTTTGACTTATTCTCTTTTTGTATAAAGAAAATAAATGCTGTTTTCAGTCTATGTACTGGTATCGGTTGATATCGGTGTTCCGCAGATACGTGAAACCATAGTCTCAAAATCGATATCGGAATTGAAAAAGCTCTATGCACTATGTCATATGCTACATGTGTACAACTAGGAAGTAAAATGATCAACTTCACCTAAAAATAAAAATAAAAAACAAAGCAAGATTTATAGTCAAATTTTCAATACAATAATGCTAACTATGTTTTAGTGAAATGAGAAGTCTAACCTGTCATATGCTCTTCAATATACCGGACAGCTGGTCATTTTGGAAAGCTAAAAGCCTTTTTTAAATTTCTGAGTTGAAAAGAGGAAAGACAAATAAAGAGCTTACAGGCATTAGAAGAGCCAGATGTTGAGCTGAACTTGCAGAGATAGAACAAACAAATATGAAATGCTATAATTTGTGCAGGCAGGCAGCTTTTGTCAGGGAAGTTTGTGTTCTCGGAAACGCAGTCAAATCTTCTCCAGCTCCACAAAATGCTGCGTTTGTGAAGGCTAAATGTGATGTCGACGCTCAACGTTGGATGCCGTGAAGTCTGTGTGTTTTTGGGTGAGATGGTACACAAGTGAGACAGTGCCTGCTCAACCTGTCATAAATGTTCTTTTGTGTTTCAGAGTGTGCCAGGTTCTCATAGCATATCCAAAACTCTAGCACTGATGAAAACTAAAGGCTTTTGTTGTTTTTTGCTTTAAAAATAGCAACAGTTCTGCAGGAATGTCAGAACAGGCTTTATTGCACTCGTTAGGAAAAAATAGGAATGCTCTTTGGCGTTAAGGTGAATGATGACTACTACTACTACTACTGCTACTACTACTACTACTACTATCAAGTATCAAAAGAAAATACATTTTCAATTAATATCTGAAATTATACACAACTTAGACTTAATGCCACATTATGTAATATTTTAGCCCAAAACTGACTAAAACAAAGTTTTTAAAAATGTGGTTGTATTTATTGCATTGAAAAACAGGCGTTCTAATCTGAGCGGGCTTGCATCTCCACAATTCTGAGTCTTATTTGGCCTGGAGGAGGACCTCCTCCTGCTTGTTTCCAGGGAAATGTTGCTTCTTTAGTTAAAATCCTAAAACTCATTTATCTTTATAGAGGGAGTCAGCCCCATGGTCCCACAGCCCAATGGTCCCACAGCCCTATATTCCCTCATTTCCAAGATTTGTCTTATAGATAACTCTCAGGGGAAGGGGTCAGCCCTAAGTTCCCAGGGCCCTATGTTCCCAGATTTAGCTAAAAACTCGATAAGATCTGTAGTCAACTGCTACTGGATAATAGGTTTGGTGTAAGTGACAACCAAATGAGTCAATTACACCCAAAAATGGGGCTAAAATCTGATGGAAATTGGTGATAAAGGAGATGTGGGAACATAGGGCCTAATTTTGGAGAAAAAAAAATTGAAATGAGGGAACATAGAGCTGAGGGAACATAGGGCTGAGGGAATATAGGGCTGAGGGAACATAGGGTTGAAAGAACATAGAGCTGAGGGAACATAGGGCTGAAAGAACATAGGGCTGAGGGAACATAGGGCTGAGGGAACATAGAGCTGAGGGAACATAGGGCTGAAAGAACATAGGGCTGAGGGAACATAGAGCTGAGGGAACATAGGGCTGAAAGAACATAGGGCTGAGGGAACATAGGGCTGAGGGAACATAGAGCTGAGGGAACATAGGGCTGAGGGAACATAGGGCTGAGGGAACATAGGGCTGAGGGAACATAGGGCTGAGGGAACATAGGGCTGAAAGAACATAGGGCTGAGGGAACATAGGGCTGAGGGAACATAGGCACACTCCCTTAAAAAGAATGTTCTGAAGTAGGTTTTAAAAGTTTATTTCCATGGAATCATGTAGGTGATTAACCTGGTTCACACCAGACTGATGTGTGTCGCTCTGAGTTTAGTTCTATACATGATCAATCTCAGTCTCATGTTTTACTGTATGTGGTTTTATGTATTTTAGCATGTTAACTTGTGTGTGAGTGTATGTAAGTGTGTGCATGTGGGTGAGACTGTGCATGTGACTGTCTGGGTTGTTTGGTTGTGTGGGTGGAAGGAAATGTGCGATTGTTTCTAAGCATTTTTGCTACACTTTTTGATTGCAAAGCACTTCATATATAGTTTGATTGATTGATTCTGGGATGCCTCTCACTGCAAACGATTTGACAATTTAAATCTGATTGGTTGAAGCGTCACAACCACAGAACAAAAAAAACAAACTTCAGTTCCATCCAGTTGCGAGAAAAGCACAGACATTTTCTATGTCCACAAATGCACAAAGCTCTTCCCTCTGCAGTCTGTCTTCGTCGTCATGTTTGTTTTGGTTCGTTTGGGCACTTCGCCTTTGGCTTTCACACAAACTTCAATGCTGCAACGTGATTGGTCCATCCACCCAATCATCTTTACAGCGGGCGTGCTCCAAGATGGATTCCTCTGAGTCTGTGAACCCACAAATATCACAAGAATCCATTTTGCTGTGTAAGGTTAGCAGGTGAGGTTCATCCTGCAGAAACTTACATACTGTCTACTACACACTGTTAAGGTAAGTCTACATTATACTAAAATTTATTTAACTCTTGAAATTAGATGACGAAAACATGCACAATTTTAACCTTCAAAATATAAAGCAATTTTGTTTTCACATTTCTAAAAACTCATTCTTGAGATACTTCGCAGAATACTAATGAAGGAGAATGGAGTTCTGAAGTGTCTGAAGTGGTTTTATACATCATCCATGCATGTTTGAGTAATCTAGCAATCTCCTGCTGCTCCCGCTGACCAAATTCATGTTTAGCATCAAATTGCTGCCTCTAATCAAGCGGAGGTCCTCACACTTTAGCAAATTCTCGCCGCAAATCAGCACTGCCTCAAATTTCGCTGGCCTTTTCTGCGTCGAGTTAATTGTGTGATTGTAGCACACTCTCTGTCCCTTCTGAACGCTGGTAATTTACGTAAACCCGCCTAGTGTACACGGGTTAGTCTCCAACAGGCACTTGACATTATGCAATAAGAAGGGAGACGTTCTCAAGAAAAGATGAGTGGAATGTGACAGGTTGGACTGCCCGTTTCACAAAATCATAGTGAACAAAACTGTATTAAAAGAGCCTCTATCTGATTTCTTTTTTTTTTTTTTGTATTTGAGACAGTAGATGTATTGTCAAAGGAAGGAAGTCCACTATGTACTGTCTGCATCTAATTATAGTGTGTTGTTGTTCGATAATCAGGAAGTCCATGTTAGCATGCTAGTTGTTGTTAGCAGTACCGTGACGACCCTCCGTTCTTGTCTCTGCAAGTTGTGAAAAACTCAATGTGATGAATAATTCGGATCTTCTGATTGTACGAGGCAAGTGAGGAATAACTTCGGACCACTGCAAACTGACATGAAATCGTATGTTTTCATGTTTTTAAGACAAAAATAAGACATAGATTTAACTAAAAACTAAGATTAACTAAAAATCTTCACAATTTTTCATAAGTTTATCATTTTGAATGAGTCTAATCATAAGTATTGTGCAATTAGACAAGTTTTGGGCCATGTAAACTACGTCACTGATACTGAAAAAAAAAGGTGGATCGGATTGGTTTCAAATATCTGTTCCGTCGATATCCAAGTTAAGCATATAAACTGATGTAATAAAACTATTTAGTGGTCATAGTTGGCCCAGAAAGTCTCATAATGTTCGAGTTTTTATTTATACAAAGTTGTTCGAGAGATTTGTACGCGAGAGATGAATAGATTTGTACGCGAGAGATGAATAACAGCTACGTAACACAGTTTGGTCTTCTTTTATTTTTGTATAAAGAAAATTCTGTGTATTCTCTGTACTGGTATCGGTTGATAATGGTATATGCATACACAAGTTTTACCTTTAAAATATAAACCAATTTTATTTTCACATTCATAAAAACTCCCATTCTCAAGATACTTCGCAGAACACTGACACTGTACACTCCGCCTAAATCAACATTCTCCCCTCACTCTCTGTGTGCTCAGCCCCATGTGTCGACCAGCCCACTGAAACAGACACGTTACAGCGGGAGGTTAGCCCTTAGCTTAGTGGAGATGGAGTGAGCGCGGTGGGCTTAGGGTGTGAGTGAAGGATTAGAACTGCTTGTGTTACTGAGAGCCGCATCAACAACAGCAGCAGCAGCAGCAGCAGCGGTAGTACTACCAACAGACGTTAGCTCTGGGGTTTAAGCCAGCGCCACTCCTCAGTAGGACGTCTCGTGAACAGATCACAGCCCGGACAGGGAGATGAAGGGTGAGCCGCAGAAATGGCTCCCCTTGGCCCGGAGTGAACAATTTGGTCAAGACACAGTGTCCTTGACGGGAGCAGTTATGGGTGTGCAATGGGGAGGAAAGAAATCAAACATACACAATAGTTCAAATCCACCAGCTAAGGTAGTCCTGACAAAGCCCACACTCAGCGGCATTAAAGGATGGGTCAAATGCAAAGGGCTATAAAGTGCACCTTAATGCCAGGCGTACATTCAGCCCCAGCTCAAACTGTACAAACAAATTGCAGGGTTTAAAAGTTCACAGCTCACGATTCATGTTCTCACACTATACGAACTACTTCAGTGCGAAACCCACATGATCCCGCAGATCGGGAGCTGGTCGTGAGGTTTTAATCAGTTCTCGTTACACCAAGTATACCACATGAAGAACGACACATGATTAAGCCAAAATTCGGCTTGATCCCAAAAACAGTCACACGAGTAAAAATCTCCTCAAAAACGTAAAAAAAAAATCTCTAATTTTACTCCCAGCTTTAAGGAACTGCATGATTTTAAAGATATATCATGCTTGTGTCTGATATAGTTATAATCTCACACCCGTGAATAATTATGTCATAATTTGCACATTTTCAATATTTATCTAATAAAACTAAAGGGCTGACTTCCGTGTTAGAAAAGTGCAGCACCCAGTGGGAGCTGACGTTGCTGTCAGTAAATGTCACTGCACAAAGCATCTCAGATGGATAGCTGGATGAACTGGTATTTTAAACATATCCAAAAGAGGCATTCATCAATGTGGACCCTGATGATAGCAAGGTCCATTATTCCAGATATACAGATAGAGCACTATGAAACCCACATGCTCCATGTTCTGCTCTGTTCTAAACTGGACATCACGGTGAGAGGCTCTACATGCATGTCTATTCAAGATTCAAAGATTCAAAAAGTTGTTCAATAAATTGTCAAATTTTCATCTTCACATATTAAAAAAAGTGAAATTACATTTCTCGCTCTCATTCAAAGCTAAATTAAAAAAAATAATAATAAAATGAGAGTTAAGTCAAAAGTTCTTCTTAGGGAGACAGCTTGGTGGTTAGAGAGGGGAGAGTCTATGGATGAATGTGTGTAAATCCCTCATTCGTCCAGGTCGAATCCATGGCAAAAGGAGAAATTAAATTTGTCAACTGGACAAGTTTATTTGATCAAATACGTTTTGCGGCTCATCCAAACTGCTTCTTCAGCTCTGGTCAGATGGTGGAGGACACTGCCTTAGATCTGCCTGAAGGGAGGAGCTAACTACACTGAAACTACTCTGAAACTAACATACCTCTCTGTTTACTGTTTCTGTTCGCTAGGACTATTGGTGGAATGTTCAGCAGTTACCACACACCCTTCAGCAAGCACTGCCAAATAAGTGTTAAGATAGTCTGAAAACTCAATAAAAAATACTAATTGGATTTGAACAATATTTTCAGAAGCCTGTGATCAATACAAGCGGTCATGGTCCTGTTTCGTAGAAAAAATGTTGAGAGTTACTCACTGATAAACTGTTGGCTAATGGCTACCTGGTTGTGACTGCAATGCTATTTGAGAGGCACAAACCAGTTGTAGTTCCAGCTCAGCTCAGCTTCTGCTCAGATTAAAGCGCAGATTAAAGTCTAACAAAAATCTTCAGACAGAGCAGAGCCTACAGTTAGCATCACACACCCTCAGGCAATGTTGGCACAATGTGACATCAGATGCAAAAGTATCATCTCATTCTTTTCGTCATAGTTCCATCTAACAATTTGACATCTCTTTCATTGAGCAGAGCACAATGTACCGACTTCCAAAACTTAATTGAACCATTTCAAATCAAATCTCCAACTTTTCTATTTCCATCCTTTGACTATTATCCATCCCCGTCCAAGGTCGATTTGAGGGACTATTTTGGACTGTAGCAAAATATTTAATTGAACTTGCGCCGGCAAAGATTGTCAGAATTCTCTCCAGTCAGCTGTGCAGAACTAATTGCGTGGTTCACAGTTTGAGCCTTCAGAGCCTGCAGTGTGGAGCCCAAATATGTACCCAAAGTGCTTTACATTTTAACTCGTATACCTGGCAAAAGTTTGGACATACGCTCTCATTTAATGTATTTTTGTTTACTACTTTCTGCACTTGGAAGACATCGAATATATGAAGCAAGATATATGGAGTTCCTGTATGTAGTAAGTTCATAGCACTGTATACCCTTGCCAGTAAAACAGAAATAACCTTTTGATGTCATGTCAGGAAATGCTCCAGTCTGTTTTAAAGATGCACTGTGTAACTTTCTGGTAGGGGGTCCACCACGACTTTGATTCCATGGAGACATTATCGCTTTGCCTGAACGGTTTCGTAGTACGGCTTTTAACTCACCTAAGTTGCATTTATTCACTTAGAGGTGTTTTATGGCTCAAATATACTACAAAAAACATGCATTCCTATGACGAGTGAGCTGACTTCTCCACAGATCTGACCTGTAACTTGGCCTGGAGGCACTGCAGGCTTGTCTCCATGGAAATAGCTACATTTAATGCCGTACAGCTGGACAGTCTAGACCAAGGATCTCCAACCTGTAGCTCGGAAGCTTCCAGTAGATCTCCACGCCCTTCCAAGCAGCTCACCAAAGGATTTATGAATCATACAGTAGAGTGCAAAAGTATGAAAGGTATGAAAAAAACGCTGTAAACAATGAATGCTTTCAAAAATATAAATAATGATTGTTTTTTTCAATTTACAAAGTGCAAAGTGAGCGAACAAAAGAAAAAGCCAAAGTCATTAAGAACTATCTTCAGCGTAAAGAAGAAGAAGTTGTATTGGTGATGGTCTGGCCCCACAGAGCCCTGACCTCAACATCATGGAGTGTGTCTGATTCCATGAAGAGACAGAAGGATGTGAGGAAGCTCCATCCACACAAGATCTGGGCTTAGTTCTTCAACATGTTTGGAACACCAACCAGCCCAGTTCCTTCACAAACTGTCTGCAAGTAAACCTAGAAGAACTGATGCTCTCCTGAAGGCAAAGGTCAAACCAAATACCGATTTGATTCAGATTTCTCTTTTGTTCATTCACTGCATTTTGTTGATTGATAAAAATAAATGATGAACACTTCCATTTTTAAGGCATTCCTAGTTTACAGCATTTTTTCCACAAATTATTACTCCGCAGAACTTTTGGAGGCAGAAGTGGTGCTTGGATATGCAGAGATTGTAAAAAAAAAAACTATCCTTTTGTCCTTCAGTGAAGATGATACAGAGAGGATTAAGAATAAGAAACTTTCCATCTTTTGGAGCAGATGATGGTGAATTCAAGACACTGAAGAGCACCAAAAGGACAGTTTATCACAATCTCTGCACATCCTACATAGATGTGCACTTCTGCCCCCAAACGTTTTGCAGAGTTTTAAGGAGACCCTGGGACCTCCTTTGCTGGAGTAGCTCCGTTTTGTGAACGCTGGAATCACTCTCCTTTCACATAAAATAGCTTCTAGTTACTTCTCCTATTCACATGAAGAAAGTGAAAGCATCATAGTTTCAGACACTTTGCTGGGTGAAGATCCCACACAGCCACATGATGCTATGTTGTTTTCTCGACCTGAAAAAAAGCTTCTGATCTCTCTCTCTCTCTCTCTCTCTCTCTCTCTCTCTCTCTCTCTCTCTCTCTCTCTCTCTCTCTCTCTCTCTCTCTCTCTCTCTCTCTCTCTCTCTCTCTCTCTCTCTCTCTCTCTCTCTCTATATATATATTAAGGCTTGCCATGGCCCTTCTACTTTCTCAATTTCTTGTGACAGCTAAAATGAGTAGCTCTCTGGCATTTTTGTTTCATAAAGGCTCAAGAGAGGCAAAAGGTTGGACCCCTGTTCTAGACAGAACAATAACCTCTTTATGAAAGCAGAAGGTTACACAGTGCACCTTTAAATTTCATACATCTTCACTAGATATCATTTCAGCCCTGGAATTATCAATCTGTACTCAACAAAAGGTATAAGTAGTTCACTTGAAAACTACTGCTTCATGACATCAAAAGGTGGAACAGAAGATTTTGAGCTTTGGGGATGTAGACAGAATAAAAATGAAGGATTGCTGAAATTCTAGGTGCATTTTTGATGATGTAACAACATTCTAGCATGTCTTAAAGCTCACAAAAGTACATTTTGCGCAACACTGGACATTTAAATCTACAAGTTTTGAGTTCTTTTTAGTTTAGTTTTTGTTTACTATATTCCATATATGTTCATTCACGGTTTGACCTCTTCACTGAGAATCTACAATGTAAAGAATCATGGAAATATGTCCAAACTTTTGAGTGGTAGTGCATGTGCGCATATATGTTTTATTTATATCACAGTCCACACAAGTACAAAATGCTGATTGGAAATGTTGGCTGTTGCTAGTACCCATCCTCCGTGACTCCCCGCGGTGCCTCCTGAAGAATATAATAAATAATTCCAGAGTTTCTTCCTCTTCCGTCGTGCTCAAAGTGACAAGACGAAACCCGGCGATGCAAAAATCACTCGGCATGTTCCAGAATACATCTTTACAAAATGTGCATTAAATACGCTTGGGTTCGAGTCTGCATTGGCCACCCACCGGAAACAGGCAAATTTCAAACCGAGCTGGGATGAAAAACCGCCCAAGTGAACTTTTCTTCAGAGACTTGGAAATAGAAGAGTAGATGGAACTATTTTATGCTGCTTGTCAGGAGCCTATGCGGATATCAAACATTAAGCGAGCATCAATAATACGCGGTGCCTGCTCTTCCGTTTACAAAGTTAATACGCTCTTGACTATTTCATGCTCTTTGTACACACATCCGGCGAGAGTTGGGATATTAGCATGATTTAGTCAGGCGAACGTGACGCATTGCCGGCTCTTACTGCAGATGGAGTTGACCTTGGCGGGGTTTGTTCGAATCGCCGTTCCGGAGCCCAGGCGGGTGCTCTCGCATTGGGCAGAGAGGAGAGGAACTGGCGGGGGGTTTTGTGGGCAGGTAGCGGGTGCAAAATGGACAGGACGCGGTGCCAAGGAGCAACGGAGCAAGAAATGAGTCAAAATATAGACTAGAATAAAAAGAGTAGCGGTTGGGTTTTGGTAAAGCTGTGACTAATGGAAATATGTAGCGTTCTTTATTCATGTGTTTCTGATTATTGTTGTATTAGGGATGTAAAGATATCGAAATCTCTCGGTACAATATGTTCTCAATATGCATCTCATGTTACGATATTTATTGTGAACAAAACTGTGAATATGCTACTTTTTCTTCTTTAAATGCCTTCACAAGACTTAACTTAATGGTGCACTGTGTAACTTTTTCTGGTGGAGGGTCCGTTAAATCCTTTTCTCCATGGAGATGTTAGTTCTTTGTCTGGGGTGTTCCACAGTATGGTATCATCTCTCTATCTCTTTCTATGGAAACCAAACCAGACCAAGTTACAAGTCAGATCAGTGGAGAGGCGAGCCCACTCACAGTCAGCATGTGTTTTTCTATGTATTCTTGTCCTATTAAACCACCTGTAATTTAGTATATATGGATGGTAGATCTGTTTAATGCCATAGTGTGGAGCATTTCAGCCAGAGCAATGACATATCCATAGAAACAAGCTGGTGACAAACCCCCAATCAAAAAGTAACACAATGCACCTTTAAGAACTAAGATTTAAAAGTGCTTAGAACCGTTATTCCTTCATGTCGTCTGCACTGAAATGGAGCAAAGGATCATGGTCTATGTAGTTCCCTCTGTTTTTTAGCTATTTCTGCACCATAACTATTAACTGCTGCACTGTACCTATTAATTTAAGAGAATAGACGTGTGATTCCATTGTTGTGATGGTCCTCGATATTATTGTGAGAGCTTTGACGACACAATATCACAATATTTTGGTTATTGTCACATCCCTATGTTATGTGCAACATTGCAGGTATTTTCCCCATTCAAAATATGTATTATGTAGAGGAGAACAGCCAAATATTGTACTCATGTAAAGATAATGTGACTTAAAAAATTATATTACACAAGTAGAAGTACAAAAGTAGTGGTCCAAGAATGACTGGTAAGAGTAAAAATGTATTTGGGAAAAAGTACAACTCAAGTAAGAGTTAAGGTCCTATATTACGCAAAACTGGCTCTTGAGAACTCAAAAACATACCTGGAGTTGTGTTTTGTTTCATGCACACATGTTTGAGTAATCCTTTGTATGTCTACATCTGCAAACCTCAAAGTCTGTTCCACTTTGTGATGAAACAGTAGTTTTGTAGTTAACAGCTATTTTTACCTTTTGTTCATTAGAGTTTGGCAAGTCCATGTCTGAAATCATCCAAATGATTCTAGCAAAGGTGTATGGAGTTAAAAAAACACCGTGGACGAGTTCCTGTTTCACCACATGACATCACAGGTAGAACATCACAAAGTGTTTTCAGTTTGAGAAAAGAAATCAGCCTAACTCAAACTCCAGGTTAAGTTTTCAATGAGGAAACAACATCACCACACAGCACAGAAAATACCGCAACACGTTCCCTCTAACGGGTTTAATCTTTCTCGTTCGAAAATAACCAACCGTGCATCTAACTCATTGCAAGCTAAGTATATTATCTGTACAATTTCACTTTCTATTACACAGCAACGCTTCTTAATTGCTTATCGATGCCACCTCCGCATCTTGCAACTCAATCCCTCTGTAACCCCTTTGTGATTACTGTGTTCGATTGCAGTCTGAGTATCCTTGCAGGAGAAAATGGTGGTCCGGCGGGGCATTTCTTCCATGTTTTGACGACAGAAGATAAAACGCACCGCGAGTCCATATTTTCACGCTGTTTCGGTGGCGGATCATTTGGGCGAGGCCGCTGGACGTTATTGCTTTCTCAGCCTTGTGATGTAGCGGAGGAAGCGAGCGGGGAGTGTACGGCGGCCATTAGACAAAACAGCCCACCCGTGTCGGAGGAGGAAAAGCACCGCGCGGGGTGAGAGCGGCGGATGTTGATGGTGGAAGAGAAGAAGAAGAGAGAGAGAGGGAAGAGGACAAAGAGGAAGAGAGCATGAAAACGACACTTCGCAGGGAAATGGTTGGAAATGATGGAGAAGTGGGCGAGTTTTACGATAAGCGTGGTGCTAAAAAGTTGGTTTCCAGGGATGATTTTAAAAGAGGGGGGATTACGCAGAACTTTTTGGAGCTTTCTTCTGCTCCCTCATCAAAAACGTAGCTGAAGATGTATTATATATCATCCATGCATGTTTGAGTAATCTTGTGATCTCTCCAAGCAGACCTACGTGACTCATCCTCCCGGACGGCAATCTTACAGAAAAGTAGAATACAGAACAAACGCTACAACTTCACAAACCTGATACAATGTGATGTAGTTTATTAAAATGGAAGTTGTGATAGCGCTCTGAAGGGGGGGTGACTCAGCATGGGAACCAAAGGGAAGAGGGAATCAGAACATCACTTTTTATATCCCATAGAATACGGAAAGGAAATATGTTTGGATAAAATATGTGATAAAAAGAAAAAAAAAATTAACCAGTTCTAGCCTAGCCTGAAAATAGAACATCTACGGTGCTTAACACATTTATTAGGCCACCTGTCATGAAAACAAGAAAACAGAAATAACTTCATAGTTTATCAAAAACTTGTTTCAAATTAATAAATTCATTGTTGTTATTATTGTTTGTGGCCATACCGGCTCGTCAAAGCCTGATCCCGTCAGATCTCAGAAGCTAAGCAGGGCTGGGCCTGGTTAGTACTTGGATGGGAGACCACCGGGAATTCCAGGTGCCACAGGGGGGCGCCAGTGGCAAAAACTGTCGTAGTGTCCTTAGGCAAGGCACATCACCCACATTGCCTAGTATGAAAGTGGTGTGTGTGTGAATGGTGGTGGTGGTCGGAGGGGCCGATGGTGCAGATTGGCAGCCTCGCTTCCGTCAGTCTGCCCCAGGGCAGCTGTGGCTACAATAGTAGTTTACCACCACCGGGTCTGGAGTGAATGAATAATGCTCTGTAAAGCGTCTTTGAGTGTCCTGAAAAGCGCTATATAAAACTGATGCATTATTATTATTATTCATTAAGAAAATTACCAATTGGAATAACAAAATAGTCCTTAATAAAAAAAAAAGTGAATATTTTGTGTGAGCACCTTTGGCGCAGAGAACAGCTCCATTCTTGCTGCTTTGTTTTTATGTCGTTTTGCAAAGTCTCTTTTGTTATTGAGCTCCAAACAGGTTCTAGCTGTTCCCAGAAACTTGCTTTGGATGAGACTTTGGTGTCATTTTGGAAAACATTAAACTTGAAAATGTATGGATAGGAACAAGAGTTATATTTTAGCATTAAAGATATTGTTCTGATTAAAAGACCTTGCATATTTATTCATTTATTAATTTGTTTATTTCATTCATAAAGTATAAAAAACAAAACAGTATCAACAATATCAAACATACAAGAAATAAATGAAAAAGACCAAAAAGAAGAGTCATTTTATGTAATCTGCTCCTTTTCCCTTTTCTAGACACATCAACACCGATAATAGGTGTGAAACGTTTCAAATCAGATCACTTAATTTCAGTCATATATATGATATATATACTAGCGGATTAACCATTATAGAAACATCAAAACATATCTTGGTAAACAGAAATACTGTGAGATTACATATGGCAGCAGTGGCAAACACCTTATAGTGGGTGGTGGTTTAATACATTTGTTAAGCACTATAGAAGCAAAGCAAAAAATCAGAACCCATGAAGACAAGCAGGAGGTGGGCCAAACCCCAGGAAAGTTACAAATTGCATCTTTATCAGGATTTAACTAAGTAGGTTGCGTTCATGTCATTTCATAACATTCTACATTAGCCATACTGTAATACTGATTTGGAGGCGAGGACCAAATTACACATTTCAGATTTGAATTTGTGCTGGTTTATGGTTGATATCTCTGTAATTCCTGAGCACTGAACCCAAAAACTGGCACAAAGTTAAACGTGTGCTGTGTAGCTTTTCTGGTGGAGGGTCCGTCCATGGAGATATTACTGTTTTGCCTTTATTAATCCTCTGTACGGCAATAAACTTGGTAATCACAGTGGAGACAGGTTAACGGTCGGATCTATAGAGATGCAAGCCTGCACATGGTAAGAATTCATGTTTTAAGGTATTTTTTAGCTATAAAAGACCCATGAGTAAACAAATGCAAGGTAGATATATTTAATTCTCTACTGTGGAACATTCCAGGCAAAGAAATAACATCTCCATGGAGACAAGCAGGTAGACACCCTTAAAATTTACACCAGTGCATATTCTTTGTCAGCACAACTTGACAAAATTAAACTTTTAATCAAAGCATTAAAAAGTGCTGGAATTCTGCACTCTCAAATATCTTCAGCTGAAATTACTTTAAAACACAAGAAGAATTAGTGGACCCAATCTCAAAAAGTAATGAAGTTCAACATTTTGTGGATTTTTTGTCCTGGTTATTTCACCCAAAAACCCTGGCTCTCCCACAGTTGCACTGACATGTCCAAAATGGCTCTCCACAAACTTATAATTATTTGCAGAAATTGGAAAGAGCCTGGCTGCATGTCCCTCAGGAGTTGCAGATGGGAGTGGAGCAAGCCAAACTGCTATTTACAACTGTAGAATAACAAGGGTATGGATGAAAGGGCCTGTATGTAAGATTCTGATGAAACATGGGCTTTGGTATATCCAGATACAGGGGAGCTATGTTCATTGTCTTATGCCTTTATATGTCTTTGCTCATAACAAATCTCATTCTGATTTATACTGATTACAAAAATATTGCACATGATGATGGATGAGTTGGTTGCTAAATTGTGTGTTTTGTTTCTCCAATCAAAAAGCAGAATAAGCAAATGGTTCTCTTGTTTGACTGCTGAAATCCAGTTGGTTTAGGCCTAAAATGCCTGTTTCTAGTATGAATTCTGATGTGAATGATCATTGTCTAAACCCCAGCACCTACAGCCAGTCATGAATCAGTGCTAGTGCTAGTGCAGCCTCTGCAGCTCATGGAGTGAAATATGTAGGTTCTGAGCATTCACATGAGGCCTGTCCATATACTCACAATGAGAAACACTTGTATGTGTCCTCTACATAGGCCGTATATATGAGTGGACATAGCTAACCTGTTAGCCGTGTGCCAAGCAGGAAGTGCTCCAGGAGGCTCTTCTGGCTCTTTCTCTCCGTTTTTTCCCCCTTGACTTACATTGAGATCTTATCGTCCCTCTCTCTATAACTCCAGCAGTGGCCTCGTCATTTTGGTCTTAAAATGTCCGTATGATCCCGCTCTACATCATCCTGAATTGTCCATCAAAAAAAGGCTATTGATAACATAGAGACTGGCTCCAGATTCACTCCTGTAACTGTTAGCATCGCAAGCCTCATTTGAGCAACGCTGAACGCTGTGGGTGACAACACACTCACTTAGTCCACTCATATATACGGACTATGGTCCTCTATAACAGGCATTCCCAACCTGGGGTTTAGGACTACATTTGGGTCTCCAAAGATTCTCAAGTGGTCCCCAGGGGCACCCAGAAAAGAGGTCTACACAAAATGTTGTGAATTTGTGAACACTGACATTTGAATTGCTTCCATTAAGTATTTTATCTTTAATCTGGACTACAGTATGTACTACTCTGTTCTATGACATCTTTATTTGCCAGAAAAGAATCATATCTATCCTTAATTTATCAGATGATGTTGCCAACATATTGACAAAAATGTTGGGAACCACTCCTCTACAGGCCTACGCATGTTAAAGTTCTGGAAACCAAGGTTCAGTTGTGATTGAAGCTTTTAAAACCAGAACGCAAAAATCAGAACGCAGGCTGCATGCAGTTCTTTTATTATTTACATTTCACCTATTAACTGTAAGATCTGCTCGCATTCCTGAAATAAATAAGTAAAAAAAAAGTTTAAAAATATCTATCAAAATTATGCGTTTTAGTTTAAATTATCACAAAATACCCCTAGAATATTTGCCAAGAAAAGAAAACAGATGGCTAATGTTTCACCACGCTGCTTACGTTGCTAATTATTTTTTTATTGCTATCAAGAAATTGCTCAACATCTAAATGATCGCTGCTGAAAGGGTGAATGTTACTGTAGAACTGCCTCTTTACCTGTACGATAGGCCTGCCAGAGCATTTCTAACAACCCACGTCAAACCGAAGTGAAGACATGTCTGCTAATGATGGGCAGTTAGCCGATCGCGTCCAAGGTGACCCCGTGTCCAAATGCAGAGTGTGGGAACGCCGACAGGTAAACATGTATGCTCGGAGCCCAATCGAAAGAGGATCATGGGGTTAAATTAGAGTCCAAATCTGCTGTCATAAACATGGCGGATAATCCCAACAGTTGAGATTATGGAATGACGTTTCTGCAGAGGCCACCCTGAAGAAATTGATTGTCTGTACTTATCAACGGACACACGAGATAATCCAGATGTTGTAGTTCTACCAAGCAACCGAAGTGATTATAACAAGTGTTAATTTAAATAGCTAATACCGTTTTAATATCACTACCTCATGGGGTTGCCAAATGTATAAAAATTCAGATATTAATCAATACTAAAATGAGGTGGTGGTTTGTAATAATGAAATTGTGAAACAAGTGTGTAAAGGAAAATTCTTCTGCACTTGGCCCATTCATGACTAACATGTGAGTCAGTATAGTCATTTTTAAGCAGCTTTTCTGTGTTTTACTTTAATATATGACAATTTATGCCTTTTTTTACAGATCAAAATGGTCAAAAATAGGGACCTGGGAGATTTCTTGTATAAAACTGTGCCAAATCACTGGTTTTGGATAAATCTGCTGGTACAGGGGGCACAGAGCTCAAAACTGGGACTGTCCCGGGTTAATCAGGACGTCTGGTCACCCGATACTGAAATTGAAACTATATATTCATTTGAGCAAGTATCGACCTTAAAGAACTACTTTTAATTTATGTAATAATGTTGTGTCCTCAGCAGAAAACACTGTTCCATCTTATGATGCCATGTGGTAATGTAGGAAGTGCTGCGTTTTTCAACTTCTTCACCTTCACTAGAATCATTTGGATACTTTCAGCTCTTGCATTGCCAATCTCTACTTGACTAAAGGTAAAAGGTAGTAGTAATAGTTGTAGTAATTTTTTGGTTATTTTCCAGCAATACAAAACAAAACATAGACTACAATCCCATGAATCATGACCGAAAGGGTTTAGGCTGAAGTAAAAGTACTTCTAATGCCAAACCCTATTAAACAATGACAGAATTCCAAGAAAAGCCTTGTATTAACAAGTTTGCATTTACAATTTCACTTTCGACTTACTGTATATATAAGAGACAAAATATAAAATAAAACAAACAAAATTGAATGCATAATTTATTCATTCCAGAGCTCTATAGCTTTCAAAACATAACACTTTATACTTCTTTTAAAGGCTTCTACAATGTTAAGACTTTTTAAAATCATCACTCAGATTGTTCCACATACTAACCCCTCAAACAGAAATACAATCACTTTTTTTCTTAGTTCTTATCTTCATTTTTTTAAAGGTGCCAATTTATTTATTTATTTATTTCATTTATTGTCGTACAAGTCATAATAATGTTAACAAAGGCACAAAATGTATCGTTTATGATCATATTAAAATAAAAGGTAATGTTAAAGAATAAAATGGAGCTGTTAATGTGAAAACTACCGCTTCGCATTTTGAGATTTGGAAATATAGACAGCCTAATAATAAAGAATTACTCAAACAAGTGCAAATGAAACAAAACACAACTCCGGGTATGTTTTTGAGGAAGCAACATTCTAACATGGCTTAAACCTCATGAGACCCAACCTTTAAATACTGACCGTCAGAAGGCACTCGATGACAGACATTGACAAAGGTCCACAAACACGATTCCTGATATCAATTGGCTGTAAACGCTGTGAAAATGAGCTCATTACTGCGGCACAGATGCTCTGGTACGGGCCCATGTGCAGATGTGCCCCCTGTCTGCCAAAATGAGAACAACTGTTGAACACTGACCTGTCGTACAAACGCACAGCTCAGAGCGCAGCACATCTGGGCAGAGTTTGACATGAATACATTGAAAATATATGTAGTTACAGAATACCGAATACATTAAAATATATTGCGGAATGTAGTTTAATACACGGTCTGATATATGCAATTAGAACGGTGTTTTTTTTGTATTTTTCTTACGAATATCACACCGTTTTTAAGCCTAAACTGCATGATCAAGTACTTTAAATGTATTCCTTTGATTTTAGGAAAGTAAGTGTAAACTCTAAATACCGCCAAATGAATGAGTAACGGTACCAGAATAGTTACTCAAAATGTTAGGCCCTGCTTGCCAACGCTCAATCTCATTCTCATTGGGTTCTCATTGGGTTCTCGTTGGGTTCTCATTGGGCTTTCGTTGGATTCTCGTTGGATTTCTGAACCTAATCGGGGCCGGGCCTGGTTAGTACTTGGATGGGGAGACTGGTTCTACTGTAAACTGTTGTTGCATCCTTAGGCAAGACATTTCAAACCCCTTACATGGTAAAAAAAAAAAAAAAGAGTGTTGGTCGTGGAAGGGAATGAATAATGCGCTGTAATAAATTCTTAGACTCTGTACAAAAGG
This sequence comes from Odontamblyopus lacepedii, assembly GCA_034769755.1. Classification (NCBI taxonomy): domain Eukaryota; kingdom Metazoa; phylum Chordata; class Actinopteri; order Gobiiformes; family Gobiidae; genus Odontamblyopus; species Odontamblyopus lacepedii. The sequence goes on from CM068350.1 coordinate 10,227,048, forward strand.
ATAGAGCTAACCCGCTAACCACCACCTTCTAAATAGGGTTAGGGTGTTCACGGAGGCACTTCTGGCTCCATCAATTCCGATTCACTTTACCTTGAAAAATTGTCACCCTTATCTGCTGCAGTGAGCCTCGTCATTTTGGTCTTAAAATGTTCGTATTAGTCCCATCTACGTGATCCTGATGTTTTTATTTAGCCATTTTGGTTGTAAATAAATTCCTATTCCTAATATGGAACTCGGCTCCAAATTCCCTCCATAACCGGCAGCATATTGAGCTTCATTTGACTGGTCACACTCTCTTAGTCCGCTTCTTTATACGGTCGATGAACGCCATGCATTGGTCAGTTGATTTAAACACATTCTGATGCTGTGTTCATACTTGGAGCAGTAGGACAACAGCGCCACCATATGTCACCATCAGCGACCGCACACATCACAGAAACATCATGTGTCGCTTCCGCAGAACGAGACAGGGTGCAGCTCAAACTGTGAAGGTATGAAAATAATAAAGGCCTGTACATAAGAATCTAAAGTACAAGCTGTCCCAAATAATTAATTTCAATCATTTGGCAGGTCAGTAATTTTAGCAATTCTTGTTTAAATAACCTAAAATTTTCATACAACATATAGAAAGAGATCAAGATGTTATATCTAATATTTTATTTTTGTTCTGTTTTCAGGTTGAGCTGTTCACTCCCAAAGAGAAGTCATTTTGTGTCTTGGAATCTGCTCGCACACAGTCACCCAAGACTGTGCAGCCTCCAATGCAAAATTTGGAAAAACTTCACCAATTGGCAAACAAATTTGGACTTGCTACCAAAAATGTAAAGAGGAAGGCTGCTTATGCTGGACTAAATGTTCATCATGTTCAAATGATCATCATTGAGTAAGACTTAGTAGTTTTCAAGATAATTGCTTTTAAAATGATGTCGAATTTTTCAGTCCCATAATAAACTTATGACGTTCAACACCAAAACTGTTCACTTTCATTGAGGTAGACTTAGTATTTTTCAAGATAATTGCTTTTAAAATTAGTAAAAATTTTTGGGACACCCTGTATATTCATAACAGAAGACCAAATGAATCTTATCAGAAGCTTTTTGGTGTTGTATTTTTATCATTACAACTTCGGCATCTGTCTACTTACTTCTTACCTCTGCATCTAGGCGCTTATACTCTTGAGTTAGCCTCAGATCACCTGCTCTGAGATGGAAAAAAAATGGATTTGCGACGCATTCAGGTGCAAGCATCAGAGTAGGATTCATCTGCGCTCGGGATCAGACGCCTCACTTTCACGGCCCAGTGTACGCGTCCCACATCAACAAGCACTAAAGACGGTTCAGGCATAGAATTAGCTTGGGTTCAGCGGTGCGTTCACTGGCGTTAACTAGCTTGCTCAGAAGTTCTCATTACTTCTGCAAGCTTGGAGCAAACGGCCAGACGAAAGGTAAGTTTAAATGGGTGGATAATACTCTTCTGCTTCACTGGCTTCAAGTTTCAACGGAATCTTCCAACTCCTGAGAAAAAACTAGAGATTATCTGAAACTTTGTCCTTAATAATTCAATGCAATTATAGAATGATGGTGGAATATAAATTGGCTTCTATGATTAGAGGAAATGAGAGAAAGTCTAATTACCAAATGTTTAGTAATTATTTTTTAATAGTTTTTATCTGATACATTTTTTTAGGTAAATGAATTGTCAGAAAACTATTCGGATTAATTAATTACAACCGCCTTAAGGTTATAATTCAAATGGAAAATGAGTAAAGAGAGTTGTCTTTACTGTGAATATTGTATTTGGTTTTGTGAAAGTTAGAAAAGAACAGTTAATGGTAGACTGTGTGACTTTTCTTGTGACTGAGCCGCCATCTGCTCGTCTCCATGGAGATGTTGTTGCTTTGTCAGTATGGTATTAAATATATCTATGGTTTACAGTGGATAAGTGGATGGTACTCTCATCTCACAGCAAGAAAGTTCCTAGTTTGAATCCTGGGATTTTCTGTGTAGAGCTTGCAGGTTTTTCACTTTTTCTAGCTGGGGTTCCCTCTCCAGGTTCTAACCATCAAACCCAAAACATGCACAATAGATTAAATCCTCCAAGTTAAGGTAATCCTGACCAAGACTAGCTCAAGATCTGGAGATGGGTCCAAACTCGGCTTGTCAGGTTTTGTCAGCGGTACTGAAGGATGAGTCAAATGCAGAGGACAGATTTCCCAAGTCAAATGTACCTTCCTTAACTTTATCTGGTTTGCATTTATGCCTTGAAAAAATACCTTGAAAAACATGCATTCTTCCTGTCAATTGTTACTTGAATTAACCCTGTAAAGCCCACACCATTAAATAATTGGCAGAAAATTCCAATTCTTTGAACTTGGAGCCTTTATTGGTCCCTCTAAACAAACAAACAAAAAAATTCAAATATCATTTTCCATATATTATTATTTATGGCAATCTTGTATTGTCACTGGAGCACCCTCTAATCAGTGAATCACACCCACTGTTGGATTATTTGTGCACTGCATGTATCTGATTGTATACATCAGGTTTTTCAGGGAAAAAAATGTCACACTGCTCATGTGGAGGGCATGTATCAAATATGATACGTTTGGCGTTATAGGGTTAAATAAAACACACATGCCATTGGTGGATAACTTCACTTGTTAAGCTGACTCTCAAGTCAAGTCAAATGTTCTTAATTTAAGTCATTTTAACTTACTTAGTTATTGCTTTTTGCAGTGTGCCCTAATACAGATAATATATACACCTTAAAAAAGCTTGGGCAAAATTTAAGGTTATAAACACTTAAATAGATCAGAAAATGATTTAATAGTAATGAAATTGTCTGTCCACGCTGCAAGATAATTCTACTTGACAAGTTATCTTAAAATAAACTACCTCTAGACTAGAATGAAACAGTCTCTGACCTAGTAAGTACATAATAAATCTGAAAACAAGATGAAAAACCTGATATAAGTTTTAAAATCTTGGCCAGATCAGAGAAATTTGTAGTCTAAGCAGCTCTTGAGTTCAATTAAATCTGTGTACTATCTGCGTCTAATTATGAAGCATTTTATTTTCCGACTTATCTTTGAGAATTGTGAAAAGTGCTCCTTAACTCATCACGGTAAATAATTAGGATGCTTGAAATGCTCAAGGTAATGAGAAGTAACTCTGGACCACTCTAAACCGCTTAAAATGAACTGTTTTTCACATTTTTCAGACTGCAAAAATCCTTTAACCAACTTGATTTCCACACTGAACCTGGCAACCCAAACGAGAGACTCATAACCTTACACGCAGATCCTTTAAGCACTTCATACGAGCCATTTTGCGCGTACCATGATGTAAGTATACCGCCGTTGTTCTTCGCAGCTGAACCCAAATGCCTGTGCTGCCCTTTTTGAGACATTTCAAATGAATTCGCCTGACCCCTTCAAGTACCCTCACAAAAACGGTCTCCCGGTAGTTCTTTTCCCCAGAATCTAGCTGTGCATTCAGGCCTGTCCTACTGCATTACCTATTTTGCGCTTATGAAAAGACCTTGTATGGAGCGTACTGAATAAACAAACTCAGTGCAAATGACTAATGCCACGCTTCTGTATTGAAATCTTCTAAGTGTCAGAGGTGACGCCAAAACCTTCACCTACAGCTTTATATATAGACATGGTATACTGTACAACCCGAACTCAATTTGAATGATGAACAGCCTTGGTTAATGTAATACAATTTTTTATCTATTTTGACCTCCGATATTATGAAAACGTACCAGTATTTGTGCTTTTGTTACATAGACTAGATGGAAAAGGTTCTTGCGCACCCAACAGTGAGTTTAGGTATCAAATATGTTAGAAAGACAAGGTTTTTCTTTAGTGAATGGTATATGGGCTTTACACATAGAGCATAGAGCATCTAAACATAGAGCAGCTATAGTGGAAAACATCTAGTACAATGGAAAATGTTTGGGTATTATTATTGTTGAGTGACTGATTCGTTGTGTTGTGTTTTGTATTGTATTTTTCGTCAAAACTTCTTCTGATTTCTTCTTTTCCATTTGAACTAATTGTGGCTCGATTGCTGTTACTGTTCACTTTTGCTGTTCTGTTAACTTTTGAATAACTTTAACTGTAGCTTTTCTTCAGCCATCAATTCATTTTTAGTGTTGTCAAAAACATTGCGTTATTAATGAGTTAAAGCAAAACCATTTTAACGGCATTCATTTCTGAAACTAGTTGTTTTCATAAACTGTGGCCACTGCTGTCATGTTAAAAAAAAAATAGGATTAGGCTGTAAACAGGAAGGAAATCAATTTCTATGAAAATGTGAGGTGCTGTCAGGTGCGCTGATGTTATTCATACATGAAAAACATGAAATAAAGCCAAAACATACGGCGAATCTGCGCTTACCTTTGATGGGGACTGTGACAGAGACAGAAGTTTTGCTCCGAGTTGTTGAGCTATCCATAAACTCAGAGGAGTGTATCGCAGCAGGACTCATATCTCTCCCACTATTTAAATGATACTTCTGCCGCTGGACTTATTTTCTCTTGTGTTAGCTCTGTTGCCGCATACACAGTAGATCTATGTGCTATTCCAAACAAAAACAAAACAAAAAAAACCTTTGCACAAAGCAAGCCCAGCCACTTTACTATGTTGATAAGATTACTGATTATTCAAGGGACAAAAACGTGTGATTCATTTGTGATTAATCACAACTTAAATGTGAGATTCATGAGATTAATCAGGATTAGATGTTTTAATCAATTGACAGCACTATTAATTTTATGTTTTTTTTATTATTTTTTTTTACCACAGACTTTACTGTAAAGTGTTCCCCAGTATGTATACCTTATTCGGCAGTAAATACATAACCAGCAGATGGTGCCAAAGTGTCTCTTTCTTACATTTACATCACTATTTAGTCATTACACATACACTTGCTCTCATTTGTTTTCACAAAATGCACTTCTGAACATAATTGTAGGTTTGATTTAATGCACAGTTAGGGGTTAGGGTTATGAAAAACACTCTATAAATGAACTTTTAACTTTTAACATATACAAAATACAAAAAATCTCTTACAACTTCTCATGTAAGCCAGAACAATGGTCAAAATTACCAACCTTTCCACCAGAATTTACAATGACGATGACTAAAAACCCCTTAGCCTTCCACTATGAAGAACATGGTATGATGGGAGTTTCTTGAATAGTACTTGACCTCTGTGAATCGCTCTACCATTCTCCACTTAGCGCACTAAGTTGGGCTATTATTATCAAAGCCATGTGAGCGGATGGGCCCTCACTACGAGTACCTCTGTAAGTATCTTCAAGTATCAATGACTCAAGCATCTCTTTTCTGCATGCACAAAAGAGAAAAACTAAACAAAAATCTTAACGGTGCATTGTATAAATTTGTCATGGAGCGTCCATCAAATGTTTTTCTTCATGGAGATGTTATTGCTTTGTCTGGAATATTTCACAGCATGGCATTACACCTTTGAATCTTCATGGAGACCAAACCAGACAGTTACAGGTCAGATCTGTGAAGAGGCGACCCCACACACAGTCAGAATGCTGTGAATGCTGATGTTTTCCTAGGTATTTTTGAGCTATAAAACCACCTGTAATTAAATAAATGTAAGATAGAGGTGTTTAATGTCATACTGTGGAACATTCCAGGCAGAGCAATGACATATCCATAGTGGTGACAGACCCCCAAAAGGTTACATAGTACACCTTTAAATGTACTTTGCAAGGTATAAATAACAATAATGATGCAAGGTAAAATTCTTTATATACTAGGCCGGGAGCCAGGTCCACTCTTCAGGATGGTTTTGCTACCTTCTTTCACTATTATTTCGTGTTATCTTATATCTTGGGCCATTGCAAGTTGATAGGGACCAACCCCAACTTGGCCCCGTTTGGTCTGAGGGTCCAGAAAACACCCTATTTACAAAAAGCTGCTAGTGAAATTATGTAACAGTAAATATTAAGGGACTGCAACTGCATAAATGGTCAAATTACCCTAAAATTTTGAATGGTGTATCCTGACACGTAGGGGAAACTAACAGAAACATATTCTGGGGCTTGCTACTATTCTGCTGTCAAATGTCAGCCTTAACAAACCCCAAAAAACAAAAAAATGACAAATGTCTGTCCACCTGACAAAGTGATTGATCGATAAGAACCAACCCCAACTCAGCCCTGTTTGGTCTCAGGGCCCAAAAACACCCTATTTAGGAAAAGCTATTGGCGAAATTATGTTAATAATATTATGTTAATATAATATTAAGGTGCTGCACCTGCATAAATGGTCAAATAACCCTAAAATTTCGTATCGCATATCTTGACACTGGGGAAACTAGCAGAAAAATATTCTGTGGCTTGCTACCTTTCTACTGACAAATATCACACTCAACATACCCCAAAAGACAAAAAATTACAAATATCTGTCCGCTTGACAAATTGTCCTCAAAAGTGATCATTTTCCATCCTTTTTTTTTTTACATATATCACTGCATCAAATGTACAGTTCATAAAAAAACTTCCAAGAAAAAAGTCCAAGATGACATTTCTAGAGGAGAATGACCAAAGCTCTTCAGTGTACCTCAAATCAGCAGAAAACAGAACTTTCAGGCTTTACCACAGAGAAGTTTCTATGCATTTTAATACAAAACTCACTGATTTGAGATCAGTATCACAATTCAAAAATTGAAACAAAAATCACTGGTATTGCCCATCACTTTCCCCATCACTTTCAAGGAGAGGACATTACACAGTTTTTACCATGTTATAATGTTCCCTGATCAAAAACATGCCTAACGAAGTTTTATTAGTCATCCACACATGTTTGAATAATTTAGCGATCTCTCCCGGCACTATTCGAACCCTCTTTACAGTTAGCAGTAGGTGCCCACACCTTTTGTCCAGCACTCCACCCACAAACGTACATGGCCCACGCTCTCGCACGACAATTTTCCATAGGTATACAAAAGCGCGACAGAAATGATACGGTACAACTTCACAAACTTGACTTGACGTGCAATAGTAGATTATAATGTGATAGCGATCTGAAGGGGGAGTGACTTAGCAGAGAGAGAGCAACAAGAAGAGGGACTCAGAGCTTCAAAAACGAAACCGAAATTGCTTTAACATTTTAAAAAGTAGTTTTAGGCGAATATACACTTTTAATACGTCGTTCAAGAGTAATAGGCCTCTAAAACACAAAAATATACTCCAGTGGTGCTTTGTTGATGTGTTCGTGCAGAAGTGGGCCAGAGCCGTGGTGAAGTGGACAAACAAACAGCAGGGTAACTCCAGGTGAAATCTTTCCTTTTATTTTCAAACTCCACTGTGGTTTGAAGACAAAATAAAGCAAAACTGGACAGTGTGGGTGCCCCGCCAAGTGTAATTAGGAGTGCCTCTGGGAGAGCCGCAGACAGAAGTGGAGTCTGCGGCGCAGGTTCAAAGGGGCCCTCCGGAGAAAAGTGACTGAGAAAGAGAGCGTTTGTGTGGGGGAAGAGGAGTTCAAATTGGGGTACTCTGTGGAAGGTATCGTGAACAAAGGAAAATCAATAAGAAACTAAACGGCAGTGGTGGATGAAATACTCTGTTTTGTTACTTACTGAAAGTACAGAGACACGGGGCAGAGATTACTCAAGTATCTGAAAAAGCCATTGAAGTACCTGTTTAAAAATGTACTTTAAAAAGGAAAAAGCATTTTGTAGAGATTTTTAGAACAATTAAAGCATCAAATGTAGTGATTTTGGCGGCCCGAAATTTAACTGATTTCACCACATCTTTTTAGTAGAATAAAATGGAGCCACATTCACAAAACATAAACCAGAATTTCAACAAAACTACCGCCTACTGGCCTGTAAAAAGTTCCAAAAAGTACATCTAATCCCAAACACATTTCTTTAAACTTCTCTCTCTTTTCAAAGTTTAAGCTCATTAGAATAAAAACAACCAAAATAAGCTACCTCCCACCCGCCTCTTGCAAACCATTTCCAAATCTATTAAAAGGATTTGTTTAGCTGTTGGTCTGGGTTAAACCAATATCCCCCCGCTGTGATTTTTACTATCTGCTCCGGCTCCTCTAGTCCTCCTCTTTATTACTCCTCCGTCTCTGTTCTTTTCGTATTTTTCACTCTTTTAACCCTGGTGCCCTCTCCCTCTGCTGTTCTTCTGCTTCATTACCTCTTCACATCCATCAAAAAAGAAAAAAAAGAAAAGAAAAAAACCCAGTTGAGTTGATGTTGCGTTCATGGTCTTGGATTTAATGTCATTTCAGATGGAGGTCAGTAGCCTGTGGAACTTTAAGGAGAGATTTTTTTGGAAGAAATATCTCAAATGTAATGAAAAATCCACAAAAGTTCAAGTTCCTTATCATTATCATTATTATCTTGGGATGTTCCAGAGTATGGCTTTAAACAAGCAAGTGACTCCATCAGGCCATTCTGCAGGTAAGATCTGTGGAGAGGCGACCCCACTCACAGTAAGGACGTATATATTTTATAAGGATTTTTTTGTATCAATAAAAATACCGCACTTGAAACATTACACAATGAAGCTTTAACGTTATGTCATTTCATTTTCTGGTTTGTGGCCTGCTTTTCTCCATGGAGATGCATTAACTCTGCCTGGAAAGTCCCACAGTATGGCATTAAATGTATCTAAATCCATCCATTATTTACTTACTCAATATTCCTAAACGTGTATTCTTATTGTGTACTGTAACTTTACCAACACTTTTTTCTATAGAGATACATACTATAGAAGTTTAATGCCATACTATGGGACATTCTAGGCAGCGTCCATGTAAACAAGCGAGTCTCCACCAGAAAATTTACACAGAGCTCCTTTGTTACACTTTTTTTTCTAAGACCCATATTTTTGGTGTAGGGAGGTTCAGTAATTACAGATAGAGAGAGAGAGAATAGGGAGAAAGAGATATTAAAAAAGAGAGAAAGAGAGAGAGAGACTAGAGAGGGAGAGTAGGGAAAGAGAGTGAGGGAGAGAGAGAGTGTGAGAGTAGGGAGAGAGAAAGAGAGAGAGACTAGGAGACTAGAGAGAGAGTGAGAGAGAGGCTAGAGAGAGAGTAGGGAGAGAGAGAGGCTAGGGAAAGAGAGAGAGAGACTAGAGAGAGGGAGATTAGGGAGAAAGAGAGAGAATAGGGAAAAAGATAAACTAGAGAGAGACTAGAGAGGGAGAGTAGGGAGAGAGAGACTAGGGAAAGAGAGAGAGACTAGAGAGAAGGAGAGTAGGGAGAGAGAGACTAGGGAAAGAGAAAGGGAGGAGTAGAGAGACACTAGGGAGAGAGGGAGAGTAGGGAGAGAGAGACTATGAGAGAGGGAGAGTAGGGAAAGAGACTAGGTAGGGAGGGAGAGTAGGGAGAGAGAGAGAGACTAGAGAAAGAGGAAGAGACTAAGGAGAGAGAGAGGCTACAGAGAGAGAGACACTATGGATAAAGGGAGAGTAGGGAGAGAGAGAAACTAGGTAGAGAGGGACACTAGGGGGAGAGAGACTAGAGAGAGAGAGAGACTATGGAATTAAATGTATTATAATCTCTGGAATTTCTGGACTTGTCCATTTCTACAAGACAAAAGTTAAAGCGGCAGCACGGTGGCTGAGTGGCAACACTCAGGCCTCACAGCAAGAAGGTTGCGGGTTCGATCCCCGGGTCGCCCGGGCCTTTCTGTGTGGAGTTTGCATGTTCCTCCCCATGTCTGGATGGGTTTCCTCTGGGTACTGCGGTTTCCCCCATCAACTCAAAACATGCAGCACCCCTATGAACTAACATCAAGGACCATGACGTCCACCCTCCTGTGGGCTCACCACCTGCAGAGGGGTTCATGGGGGGGGTCAGGTGCTATGAGTATTGGGCAGCAAGCTGACCCAGCCGGATTAAGCGGGAGAAGATGGATGGAAAAGTTAAAGCTCACTGTTCACTTGAAAACTACCGTTTACTCATGACATCACAAGGTGGACCAGAGCATTTTGAGCTTTGAAGATGTAGACAGACTAATAATGTGCGATTACTAAAAACAAAACACAATACCAGATATGTGTTAGAGGTGATAACCACATTCTGACATGGCTTAAAGCTCACAAGGGCCAGTTTTGAGTAATTTGGGCCCTTTAATTTACATTCTGACAATTAAAATGTGAATTCTCGCACACAATTTTTACCCGTCCTCCACCTGAACGTAAAACTATGCACAATACAATGCAATGTCAAGTGAGCCTAGCCTACGCTGTGCCACTCCAGCAGTATTCTTCAAATCAACCGCTTTCTTACATATCTTTCTGGAGATCTATCAGCTCTGGGATGCACTCATCTCCTCTGGCACGGTCTCGTCTTCAACTCGGAAAAAAAAGAAGAAAAAAAAGGCAAGAATGCGCCGTACATAAGTAAAAATATCTCTGCTGGAGGACGACATCGTGAGTTGGAACCCTTTAGAGATAGTACCAAATGGCCCACGGTGGAGGAGGATCTGAGTTGAAGATTTTATCAAAAGTCTGTCATTTTTTGGCTCCGTACGTAGAAATGTTTAATGTCTGAATAACATTGCAAACAGATCTCATCGTATTTGCAAACTGTGGTGTGAAGTACTGGCACAGGTGGTACACAGACTTTTCCGCAGTTCAAATTTTCACTTTATTCGAGTCCATATACGTATTTCATAAAGGTGTTTCCATGGAGATGTTATTGCTTTGCGTGCAGTGTTCCAAAGTATGACATTTAACTCAATCTGCATAGAGATGAGGAGGAGATGCAACCAGTTTTTAAAGGTATATTTTGACAACCATAATTGAATAAATGCGTCTTATGTACAGTAAGTTTCGTACCATATTGTGGAACATTACAGACAAAACAAACAAATAGCGTATCCATGGTGGCATAACCTCTGCCTATAAAGTTACACAGTGCAGCTTGAAGTAAAAAGTTTAGCTAGAATGAAAAAAAAACACACACATACACACGTTACTCAAGCAAATATAACAAAGTCAACTAAAGGCCGCCACACACTACAGGAGAATTTGCCTGATTTTGGCTGTGATTTCTTCTCCCCAAGTTTTGGGAGGCGCGATCCAACTTTTTGTCTTTGTGTGCGATTTTGAATCCGCTGTGCTCCCCATGTGTGGAGTCAGTGTCAGATCAGAACCACCAAACATCAGCAACGTTACGGTAACAGACAATAAAACAGAGGCAGAGGAGTGACGGACACAAACAAACTCGGGATATAGCGAAAATGAAGACTTTATTACTTACTAAAGTGTAAATTTAAAGTGCAGCATCTGATCCACATTATCCATAGAAATTGTCCTCCACAAATAACGACATCCAGTTCACAAAACTGCGCTATTAATCCATTTTGAAGCGTTCTTTGAAAGTAAAAAGGCGAAAGTTGTTCCTTGCATGTGTTTGTTTCCGTCCACAGAGCGTAAAGCTGCAGATTAGCGATCGAGACTCCACTTCCTGTGGACTTCATCGACAATCTTTTATGCTTTAAAAATCTTGTATCTGAAGTATTGCACCACATTTCACACAAAATAATAACACAGTTTTGACTTGTCTAAACTCGAAGTGCAGAGCTCTGATCTGTAGACTCTCAATGTGAGTAGTTTTACTGTAGACAGGAAACAGCTGACGTGATCACAGCTTTGCAGCCTGTTTTACGCCGACATATCCCACTGCAGTCTTTGCGATCAGAGATTTTTAGTCTCATAAGTTTCTCCTCGTGTCTGTGGTGTGCGCATTCTGTCGCAAGTTTAAAAATCGTTTAAAACCAAAAAATCCTCTAGTGTGTGGCGGCCTTAACTGAAATAACCTGTACTAGAGGCATCGTATTTGCTAGAGTTGGGTAGAAAAGGAAAACAATAGAAAGATAAAGAAAAGGAAAACCTGCATTAGAATCTATTTTGTAACATCTTCTTTTGCATGGTCCAATCTGAAAACTTATATTTTCTCAGTGATTTGCTTCATATAATAATGCGTTGGGTTATACAGTAGTCTGCAAAAGTTATAGGCAGGTGTGTAAAAAACGCTGTAAACTAGGACTGCCTTCAAAAATGGAAGTGTTCATCATTTATTTTCAATCAACAAAATGCAGTGAATGAACAAAAGAGAAATCTAAATCAAATCGATCTTTGGTGTGAGCTTTGCCTTCAGAAGAGCATCAGTTCTTCTAGCTTTACTTACTTGTGAAGGAACTGGGCTGGTCGCTGTTCCAAACATGTTGAAGAACTAAGCCCAGATCTTGTGTGGATGGAGCTTCCTCACATCCTTCTGTCTCTTCATGTTAATCCCAGACACACTCCATGATGTTGAGGTCAGGGCTCTGTGGGGCCAGACCAGCACCAACACAACTTCTTGCTCTTCTTTATGCTCAAGTTTGTTCTCAATGGCATTTTCTCATTATTTATATTGTTGAAATCATTCTTTGTTTACAGCCTTTTTCACACCTGCTTAAAACTTTTGCACAGTACTGTATATCACCTTCTATAACACACAAACCCTTAGAGCGCATTCATTCACTCCATTTATGTAATGCTAAGATACTACTGTAGCCACAACTGCCTTGGGACAGACTGACAAAAACGAGGCTGCCAATCTCTGACATGGGCCCTTCCAACCACTACCTCCCTGTTTAATCTGACAAGAAACATTGTAGTAACTAAATGACCAAATGTGCTTTAGCCCCGCCACAGAGGGCAGATTCAAATGACCTCAAATAAAAACAAACCATTGGAAGAAGTACAGTAAAATCCAGATAAATGTTTGCTTGGAATAATCTACCAAGAGGTATTATTATTGCAAATACTAAACGTTAATTTAAAGTACTCCTGAACATCTTGTTGCACAGCAGTAATGTCCCAAAAGACAAACCTCTCATCGATTGTGTCGCAATTGCAATGAGTGATGTCTCTTTTACTCTTAATATAACATCAATATGAACTAGGTGCTATGTGTGTGTGTGTTTGTCTGTTTTTTATTGTTATGTATTTTTGTTTTAAATTTTTGTCATTATGATGTCAGTTATGTATGAAATGCTCCTTAAACAATGACTCCAGGAAAAATAGTTGTGCTTCCACAGCTAATAAAGGTCAAAATAAATACAAAAATACAAATACTAGGCAATGGGTTGAAGTGTCTTGCTTATAGACACGACAGTATGCGTTTAGTTACTTCCCCACACTTCATGCATGTAAGTAGTCAATGAGTAGTGTCTTCTTTTGCACCTAACTTTCCACCATTCCATCTTTGCACACCGCTGCTAATGAAACTCACAAAAGTAGTTGTTTTTTTTCCCTGTAAGATGTGTAAGAGACTTGAGAGAGAGGGAGACTAGGGACAGGGAGAGAGAATAGGTAGAGAAAGACTAGAGAGAAAGGGAGACTAGGGAGAGAGAAAGAGACTAGAGAGAGAGAGAGATAGACTACAGAGAAATGGAGACTAGGGAGAGAGAAAGAGACTAGGGAGAGATAACAGACTGCAAATAGAGGGAGACTAGGGAGAGAGAGACTAGAGAGAGGGAGACTAGGGAGAGAGAAATAGACTACAGAGAGAGGGAGACTGGGGAGAGAGAAATAGACTACAGAGAGAGGGAGACAAGGGAGAGAGAGATAGACTAGGGATAGGGAGAGAGACTAGGGAGTGAGACTAAGGAGAGAGAGATTAGGCAGAGAGACACTAGGGAGAGAGAAATAGACTAGAGAGAGAGATTAGAGAGAGCAAGGGAGACGAGGGAGAGAAAAAGAGACTAGGGAGAGAGAAATAGATTACAGAGAGAGGGAGACTAGGGAGAGAGAAAGAGACTAAAGAGAGAGGCAGACTAAGGAGAGAGAGACTAGGAACAGGGAGAGAGAATAGGGAGAGAGAGACTAGAGAGAGAGAGGGAGACGATGGAGAGAAAAAGAGACTAGGGAGAGAGAAATAGATTACAGAGAGAGGGAGACTAGGGAGAGAGAAAGAGACTAGAGAGAGGGGCAGACTAAGGAGAGAGAGAGATAGACTAGGAACAGGGAGAGAGACTAAGGAGAGAGAGACTACACAGAGAGAGAGACTAGGGAGAGAAGGTAAGGGGAAAGAGAGAGACTACAGAGAGAGAGATTAGGGAAAGAGAGATTAGGCAGAGAGACACTAGGGAGAGAGAAATAGACTAGAGAGAGAGACTAGAGAGAGGGGGCACTAGGGAGAGAAAAAGATTAGAGAGAGAGGAAGACAAGGGGGAGAGACAGACTAGAAATAGGGAGAGAGAGACTAGGGAGTGAGAAAGAGACTACAGGGAGAGAGCCTAGAGAGAGCGAGGAAGACAAGGGAGAGAAAGAGAGACTAGGGAGAGAGAGGGAAACTAGGGAGAAAAATAGAGAGGTTACAGAGCAAGAAAGAGAGAGACTGGAGCGAGAAAGAGACTAGAGAGAGAGACTAGGGATAGAGAGAAAGACTAGAGAGTGAGAGAGAGCGGCGAGAGAGGGGGAGAGTGAGAGAAAGAGAGACTGGAGAGAGAAAGAGACTAGAGAGAAAGGAAAAGAGACAAGGGGAGTAGAGACTGAGAGACGAGGGGAACAAATGAACATTGAAGGATGGGTCAAATATAAACGTACCTAACACTGCTCAAAATTTGTACTTGGAGTAAGTACTTAATTACTTCCAAACCTTGCATGCACGTACCAAAGTAGTCAAAAAGTAGCGTCTTCTCCTTTTCACCAACTTTCCAGCTCTCCATCTTTGCACTCCGCCCTTCACTCCCTGTACATATGAATACAAAGACTCTCTCCCGGAGTAATATAGCGTATGTAAACCAGGCCTGACGGAGAACCCATGAATCGTAAGCAGCGTCTGGAGCCATTCTACTCGGGCCCATAAAGCACGGCGCTCTATAGCTCAGTGATTTCTGCATCTCCGTGACTGCGCCATGCATTCAACTATTTGTTTACCGATTCTATTACCGGGCCGGTCCCATTGTGCTAGCCTCGCACTTTTATCCAAACAGGTGAACTTCCGCGATGGCTATTACTTACCACCACAGTGAAGCATGCCCGCGCTAAAAGGCATACACTCATGGATGTAGTGGGTTTGTTTGTTTCCCGTAATGCACTCCGGCGGTGGAAGGTATTGCTTTTTGCTTACTCAACAGCGTCATACGTGATTTGTACGGGCTCATAAACGTGAAAAACAGAGCTAGTTTGTTTTAAATGGTTTGCCGTGGTCCAAAGTTATTCCTCACTTACCTTACGCATGGTAAGCATTCTAATTATTCACCACAATGAGATGACAAGGGCTTTTCGCGGGTTTCAGAGACCGGAGCGGAGTTTGCAGTCCTAACGACAACTAGCATGCTAACCACAACTAGCAGTCTAATCGGGGTGACAGTAGCTCACATGGTAAAGCCTTTTGGAGCCACTGAGTTGATGGTTGATTCAAATCCCACTTTTGACATCGTTGGTTGAGCAGATCTAATATTGACCGCTCAACCCATACCAATACTGTCACTGTGTCCTTGGGCAAGACACGTAACCCACCTCGCCCCAGTGTCGGTGTAGACCGGTGTATGAATGGCCGTTTACAGTAAAGTGCTTTGAGATGAAAAATGTGACCATTTACCATTTCATGACAACTAGCATGCTAATGTACACTTCCTGTTAATCAAACTATAAAACAGTAAATATCTGCAATAGGGCAAACAAAATACGTCCAAAAATAAATAAATAAGTCCTTTTTAAGGTAGGCCTGAACGAAAACTCGATTTAAAATAAAAATCAAGTTGGCAAGTCAAATCGATTATTTCGGAAAATTGATATTTAGGATTTTTTTAATACAGCGTGTACATTGCCAAGACTTCCTATAGGCTTTCCATAGTCTACAGTGCGTCTCTCTTACTTTTCCCCGAGAACGGCACATGCACAAACAAACCTCTGTCACAGAAAGAACACTCATATATTCAACTGAGTCATGTTCTTCAGTCCGACAGAAGCTGACGCATCAGCACAAGGAAAGAGCTGGGTTTTTTTTCAGCATTTACAGTTTATGCAAATGAACCATGAGGTTTTGTTTCTGTAAGACTTAAACAAATGTGCCAAAGTTGCATTAAACACATTCTAATCTCAAACTGATGTGGCTCTACAGTGATTATGGTTTATATGTTGTAGAGTTGAGTTTATTTATGCAGATAGTAATAGTAATAATAGTGATGATGACAATTTTAATCTAAAAACATTAATGATTAATTGATAATTTATCGTTAATTCTCCTGGCGATTGATTAAGAAAATTTAATCAGATGCCCATCCCTACTGTGGACCATATGAAATGCTTCCAATTTATTCGGTGGAGAAGACAGGTTTTCACAACATGGTGAGAATATATTTGAGTCATTTGCTCAAGGTGAGATGGATTTTTATAGCACAAAAATGAATTTGGCTTTTGCAAACACCGCTAGACTAAGAGTGGGCCTCCAATATTTTTTTTTTTTCTCAAAAGGCACTTATCTGTTTTTGCAAATGAACTCTACATTTGTAAGTAGTCAGTGTCATCCCTCAATTATCCTGGAGTGGTCCATTGTAGAAAAGGTTTCAGAGGTAGTCATCGGGATAATGTTTTCAAAATCAAGACTTTTCGACTGCTATTCCCGGAAACCATCTTCAGTCTGAAAGTGCTGGTCTGTGGAGCTCCAATTTACACTGGTAAAGAGGGAGGAGGATCTAGTGCTCGTAAGCATAACTCTGAGAAAAAAAAAAATCTGATGTATAATCTTGAAGAAAAGGCGAACCATTAAATAAAGCAAAAATCTGGTATTTTCAAAGGATAGAGCAGAAAAATGTGGAAAACTAATCTGAAGAAGCAGTAAAGTACAAAAAAATGTCCAATGGGAAGAGTGTCTAAAACGTTACTCAAGTAAGAATACTGTTACACTGTCAAATAATTTATGACTCAAGTAGTTGTATGTGTTGGAGCAGGTGTGTCTGATTCAGAATTTTTATTTTATTTTTTTTAATATATATACTTTATTGATCTACAAGGGAAATTACTTGAACAGAGTAGCTCACACATCAAAATATATTATAATAACAAGAGCAAAAATATAAATGGTAATAATGAATGTATGAAATTTAAATGGAGAGAAGGGCCACAGACTACTGGAGAAAATCAATCAATTGCCGCTGTACACAGCAAAAACTGGAGAGTTAAAATTTCAGCGTAAAATATTTTAGTTTTAAACACAAAAAGTGTTATTTTAACTCTTTGAAAGTTAAATGGGGGTTGGGGTTATTTGTCAGAGCTGATATAGTTGAAGTTAATTCAACTTCCCTAGTGTTCATTCAACTTCCTTTAGTGTTAATTTGGTACCTCCCACCCACCACTTCAAACCCGGTTTTGTACAGAATTTTATCCTAAATTCATTAAAATAAAGTATAAAAATAAAACAGGATAAATCAGGATAACCCTACAAAGTGTTACAGTTTACTCTCAAAACGTTAATATAACTCTTGATTTTGGGATTAAACCAGAACTTTGGTCCTGTGTTACTTAATTAACATTTCCAAAAAAATGTTAACTCTAAAACAGATTGGATTCATAAAAACCCTAAGAAAGTGTTAAAATTGTTTCTGTGAGACTCAATTTTAACACTCCACTTTTTACTGTGTGAAGAGGGATGCAGCATTCTTGAGATTGCAGAGATACTGGTTACGTTTTGTTGCAATTAGTCAACAGTTAAGTACTTTTAGCCATTTGAACCAAATCAGTTCGAAGCCTTAGGGCCACCAGAACATGGTCTGAGCATGAATTTGTCCTGTGTCAGAGAAGTTCCATTTCTGTGCTGTACTGGGGGCACTCACTGTCAGCTCGTTGTTATTTTGGCCAACGTCATCATAGACCTAATACTCCCAACAACAGAAGCATAGCCAGAATGGACTGGAATGGACACCACTATCACAATGTCTTGAGGGTTTAGGTCTCTGGAGTCTTGTACTGATGTAAATAAATTTGTGCATTAGAACAGCATCATGCCTCTTCTTTTCAACTCTTGAGCTACTACAATTTATTCATTTTTTAAATAATAATAATAATAATAATAATAATAATAATAATAATAACAATAATAATAATAATAATAATAATAATAATAATAATAATAATAATAATATAATTAGGCGCCTTTCTGGACACTCAAGGTCACCTTACAACAACATATTAAATACAATTAAAACATAGAGTTAAAAGCCTACAGTTACAGTGCAACAGTATTTAATTGATTGATTGTATTTAGTATTGTATTTTATTAGTATTTATCGCTTAGTATTTAGTAATGCATTAGACATACAATATGGTATCTGAAAACTAGAACAAAGAAGTCCAATTTCACTCTACTATAAGAAAGAAGTCCTGGAGAAAACACACTACCCACATCTACTATCACACATACTTACGACTGCAGCGACTATATTTCTCCTTCCCACAATGCACTCTGGTGGATAAGGGTGTCATATTCATTCATTTCGGCAGGATCATTTCCCCTCCTCAGTCTTGTTTACCTGAGTGGCGCAGAGGGCCGCACGGGCTTCTATTAGATATGCGACCATGCTGCAATGATTGTGTGATTGTCCGTGACCTGCGGGACCTCTGAGTGCATATTAGCCCGATGCAGATTGGATTACCTGCAAAACATAGCCCCTGGCCTCCACTTAGTCCAAAATACTTGACACAGAAATGGCTCCCTTCGAGTACTTGTTTTGGCTCGGGATTTTAAGTACAGTAATAGAAGAGTCCAAGCTATTGACAGAGTTTATAAAGAAATAAGGGTGCCAATTTCGTTTCTTAAAAGCACTCAGTTGGCTGCAGTAATCCTTCATTTGGAGTGGTCCATTATCGAAAAAATTCAAAGGTAGTTTTCTGGACACTGGGCAATAGACTGTAGACAGACATAGTTACCTCACTAGTTGCCGCATTTAAAATAAAAGGTGAGCACGGCTGTGGATTGGCTCCATTGACTCGGGCACCATTTCACTTCTATTGAAAAATTGTGGCTCCTCCCTCTTAACGGTTCTACATGATCCCGGTGTTTTTATTTAGCTGTTTTTACCTTCGAGATAACATTAAAAACAGACCAATCGAGTGTCTTTTTTCAGGTTTGGTTGACAAATACTCACTCCTCTATCAGCCCAGTCTTCAACAATCTCACTCCAGATTGGTTCTTTGGTTGCGCACACAGGGTTACAAATATGGGACTTGGATGCAAATTAGTCACAACTGCAAGCCTTGATGAGCTTCATTTGGCTGGGTGACGTCACACTCCCTCAGTCTACTTCTAAATACAGCCTGTTATATTAATGACACACGCACATTTGTACTTAAGGCCTTCTTACAAAACTACATTCACAACATGTTTTTATCTTTTTCCGAGTTTTAAAATAGACTGAAACCACAAGAAAAAATACTAAACAGATTCAAACAGCACATTTTCAAGAGCTGTGATCAATATGTGTGGCTAACAAATAATATGAATGTGGAAACTAAACATGAAAGTGGAACTAAACACGGCGGCACGGTGGCTGAGTGGCAACACTCAGGCCTCACAGCAAGAAGGTTGCGGGTTCGATCCCCGGGTCACCCGGGCCTTTCTGTGTGGAGTTTGCATGTTCCTCCCCGTGTCTGGATGGATTTCCTCCGGGTGCTCCGGTTTCCCCCATCAACCTAAAACATGCCCGCACCCCTATGAACTAACATCAAGGACCATGTTGTTCACCCTCCTGTGGGCTCACCACCTGCAGAGGGGTTCATAGGGGGGGTCAGGTGCTATGAGTATTGGGCAGCAAGCTGCCCCCGCGACCCAGCCGGATTAAGCGGGAGAAGATGGATGGATGGATGGATGGAACTAAACACAAACTGCTGCGTTTTTTTTGTCCCAAACTTGTATATGGTGTTTTTTTTCCCCAGCTTTCTGGTCAAAAACGTCTAAATCTAAGTTGGTGTTTCCTTCAGTGGCCTCTGCAGTTTCAAGTATTTGGTGACATCACAAAAGACTGCCCTGATTACAGCCCGGTGTTTCTGATCCTAAACACTGGCTGCAAGAGTGGAGTTTGAAGCGTGGATACCCATTCATGGTCCTGTTTAGGAGTTTGATTTTCCACAAAAAGGAACTGAAAAACTGTTGGCTAATGCTGCCTAGCGTGTGAGTGTAATGTTATGTAAAAGGGACTAGTTTGACAATACAAATCAGTTCTGCTCTTGTACTTCCAGGTAAGTCAGTTATTTATGGTCAGACTGTGTGAAAACAAAGCTCAGATTGAAGTCTAACTTGAGTAAAAGAGCTTCAGACAGAGCAGTGCCTCTAGTTAGCTTTATCACCCAAGGAATACTGATGACATCCACTGAATAGTATCAGTGAACAATAAGTTGTGTTTCCCTTATTTCCAGGGGTGGAACGTAACAAGTAAATGTAGTTATGTACCGTACTGAAGTATAAATCACACACATCTCTACTTTACTTCAGTAGATTTAAAAATGGATACTTTTACTCTTACTTCACTACACTTAAGAGTAGGTATCTGTACTTTCTACTCCACTACATTTTTGAATAGGACTGAAATGTAAAAGTATTTTTATAATAGTCTGAGACCTGCTGAAAAGGCTGAGGGTTTATTTTTAACATATTCATACTTTGACCAAACAAAAATATAGAAATAAAAACAGGAAAAAAATGCAAATTAAATTGATTTTAACTTTAGTTCAACAAAATTCTGTACAAATCTGTATCAAAATCTGTATTAAAATCACTACATTTGAAGCTTTAAAATACTGTTATTTTTTACTCTTTTGGTACATTTTTAAACGGGTACTTGTATACTTTTTCTTCTTTTTTTTCGTACTTCTTCCACCACGTCTTATTTCCCATTAGAGCCGTCAATCAAAACCACCACATTCGCCATTTTCATACACAAATCAACAGATCCAGCGATCGTTCAAGATGTAACGCAAAATGTTTACCACAAGCAGATATTAATTCCGCTCCTGCCACATAAGTTCAAGCGTATGGGAGTATTTGAGATATGAGGTGAGCCCTTCAGTCTGAGGACCTGATGGAAAGCAATAAAAGCAGTGGCAGTGACAAGGACCCAGCAATGAGATTTCCACAATAGTTGTAAATGTTCAATCACTCCCCCAATGTCTGGGTATTGAAGGAGATAGGATGGAGGAGATAGGAGCTAGGAGTTAGGAGACGGAGAGAAGAGGGGAGCAGGCGAGGACAGCCCCCCCAAATGATTCAGACACAACCACATAGCAGTAAACTTGAAAAAGTCGTCTTATATATGCACAGTTATGGTGGCTAACAAAAATTATATGTCTGAAAGTGGAACTAAACACAAAATCCGGCAGGTTTTTTTGTCCCAAACTTGTAAATTGTGTTTTTTTTTTCAATTTCTCGTCAAAATCATCTAAATCTAAGTTCGTGCTTCCTTCAGTGGCCTCCGCAGTTCCAAGTAGTTGGTGACATCACAAAAGACTGCCCTGATTACAGCCCGGCGTTTCTGATCGGGGCGGAGTTTGACCAATCGCACCGTTCCTTATAGCCACAGACCCCGCCCCTACTCCCACCCCCGTTCTTACCGCACATTGATTTGAAATGCGGTTGTGGGTGGAGTTTAGTGTAACACCTGCTTGGATACTGTTTGAGGATCACAATTAGTTACTTTTGGAAAATATAGGAAAAATCAGAAGAATGGTTCAGACTCTAGGAGGAAGGTGAATGCATGATAAATGAAACCCAAAACACAGATATGTGGTGCTACCAGTGTACCAAATGTTATTGAATGAATATGTACAGTATTTACAGAGACAAGTGCACTTGTAAGTAATCGCAACAATAGAAGTTCATAAGATTGATAAATCCCAGGCACGGTAGGAGTTCTTAAAGCTCGTTTCCACAGAGCGCTAGAGTTGAGTTTGGTTTATAGTCAGTTGATGGTTGAGCGTCCATTTGTTACTCCAATAGCATACGAACGTAAGTGTCCATTGTCCATTGTCTCAAGAAAAAGAGACCGATCCAGAGCGCGTTGGAGGTGGTGGAGCGAGCAAAATACCGAAAGGCTACAGAGCTTCCTACCGCACACTGAAGTGTAGGCTGATCCAGGTCAACAGGTCTTAAGTCGGGCTGCTGGCCCTTTGATTAGCAGCAGCAGGACAACCCAACAACAGTCCAAAAACCTGGCCTGTGCAAGAACATGCATGTATAAATAATCTGTGTACACAATAGATGCCTAATAATTAAATAATTTGCAATGAGTAATATAAATTGTAAGCAACTTAAATGTACAATATTAATAGAAAAATAATTCTGCAGCACCATTTCCCTAACAATAAAGTGCATAGTACTTAATCACAATTGCATATCATTAGCATTATTAAGGGCAAATAATCATGATAAAAAGGGTAAGTAAATATTGATTCAGTGTGTGAATAAACTGGATAACACCTAGACCCGTGCTAAACCAAGGCTAGCGTCAGCGCCGGTTAGCATTAGCGCCGGTTAGCATTAGCATCAACACTCACCGATTCCTCAGTTACTTCCATACATGGATCAGTCAGTGTCTCACTTGCAGCGGAGGCATCTACAAGGTTAGGGAGCACAACGCTTAAAAATCGGATCACTTAGTTGGACAGTAAGCGATTAAATGAGCAAAATGGGTTACCTGCAGCTTGCTCGCAGTCCTACTAGCCACACACCTAATAGCCAATCTGATTCATCATGGATGACAGGACTTGAGCGTAATCTATGCCTGATAGTTTTGCTAGATTTTGTAAATCTGCCAAATAAGTGTCTGTTCTAATTTTCCCTATGTGCTTGGAATAAATGGTTGATAATTCTGAAATACAATAAGTTCCTGCACCTTTACTTGAGACATAGTTGTAGGGTAAATTTGGCTTAAGAGCGGCAACACTAGCACCGGAATCAAACTCAATAACAAGTGTCTGATCAAACTCAGAATCTGGGTCATTTATTGCTTCGGTTCTGCTTATTTTCCCGTAGCGCGAGAGGAATTCAATAACCTCTTCATCATAACTCGATAGCGTTGTGCCCTCAACCAATACAGCATTTGAAATCTTGATTGACAATTCATCAAAAATATCCATTTTTTTCCTTTTTTTTTTTTTTTTTTTTTTTGATTACTATTACATTTTTTTATTCAAATCTGCAGTCAAAAGTGCAAGACAACTGCTACATGTAAACATTTGATTGAGTTAATAAAAATCATGAATCATGTACCTCTGAGAATGTTAGATCTTATGCCATTAATAATGTGGCACTTCAGGTAAGGCTCGAATACAACAGAAGATGCGTTATGATATGTAGATGTGCAATACGCATCAATTTGAGTTTGAATGATTTACTTCTAGTGCAATGGCTTTGGTTCATCACCCACTCCTCCAGCAAGATGGTAGACTGCCAAACTGACTTCATGTGCAAGGGCATCAGCACTCTCCTGAGTGTCTGCCTCTGCATACACTCTGACAACGTCTTCAGTGCCAGACGGTCTGACAAAAGAGCGTGCCAGACTATACTTGTTCACCAAGGCATCAATGGTATCCTGTAAACCTGCCGGGCTCACTGCTCGCCTCTCTGCATCTGTTGTGTCAATCACTCTACGGTCTGCAACCTTAACTTTTAGCTGCCTGTTTGGTAGATCAGTGTAGATCGCATCCCACTGTTGGACCGTCATCCCTTTGATGGCCAATATGGCTTCAATTAGCAGCATGTCAGAGATGGCATCTCCTACAGTCTGGTTGATAACATTAATAGTGTTCTGAAGCAGGAGAGCTGCTCTCTTCTTTTCATCATCACTGTTCGGATTGTCAATGAGCTGCTGGATTTTGTCTTCTGCAGATTTACTGAAGAGCACTGTTCCATGGCCATTTGCTTCAAAGTACACACCAATGTCAAACTCCTGTGCTACATGGTGAAGATGTTTGACCCCAGTTTTAGTGCACTTTACAGTTAACTTCATAGTTTCTTCAAGATACCTTGTTGAGCTTCCATTAGCATATGCAGTTTGCACTACTGCCATATTCAAATTCAGGCCTGCCTGTGTGAGCAGTTCTTTTAGAAAAGTGCTGATAAGGGTTGCTATTTTGTCTCCGTCCAACAAATGGAAATGTCCTTCTGCATCACTGTAGTAGTAAACAATGCGGTCAGCATCACCATCAAAAGAACAGCAGCGTTCTCCGGGTTTAATCTCAAATCCTGTTGGAGATTTCTGCTGTACTTTCACAAAATCTGCTCCACATTGATAATTCAGCTTCCTGTTGCTGCCATCATTGTGCAGAGAGATCTGTAGCTCTTTGGCTAAGTGACTCTCCATCTCCCTAACCTTCAAAGCTCCAATCCCATTAGCACCATCCATGGAAAGATGCTTCTGGTCATCAGTGCAGTTTGATGCATTCTTGATGAGCTTTATGAATGCCTGACAAAGCTTCTTGTAGTATCCTTCCACTGTAGCTTTTCCATATTTCCCTTGAGTATTTTGGCAGCAAACCATGTAGTGAAGCTGTGGAGTCGTAACCAGGCCATAGTCTTTACTGAGACCTCCAAGAGAAGAGACTCCCTCCAGGACAGCTTTTGACAGACTAGCACTGCTGCTCCTCGTGTCTCTGCCCACAAAAACATTTGCTTCTTGGCTCATGTTTATTTCCTCCTTTGCTATTATGTCCTTCAATGCTGTGAGTAAGTCTTCATTTTCAGCATTGGCCAGTTGTGTAGCATAGTCCTCCCAAGTTGGAGTAACCATCTCTCCCATTGGGTCAACCAGCTTCACACCATTATCCTCCTCTGGGTTGTGTGATGCTGTAACCATTACTCCAATGGTGGCTTTAGTTTTCTTGGAGCGCAGTGTGGCCAGCAGTCCCATCCTAAACATGATGTGGTCCAACACTTTGGCATTGGTCCTGAATCCAGCTGTGCCATACTGCAGAACCAGTCCAGGAGGCTTTGAGTGCAGACTGGAGAGTTTGGCTACTTCAGGAAACTGGGCTGACATATTTGCTTGCAGAGAAGTATATTGGTTCAGTGTGTGAATAAACTGGATAACACCTAGACCCGTGCTAAACCAAGGCTAGCGTCAGCGCCGGTTAGCATTAGCGCCGGTTAGCATTAGCATCAACACTCACCGATTCCTCAGTTACTTCCATACATGGATCAGTCAGTGTCTCACTTGCAGCGGAGGCATCTACAAGGTTAGGGAGCACAACGCTTAAAAATCGGATCACTTAGTTGGACAGTAAGCGATTAAATGAGCAAAATGGGTTACCTGCAGCTTGCTCGCAGTCCTACTAGCCACACACCTAACAGCCAAGTGAGTGTCTGGTCTGTATATTGTGAATGGGGGCGGCGCAAAATCTCGGGACCTAACTCAAATCACGCGAGACGTCAAAGGACATTAAAATGACAGCGGCAGCTCAAAGGTAGAGAGGGAGAAACCATAGATTACTTATTAATGTATTTATTATATATTTCAATGCACAAATATTTTATAATTTAAAATATATAAATATAGACCTGGGTTACACCAGTGTTTAGTTTCACTTTCTTTTTTGGTTAGGAGTAGGTTTGTTTTTTTGGTCTTTTTTTATTCATATGAATTTGGGACCTTTTACTACGCTCTACTTTATTTAGAATAGATTATTTAGTACATTAAATAACATTATAATGCATTACACAACTTGTACATGTATGTGGCATTGTGAATTAAGTTAGGAGTACATATTAATACGGGATGGTGCTCTATAATGAATAAAATCTGAATCAACATTAAGAGATTCAGTCATTTCAAATCGTTTATCAGCATGAGGTCTGCTAACAGAGGTCCGCAACCAATCCAATAGAATTGATTTAGCTATATTTTGTGTTAAATGGCATTCATTTGAAATCTCTAAGCTTTAAACGTGTTTGTAATATGACAAAATACATGAAATGAACCTCAACAATGGCCACTCAGTTCAGAGATGTCAATTTCCCATTCATTTTTCCCATAGACTTTCTAAAGAAAATTCATAATAAAAGACTGACAGTTTACTCAGGACTAATCACAGGATAATGTGGTAAGAATTTTATTTCAAATCTGTTTCTGAAACGTTATCAACTGCTAAATTATTAATGTTATTATTATTAACCCATTTTTAGAACCACATTATGGACATGAGTCACCACACTGGTTAATCTGTCATTCCTTCTAACTTTTAAAAGTCAGTGGGGAAAAATGAAAACTGAATGGAACCAAAGCATAATGGACTTTCAAAATCCATTGTGAATTGGAAATACAAGGGGAAAATGTTTGCTCAGCCCTATTATATCCATAAGGTAGTTAGACTATATGTACAGTAGTGTACTGTAAAATACATGTGTTACTTCTGTTTCATATAGTGAAGCATGTTGTGTAGCAAAATTTTGTCTTCCGACTTAAAATTGACATCAGTTTTCAAATTAAAAGCGCATCAAAGTCACTGTTCATATTGTAAGGTGTTGGTATCGAATGCTTGGATGGGGATGGTAGAG
Organism: Odontamblyopus lacepedii; assembly: GCA_034769755.1. Lineage (NCBI taxonomy): Eukaryota > Metazoa > Chordata > Actinopteri > Gobiiformes > Gobiidae > Odontamblyopus > Odontamblyopus lacepedii. The sequence continues at coordinate 10,253,596 of CM068350.1, forward strand.
AAATAAACCAGTGTCTTACCTGGAACGGTGAACAGGAAGAAGGGAGCACCAAAAAAGAGAGAAAAGAAAAGAACAGTTAGTGAAAAAGTCTAATCACAGTTCATATTATTGCATATTTAAAACACATTGAAAACATCAGCTTGCTCAAAATAGTCTAACGAACCTGTGACACCAAATCCAACTTACTGTAAGCGATAAAGAAACAACTGTCTGGCAAAATCACTGGTAGTTTGTTCCATATGGTTCTCACAACGTAAATGAGAATTGGTTGTTACTAGGGATGTAACAATAATAGAAATATTGTGATGTCGTATCATCAAAGGTCTCACAATATAGTGGACCATCACAATATGTCGAATCACAAGTCTCTTTGCTTAAATGAATAGTTATGATGCAGAAATAGCTAAAAAAAACAGAGGGAACTACATAGACCATGATCCTTTGCTCTGTTTCAGTGCAGACGACATCAAGAATAAGCACTTTGAAGTCTTCATTCTTTGGATTAAGTCTTATGAAGACATTTTTAGAAGAAAAAGTAGCATATTCACAGTTTGTGAGCCTCCACAAAATATTTCAATAAATCTGGTACGGTGAGATGTATATGGTGAAAATATCGTACAGAGAGATTTGGATATCGTTACATCCCTAATGATAATAAATGTGCCAAATGACTGGTCAAAGCATTTTAGAATGTCAGTCTTATTATTATGTAGAATATCATAATATCGTGAGCTTTCCCACGACATCGCAATAAATATTGTACTGTGAGGTTCATACCGTGACTAGGGCTGGGCGATATGGACCAAAAAATATATCTCGATATATTCTGCTATATCTCGATATACGATATACATCTCCCAAACTACTGCAAAAAAAATTAGCTGATTAATATTTCGTACTGCACTTGAACACTCTGGACCCTCACCCACAGTTTAAGAACCTCTTTTTTACGAGAACTTCCACTGGCACTTGCTTCAAAGTGAATAAAATGTGCAGGATTTTTAAATCTGTAGTAACTGGAGTTACATTCTCTTGTTTGAAAGTGGTATTTAGTCTGTGCACATTTACCAAATCAAACGCACATTGTGACAAACAGATTTATTTGGCATTTGGCACAGGCTGCAGAGAGAAGCCCTGCACACTCCCGCACACCGGGATGAGTTTATTGGCGACAGCAGCGGCCTTAATGAAAAATGACCGCACTCAGTATTCAGACCTTGAGTCCATGACAAGACCGAGTCCAAATGCGCTCGAGTCCGAGACAAGACCAAGACAAAGCTCTCGCTTTAGCGGAGAAGGAAGTCCAGTGGCACAGGGGTGTCTACTGAGTGGGATAGGTGTGGGTCCTGCTGCGGTGCCGCTCCTCGTTTAAGGTGGGCGTGGGTGTGTTTTGAAGCGGAGTTTGTTCGTATCAGTGATATCAGCCACATGCGGAGCTCGAATGCTGGAGTCGTGCGCAGTCGGAGGTGTCGTGTGGTTGCGCTCGCACTAGGCAGGTGCATTTAGAAAGTTTAACTCGTCACATTACGTCTGTGCGCAGCTCCTTATTGTGCTGCAGAAGCACTCGCACAGATGCGTCTGTTCTGTTTTCCACGTTTGCACACCGAAATATTTGCTCGAAAATGCAAGTGAAATGGGTGCACTGTAGTGCCCTGGTCCTAGTCCTGGTTTAGTCCGCGGCTGAACCCCGGGCTCTGCAGCCGCGTTTAGTCCTGGCTCCGCGGAGGAGCTCGGGGGACATAAGTGAGGAGGCGGCGAGCAGCACAGAGAAGGCAAACAAACGAAGCGGTGAAACCAGAAGTAAACATAAGCATTATAGCGATATATCGATATGTCAGAATTTATATCGAGTTTCAAAAGTATCTCGATATATTTTAAATATTGAGATAACACCCAGCCTTAACCGTGACGTTATCATATCGTGAGACTTCGATATCGTTACACCCCTTGTTGTTACTATAAGGTCATCCAGTCAAATAGTTACTACAGAGGGGGTATTACACATCTATGCGGTATTAACTGCTAACACATAACATATTTAGATCATTATGTTGGCTTTTATTGTATACTTTATTCGGCAAAAACACCGCACTAACAGCTGCCTTTACTCTCTGCACTTCTGTACAAGTCACTCCCTCTTCCGATCGCTATCACATTCCAACTGCAGTGATGAAACTACTGCACATCGCATCAGGTTTGTGAAGTTGTAGGAACTGTTTTGGATCATATTTTTGTATATTTTTAAAAAAATGCCATATGGGAGCATAGATCACATAGGTTTGAGGGCGGAGCAATGAACAGAATCGTAGGAGGGTTTGAAAAGGGCCCAAGAAAGATCGCAAGATTACGAAAACATCCATGGTTGGCATATGAAACAACTTCAGATGTGTTTTTGATGATGAAACAGCATTATAACACGGGAGAAAGCTCAATTTTGCATAATACCCGCCTCTTTAAAACACAATATCATTCAGATACATAAGCTATGAGTTTTCCACTATCTACAACTGCGCTCCTTCCAAGTCCCTATACACTCCAATAAATTTCTTACAACAAAAATAACTTGACTTCAACATCAAAACATCGAGTACTTCCAGTCAATAGTACAGGTGCATTGATTCCAAACTTATGTGTTTTGGGATAGCTCAGATCAAATAGTGTGCGTCGTTGCAAGCAAATTCCTCTTCAGGCAAAGTCCGCTGTGAGGTAAACAACAAGAAATCTCATATCTATAGACACAGGAGAGTGCATCTAAAGTGCAGTCTGTCCATTGCATCCAATCAAAGCATTAGTTCACAGTTTACCAGCAAGGGCAGCCATTATGTTGGAAAGTTGACTTGTGTTATACTTGCGGTATATAAGGTTTCTATTGTTAAAGCAACAGTAAGTAGTCATGTTTAGCAAATAAAGAATAATAAAAGCATGATATATTTTTAGGGGTGTAATGATATCCCACTCATAATACGATATCGTCACGGTACGATATTTATTGCGATATCGTGGGAAAGCTCACTATATGGTGGGGAGGCTCACGACATTACAGTATTCTACATAATAACATTCTAAAATGCTTTGACCAGTCATTTGGTACAGTTATTGTCATTAGGGATGGAAAGATATCCAAATCTCTCAGTATATTTTCACCATATACACGGTACCATATTTATTGCACTAAACTGTGAATATGCTACTTTTTCCCCTAAAAATGTCTTCACAAGACTTAATCCAAAGAATGAAGATTTCAAAGTGCTTAGAACAGTTATTTCTTTATGTCGTCTGCACTGAAATGGAGCAAAGGATCATGGTCTATGTCATTCTCTCTGTTTTTTTTAGCTCTTTCTGCATCAGAACTTTTCATTTAAGTAAAGAGACTTGTGATTCGATATATTGTGATGGTCCACGATATTATTGTGAGACCTTTGACGATACTATATCACGATATTTTGGTTATTGTTACATCCCTATATATTTTGTCTTTTTGGTTGTTTATTGTATAGAAAACCAGAAAACATGCTTCTATCTATGAAAGTTACACTGCAAATGAAGTTTAAGTGTGCACTATATTGTCCACAAAATAATAGTGAAATGTATCCTTTGAAAGTATGCAACATTTGATAATCGAGTTCATGGGAGCTACCAGAAGCTTTTCACCACCTTCCAAGTATCTCACCGAAGGATTTTGGAATTATACTATTGTGCTGATTAACAAAGCACTGGTTAAAGACATGCCTATTGCCATTGTATCATTCTGAAGCCCAACTTTGTGCACTAATAAATGGACTTTGGTTTATGTTTTAGAGGCATTTAACTGTACCCAAAGGCTTGAACGCTTTCTCATAATTGTCTCAATTTCTTGCAGCCACTAAAACGAGTAGCTCTCGGGCATTTATGTTTTGTAAAGGCAGCTCACCAGAGGAAAAACTTGTAGACCCCAGATTTATAGGAACTTGCAATGTAGTCTTTCATATTGTGTAAATTAATAGGGTCTATTCACAACACTTGAATCTCAACCGAGACATTTACAAGCATGTTTTGACACTTTTCTGATGAATCGTAAAAATACATACACCAAATCTACTCAAGGTCTTAACCAGGACTAAACCTAAGTCTAAACTCAGACTAGACCTGGACCAATCTAGGACTAGAACAGAACCAAACCAAGTGTACTTCAGGACTAAACTAGCCTCAAACTAGGACAACTATTAAATACAAATGAAAAATCCAATCATAATTTGATTTCTGGACATATAAGATAACTGAATTGCCATCTGAACAGTTCCATCTGATATGAGTAATTCAATTTATTTCTGATAGTTCACATTTGTACAAGTTTTGACCACAGTCTGTATATAATGGAAAGAGAAAATATAAAAAATATAAAGAGTTACTTTAAATTTCACTGTACTTTGTCTTCCAAATACAACAAAATCAGCTGAAGATCAGATTTCTTTTGCACATCCAAACACACCAAAAATCAGATTGAACTTTTGGATAATCCGATTACCCTAGTTATCTGATTTTTACTGAACATTCAAACGTACCCAGTGTCTTTTTAGAACTAACACTTGCCACTTTTTCCGCTTCAACGTATTCTGATCTGATTCTTCTTTCTAAACCATCTCCAAAGCCCTTTCAAAGCAGATTTTTGGAGTTTTCATGATCTGTAAGCCATAAACGGCAAACTGTCAAGAAATAAAGGCTTGAAAGCACTCTGTGTCGCGAGTGTATAATATATGGGTTTGACTTTCTGAAATGAGTGATGAGAAATGTGAACGTTTTGTGATATTCTAATATTTTGAGATGTTTTGTAGTTCTCACAACATAAACGAGAATTTGTTGTTACTATAAGTCAAATCATCCAGTCGAATATCTATTACAAAAGGGGTATTGAGACTTCTATGGGGTGTTTATTGCTAACACATAACATAATGAATCACCATGTTACCTTTTATTGTTTTAAAAATGCTATATTATCATGTTTGCTTTTGTTTTTGACTATCTAAGTCCCCTCTTTCTTTGCTCTCCGTGCTAAATCACTCCCTCTTCAGAGTGCTACATAACTGCCACGTTAACATGAGAGCTGTAATTACGAATAAAAATGAATTCCGCTTTAAAAAGACCATGTAAACACACAAAATTCCTAATGAAAATGATTATTCAGAAGTAAATTTAATTCCGAAGTAACTGAGTGGTTTATTTGGATTTTAAAGTCAAATTAATTCATTCCTCGATCATGGAAACATCATGTAAATCACTTCAGACTTCCATCCACTGCTCTTTGGATTTGTGAGCGGGATGTGGGAGTGGGCTGAGGTGTGGCAGCCTCAGACTCAGTTTGTCTTCTTCCTCCTTCTCCGACACTCTTCCCTTCTCCTCCTCAGCTCACAGACGTAAAGCCTGAGGAAAGAATTCTCCAGCTGCTGCTTCATTATCATCGGAACAACTGCGGAAAAAGTTTGGATTGTGTTTGTGTTCGTGGCGTAACGACAAACCAAGACGACAGAAAAGCCGAGAGCAGCTGAAGTGTCCGTTTTCTTCCGGTCGACGTAAATACATTCGTGCTGCTGTCCAATCAGAACCCTTCCCGACCCCCAGACATTGAGCGGAATTAAATAATGGCGATTTAACGTGTTTTCCATGTAAACGTAAATTCGGAATTAATATTTCTATGTAAACTCGAGGGAGAATATTTTAATTCCAAACTATTTTATTCAGAATTTAAAAAAACATCATGTAAACGTGGCCATTGTCTTTTTAAAACTGAGACTAGCCAGTTTTTGTAGACACTTTTTTCCCTTCAGGCAGATCTGAATTTTTCTCTCTAAACCATGCATTATCCAAACACATTATAACTCATTCATCACCATGCACCCGCTAGCCGGGCATGCCTCGCTCTCCTTCTCCCTTTTCACCCCGCTAACTCCTCGCCATGCAATTGAACTATCTGTCTGTCTGCGCACCACCTCCAGCATGCTGCATCATTCCTCATGAACTGCCGACTCAATCACAATAAAAAGCGCGCGGCGTCGAGGCTAGCATCCTAACGTCGGAGGGGGGGCTAGCATTTTCTTTCTCTCCACTTGTGTAATGAACGAGGGATAGATAGACAGAGAGAAAGGGAGTGAGAGAGTTGTTAGCGGGGTTGTGCATACGCTGCCAGTAGCATGAATAAGATATAGGGGCGATTATGGGCTAGCCTGGATGCACTGGCTCGGCCCCCGCTCGTCAGCTAACGCAGAATAGATGGTGCGCTCCCATAACAAGGTCTGTGGAGTCATACAAAGCTTTCAGACAAATGGCAACGTGTCCTTTGTCATAAATTAGCAGAAATGAGCAGCGGGAGGGAGTGGAGTGTCTGCGTGGTAACAGGGGCGTACGGGGCCTGGAGGTACAGAGGCAGGGCTGGAATCTGGTGCATGTTTGAACACAGATTTACTTAATTAAAAAAAAAAAAAAAAGAAAGTGTGTTGCAATTATGGAAGATCATTTGATCCATCAGATTTTTAATTTTAGATACTGCATTTCTCACTTTGAATTTTTTTTAATCTGAAAAAAGATGTCTGAATTTGTTTTATTCTGAATTTTCATTTTAGTGTATGTTTTCAATGTTTCAAATTCAAAATAAAATAAAATCACCTCACCTCAATCATATTCAGCACAGATATTTTTAAGCTCTTAAACTCAAAAGTTCAAGTTCAGAGTGTAAAACTTGCAGCGAAAATCCAACACAACACAACAAAAATCCAAAATACCAAGGCAGGAGCAATCGATCCTGTGTGAGCGAGGACGCAGGTGGTTTCTTATTGGCTGTTCTCATCTGTGGGCGGGGTTTACACTTAAGAAATTAAAGAGATGAGGTTTTGATGAGGTGAATTCTGATTGCTTCACTGCACCATTTGCTTGTTACTAAGCTAGATGAGATCACTTCAAAGTGAGAAATTCAATAACATTTAAAATTCACTGAAAACAACAATGTATTCTGATGAAAACAAATGATCTTCCATATGCGACATTTACAACTTAGAAGTGCACTGTGTAACTTTTCTGGAATCCCCAATATGGCATTAAATGTATCCACCTTGCATTTTCTCAAAAACATGAGTATTTAGTGATTTAAAAACTTCTATTCTTACTGTGAGTGGGGTTGCCTTTCCACAGATCTGACATGTAACTTAGCCTAAAGATGTCACCTGCTGTCTTTGTAGTGCTAAATAAGCATAATTGCATCGTCCAATGAGGTTCATTTGGTCTTCTGAAAATGTATGTTCTTAGGCTCTTTTTTTCAGACCAAGAATTTGTTTTCATACCTGACAGCTTCAACAACAAACATTGTCGCTGGATTAGAGGGGGCTTTTTTACTCACACACACTTGGGATACTGTCCTGAGGAAGTCGGACTGCAGATGGCGCTGTCCTCCTGCCTCCACCAGTAAGAAGACAGCACCAAAACCTGTATGAATCTGCTGACCGGACACATCACAGCAGCATTACGTGACCGCTCTGAGAAAGACCGCTAGTGAGCAGTCGAAACTGTCAGGTATGAAAACAAACTCTGGTCTGGTCTGGTCTGAAAAAAGAACCTAATAACATATGCATAATATCTTGGGACATTCCAGGCAATATCTCAGGTCTAAATATAATTCTTGTGAGCTTTTAGTCATGTTATAATGCCATTACCTCATCGAAAACATACCTGGAGTTGAGTTTTGTTTCATTCACATGTTGAGTAATCCTACATTATTAGTCTCCATCTCCAAAGCTCAAAATGCTCTGTTCCACCTTGTGATGTCATGAAACGGTAGTTTTCAAGTTAACAGCTACATTTTATATTTTGTTCAGTAGAGATGGGCAATTCATCTCTACTGAACAAATCATCTGAAATCATCCAAATGATTCTAGTGAAGGTGTATGGAGTTTAAAAAGACAGTGCACTGCTTGTATTACCACGTGTGAATAAAACTAAACACAACTCCTCACAACAATGTTTGCGATGAGGAAACAACATTATAACACACAGTAGATCCGAAAATAGCGTAATATGGGCCCTTTAAAGTATTGCGTCATGGCTGAGTAATAGGCATTACCAACCACTCCAACGTGGGGGTCACAGCAAAGTACCGCATGCTGACGGCCCCTCCCGTGGATAGCTGCAGATCACACTGGCAATCAACAGATTTTTTCCCATTTGTGCCAAAATAGCTAGAAACCACTGCAGAAAATGAAATCAGAGAAAGTAGTGAGTACAAAGCAGTGGGTGTAGGCCGATGGTGCTGAAAATTGGGCAAGATCTGAGCAACGATGTCTTGAATCCAGAATAAAGATTACTCAAACATGCACGAATCACTCGTTTTTATTTTGAGTTTGTGCCAAGAGAGAAACAGTAATCATACACTTACTACATATACATTTACATAAAAGCACATTTCTCGAAAAGAAGAAGAAAAAAAACATATATTAACCCACCCCTGTTTGCTGTAGATCAGTGATGGAACTTTACAAGTATACATAGAGCAAAATAAATTACATACTATGCATACTATATATAATTTCAACCCAATTTAAAAAATATATATATATTGTTCTGTATTATGGTCGTACAAACTAATAATAATGTTAACAAAGTGCACAAAAGTTTATCGTTTTGGATCGTACAAAGAAACAACAATGAAAATGAAAAAAATTTAAGGATTTTTGTAATTTTTTTCTTTTCATTTATGGTTGTACAAAGTAATAATAATGTTAACAAAGGCACAAAAGTTTATTGTTTATGATCGTACAAAAGAAACCACAATGAGAATGAAAAAAATGTAAGTATTTTTGTAATTTTTTGTTTTCGTTTATGGTCGTACAAACTAGTAATAATGATTAAAAAACAGACTCTTAATGCAACTTCAAGAGGGTAAACGAGAAGGAGAAACCGCTTTACTTTGCATAATACGTCTCCATTAAAAGTGTGAAAAATGACCTTTGACATTTCCAAGTTATATGAACATTAAAACACTGACACATACACTATGTACTGTCTAACATGCACTGTGAAATGTAACACGTTGCTATGTGTAAACCGCTAACTGCCAATCACCATAATGCATGCTAAATAAAGATGGAAGTTCAGACCTGCCAATGCATAAAACACCATTTTATGAGCAAGTGTGTGGCGCCAACAAAGTGTGCCATGTTTGATTATTTTGAGTGTGTCTGTGCTGCCAAGTATACGCGCGGGTTTCAAGGATTTGGTACAACACGAGCCGCCTTCAAGTACACACTGGCGGGGGAAGGTTCCAAAGTGTGTCTTTTTTACGATCACTAGGTCAGTCCCTGGCAGTTAAAGACGTGTGAGCGGTGTTTCTTAGCGTCAAAGCAGAGTTGCGATAAACTTGGAGCATAATGCGTTGGATGGTCGATAGAAATGGATATAATTTTGTGGGTATTACTACACAAAACTGACTCTTGTGAGCTTTGAGCCATGTTAGAATGGTGCTACTTCCTCTGAAACAGACCTAGAGTTGTGTGTTTTGCTTCAGTCACACATGTTTGACCAACCCTTTATTGTTATCTGTCTACACCTCTGAACCTTAAAATGCTCTGTTCCACCTTCTGAAGTCATGAAGTACTAATTTCCAAGCCGAAAGAAAACACACACTTCAGCTGCTACCGGCTTTTCTGTTGTCTCGGTTTTTCGTTACGCCACGGACACAAACATGATCCAAACTTTTTCCGCAGTCGTTCCAATGATAATGAAGGAGCAGCTGGAGAATTCTCTCCTCACACTTTACGTCTGTGAGCTGAGGAGGAGAGGGGAAGAGTGTCGGAGAAGGAGGAAGAAGACAAACTGAGTCTGAGGCTGCGACACCTCAGCCCACTCCCACATCCCGCTCACAAATCCAAAGAGCAGTGGATGAAAGTCTGAAGAGACGACTGGTAGTGCCGGATCGAAGGGCGACCCAACGAACATACGCTGAATGACAGGACTTATTTTTAAGAATAATAAACGTTTACTTGATCGGGGAATAAATTAATTCAGCTTTAAAATCGATAAACCACCCACTTACTTCGGAATTAAGTTTAATTCTGAATCATCATTTTCATTAGGAATTAAGAGTTTACATGGTCTTTTTAAAGCAGAATTCATTTTTATTCTCAATTAAATGATTTTTTATTTGGAATTAAAGCTATCATGTAAATGGCAAGTAAAGGCTAACGCAGTGATCTAAATATGTTGTGTTTTAGCAGTTAATACCCCATAGAAGTATAATGCCCCCTCTTTAACTTCAGTACTTTCACTTTTGCACATTTGACCGCACACTCACAAAGCCTTACATCTCTCCATTTCTTTCTTTTTTCTCTCTCTCTCTTCACTTGCTCCTCTCCTCCCATTGCTAACTCTTGATTCCTGATACGGCTCAACCTTAATTTTCAACTTGATTAGGCCCTTTTAAAGTCACTGCGCGCACTCACACTCTCACACACACACACACACGGCGGTCGGCTACAGATTGCTTTTTCAGCACTACCCTCTGCTTTTTGTGTGTGGGGAAAATGTGAAATAACTTCTATTAGGATGTAACATTTTGATTTCTGTTCAATCATCTTTGAAGAAATGACGGTCATGTAACTGTTGCCGCAAAGCTAAAAATGCTAGCTGACTTCAGAAAGAACGGAAGACACAATGAAGACACAACGCTCTGCTTTGGTTGCCATGGTGTTGTATATGTTACCAAAAAGTTTTTTTTGACGCTCTGACTCTCCCTCCCATTTGCACTGTCACTCACATCACAACACAATCAGCTACTGCCATTCCAATAGGTTTGTCAAGTTGCTGTGTGCAATTTTTTAAATCACATTTTTGTATATTCAGGTTGAATTGTTGTGTAGGAGCATGGGTGACATAGGCTTGTGGGTGGAGTATTGGACAGAATCTGACAGCTAATTATGGAGGGTTTGAATAGTGCCCAAGAGAGATCGCTAAATTACTCGAAAATGCATGGATGACATCTGAAATGTCAACAGGCCTGTTTTTGAGGCATTATACATGAACATTATAATGAACATTATAACATGGTAGAAAGCTCAAAAAACTGATTCCCATCCATCCATTTTCTTCTGCTTATTCAGGACCAGGTCACGGGGGGCAGCAGTCTAAGCTGGGACTCCTAGACTTCCTTCACCCCAGACACTTCCTCCAGCTCCTCCGGGGTGTCCCTGAGACATTCCCAGGCCAGCCCAGAGACATAGTCCCTCCAGCGTGTCCTGGGTCTTCCCAAGGGCCTTTTTCCGGTGGGACATGCCCAGAAAACCTCCAGAGGGAGTCATCCAGGAGGCATCCGGAACAGATGCCCAAGCCACCTCAGCTGGCTCCTCTCGACGTGGAGGAGCAGGAGCTCTACCCTAAGCTTCTTCCGTGTGATTGATTTCCTCAAACTATCTCTAAGGGAGCGCCCGGCCACTCTGTGGAGGAAACTCATTTTGACCACTTGTATCTCGTCTCCTTTCGGTCATGACCATAGGTGAGGGTAGGAATGCAGATTGAGCGGTAAATCGAGAGCTTTGCCTTTCGGTTCAGTTCCTTTTTTACCACAACGGCCCAATACAGCGACCACGTCATTGCCAACACTGCACTGATCCACCTGTCAAAAACCATCAAAAAGTGATTTACATAATGCCTACCCAAACCATTTCCTATACAATTTTCAACTTTCTTAACCTTAATCCCACTCATAACTACTTTTCTGACCAATGACAAATTTTGAAGCATGATATATTTCTTAAGAAACTATGGACACAAGCCACTGCACTGTCAAAGCAAGATAATACCAATAAATCCATTTTAAATAGACATAGCATATCCAAATAGGAAGTGAGCATGGGGGAGCTTCCAATTGACCTTTATGGAGTGGTTGGGTTCTGCCATCCCCTTTATACGTACAGTTAATGGGAGAGACACAAATCACGGCATAAATCAAAATAAGAAGGAATAAAAATGCATTAAATATGAACTACAATACAAACATCCCATACATTTCAGAACAGATTCGTAAATATTTGAACAGCAGGTATAGCATATGTCACAGACAAAACCCATTTTATCATTCCAGTAATTCAAATTTGTATTCATTGTTCAGAAAATATACAACTGAAATATGCCCCAAAACCCACACATCTCCAGTTTTTCCCCAATATTTTTAAAAGTTAAATCCCAGCCATGCACTATGGGGAAGTCTTAATAATTCATACCCGCATTTTTGAAAGCACACAACAGTGAATAGCTCTGCAGGTCTCGGTAGAATACGTTTTGTATGAGGACCAACCACGGCTGAAATACGCCAAATACACAGCGCTGTATATTGAATAGAGAATACCATAAGCAGATTATTGACTCATTAAAAGATGTAATTAACTGTTCCAATACAGCCGTCAAGGGGTATTTCGAAGAACGCATTCCCTTTAATGATGAAATCTATCCAAATAGCCCATTGGGAGAGATGTAATGTAATAATATGCATAGGCTGGGTAACTCATGTGGTTGCATCATTTGTAAGCTTCGCATTTAGTGGAGATCAGAGTGAAGGAAGTCAGGCTATCCCATGTATTATACCATGGAGAGTGTAGCTTTAAACGTTTGACTCATGTTACTGTGTCTTTAGATATGATGTAAGCATGTAGGCATATTACTCATTATATTTGCAACAATTATGCATATTAAATAATAATAATAATAATAATAACATTAGGCTTGTATAGCACTTTTCCAGTTGCTGTACAGTTTAGTGCATTGTTCACTCTACAGTTGGTGGTGATAAACTACTTACTGTAGCCTTACTGTGGAGTGTCTTGCCTAAAGACACAATAACACAATGATTTTTACCACTAGCACCCCACTGTGGCACGTGATTTTCCTAGCAGTCTCCCATGTTTAGTTTATTTGATTTATTTGACAGAGACAATGTACAGGAGCTTTAATCACAAAAAAATGAAAAGATGCTTTGAACCAGACTTTAGCCTTCGGAGATAATTTCCATCTGCAGTCCCTGAGACAAACAACATTACAGACAATGTTTGTAACAAGTCAGGGTAACAAAGAAGAAGGTTGGAATGAACTTAAGGCATAAAACAATGCAATTCATTATATTTACTGTGTCGGTGATACATTTCATCAGTTAGCTAAAAATAATCAAACTTGTTTCCCAATCCTGCTCCTGTCCCCTTCTCATGTCTAGTCTAACTTTAACACTGACACGTCTGCACTATTAAAAAATGTTGTTTAATTTCCAGGCTAAATTTTTTTTAAGTCTTTGCATAATTTTAGCTTGGTTAGAGGTTTGTCCCATTCTGAGACTGTTTTAAATGAAAATGCAGATTGTCCTAATGATGTTTTCCATTTTAGTATTACACATTGGCCATTGACCGCTGACCTGGTTGTTCTGACCATCTGAACAGATGTTAAATGGACAAACTTTTTAAATGGCCATCCATCAGTTTCTCATCCCAGTGTCTGAGATCTGATGAGATCAGGCTTTGACAAGAAGGTTTGGCCACAAAGGCAGATAAACATTGAAAAAAAATGTTTTGGTCCTTAATCAGGAAGCAGAGTGCGGTGCTCATGTTTCTGACAGACAGTAGTATTGTCATAAAATTATCATATTTAATGTCACTGTCTGTCACACACAAACACAACTTGTGTGTGCCCTCTGTTTGCAGGTTCAGGCTCTGATAACTCAGGTTCAGGTTTGATTGTACAACATTTTCTAATTGTAATAGCACAGGCTACATACAGTTCCTTTAAAGCAGACCTATTATGCAAAATTTACTTTTCAGAGCTTTTAACCATGTTATAGTTGTTTCCTCTTCTGCAAAGTTGTATTTGGAGTGATTCGTACATGTTTTTGCAATCTTTAATCCCTCATTTTCAACACACCGTATTGACAATCAATATCCATTTTCACCTTCACTGCTCTGTACTTACTTCATTCTCTGATTTTATTTTTCTTAATCGATGATACTTGTAAGATTCAGCAGCGTTGTGTGGTCATTTTGGTACAAATGAAAAAAAAAAACCTGCTACTTGCTAGAATGATCTGCAGCTATCCATCTGAGGTATCGATCATTTGTTGTGATGACGTTTACAGTCGTTTTAGATCAATATTGCAATTAAAAATGTTCAAATTAAAGCACAATGATCCACCAGCACCATAAATCATAAAAATACAGCAGACACAAGCACAATAGGTCTTCTTTAAGCTTCAGTGTGTTTTAGTATGCGGGTGAGTGGTCAGTTCAGAGCAGTATTTCGGGGAGAGCACAGAGGAGACGGAGGGCACAGATCCAAAGCTGTGAGCCTGCTGTGAACTGCTGTGTGGGAGGGACTGTTCTGCTGTACCATTACTAAACATTCAGATTTTATTTTGCTTCAAAGTTACACTGCCACCAACACAAAACCACTTATGTAAGACAGCATATTGATTTCAAAGAGAGCAACTACTGCACTTTTTATTTTATTTACTTATCTTACAAAACATTCCCAGAAGAAATAGTTTAACACATTAAAAAAACAAAAGTCTACTGACTCTCTGCAAGTAAGTAAAACGCAATCCTATTTAAAGAAAGAGGTATTTTACTTTTATGTAGTATTAACTGCTAAAACATAACATATTTCAACCACCATGTTACCTTTTATTGTGTTGAAAATGCTATAATCGCCAAAAACCCTAACCCCTTCCCTTTGCTGCCCACACTGAGTCACTCCCCCTTCAGAGAGCGATCACATTACAATCGCCATTGGCTAGATTACTCAAACATGCATGGATGACATCTAAAACCTCTTCAGGCCTGTTTGAAAGAGGGGACCGTGTTATATGTCTTTAAATTGTGATTTAGTTTACAATTCATTGTTAGAGACAGACTGATATATCGGTTGGGTATTGGCCTTAAAACGCCAACGCAGGCAGATATTTCATTTCATCTGCTCCCTAAAAAGTGCACTTAAAGCTTTATTTGAACTAGTGCTGTCAATCGATTAAAATATTTAATCACAATTCATCTCATGAATGTCATAGTTAACTCACAAATTAATCGCACAATTTTGTCTCTTGAATAATCATTTTAATAATCTTATCAACATAGAAAAGTGGATAGGCTTTCTTTGTGCAAATGTTTTTTTTTTTTTTTGTCGCCCCAACACTGCTGTATTAAAGGGGATGATGTCATCACACAGTGCTGTCTATTTACATGTCGCTCAGCAGAGTTAATGTTTTAGCAGAGAAAATAAGTCCAGCGGCAGAAATATCTATTAAATAGTGAGACAGATATGAGTCCTGCTGCGATACACTCCATGAGTTTATCGATATTACAACAACTCAGAGCAGTGAGAACAGCCGGAGGAGAGAGGCTGCAAAACTTCTGTCTGTCACAGTCCTTATCGGAGGTAAGCGCAGATTCACCGTGAGTTTTGGAGCACTTTATTTCATGTTTTCCTTGTATGAATAGCATCAGAGCACCTGATAGGGCTTCTTAGGTTTGTACAAATTGTTTTGCTCCCTGTTTACAGCCAGATCCTGTAGTTCTGAGGTTTATCGCAAAAAAGGTTTGCGATAAAAACAAAGAAAGCTGTTAAAAAATGTACTTGTTAATTACGCAATATTTTTGAAAGCATTACTTACACTTTAGTGCAAAGACTATATTGCTCCCTTGTAGTTAAAAAAGGGGGTGTGGATAAGTTTGAGTTTGTAAGTAAGTTTTAATCAGAGAATTTGTGGGAAAAAATCCAAATCAGCCCAAAATCAGCTTATCGACTGGTTTTCTCTGGATTCTAAACTATCAGCTTCGGTATCGGCATTGTGAAGAAAAAAAACCCAAAAAACATATCAGTGGATCTCTCTTAATTGTGCAATCTTACCATTATATTTAAGCTGAGTTGGCAGGGTGGGGCTAGCACAGCAATGCGCTGTGTCTATCTGCAATACGAAATGTTCAAATAACAGTGAAATATGCGTCATTACTCTTCCAATAGAACAAAAGTGGATCAAATGCTCCTTTACTGCACAAACCGAGTTAACAGCGCTACATAGGGCGTCTGAGATATTGATGAGAACGGGGCTAATGTGGCTAACAGCTCAAACCAAAACGCTTTCATCCAACGCTCCGCTCCCACAGGCCAACCGCATCTCCAGCAGGGCCCGGGCATCCCTCTCAACCCCATCCAGACGCACTCCATCACCACCGGGAAGAGAGGGAGGGAAGAGGAAAGAGAAGGAGGAGAAAGAGGGAGAAAAGCAAGGAATGAATCCAACTACATTCAACAGCCAAAGGAAAGAGGGGAGAAAGAGAGGGAGAAAGGAGGGATAAAAAGAGAGAAGAGCGAGGGAGGTCTGAACCCAACTACATTCCATAGCTACTGGAAAGAGGGAAGAGAAAGGGTAAGAGAGAGAAGGGGGAAGGAGGACTGAACCCAACCACTCTCCACAGAGACGGAGAAGAGGGGAGAGAGGGAGAAAGAGAGGAAGAAAAAGAGAGAAGAACGAGGGAGGACTGAACCCAGCCACACTCCATAACTCCTGGAAAGAGAGAGAAGAGCGAAGGAGGACTGAACCCAACTGCATTCCATAGTCATTCGGGAGGGTGAAAGGGGGAAAGAAAGAAAGAGAAAAGAGAAGGAGAACTGAACCCAACCACTCCACAGACACCGGGAAGAGGGGAGACAGGGAGAAAGAGGAAGAAAAAAGAGAAAAGAAAAGGAGGACTGAACCCAACCACACTCCATAACTACCAGGAAGAGGGGGAAGAGTGAGAGAGAGAAAGAGAGGAAGAAAAAGAGAGAAGAGCGAGGGAGGACTGAACCCAGCCACACTCCATAACTACCGCAAAGAGGGGAGAGCGGAGGAAAGAGAAATAGAGATAGAAGAAAGAAAGAGAAGAGCAAGGGACAACTGAACCCAACCACTGTCCATAGACGTTGGTAAGGGGGAGAGAGGGAACGAGGGATGAAAGACAGGGAGAAGGAGAGAGAAGAGGGAGGGAGGACTGAACCCAACGATACAAGCTCTATACCGACTGCAAAGAAGGGAGAGAGGTAGAGAATGAAAGAAAAAAGGAGGGAGATACAGGGTAGAGAGAGGAAGAGGAGGAAGTTAGAGAGAATGAATGAAGGAGAAGGTGAGTGAGAGTAGAAAGAAGGAAAGAAAGATAAAGAGACATGGGTAGAGAAGAGGGTGATGGAGAAAGAGGTAGAGACAAAGAGAAAGAGAGAAAAAGAGGGAGAGAAAGGGAGAGAGGAGAGGTTAGAAGAGAAAGAAGGGAGCAGCAAGTGTGAAGGAGAAAGAGGAGAAACTGGAAAAGAAAGAGAAGGAATTGGAGGAGATAAAACGTAAGGGACGAACATAACCCAACAACACACAGTCCATACCCCACGGCAAGAAGAAGAGAAGAAAAAAAGAAGGAGAGAAGGAGGAGAAAGCAGAAAGGAGATCAGACCAGTGCCTCCAGGCCCCCACACACACTTGTGCATCTCTGGTCTGACTAATCTATTGTCAACAGTGGAGAGAGCCAGGACTGCACACACAACCACAGGGAGGGGCGGGGGTCTGGGAAGAATGCCCCCTGTTGGCAGTCAGTGGTGGTAGAAATCGCTTTGGAATTTGTTTTGTAACCAGAAATGTTGGTTAAAAGGCCCATATTGAGCTATTTTCTGATCTATCACAAACACACCTGGAGTTGTGTTTCGTTTCAGACCTAGAATTGCCAATTCTCTACTGAACTAAAGGTAAAAGGAGCTGTTAACTTGAAAACTATCGCTTCATGACATCACAAGTTGGAACAGATTTATGTTACAGTATATATATCAAGATCTTACCCCAATAATGTTTGCGGATGATACAACTTTATTCATATCTAATGCAAACTTTAATGTTCTAATAAACCAAATCAATGCTCCATTATCTGCTTATGACAAATGGTTCAAAATTTTTGACAAAAAATCTATTATAACTGACCCTAAAATCAAAATGGAATCAAATAAAATAATTAATGTCTCATCTACCAAATTTCTGGGCGTCATTTTCGATGATAATCTAAACTTATTACATCTCTTGGAATTATAAGAAAAGTTTGTACATTTCTGGACTCAAAATATACTCTATACGACTACTTATTACACTATAGTTTAATTAACCCCTATCTGTCATTGTAATATAGTCTGAACTATTCATAAAAATATTTATTGCTGCAAAAATGTTTTGTTCGAATTGCAACTCATTTCATGCCACTAACACCGTCTGGCCATTTATTAATCAAACTTAACATTCTTAATTTGTATGATATTAATATTTATCAAATTAGTATTTTATGTATACAATTCTTTATAATACAACTACAACCCCTGAACATTTCACATTTTACTTTAAAACCAACGCAGAGGTTCAAAACATACAAAACTCATCAAAATCCTAATTTTCATGTTCCAAAATGTGTTTCATCAAGAGCTCAGTTTTGCTACAATACAGAGGCTGGAAATTGTGGAGCCAGTTTTCACATCTGGTTAGTGTTGGCAGATCCGAAACATTTAAAAAGAGTTTGAGAAAATGTTTGATAATCATTCAATTGTGGATGTTTCATTGTGTTTGACTTTAATCTAAGTTGTGTGAATGCCATTTTTTAGTAAATGCACAGCTATAATGTTCAATTTTAAAGTATTCATAAGGTGGAGGCTGGAATAAAAACGCCCTTTTGGGCTTTTTGCCTCTTCCGGCACCTACTTTTTTTTATCTAGTGTGCTTTTGTCTAAATGTAATATGTTATATACATGCAAAATAAATAAATATATCCTCCTGAGACCTGGCCCATTCATTTTTGTCTTTACAGTGGACATTGAGTTAACCTGTGGATCTTTTAAGCATTTTGAGATCAACTCTTAATTCCTATTGTATTTTGTAGAGCACGCCCAGGTATTTCTGCTGATATATGATTTATTTGACTGAGTTTTGGAACCACCTTTCCTTTCGATTCAAAATGGTATATTTTATGGTACAGGGAAAAGAAAATCGAATATCCTTTATTTATACCATTTTAAACAACATTTTCACATGTATTTGTATTTCCTAACCATTTAAGATTAAATTTAGCAGTTAGTTTTAAAAAAAATTATGTTTGTGTTGAACAAAATTAGCAAAATCTAAATACTAAGGTGTTCATTTACCTCCAAATAGATAGAAAATAACAAAAAATATTCATTGCAATACATTTTTTTCTCTTTGGGTCTCAGGAGGATATAAATAAACAGAGCATTTTGAGCTTTGGAAATGTAGACAGACTGATAATACTCAGACATGTGTGAATGAACAAAACACAACTCCAGGTCTGTTTTTGAGGAGGTAACAACATTCTAACATGGCTTAAAGCTCCCAAGAGTCATTTTTGCGTAATATAGAACCTTCAAGACCATTAGAAGACACAAATGCATAAATCACAAGTTTTGAAATGTGCGATTCTGAAATTGCTCACAAAACATTGCATACTTTTCATTTAGCACAGTTGAAATGGTATATTGCGCCACATCATTTTTTATTTAATTAACATTCCTCTATGCAACTATTCTGATCAACTTTTGGCCATTAAACATATCTATCTCCATGGAGACAAGACAAACAGCTCACTTTATGTTAATTTTTAGCAATGTATAACACATGCCATAGAATAAATACAAGATTGGCAAGTTTAATGGAAAGTGTGAAACATTCTGAACAACCAAAACTAGCAAATAGTGGACATCCCTTCACCATCACACAGGGTATATTTACACATCATTTTATTCCACTGCAAATCCAGCGCCGCCAACGTGACCTTTAGCATTAAACAAACGATCTTCACATGCTATGCTAACTCATTATAGCGCCGCAGTGTTCTCCAGCCCCAGCGCTAAGCCCGGGTTTGTAATTAGCTTTGATTGTTCTCGGCGAAAATGAGTCGGGCTTTAGGTATCAACGCCGGTCTATAGCCACAGGTTCAAGTGATGGGTCGGAAACACATAAGAGAGATGGGTAGAGAGAGAGAGAAAGAGAGAAAAAAGAAAGAGAGAAAAACAGACATAGAGAAAGAGAGACAGAGAAATAAATAGATTGATAGAGATATGGAGAGATAGAGATAGTCATAGACAGACAGAATCAGAAATACACAGATCAATAGAAAGAGCGAGAGACAAAAAGACATACATAGAGAAAAACATGTAGAGAGAGACAGAGACAGAAATCAAAAGTCGGACATAGAGACATAGAAAGACATAGAGAAAGTGACAGAGAGAGATAAATAAAGAGAAATAAGAGAGGGAGATACATAGATAGGGCAAGAAAAAAGATAGAAATAGATAGATACCTAGAGAGATGATAGATACATAGAGAGAGAGAAAGAAAGACAGGCATAGAGAGAAAGATAGACAGACAGCTAGAGAATGACACATAGAAAATCTGGTGAGAGAGAGACATAGAAAGACAGACAGACAGGGAGATAGATAGACAGAAAGAAAGAGACATAGAGAGAGAGAAATAGAGAGATTGAGACGTAGAACATAGAAAGAGAGAGAGGAAGACAGAGAGAAACAGACATAGAAACATAGATACGGGTAGACATTGACAAAGAGATAGACAGAGAGAGAGATAGGCATAGAGAGACAGCTACAGACAGCTAGAGAAAGACAAAGAAATAGAGAGAGATGTAGAAAGACAGACAGACAGGACGATCGATAGATAGATGGAGACAGAGACAGATAGAGAGACTGAGAGAAATCGAGAGAGATAGAGACATAGAACATAGAAAGACAGAGAAACAGAAATAGAGAGAGATAGATGGAGAGAGAGACAGACATAGAGAGAGAGAGAGAGAGAGATACAGTAGCAACAGACTGAGAGAGCAATAGAGAGAGATTGAGATGTAGAAAATAGAAAGAGAGAGAGACAGAGAAAGAAGAAGACAGACAGAGAGAATGGCAAATGGAGAGAACAGAGATGTAGAAACAGAGAGAGATGGGTAGACATTGACAGAGAGATAGACAGAGACAAAGAGAGAGAGACAGAAAGACTGGCATAGAGAGAGAGAGAGATAGCTACAAACAGCTAAAGAAAGACAAAGAAATAGAGAGAGGGATGTAGAAAGAAAGATAGACAGGATGATCGATGGATAGATGGAGACAGACTGAAAGAGAAATAGAGAGAGATAAAGACCGAACATAGAAAGAGAGAAACAGAAATAGAGATAGATAGATATAAACATAGATACATAGATAGATGGAAAGAGAGACAGACATAGAGAGAGAATGATACAGTAGCGACAGACTGAGAGAGAAATAGAGATACAAACATAGAGCACAGAAAGGCAGAGAGAGAGAGAGAAAGACAGACATAGAGAGAGCGACAAATAGAGAAAGACAGACAGAAATAGAGAGAGACAGAGAGAGAGAAATGGAGATAAACAAAGACACAGAAACAGAGAGCGAGAAAGAGACAGGTAGACATTGACAGAGAGATAGAGTCGTGACAAACTGAGAAAGAAATAGAGAGATGGAAACATAGATCATAGCAAGACAGAGCGAGAAAGGGAGAAAAACAGACATAGAGAGAGAAACCGAGAGAAGATGCATAGAAAAGATAGATAATAAATACATAGAAAAGATAAATAGATGGATACATAGGTGCAGAGAAGAGAGTAGGAGGTGGGAGGGAGAGTAGGAGGTTTTCTGTGGACACATGACCAAGTTCCCACGGACAAACTCCATCATTAAATACAGACGAGATGCAATTTGTTATGGAGGCGGCATAATTATTTCTTGGCTCAAAAAACTGCGACAATGGAACTAATGCAGTCTTATATCAGCCCACTCACACTGTATGGAGAGACTCGGATTTGATTATAACGGAGAGGAGGTGGAGAGGAGGAGCCGTGAGGTTTAAATGCGCCGTGGAGAATGTTACAGCGAGGAGGGTGCGGGTTCGATTCCCATAAGAAATGCGCGTTCTCGAATCGGTCTTATAACGCATGACGTAGCTTATTATTTATCAGTATTTGAACATGTTTTAGTCCATCGTTTCTTGGCACCTTTCGTGAAAAATTGCGGGTTAGATTCTCAGATTATAAGCAATACATGTTCTCAAGGGTGGGGGCCTACGAGTGTCTACGAGTGTTTTTTGCCATTTGGAGTTAAAATTACCATTGGAAAAACATGCAAGAGCAAAATTTGAAAACACACTATGAAATAAAGAAGAAGACAATTTTAAGGAGCTAAAATATTAGGGTGCCACATCGAAATTTCTTATCATTTTTGTTCCTTAAAGGTTCTATATTACGCAACATTGATCCAACATTGAGCTTTAAGTTATGTTATAATGTTGTTACCTTGTCAAAAACAGACCTGGAGTTGTGTTTGGTTTCATTCATGCTTGAACAACCCTTAATTATTAATTTGTCTATGCTCAAAAGGTTCTGTTCCACCTCGTGATGTCATGTAGTCTCAAGTGTCGTCCAAGCTTTCACGAAGGCCGGAATCCTCACTGAACAGCTAAGTAACAGCAACGAGACTCTCAGATAAAGACGAGAGGGATCTGGACGTGCTTGATGCCGAAATCGCCCAACTGTTTAACTCAGACACTGAAGATGAAGAATTTGATGAATTTGTGGAAGAGTTCTGAACTGAAAAACTGTATTGTGTTGTATTTTATGCATTACATCTAAACAATATTGAGAGTTATTGTGAATGAGTTGAATAAAGTTTGACTTATCTGACTGTTTTGTTTCACTTAATACGCCTTATAGTCCAGTGCGTCTTATGTATGAAAACAGATCCGTTCATTGATATTGCGCCTTATAGTCCGAAAAAGACGGTACTAAAACACGTGTGAATGAAGCAAAACACAACTCGAGGTATGTTTGTGTAGGAGCTACGGAACACAGCAGAAACTTTTGGAGGCACTTCCTTTGTTTAACCTGGTTCACAATAATCGAAAACAGGATCAACCTGTGCCACTACTTCATCCCAAACTGTTCTTGAAAATTGGATTTGCAAGAAGAAGCAGCGATCGGATGCCAAATTACACCAGGGGCCAGGCCAAGGTCGCGCAAAGAAGAAACAAAACCACAGAAGAAGATGCTGGAGGACCAAGGCTGCACAGTAAATCAAACTGCAGGTACAAACAAAATCGTAATAAACACAAGGGTCATTTTGTGTCATTATGTAGTTACATATGAAGCGTGTATTCTGAACCCCAGGCTTTTCTATTTCAGCGATTCAAAAAAAAATCCTACTTCATTTTCTTGTGCTAGAAAAACACAATTTCTTTCCAACCACCTTCCTTCTTTATCAGCATTTTAACACACTTGTGACCGACCACCTCTCACATAACACCGCACGTCTGTAAACAACATTCAAATGAGCTGTACAATTCAGCCCTTCTTGAAATAAAGCTCAAATTTTCATGCAGTCACTCTCAGCTACAGTGTAATTTCCCTTTTTTTTTCCTTTTCTTTTTTTTTTCCCCACAAAGCGCTGATAACATTTGAACCTCATGCATTTAAATGAAATTTCCGGGTGTTGCCAAGACGGTTTTGTGTCTACAGCGTTTACAAAGAGCTGCTGGTTATCTGAGAGAGGAGCGCTAATAGGAGCCAGAGGGACGGCTGCTAATAAAGATAGAGAGATTCTGCTCCGTTCACACTCCAGAGTTTGACCGCAGACCGGGAGCCAAGGTCACATGATGTAGTGACCCTATGGAGCGAAGGGCTGTGGGCTTTGAAATGCTTTTATAGAATGTGTAATGGTCTGTTTTGTATAAGTAATGACATTCACGGATCATTATGCTGCATTTTGGGCATTTTCAATCGCAATATTGATCTGAAACGACTTCGTAAAAGAAACTGTCGAGCTGATTTTCTCCTGCCCCTTTGAGGTACGCCTACCATGAGGTAGTAGGAAATAGGACTAGTAGTAGTAGTGGTAGTAGGACTAGTAGTAGTGGTAGTAAGACTGGTAGTGGTAATAGGACTAGTAGTGGTAGTATGAAATAGAACTACTAGTAGTGGTTGTAGGACTAGCAATAGTGGAAGTAGGATTAGTAGCAGTGGTAGTAGGAAGTAGGACTAGTAGTAGTGGTAGTAGGAAGTAGGACTGGCAGTAGTGGTAGTAGGTCTAGGAGTAGTGGTAGTAGGAAATAGGGCTAGTAGTGGTAGTACGATTAGTAGCAGTGGTAGTAGGAAGTAGGACTAGTAGTGGTAGTAGGACTAGTAGTAGTGGTAGTAGGAAATAGGGCTAGTACTAGTAGTAGGACTAGTAGTAGTAGTAGTAGGACTAGGAGTAGTGGTAGTAGGAAATAGGGCTAGTAGTAGTAGTAGTAGGACTAGTAGTAGTGGTAGTAGGAAGTAGGACTTGTAGTAGTAGTAGGACTAGTAGTAGTGGTAGTAGGAAGTAGGACTTGCAGTAGTGGTAGTAGGAAGTAGGACTTGTAGTAGTAGTAGGACTAGTAGTAGTAGTAGTAGGACTAGTAGTAGTAGGAAGTAGGACATGTAGTAGTAGTAGGACTAGTAGTAGTGGAAGTAGGAAGTAGGACTTGTAGTAGTGGTAGTAGGACTAGTAGTAGTGGTAGTAGGAAGTAGGACTAGTAGTGGTAGTAGGACTAGTAGTAGTAGTAGTAGGACTAGTAGTAGTGGTAGTAGGAAGTAGGACTTGTAGTAGTAGTAGGACTAGTAGTAATGGTAGTAGGAAGTAGGACTTGTAGTAGTAGTAGGACTAGTAGTAGTGGTAGTAGGAAGTAGGACTTGTAGTAGTGGTAGTAGGACTAGTAGTAGTGGTAGTAGGAAGTAGGACTTGTAGTAGTAGTAGGACTAGTAGTAGTGGTAGTAGGAAGTAGGACTTGTAGTAGTGGTAGTAGGAAGTTGGACTTGTAGTAGTAGTAGGACTAGTAGTAGTAGTAGTAGGACTAGTAGTAGTAGGAAGTAGGACTTGTAGTAGTAGTAGTAGGACTAGTAGTAGTGGAAGTAGGACTTGTAGTAGTGGTAGTAGGACTAGTAGTAGTGGTAGTAGGAAGTAGGACTAGTAGTAGTGGTAGTAGGAAGTAGGACTTGTAGTAGTGGTAGTAGGAAGTAGGACTTGTAGTAGTAGTAGGACTAGTAGTAGTAGTAGTAGGACTAGTAGTAGTAGGAAGTAGGACTTGTAGTAGTAGTAGGACTAGTAGTAGTGGAAGTAGGAAGTAGGACTTGTAGTAGTGGTAGTAGGACTAGTAGTAGTGGTAGTAGGAAGTAGGACTAGTAGTGGTAGTAGGACTAGTAGTAGTAGGACTAGTAGTAGTGGTAGTAGGAAGTAGGACTTGTAGTAGTAGTAGTAGGACTAGTAGTAATGGTAGTAGGAAGTAGGACTTGTAGTAGTAGTAGGACTAGTAGTAGTGGTAGTAGGAAGTAGGACTTGTAGTAGTGGTAGTAGGACTAGTAGTAGTGGTAGTAGGAAGTAGGACTTGTAGTAGTAGTAGTAGTAGGACTAGTAGTAGTGGTAGTAGGAAGTAGGACTTGTAGTAGTGGTAGTAGGAAGTAGGACTTGTAGTAGTAGTAGGACTAGTAGTAGTAGTAGTAGGACTAGTAGTAGTAGGAAGTAGGACTTGTAGTAGTAGTAGGACTAGTAGTAGTGGAAGTAGGACTTGTAGTAGTGGTAGTAGGACTAGTAGTAGTGGTAGTAGGAAGTAGGACTAGTAGTGGTAGTAGGACTAGTAGTAGTAGTAGTAGGACTAGTAGTAGTGGTAGTAGGAAGTAGGACTTGTAGTAGTGGTAGTAGGACTAGTAGTAGTGGTAGTAGGAAGTAGGACTTGTAGTAGTAGTAGTAGTAGGACTAGTAGTAGTGGTAGTAGGAAGTAGGACTTGTAGTAGTGGTAGTAGGAAGTAGGACTTGTAGTAGTAGTAGGACTAGTAGTAGTAGTAGTAGGACTAGTAGTAGTAGGAAGTAGGACTTGTAGTAGTAGTAGGACTAGTAGTAGTGGAAGTAGGACTTGTAGTAGTGGTAGTAGGACTAGTAGTAGTGGTAGTAGGAAGTAGGACTAGTAGTGGTAGTAGGACTAGTAGTAGTGGTAGTAGGACTAGTAGTACTGGTCATAGTAGAAACAGAATGAAAAACTTATCAGTAAAATATCCTTTGCTTGTATATTTTTAGAATCCAGATTATTTTTATTTCTTCCCAACAGCAAATGATTTCAATTCCTTGAACAAAACACTTGAGATAACTTTGAGTGTATTACAGTGTATTTGCAGTAACTCCTCTCCTCTCGTACTTCTCAGGGTGTAGTCCTGTAACAGCTCATTCCTCTGGGCTGGAGTGTGGACAGAGCACACAGCTCTCTATTAGTGTACCCAAGGACACAGCCAGGAGCCAGGAGGCAATGCACAGCCAAACAGCACTATAACCTCTATACCACATCTCCTATAAACCACGGACAGGGACTATGGACTGTCCAATGCACAATCCAAGAAATACTATATGTGTTAGGCTCCAATCTATCGGAGGGATGGGGCTTTTTATTTAATCTTTTTTTTATTTTTTTGTCTTTGCCACATTAGTTTCAAACCACATCAAAATCACTTTATTTTTCCCTGAGAGGTAATTTAAGCACACTGAGCAGTAAAATACAATAATAACAGAAAAGCACAAACAAAAGACTCAACAGGTAAGGTCAACAGATCTCTGTCAGGACAGTTTGAGGAGAAATAAAAGCCTCTAGGACGAAAGTGTCCCTCCTCTGTGTCCTCGGTGTCCTGCAGCATCACTGCAGTGTCCAGGTGGAGCCAGGTGAACTCTGGAGACACTGCTCAGCTATCTCCGTGCAGGATTGCAAGGGATAAAGCAAAAACAAATTGCCCGGATCATACAATCCAATAGTCCTTAACATTCATCCTTTTAACACTTAGTAGGTCAAAATAAATATTAATAAAAAAATGTAATGTAAAAATAAAAATAAAGTTTAAAATCTGCTCAGTGTATCAGTCAACTACAAGAGCAGCTAACTACAACCATGGCAACCACAGCTTTTGACAATTTTCTTGTCAAAACCTGCAGAGGTGTGAACAATTAGAAATCCGATTACTCACATCAGATAGAACTGTTTACATTCTGACTGCTCCCATTCTGACCAATAGAGTGCTGACGGAAATAACTGCCATAGCATGTTGGTTGCCTGGTAACAAAATATGCTTACATTTTAAAATTACATTGAGATTAATCGAGGAGTCAAAATGACTGCCGAGGGAGTTTAAGGTAGAATTATTATCATTTAAATACATATAAATAAAATAAAATACATACAGATACAAAAAAAAAGATACACAGAGTAATTACACTTCATCTATGAGCCATCTCCATGATCTGCTCTGGGAGGTAGTGTTCATCTGAGACATGGTTGAATTAACATTTGATAGATAAATATCCATATTTAAACAGTTACTTTTGGTTATGGTAATAATAATACATGTACTTCCCCTTTAAAGTCTCCCAATTGTCAGGTACATAAAGTATTCAGTTAATTCAGTGTGCAGAGGCCATATGTACAAGGTCATATTTCTTCACACATAATGAACCTTCACGCTGCACACTCATATGGACAATCACTGCATAAGACATGGCCATATGGTGCATGTTGGGTAATTGAAAATATACATGCATAAGGATTACATCAGATCCTATAGGTACACAGCCTTTTCACTGTGGATCATTCTCACACTCTCAAACCCAGTATTTCATCTAGTGGGTAATAAAAGAAGTTGTATTAGTACTGCAATAGTGGGATTGTAGTTGTAGTAGTAGTAGTGGCAGTGATTGTAGGTAGTAGCAGCAGTAGTAGTAGTAGTAGTAATAGAAAAAATAGGAGTTTTAACTTGATCTGTAACCCTGAAGATGTAGTCACTAGTAAAAAAAGAAGTAGTAATATTTTTAGTAACAGGGATAGTTTGATGAGTAGAAATATCAGTAGTAGTAGTAGGAGCAGCAGCAGTAGTAGTAGTAGTAGAAGCAATCTCAGCAGAAGTAGTAATACTGCTAGTATGAAAAATAAGTAGTAAGACTGTTAGTAGGGGTAGCTTGGGGTAGCTTGATGAGTAGATGTTGTATCAGTAGTAGTAGTAGTAGCACCAATAGTAGTAGTAGCACCAGTAGTAGTAGTAGCACCAGTACTTTTAGTTGTAACAGTACCAGTAGTAGCAGTAAATGCTGCACTTTATTATGGTAATAAGTCTAGAAATAGTAACAGCAGAAGAAGTAGTAGTCGTCTAGGTCATAAAGCAGTAGTAGTAGCAGCCGCAGTGGCAACTGTATCAAATGGGTACATATTTTTTGCATTTAACAAACTCCACTTGCAATTTCTCACCGAAGACTCTCCCAGGAGTCAGGACTTATCCCTTTCATGATTGGAGGTGGTCTCTAAAGTAGTAGTGGTAGTAATGGTCCATCCATCCATCCATCCATCTTCTCCCGCTTAATCCGGCTGGGTCGCGGGGGCAGCTTGCTGCCCAATCCTCATAGCACCTGACCCCCCCTATGAACCCCACTGCAGGTGGTGAGCCCACAGGAGGGTGGACAACATGGTCCTTGATGTTAGTTCATAGGGGTGCGGGTATGTTTTGGGTTGATGGGGGAAACCGGAGTACCCGGAGGAAACCCATCCAGACACGGGGAGGAACATGCAAACTCCACACAGAAAGGCCCGGGCGCTACCGTGCAGCCGGTAGTAATGGTAGTATTAGTAATAGTGTTAGTATTAGTAGTAGTAGTATGGTATCGATTGAGAAGTTGTCGTTGCAGAGGTATTAGTGGCAGTAGTAGTAGCTGTAGTAACAGTCATAGTAGTAGTAGTAGTAACAGTAATAGTAGTAGCAGTAGCAGTAGTATACATTAGTAGGAGTAGCAGCCCCAGTAACAACAGTACAAACACATGCATATTTTTGCATGTAACCACAACTCGCCCAGAACGTATCACTTTCATAATTGAACATGGTAGTAACAGTAGTAATGGTAGTTTTAATAGTAGTAGGAGTTGTAGTAGTAGATGGTATGTATTGAGCAGTTGTCATGGCAGAGGTATTCGTGGCAGTAGTAGTAGCTGTAGAAATAGTAGTAGGAGTAGAAGTAATAGTAAATGATCACATTTTTATATTGCACTTTTCCACCTTCAATGAACTAAAACCGCTTTAGCAATATTAGTAGTAGTAGTAGTAGTAGTAGACCTAGTAACAACAGTATCATGTATCAAACGCATACATATTTTTGCATTTAACAACAACTCTCCCAGGACTTACCACTTTCATAATTGGTTGTAGTCTCTAAACTAGTATAGGTAGTAACGGAAGTACTAGTAGTAGTAGTAGCAGTAGTTGTACCAAATGCATACATATTTTTGCATTTATCTTAACCTCTCCCAGGACTTATCACTTTCATAATTGGACGTAGTCTCTAAAGTGGTGTCCCTGTTCAACCTGTGTCATATCTTTCAGTTCGCAGATAAAAATAAAATAAAAACGAAAGCGCGCTGTGTTTGTGAATGCGCCGTTTGACATTCTCATCCCCCTCTCCTCTCCTCCTCCTTTCCTTCCCAGGACAGAGGAGCGTTTGCACATTTGCAGATAAATAAAGGCCCTCACTTCAAAGTTAATTGGATAGAGCTCCACAGCACCTTGGCAGTCATAGGCCACCTCAGAATATGTCTGCGCAGTAATGACGCCGTCTGTGTGGGTGTTCTGGTCAGTGGAATAAGAGTTTATATGAGAAGAGTCCAGAAGAACAGAGTCAATATCGTGGTGTTAAACTGGAGGAGTGAACGGCGGGTCAGTTTTTGTTCACTGCATCTTGATTGCCCTTACGAAAACACGAACAAAGATTTAATGCTTAATGAACAACTAGTGTATTTAAAATGGTTTAGACTTAACTCCAACTCCTACATTAAAATTAAAAGCGCACTGTGTAACATTTTGATTGGTCTGTCACCTGCTTGTTTCTATGGATATGTTCATTTCTCTGCCTGGAATACTTTACATTTATTCAATTACAGGTGGTTTTATAACTCAAAAATACCTAGAAAAACAGGAAACATTCTGACTGTGAGCGGGGTCGCCTCTCCACAGAGTTGACCTGTAACTTGGTCTGGTTTGGTCTCCATGAAAATAGAAAAGTTTAATACCATATGGTGAAATATTCCAGGCAAAGCGATAACAGATAATACTCCCTACAACTGTACAGCAACTCACCCTTATGTAACAGATAATACTCCCTACAACTGTACAACTCACCCTTATGTAATAGATAATACTCCCTACAACTGTACAAGAACTTACTCTTATAACCCAATTACCCAATAACATTTCCATGGAGAAAAGCATCTGATAGATTAAACATGCACTACGTAACTTTCGTAACTTTGGAGGGTCTTTCATGTGCTTGTCTCCATGGAGATGTTTTTGCTTTGCCTGGAGTGTTCTAGTGGTATGTTAACACAAATAAAGCTTGAATTTATGGATATTTTTATTGCTCAAAATTACCTTGAAAAACATGCATTCATTCACTGGGCATTTTGCCAGTCCACAGAGCCGACCTGTACCTTCGCTGGGTGGCATCACCTGCTTCTCTCTCACTAATACATACTTTAATTTAATGTCATACTTTGGAACATTCAAGACAAAGCAATAACTGCATGGAGATAAGGCCCTCTACCAGAAAAGTTACACAGTGCACCTTCAGATAAACACATTTTAAATATAATATTAAATCTAAACTGGGCAAACTGCTCTCCATCATGGACACTCCTACTCTCCCACTGACCCAGACGATAGAGGGACAGATAATACTCCCTACAACTGTACAACAACTCACCCTTATGTCATAGATAATACTCCCTACAACTGTACAACAACTCACCCTTATGTCATAGATAATACTCCCTACAACTGTACAACAACTCACCCTTATGTCATAGATAATACTCCCTACAACTATACAAAAACTCACCCTTATGTCATAGATAATACTCCCTACAACTATACAAAAACTTACCTTACGTAACATATAATACTCCCTACAAATGTACAACACCTCACCCTTATGTAAAAGATAATACTCCCTACAATTATACAGCAACTCACCCTCATGTAACAGATAATACTCCCTACAACTGTACAACTCACCCTTATGTAACAGATAATACTCCCTACAACTGTACAACAATTCATCCTTAAGTAACAGATAATACTCCCTACAATTATAAAGCAACTCACCCTTATATAATGGATAATACTCCCTACAACTGGACAACAACTCACCCTTATGTAACAGAGTCTACGTCTAAGTTTAAGATCTGCGGAGAGGCGAATCCGCTCACAGTAAGATTTTTTTTTTTTTCTTCAAATAACTATGATCACTTTTTGGCCTGTGGCAGAGAGCCGAGTTCAAACGAGTTTACAATTAGCAAAGGTCTCACTGGGACAGAAGACAACGACAATAAAGCAGATGAATATTCGGAAGTTTGGGAGTGGGCCAGTGCATTTTGATTTGTGTAATTTCAATATACGCTAATGTAGTGAGCACAGAGAGAGGGGCCTGCATACCAAACAGCGTATAAAATCACAATAGTACTGGGACAAGTCAACATTGTTTTGTGGTATTTATTTAAACCCTCTACAACAAACACAAGATTACATTGCTTCCTTGTGGTTCTCGTACTACAAAGTGTCAGTTGTTTTCTTTTTCACAAATAGCTGCTTTTACATTATACACTTTTACATTATAGAGAAGTATCGATACCCAGAAACTAATCAATACTGAAACTAATACTGGAACTAGATACACATTTGAACGATAGTACGATGGTAATATTGATACTGTATGAGTAGAAGAATGAAAAAAACTGGTGGGAAAAATTGACTGAAATATTTTTGGATGATCTATGATACATCCAATGTTTAATATACTGTAAGAACACATGGTACTATTAAATATACTGCAATTATTTTGTAGTGTAATTTGCATTCTATTTTTATGTATTTTTCTTCTTTTTTTCAGTAGAACTTGTAACTAACTGGTGGCATCATCTGCTTGTCTCCATAGCGATAGGTAAGTTAATGCCATACTATGGGATATTACAGGAAAGCATTAACATCTCCATGGAGACAAGTTATGTCATGTAAGTTATGTAATGCACGTTATTTTTGCATTCTATTTTTATGTATTTTTTATTAACGCTTAATTTTTTTTAGTAGAACATTTTTATGTTTTTATTGGCTTGAAAAAAACATGCATTTTTAATTTGAAGGTGCTCACTTCTCCATAAATCTGACCTGTAACTTGTAACTGTAACTGGTGGCATCATCTGCACGTCTCCATAGCAATAGGCAAGTTTAATGCCATACTATGGAATATTGCAGGAAAGCATTAACATCTTCACGGAGACGAGCAGGTGTCAGACCCTCCACGGGAAAAGTTATTTTATGCACTTTTTAAAATCGTTAATATTTTAATGCGAGAGCCTCTAGTACTTTAACATAGGCTACCTCTTGTATAATGATCCCGGTATATCCTGTAATTACCGTCATAAAAATTATAATTACTGTAGCTTTAAGGAAAATGACTGAAATGAGTGACTGATCCACCCTGCCCCTGTCTCCTCTCATCAGGACACAGAGTACATGGCGCCCGTTGCCGTGGGACACCTGCGTGCCGATGAATAAAAACCCTATTATTCCGCTAATTAATATCTTAATTAAGCCTGGCTGGCACGTCGGCCATGCTTGATTACATCATTATTAGGAGTAATAGGGGATTTCTTTAATGGCACCTTGAGAGCCGGGCCGATGTAGGTGTGAAAAGCACATCTCTTTGACTCCGGTGGAGAAAGGAACATTTTGACAAGAGTCTGTGAAGAAAAACACGAGGGGAGCTGAGTTCCAATGAAGTAATGAGGTTTTAAGAGTACAATATTCACGCTGGTGGAGTCAGTATAAGATATGAGAAAGTTTACTTGGCTTGCGGTGGGGAAATTCCAGTGTTGCAACCATTGACTGCATGTGTAAAAGAGCTTTGTCAGCCTGATATGTTCCAATTTATATTCCGATTCATTTTCTACTGAAAAATGTGCACAACACTCTCTGTAAATGCTGCTTATTTTGGTCTTAAAATGTTCATTCTTTCGTTTATTTCGCTATTTTATCCATTAATCAAGATAAGAAAACAGATAAAAGAAAACTGTGCATTGTGGAGCTTTTCCAGTGGAGGATTTGTCTCCATGGATACCTTACTGCTTTCTCAGGATGTCATAGAGGTGTTATTGCATTTGCCAGAAATGTTACACACAGTATGTCCATAAAACATACATATCACCATGGAGACAAGCAGGTGGTGCCGAGTTTTAGCTCAGATCTATGGAGAGGCGAGTCCATTTATGATAAAAATCCATGTGACTCAAGCTATTTTTACACCTGTAATTGAACAAATGGAAGATGAGTTAATGCCATACTCTGAGACATTTCTGGCAAATCCATAACATTTCTATGGAGATGAACACGTGTCAAAACCCACCAGAAAAGTTCCATAATGCCGCTTTAAATGGACTATAGACGTCCAAATGAACACACACATGCATGTGTTTGTGAGGTTTAGGATGATGGACCATTGTCATAGCGATTAACAATGTAAAATACACAAAATATTGTTTCAATGCTTATAAAAAACCTCAAAATGTGAAATATACTGTAACAGGACATTAAAACCAAATGATATTTGTAAAAGAATGAAAACTTTCTTTACTTTAAGTGGAACCATAGACTTCTAATACACTTCAAACCAAAAATACACATACGAATACAGTTAAAGGTCAGATCTGTGGAGAGGCGAGTCTGCTTACAGTTAGAATCTATATCTTTCAAGCTATTTTTGAGCACCTCCATTTATGATAAAAATCCATGTGACTCAAGCTATTTTTACACCTTTACTTGAACAAATGCAACATAAGCTCATGCCGTACTGAAACAAACAACAATAAAACACAACAAGACCAAGTTACAGGTCACATCTGTGGAGAGTCAAGCCCAATTACAGTAAGAATGTATGTTTTTCAATATTTCTGAGCAGTAAAAACACCTGTAACTGAACAAGTACAAGTACATGCCATACAGTGGCACGTTCCTGTCAAAAGAGCAACCTCAAAGACCTCAACTTAGCCTTCCACGCCCCATTCTTTTACAGAAATCCCTCTGCTGGCTGCTTTAATCCACATTCCCCTTCCACGTTATCCATAAATCAGAAATAATCTGACTGGAAGGTGCCTCGATGGACGTTTATGTCCCGTAAGAGGACGCGCTCTTCATCTGTGGGCACATTGGCTGGGGACAGCGCGAGGAGAGTGGAATTAACGTAGACAAAACGCGCGATTAACGGAGCGGGCACGTTAGAGAAGGATCCGCCGGGGAATATTAGCCAAACGCTTGATGGGGTTATAAAAACACGAGAACGCACCTGTTTGTACTATAGATTCAGTTCAACGGCAGGGCACAGTACAGGGAGAAGTGTTGTTAGAGTAATTAAAAGGCCGAGATGACGCTATATTCTGATCTGTTATAATGATGTTTCCTCGTCACAAACAAACCTGGAGTTATGTTTTGGTTCATTCACACATGTTTAACGCACAAAACACTCAAACATGCCTCTCCATGGAGACAAGCAAGTGGCACCACGTTTCAGCTCAGATCTACGAAGATTTGAGTCCATTTACAATAAAAATCCATGTTAAGGCCGCCACACACTACAGCAGAATTTGTCCGATTTTGAGTTCGAGGAGGCGTTACCAGACTTTGGTTTTGTTTTGTTTTGAAGTGTAGAGTTTTTGTAGTTCCAAGTGTAGTTCTCGTGGGGTTTGTTTTGTTCTGAATTGTAGAGTCCATAGTTACAATTGTAGTTCTCATGGGGTTTGTTTTGTTTTTGAAGTGTAGAGTTCCTAGTTACAATTGTAGTTCCAGTGGGTTTTGTTTTGTTTTGAAGTGTAGAGTTCCTACTTCCAATTGTAGTACAAGTGGGGTTTATTTTGTTCTTCAGTGTAGAGTCCATAGTTACAATTGTAGTTCTCATGGGGTTTGTTTTGATATGAGGTGTAGAGTTCCTAGTTACAGTTGTAGTTCTAGTCGGGTTGGTTTTGTTCTGAATTATAGAGTACCTAGTTACAATTGTAGTTCTCGTAGGGTTTGTTTTGTTCTGAAGTGTAGAGTCCATAGTTACAATTGTAATTCTCATGGGGTTTGTTTTGATATGAGGTGTAGAGTTCCTAGTTACAGTTGAAGTTCTAGTCGGGTTTGTTTTGTTCTGAAGTATAGAGTACCAAGTTCCATTTGTAGTTCTCATGGGATTAGCTTTGTTTTGAAGTGTAGAGTTCCAAGTTACAATTGTAATTCTCATGGGGTTTGTTTTGTTCTGAAGTGTAGAGTCCATATTTATAATTGTAGTTCTCATGGGGTTTGTTTGATATTAAAGTGTAGAGTTCCTAGTTACTCACCTCTCGTAATGTAATACACTCAAAGTGCGGCATCTCATCCACATTATCCATAGAAATTTTCCTCCACAAATAATGATCCCAGTCCACCAAACCGTGCTGTTAATCCAGTTTGAGGCGTTCTTTGAAAGTAAAAAGGCGAGATATTTCCTCATGTGTGTTTGTTTACATCCACACGGCGCACGGATCGAGGTGAAGCTGCAGATAGTGACTCTACTTCCTGTGGACTTTATCGCCAAACTTTTCTGCTTTAAAAATCACGCATCTGAAGTATTGCACCACATTTCACAAATAATAATAACACAGTTCTGACTTGTATCTAAACTAGAAGTGCAGAGTTCTGATCTTTGAACACTTCAGAGTCTCGAAGCGACTCGTTTTACTGTAGACAGGAAACAGCTGACATGATCGTGCTCATAACTTTATATCCTGTGGTCGGCAGACGTATCCCGCTGCAGTATTTGAGATTGGAGTTTTTAAGCCTCATAAGTTTCTCCTCGTGTCTGTGGTGTGGTGTTTTTGTCGCACGTTTAAAAATCGTTCAAGACGGAAAAATCCTGTAGTGTGTCGTGGCCTTTACTCAAGCTATTTTTGTGCAATAAAAACACTTGTAATTGAACAAATGCAAGATTAGTTAATGCCGTACTGTGAGACACCATCCCCATCACCACAAGGAAAGTTACATAGTACCACTTTAAATGGACTATAGACATTCAAGTGCATAACTGTGGGTTTCAGAATGATGGAGCGCTGTCATAGCGATGAATCACTTTAAATAAAATATAATATATATATTTTAAAACGTTATAAAAGCCCTATAACAGGACATATAACAGGAAGCAGAAACCAAGTCATAACTGGAAAATATGTGTGACACAGGAAGTGCTCCACTGTGTTTTTAAACTCACCTTCGCTGGAATCATTTGGATCATTTCACCCCTGGATTTGTGATTCGAAGCTAATAAAGGTTGCAAAGGTGATGAAAGGTAGCTGTTAAACTTGAAAACTACCTCTTCATGACATCACAAGGTGAAACAGAGCATTTGGAGCTTTGGAGATGTAGACAGGCTAATAATAAAGAGTTGCTCAAAAGGGTAAATAAAACAAAACACAACTCCAGGTCTGTTTTTCAGAGGTAACAACATCCTAACAAATTGCATTTATTATTTTAGAAAACAATGAAAAAAAAAACAATGAAAATAAAATAATGAATAAAATAACACATAAATAACAAAAAATCAATAAAATAAATGTACTGCTCCAACTACTACAGTCTTTCTAAGTGCCAAAGGCAGCACAGTGGCTTAGTGGGCAAAGCTCTTGCCTCACAGTGAAAAGGTCCCGGGTTGAATTCCCAGACCACATGGGGCCATTTTGAGCTCTTTCGGTCTCTACCCGCTGCAGAGACCAAGAGGAGGAGGAGGAGGAGGCCATGTTGGGGGAATACAGAATGAGACGGCACATTGGCATTCACCAGGCACGCCGCTGTCAGGGAAGTGGCTGCATATATATTACGCGGAGTGGGAATTTGAAATGGAAATAAGTAGTGTTCAAACAACCAGTGAAGCCAACAGAGCAAAGACAGTTGTAAGTGCTGGATGTTCCGTGCGAGAGCTGTTGTGAAGTTGAATTGACAATGGGTGGTTTTAAAAGGGAAAAAACGTGTAGCTTATAGTTTTGCTTTTTGTCTATTGATATATCGATACTGTGCAGTGACATCATGCCGGGGGTGTTGTACATGTATGTGTATGGTGGAATGTTTGGGCGTTACCATGGTGACACAATGCATACATTCGCAAACATGACCACAAAAGGTTTTAACGGCTTAACGCCTGAATTTATATAGATGTATATTAAAAAAATGTTTTGTGTCTGTTTTTCCCTTTAAGTAGATGGTCAATTAAGTTAAGGTTAATAATTTGGCTAGAGCAAAAAAATAAATAGAACATTTTCAGGAGCCTGTGAGGATTTGTGGTCCTATTTAGGTGAAAGCACACAATAGAATATATAAAACCTGGTGAACCCAAGATGGTGTCGTATTGTTTTCAGTGGCTTGTACTCACTGGGGCATGGGCCCAAAAATAATTTTCTCTTCCACATTTGCGTCCTCAATATGGGCGAGCTCCTCCCACCCGTGTGATGTCTGTAACATGCACGGCGTGGAGCGTTTGGACCAATCAGTGCGAGAGCTGCTACAGCGGAGCTACTGCGGGCTCAGAGCGGCCCTCAGCTCAGTCTTACAAAGCTAACATTTAGGGACTTTGAGGATTTAATCATTTAAAAAAGTTTATGTTGTGAAAGTAGAAAAGAATTTTTACAAAAAATGACCTTTGTGAAAGCTCTCAAAGCCCTGTACAGTGACACTGTAACCCTAAGTAGTACAGAGCTTAACAAATATATTAGACCACCACCCAGTATAAGGTGTTTGCCACTACTACCATATGTAATTTAACAGTATTTCTGTTTACCAAAATATCTTTTTATGTTTCGATAATGGTTAATCCACTAGTTTATGCAAGATCTTTTTATCAAAATGACATCTTTAATGCTAAAATATAACTACTGTTGTGATCCATACAGTTTTTGAAATACTATGAAGGTATTTATGTTTTCTTGTTTTCATGACAGGTGTTCAAATACATTGGTTAAGCACTGCATCTGTTTTAATTTATTTTTAGTCAATGTATCTAAATACACTGAATCTGTATTTTAGTATTTCCACCAACCTGCTCTGGGAATACAGGTGTAAATGAGCATTCATGCTATGACCTGGCACCAGCATCTTTCGTATGACTTTTGTCCTGGTAAATGTATTGTTGTGCACTGTCCCTGTACAAATAAAAAACATACTATACTATACCATGCCCTGTCAGCTGAACATGGGCAGTTTGAATTCCCAAAAAAATGCATTGCGCTCTACGGAAGAATTCTTTCTGGGCCCAAGCTCCCGGGAGCTGCAGTACTTGGAGCAGCCACTAGTCGGTCTTGGGACTGTCATTTTCTGTATAAGAGACTTGTTTAACAGCACAGATCAGCTCTCCTGGACTTCCAGCTAAGTCAATTCTTTATACTAAAATTGCATAAAATTAAAACTCGTACTTTTCAATTACTTTCAATTACCCTACCTTGCTTTCACAACAACACAATGCATAAATTGTCTCCACAAACATATGATTATGAAAATGGTGTGACCCCAGCGTTCCCTGAGGACCCCGGGAAGCTCGTTCACCCATACTCTTCCTCCTCATCCTCCTCTTCATCACACGTAAACGCTGTCCCAGATTTCACACTTGATTTAACCGGACCAGGACTGGCTGCGTCAAAGCTACAGTGTAAAGACGTACGATTGTGAGTGTGTGTGTGCGTGTGTATGTGTGTGTGTGTGTGTGCGTGTGTGTACGTGTGTGCGTGTGTGTACGTGTGTGCGTATGTGTACGCTATAGGCCCAGAACAGCGAAGGCGAGCAGAGGTTAGCGCGCCAGCCCTCAGAGGAGAGCCGTGTACGGGGGGTTGACGCAGATGGTGCATGTTCTTACTGCTACAAAGATCACACTAAACAAGAATGCAATGGGGAGATAGAATGTTTGCTTTGGAATGATTTCTGTTTAGTCTTCAGTGTTTGTCATAGTAGTTTTGATAGTATATATATATATATAACTGTAGTAGTTTGAATAGTACATCATGTGTAGTGTTTTTCTGGGACGCTCAAGGACGCTTTAGAATTTTGTATATTATTATTTACTCTATAATTGTTGGTGGAAGACTGATGGAATTGTATTAGAATAAAGTTGGAAATGTTCAGAGGAGGACATTTATTTATTTATTTATTCATTTATTTATTTATATTATTTTTGTGAGTGACCATTTGGGAGACCTTCATGGTTCTATGAAAATAGAATACTTTGGGACATTGTACATGGAGATAGACTGATACGTGTACGTATAGCGAGGAAGAGGAAGAAGATTTCCATGGAGACAAGCAGGGGTTTCTTCTAAAAGGTTACATGGAAGGTTCTATATTACACAAAATGGATTCCTGTGAGCTTTCAGCCATGTTATAAATACAGGGTGTCCCAAAAAATTTGACATCATTTTGCAGGCCCGTAATTTTGGCAAATCTTGTTGAAATAACCTCACATATTCACTGAATGTATTGAAACAGATCAAGAGTTTTTATTTAATGTTTTATTTTTGTTTTGTTTTCAGGTTGAGCCGTTCACTCCCAAAGAGAAATCATTTTGCGATTTGGAATCTGCTCACACACAGTCAAAAACACCAACACCAACTGCCAAACAAATTCCCATAATAATCTTATGATGTTCAACCCCTAAACTGTTAAATTTCATTGAGCTAGACGTAGTTTTCAAGATAATTGCTTTGAAAATTATGTTTAAAAAAAATTGTAGATGCTCTGTATTGTTCTAAAGAAGGCATATGGAGGACTTCCTGTATCACCACATGACATCACAGGGTGGAACAAAGTGTTTTCTGTTTAAGAGAAAAACAGAACTGGGTGTTAAACATATTTGTGATGATGACAACATTATAACCTAGATCAGAAAACAGCGTAATATTGACCCTTTAAAGCAGTAGTTTTGCCTAACTATAGCTTTGCACAGTCATTTTGTATTCACTAACATGGTCGCCCCCTCGTCTCCTAAGGACTTTGACGCGTCTGGTCCCTGGAGGGGCGCGGCGGCGGGTCTCTCACATGTATTTACACACGCTTAGACAAAACAGAAATCACTGAAGAGCCTCTCCAAAACCGCTGATGAGGTACCTTGGCACCAGTGCAAAATCAACAGCCAATAACGGGGTCAGGAGCGGGGTGGGGGACGGAGGGGCGCAAACAACGAGCGGGCTGCCAGGGGACGCACGGTGCTGAGGTACGGGACGGCTTCCAAGTGTCACTCAGAAATACACTGTCGAATCAGGCGAATGAATGTTTAGTTGTTGTGCAGATAAAAGGAAGTAGTGAAGTTATAGTATGTCCCATTGATACTTTGCAGCTGGTGTCATCCATATTCCAAGGAGGTGTGATGCTAACTGTAGGCACTGCTCTGTCTGAGGCTTGTTAGACTTAGACTAGTTAGTTCTGTTTCAATAAAATCTGACCAGAAAGAACGGGCTTAGCTGGAACTATAACAGATGAGCCGATTTATGCTATTGAATAAGCCTCTTTCAAATGGCATTTTTTGACTGTGTTTGGTAATGTGTGAATTGTGTCACCATGGTAACTGCTAAACATTTTTCCATAAAGATACATGTATTACACCCCCAGTTTGGTTTCACTGAAAAGTATCAATTGCTGTAGAAGAATTTCTAGAGCATACAGAATTTCTGGTTCGGGGTCTGTCACCTGCTTGTTTCTATGAATATGTCATTGCTCTGTCTGGAATGTTCCACAGTGTGACATTAAACAGCTCTACATTACATTTATTCAATTATAGGTGGCTTTGTAGTTCAAAAACACCTAGAAAAACAAGCATTTGGACTGTGAGCAGGGTTGCCTCCCCACAGATCTGATGTGTAACTTGGTCTGGTTTGGTCTCCATGAAGATAGAAAGGTTTAATGCCACCACCAGAAAAGGTGCACAACATTAACTTTAAATTTGCAACAAAAAGTATGACCTATGATCATATGAGCCATTTGAGCAGGACTACTGAGGTCCCACAAAAATTCAGCTGAGGGCCGCATTTGGACCACGGGCCATAGTTTTTCTGTTTCTGTTTACGGTTAGAGCTTTGGAGCGAGAGTTCCCTGGATCAGCACCATGGAGAGCTCACATCCCAAGTGAATGTATAATTAATGGTGTGGTTTGGTTTTCAGATTCTAGTGCTGGTGTGTTTAAACATAGTCTTCTGGGTTTTATGAATTAGATCAGATGTTCTACATTTCTCCAAAAAAATACATTTATTTTAGACTCGTGTGAATAAAGATCTGTTTGTGAACAATTTAATGGATTCAATTAATGTTGTAATTGTTGAAACACTCACTTAATTGTTATTAAATTATGATAAGACATAATTTTTAAATCAATTTGCTCTGTTACATTTCTATTTGAGAAAAGACAAAAGGGCTCCACGGTAGATACTAATACTTCAGACCTAGTGAGTACTCAGATACATTTAATCAAGTACATGGGTGAGTGACTTTAAAACACTATACTTTTACTTCTATTTGTGTAATACTTGTACTTGTAATACTTGTGTTTAACAGTGTAACAATAGATAGAGTAGTAGTTTCCCCAAATACTTATTTTTGTACTCTACTTTTGCACATTGAGACCACTACTTTGTACTTCTACTTGAGCAATGTTATTTTGAAGTAACAGTATTCATAGTTGAACACAATTTTGAGTTCTATACCGCCTTTGCAGTACTTAAAGGTAGCTATAAAAACCCGACGGAGGCTTTTAGTCACCGTACACACACATAGTACACACAGTTCAATACTACATCGAAATACTTGGAAGTTTCGTCATAGTAACAGCGAGTGCGCAGTTGTATGAAGTGATCGATCTGGCTGGTCTGGCTCTGTGTGACCAGACCAGAGCGGAGGAGAGGAAAAGAGAGGAGCAGTGGGAGAGAGGAAATGAAAAATAAATAAAACATGTGATGGTGGAGGAAAACATGGAGGGGGAGAGCAGGGAGAGAGAAAGAGAGGTTCGATTTTGAACAGACCTTTATTGTGTCTGTCAAAAACATTTGCGTTAAAATTCATCCACACCTCTGCTGTTTACATAAAAATAAACTCAAGTATGTAGATTATGGCAGTGTTTACAGTATTCACAGACAGACAGCAGAGAGAGAGCAGAGGGAGAGAGAAAGCAGAGGGAGCAGAGAGAGAGAGAAAGAGTAAAATGAGAGAGCAGAGAGAGAGTGGAGAGAAAAAGAACAAAGATGAAAGAGAGAGCAGAGTGAGAGAGAGCAGAGAGAGAGAGTAGCGCAGCAAGAGAGCAGAGAGCGTAAAGAGAGAGACAGCAAAGATGAAAGAGAGAGAGAGCGGACAGAGAGTGAAGAGAGAACAGAAAGAGCAGAAAGAGAGCAGAAAGAGAAGACTGAAAGAGAGAGAAGAGAAAGAGAGCAAAGAGAGAGCAGAGAGAGGGTGGAGAGAGAGCGCAGAGAGAGAGAGAGCAAAGAGAGCAGTGAGAGAACAAAGAGCGAAAGCAAAGATAGAGAGCAGAGAGAGACAGAGCAGCGAGAAAGCAGAGAGAGAGCAAAGATGAAAGAGAGATAGTGGAGAGAGAGAGAAAAAAGAGAGAGCACGCAGAGAGAGAGAGAGAGCAAAGCGAGAGACCAGAGAGAGAGAGAGATTGCAAAGAGAGAGCAGAGAGAGAGATAAGAGAGAGAAAAAGAGCAAAGAGAGAGAGCAGAGGGAGAGCAGAGAGAGAGAGTGGAGAGAGAGAAAGCAAAGAGAGCAGTGAGAGAGCAAAGAGAGAGCAGAGAGAGGGGGCACAGAGAGAGAGTGTAGAGAGAGTAAAGATGAAAGAGAAAGTGGAGAGACAGAAAAGAGAGAGAAGAGAGAGAGAGGAAAGCAGAGAGAGGAAAAAGAGCAGGGAGAGAGGAAGAGGAGGAGGAGAAGAGTGTACTTCTCCAAACAGCATAAGGACTACAGTTATGAACATAGTATTAGTACTGTATATGAGCTGATGTAGTAGGTTGAGATGTAATGTGAAGTACACAGACGAGTACTACAATGTGACTTCTTTATCTAGACTACAGCATCAGTCAACACAAGGAGTATATAAATCTGTATATACTGTAGTATCTGAAACAGCACCACGGACAGTTCTCATCTCTTACCCACCTGCTCTTTCTCTGTTTCTCTTTTGCTTCTCACTCTCTTTATTTCTCTTTCCCCACTTTCTCTCTCTTTTGCCCCCTCTCCTCACTATCTATCTGCATCCCTCCATTTCTCTCATTTACTCCCTCTCTTTCCCCTGTTTCGCTCTGTCTTCCTCTTGTCTTTCTTTCTCACTTTCTCTCCAAACCTCCTCTTTCTCCCTCTCTTCACTATCTTTGCATAGCTCTCTCTCCTCTCTCTTTCGCTCACTAATCCCCCTCTCTCTTTCACTCCTTCCCCTATTTCTCTCTTCTCTCTTTCCCCTATTATTCCCCAATTACTGTGTCTCTCTACATAGCAGCACCATGGATAGTTCCAGACAACAATCTGTATCTCTCTCTTCTCTCTCACCTATCCCCTCTCTTCTCTATCTCCTTTCTTTCACTCTCTCCTGTCTCTCATTCCTCATTACTTCTCCTCTCACTTACTTCCACTCTCTCTTTTCCTTTCTTTCTCTCTTTTCTCTGTGCCTTTTTTCTTCCCTCACCCCCTCTATTTCCTCACACTCTCTGCCTCTCATGCACCTTCCCCCCTCTTCTCTCCCCTCTCTCCCCTCTCTCTCCCCACACTCTATCTGCTTCTTTCACTCACCACTCTCCTTTCCTCTCCCTCTTTGCTCTCTCTCTCCCTCCCCCTCATCTCTTCTCCTTTTATCCATGCTGA
The DNA here is from genome assembly GCA_034769755.1 of Odontamblyopus lacepedii. Lineage (NCBI taxonomy): Eukaryota > Metazoa > Chordata > Actinopteri > Gobiiformes > Gobiidae > Odontamblyopus > Odontamblyopus lacepedii. The sequence continues at coordinate 10,297,623 of CM068350.1, forward strand.
CAGACACCTGCACAGTCTTTTTTAACTTACCCGAGCAGATATAGTGTCTCTTCCTCTCTTCGTTTCTCTTTTTCTCTTTCCCCATCTCTCTCTCTTCACGCTCTCTCTGCTTCTTTCACTCACCTCTCCCTCCCTCTCATCTCTTCTTCTTTTATCTCTGCTGACAGACAGCTGCACAGTCTTTTTTAACTCACCCGAGCAGGTATACAGTGTCTCTTTTTCTCACATCTCTCTCTCCATCTTTCTTTCTTACTCTCGCTTTCTTTGCCTCTCTCTCTCTTTCTCTCTCTATCTGCTTCTTTCACTCTCATCTCTTGTTCTTTTATCCCCGCTGACAGACATCTGCACAGTCTTTTTTAACTTCCCCGAGCAGATCCAGTGTTTGTCTCTCTCACCTCACCGTGGCCTCTCCCTGTGGACCTGGGCTCATGTGGAGCTGTTCACTGCGTTACCCCCTTGAGATCCATCCTTCCATTTTCATTCTATATATATTTTTACCACAACAACCGAGGGGGGTTAACTAACGGACGGAACGGCGCTAACAGTCCTATCCACTTTTGTTTTGTAAGGATGGAAAAACACCACTATAGGGACTCTCTTAGCTTAAAGGGACTGTAACACATTTCCCCCATGTATTTGAGCAAAACTTGTCAAGCTCCAGTACAGATATAAATAGGGTGCTCTAAAAAAAATCATTTCGCAGGTCAATAATTTAGGCAATTCTTGTTGAAATAACCTCAAATTTTCACAGAATGTATAGAAACAGATCAAGATTTTATACTTAATGTTTTATTTTTGTTTGTTTTCAGGTTGAGCCATTCACTCCTGTTCACTTCTCTTCTGATGTTGATGTTGGTCTACCAGATCATGTAGCCCTAGATAAGCACCTTCCTCTGTAAATTTTTGGTACCAAGTCCAAATTTGTTTGCCAGTTGAAGTTTTTCCAGATTTTGCATTGAAGGCTGCACAGTCTTGTGTGACTTTGTGCGAGCACATTCCAAGATGCAAAATGAATTCTCTTTGGGAGTGAACGACATGGCTCATCAAAAACATACCTGGAGTTGTTTGATAAATCCTACTTAGTATCTTGTTTCGTTCCGCTCCATCTAAGCCTCAAAAAAAACAAGAAAAAAAATCAAAACACTTAAAAACTTTTCAAAACTTCCCAGAATTGTTACATCGCAAGTAAAAGTCTCCTGCACCGTTTTTAACTCTGTAAAACAAAACTTGAGCATTTCATCTGTCAAATCATGTCTGTAAGAACTGAGCTCTTACATTGCTGATGATGATAGTGTATTAATGATTTATTTAAAGCCGAACTGCTTAACTTTTCTGGTGGAGGGTCTGTCAAATGCTTTTGTGACCCCACTCACAGTCAGAACCTGTTTTTCTAGGTATTTTTGAGCTGTAAAATCACCTGCAATTGAATAAACGTAACATAGAGATGTTTAATGCCATGCTGTGGAACATTCTAATCCACAATGACACATCTAAAGGAACAAGACCAATCAAACCCGACCAAAAAGTTACACGATAAACCTTTAAAACAAGAGCAGCGCACAGAATACAGTGATCTCAAACAGAAAAGATGCTCTGTTCCACATTTACAAGCTCCTTTCCACATATAATGTGTGCTTTAAATGTGCTCTGTATACTCTGATTTGAAAAAGCTACAGCAATAATGAAATAATGTTTTTATTATTAGAGCAAAGAAGACTCCCGTAGTCTAAAATTAAACGTCAGCGTGCCTGGTGTCTCCCAGGTTAAAATTACATCATCCAGAAATATGATACGGGATATGGTACTCATTTTGTAGAGATCATTTTTCATCAAAACGAAAAAAAAAAAATACTATCAGCAAAATCGGTTAAGAGGAATACGCAAAACAATGGGAAAAACAATGGAATCCACTTATACCAGATCATTTGGGCAATCTCCGCTCTCCCTCAGACACTGGAGTCATTAGGAGCAGAGATGAGGAGTTTAGAGCCGTTTGGAGCTCCCGTACCACACTCAGATGCGTTTGGATTGTGTAAATAGAAAGAAGATAAACACATTTTTCTGTTTTTTCTTTGTTACTGGTTGCCTAGGATCCCGAATACACACTTTTAGAAGATGAATTTGTGAAAATGAGTTTGGTCAAAGGTGGATTCAGTTTGGTTTGAGCTCGAGGTACAACAGAGGGAAGACAAGACTGATGTTGACTGATGTTAGTGCTTTGTCTGGAATGCTTCACAGTATGGCATTAAACCTTTCTATCTTCATGAAGACAAAACCAGACCAAGTTACAGGCCAGATCCAATCCAAATGTCTGTATTTCTAGGTCATGGGTCGGCAACCTTAAATACTCGAAGACACATTTTCCCACAGAAAAGAAAACGCCCGGAAGAATCATATTTCTGTATGTAACAGAAACATTTAGAACTCTTAAAGAAAAGACACCTGCAGTGAACCAAAAGTGCCGTCTGCAGTGGACCAAAAGTGCCGTCTGCAGTGGACCAAAAGTGCCGTCTACAGTGACCCAAAAGTGCCGTCTGCAGCGAACCAAAAGTACCGTCTGCAGTGAACCAAAAGTCCCGTCTGCAGTGAACCAAAAGTGCCGTCTGCAGTGAACCAAAAGTCCCGTCTGCAGTGAACCAAAAGTGCCGTCTGCAGCTAACCAAAAGTGCCATCTGCAGCTAACCAAAAGTGCCGTCTGCAGCGAACCAAAAGTACCGTCTGCAGTGAACCAAAAGTCCCGTCTGCAGTGAACCAAAAGTGCCGTCTGCAGCTAACCAAAAGTGCCATCTGCAGCTAACCAAAAGTGCCATCTGCAGCTAACCAAAAGTGCCGTCTGCAGCGAACCAAAAGTACCGTCTGCAGTGAACCAAAAGTACCGTCTGCAGTGGACCAAAAGTGCCGTCTGCAGTGGACCAAAAGTGCTGTCTGCAGCTAACCAAAAGTGCCGTCTGCAGTGGACCAAAAGTGCCGTCTGCAGTGGACCAAAAGTGCCGTGACACTTGTTTTGAGCGACAAAAATATCAAAAACTATTTATCTTAATGTTACACCATTACCATTATCTACGCTTTTAGAATTACATTTAAAAACTAACAAACTAAAATGAAAAAAAAACATTGTAATTAAATACTCATTATTTATTTTCCAAAGTCACAGGGAGGGCTTTTTGCGCTATAAAACCACCTGTAATTGAATACATGTAAGACAGCGCTGTTTAACGTCATACTGTGGAACATTCCAGGCAGAGCAATGATGTATACATAGAAACAAGCAGGTGACGGACCCTCAACCAAAAAGTTCTGCACCTTTCATAAACTTTGTAATTTTTCTTAAGATTTTCAGATGAACTTAAATCTTTTTTGACAGCATAATGTGACTGCAAAGTATCTTAACTCACTAACCCTAAACTCTAAATAATAAGACTGGAGTAAGTATGTATGAAATTATAAATGGCAAAACTCCTAGTATAATAAAAATGCCAGTGGTCTCCCTCCATGTATTATTCTAATGAGCTGTTTGACTCCTCCAAAGGCCAGATCTGCTCCAACTGCGCCACTTTGGACAGGCTTTTGTGGTCATTAGAGATAATTTGACCTGTGCTTTCAAACAATATCTTGGCATTATTGTTATTTTTAGATATGGCGATATGGTTTAAAGGCCATTGTCTGATCTGTGTTATGTTTCCTCGCCACAAACATGCCTGGAGTTGTGTTTTGTTTCATTCACACGTTTAACGCAGAAACCCTGCATATTTAGTACTTCTTTCAAACAGAAAACACCCAGTTCCACCTTGTGATGTCATGTGGTAATACAGGAAGTGCTCCACTGTGTTTTTAAACTCCTCATATCTTCACCATAATTTCAGAGCCGGAATCACAAGGTGGAACAGAGCATTTTGAGTTTTAGAGATGCAGATGGAATAAACGCTTACTCGAACATGTGTGAATGAAACAAAACACAACTCCAGGTCTGTTTCTGAGGGGGTAACAACATTATAATGTGAATTAAAGTCAATTTTGCATAATAAATCTTTAATAATGGTTGGGATGGAAACAAATAGTACTTTACTGTGGTGTCACCTGCCTAGGGACTACAGATGGAAATTAGCATTTTGGCTGTAATCTGGCATATTTACACTGCAACATTGTAAATGTTCATTAAAATGCACTGCCCCTATTAAATAAATAAATACATAAATTTAAGTTCATTTGATTTCACAGTCTGTGTTCAGTAAACAAATGTAAAAATGTTACTCTAATGAGGTCTTAGGCAATGCTAATTTGTGAGACATGAAAACATACCATTTTCTTTCAACCATTGAGCTCATTTTATATTTATATTTTTTTTAAGAGTAGTAAATGAGTGTATCACTGTTAATATGCCTAAAACAACTTAAAGATTCACATGTAACTTTTCTAGCAGAGAGTCAAACACTTGCCGGTCTTGGGCATGTTATTGCTTTGTCTAGAATGTACCATAGCGTGGCTTTAAACATATTTGTCTACATGGTAAAAGCAACATGACAAGCTACTGGTCAGATCTGTGGAGAGGCAAATCCACTCACAGATATAATGTTTTAAGTGTAGTATAAAAACATATACAATCAATGCAACTACCACCTAATGACATCACAAAACGGAACCAAACCTCTTTAGCCCCAGGATTACTCAAATACACAACATCAAACGAAACAAAATGGCAGATCCAGAGCCTAGACCGATGGTAGATTTCTCATATTACAAATTTGTTGAATTTATTTGTGTTTTATTATGTTTTTGTTTGTTCAGGAAAAAATAATATTTGAGCATTGTGACCTGATGTATCAAATATGATACAAATTGAAACTCAAACATGGAGAATTACATTTGAAAATGTTTTATTTGTTTGTTCAGAAGGACCAATAAAGGCAATTTTCTGTTAGTTATTTAATGGTTTGGGCTTTACAGTGTTAAAGATTCACTATGTAACTTTTCACTATGCCACCTGCTTGTTGTCATGGGCGATGTTCCACAGTACGGCATTAAATTATATCAAATACACGTGCTTATATTGCAAGAAAACCGCCTTGAAACACATCAGGTAACATCTCCACAGACCAGACTAATAACTATACCTGATGACGCCAACTTCTTGTCTCCATGTAGATCGACATGTTTAATGCCATACTGCGGAACATTCCAGACAAATCAGACCTATAGATGGCACTTGTGGGGATCTGCAGAACCCAGAATTACTCAAATACACAAAAATCATACAAAACAAATATAACATATATTTTGATGAACCCTACAAAGATGCTATAGCCTAGACCTTAAAGATTCACTGTGCAACTTTTCACTATGCCACCTACTTGTTGTCACAGGAGTTGTTCCACAGTATGGCATTAAATTATATCGAATACAAGTAAAAACATCCCTTCTTACTTTAAGCTGGGTAGCATCTCCAGACTTGACTAGTAACTTTACCTGATGACGCCAACTGCTTGTTTCCACGGAGATCAACACGTTTAATGCCATACTGCGGAACATTCCAGACAAATCAGCCCTATAGATGACTCTTGTGCGGATCTTGGCCAGTGTCAGTGATCCTTGGTTGGTTGATAAATGGTTCTCACTGCGTTGGTTAATTGACATCATCTATTCTCCATTAGCGCTGGGGCCTCTACAGACAGACCCCTTGTGCTCTGCCACCCCTCATTTCACTCAAGGTGCTCGTGCCCTTGAACTGTGGGCGACGGCGGGTTGGACCAAGCGAGGTCGAAGCGGGGGTGCATGGTAACTCATTAGGAAAAGTGACAAGTTTCAAATGGGCTGTTTAAGATGGTGCGAAGTGAATGGTTTGGGTTGGGAATTTATGCTACAAAATATAGTGACAATACGTGTTTCCTTAGCTGTGTGACATTTTAAAAGATTTTGTTTAGAAATGAATGTTGGACTTAAAGGCGCACTATACTTTTTTGATTCCACAGTGTGACATTAAAGAGCTCTACTTTACGTTGACATTAATACAGGTGGTTTTACTGCTCAAAAATACCTAGAAAAATAGGCATTCTGACTGTGAGCGGAGTTGAATCTCCACAAATCTGAGCTACAACTTGTTCTGGTTTGGTCTTCATGAAGATAGAAAGGTTTAAAGTCATACTATGAAACAATACAGAGAAAGCAATAACATTTCCATCAAGAAAAGCATTTGACGGACCCTCCATCAGAAAAGTTAATGTTTCTAAATGCTTAAGGTTATGGTTAAGGTACACTTTATTGTCCCTTTAGAAAAATTTGTTCTCTGCCTTTGACCCATCCTTTAATATCGCTGAAGTACCTTATCAGGAGCAGTGGGCATCACAGTGCTACCCCCAGGAACCCATCTCTGTGATCTTGAGCTAGTTTTGATCTGGACAACCTTAGCTGGAGGAACTGATCTATTGCGCAAGTCTGGGTTGATGAGACACAGGGAGAAACAGGCAAACTCTGCACAGAGGCCTGGACGATCTGAAAATCAAACCTGGAACTTTCTTGCTGCAAAGCATGAGTGCTAGCCATAGTGTTGCCACGAGGAAACATAATCTACAATGTCTCCGTACATGTTTAAAGGTGTTTTATACATTGATAGGGTTACAAAGTCAAGTCATTTTTCTCCTGTGTTTTCAATAGCCTAAATGCATGAAATACCCTTTATGCTTTAAACACCAGTTCTACAGTATAAATCCCTACCTGCATCACTACTGATTACTACATTATCCTCAATATGCAATATGTTTAGTACACTTAATTATTATCATTTAAATTATTAGACAAAACTGGCCATGCTCCTCTGTTTTCTCAGTCTCTCCAGCTAATTGCTCCTCATCCCCCTTTCGGTTCCATGCTGTTTTTTTCTGAAGTGCTGCCAATTAGACATTGACGTCTAAACGTTGCATAAGCATTATTTTTCAAGCATCCCACTACTACGATTTTTTTTTTCATTGTCAGAGTAGCAGCACTTTACTATTTTTCAAAAATTCCGCATTTCCAACATGAATAATATGATTGTGATAGCCTATTATACTTTGCGCTCCCATATATCATAAGATGCTTGGACTGGGGCTGGGGATGTGGTTCACTGTAGCAACTGTCACTGAGCTTTGTAGTCTATGTAAAGGACTAATGTGACAAGGTTAGCCTACCATATCATTCAAAAATGAATGTTGTGGCAGTTCCGTGACATTGGAAATGCAGAGCAGTCAGACGAGCGGCTCGCCACAAGATTCAGAGTGCAACTAACCGCAGGCTACCACATTCAGATACACTTCTCCATTAAAAAAAAAGTCTTTTATATACTAAATTTTCACTTGGGGGTTCAATAAAGCTGGTCAGTAAATCTGATCTACCTACCTACCTACCTGTAGATCGATCTGAAGCATTCAGCACCATGGACAGCAATCTGAATATTTACAGGTGATGTGTCGGAATAGTGATACTAAAAACTGTCGGAAAATATGGGCACATAATAGAGGCATGTCGTAATGAAGGGATGTCGGAATAGGTGGTCCCTATCCTACAGTATATGTTTAATGCCACACCATGGAACATTCCAGGAAAGCCAAATACATCAGAAAACAACAGAAAACACCAGAAAAGTTACACGCACCAAACTTTCTTCAACTTTCACAAAGGTCAGAACTCCTTGTTAGTCACATCTCTGTTCGGTATATCCTCAATCGCACAACACAGCGTTAGCACTAGCATACAGGCACTAGCATACACGCACAAGCCAACACAACAACAACAGCAACAAGCAACGGCTCTGAAACACGCTCGGGTCTGGATATATTTAGCCCTGTGTGGAGGATCTACGGCCACACCGAGTCGAGTGGAAGCCATTGATTTACCCTGACATTTCCCAGAGAAAAAAAGTTCTGAACTTGTCACAGACTTGGAGAAAGATGGTGAAGGGGAAAAAAAATTGGAAAAAAATAAAAAAGCATATCTTATACACGGAACGACTCCCCTCTCGGTTTCTTAGCAACAGGCGGGAGAGCGAGTGATGGAGAGATAGCGCAGAGTCAGATATGGCAGGGCACGCTTTACAAAGTCTTCCCACAGAGCTTGGTCGGGTATTGATTTCGGATGATGTTCTGTGGGATGTGTTCAACTTCCACTTTGATATGGATTTGTGGGGCATGGCATTGCACTTTTTGGGTTCTGACTCCATCAAGGCACAATAAGCAGCTGTCGTGGGCTGTTGTAAAGAGTTTGGGAGCCTGTAGGTGGCGATAACAGAAACATAAACATGAATGCAAATAAACAGAGAGAGAGAAAGTTGTTGGAATCATGATTTTGACTTTGTTTTGCGATGTAAATGGACGTAGCTAATCGGCTAACTGTCACGTTCCAAATAGGAAGTGAGCACGAGGATGCTCCATCGACTTCACGGTTTTCAGTGTACATCGCACAGATTGGACAGGGTTGTAGTCGAGTCATGATTTTTTTTAGTCCAAGTCATGCTTACCTGTGGTCAAACTACAGAAGGGCAAGCATACGCAAACTCACTGTGGTGTATAATGAGTGCTGAAGGATTTTATTGAAAAGGCCGAGATGGGAAAGTCCAAGTAATCTGTTTGTGTCAGTGAGGATCAGAACTTTTCTTTTTATTGTGTTTCAGTGTTTGTTCGTTGTGTGTGTTTTTTAACTCTGGACGAAGAGTCTGGAATGAAAGTTTGTTGATGATGATGATGATGATGATGATTAAATCTGCATTGAACACTCCTACTGGTAAATCAAAGTTAATAAAAAATATATATAAACTTATCTGTGTCGAATACAAGTCAAGTCCTATGATCTCCAAGTCTGAGTCATTGTCAAATAAAACTGAGTTCAAGTTTGAGTTCAAGTCACAAGTCCAGCGCATTTAAAGATGAAGCAATTTCAAATTTTGATTTCAAATTTCATAAACATGATCTATGTAACCAGATGTTAATGAAATATAGTATTTAATGATAGCAATTGCAATGCTGATTTTATTTTCTTTCTCAAGCAAACAAAATACCTAATCCTGATTTATTCTTAATTATGAAAATGTTGAACACAATGGCCAAGTTGTTTGCTATAATTTGGTGTTTTTTGGTGTCAACATTATAAATTATAAAGTCAGAAAGCAGAATGAGCCTCACACGAGTTGCTCATTTGGGTTGCTAGTTTCAGAAATTAAATTCATTTGGTTTAAACGAAAATGCCTCTCCCTGATCTGAATGGTCACCACCTAAACCCCAGCACCTACAGCCAGTCATGAGTCAGGGCTAGTGCAGCTTCTGCAACTCGGGGAGGGAATTCTGGAGGTTCTGAGCTTTCTGTCCATATACCGAGAATGAGACAAACTTGTATGTGTCTCTATCTACAGGTTAAGACTCTGACAACACAGGTTCAGTTGTGATTGTAATACATTTTTAAAACGGTAAAAATGCTACATGTGATTCAAGAAACTTCTAAAGAAGCGGACTAAGGGAGTGTGACGACGCCCATAGTATTCAGTTCCAGTCAAATGAAGCTCATCGAGGTTACAATTATAGGAGCGAAATAGCAGCCAATTTCCACATTAGGAATAGCATTTTATTTACAGGTAAAAACTGTGAAAGAAAAACACCAGGATCACGTAGAGCGGGATAATCTGAACATTTTAAGAACAAAATAATAAGGCTCACCGCAGCGGTTACAGAGGGAGGGTGACAATTTTTCGATGTAACGTCAACTGGATCCAAAGCGCCCCCTGTTTGGAACGCCTGACGCCAGAAAAGCTACATAGTCCTTTTTTAAAATCACTCTCAGCCAAAATGAATCAAAACCAGATTATATATAGAAAAGTCATTTCAACCCATATTTTACACAGGGTTCCAAATGACCTGCGAAGCCATATGTTCTCACAGGCCAATTACCGGCGCGAGATACGAGACACCTCAAAGCGAGAGAGGGAACACAGAGGAGAGGAGGCGGACGGATGACAGAAAAGAAACGGAAAAATCATCCACAACCTCACTCGTTCTCTCTTCGCTTTGATCCAACTCCGATTGTTAAGTTAGATCAACACGCAACATGAGCGTCCCTGTCCTCACGTCTCCCATGCTATCTCCAGCTGCCATCTCCACTGTCCCAAATAGACTTCTTTCGCTGGGAGGGAGGAGAATAGGAGGGAAAAAAAAGAGAAAATGAGAGATTGAGATCGGCTTTTATCTGTAGAGGGAAAAAAATAGAATGTCAAAGCGAATGCGTGCAGTGATTTGACAGAGTTTAGTCGTGGACAAGAGACAATATGTAAAGAAACAGCCGTGGTTTGATGTTATGAATATTGATGGTGAACTATGCGATATTAAAGGGATTTTTTCCCACGTATTTGAACAACTCTGTGCGTGATTGGCATGCTAGTTGTTGTGACGGTAAACTCCGCGCAGTGCCCGTGTTACGCTATTTTCATTATCTATGTTATAAAGCTGTTTTCTTGTCAAAAAACATACCTGGAGTTGTGTTTTGTTTCATTCACATATGTTTAACACAAAAGTCCTGTGTATGACTCTCTGTTCCACCTTGTGATGTCATGTGGTGATACAGGAAATACTCCAATGTGTTTTTAAACTCCATGCATGTTCGCTAGAATCACTTGGATCATTTCAGCCATGGAATTGCCGATCTGTACGGAACAAAAGATTTGAAAACTACCGTTTCATGACATCACAAGGTGGAACAGAGTGTTTTGAGCTTTGGAGATATAGACAGACTCATAATAAAGGGTTACTCAGACATGTGTTAATGTTCAAAACACAAGTCCAGGTATGTTTTTGAGCAGGTAACAGCAAAATTTGTCAAATTTGGGTACTATAGACTTTAAAATGAATGAATTCTGTTTTTGATGTTTTTAAGACAGTAAAAATCACGTAAAAGGACTTTAAATGATGAATAGATTCAAAAATTCTGCCTAATTATTTAATTAGTAGTGCGTTTGTGAACAGGGGGATGTCAGTGCTTTTCTGTCAATTGGATTTGACTAAAGTTTGATTTTTTTTGGCTTGTTCCTATGGCCAGTTGGATAGAAATCTTCATCACGATGCTCCACCTTTTCTCCATCTTCTCAGCTAGAGCCGTGCCAGATTGAATAACGCAAAGCACTATACGTGTCAACCGAACGTAGGTTGACACGTTGACATAAAGGTGACGCCAGGTTCGTTCAAGGGAAGTCGAGGTTGCAAACAGGATGAATGAAACTAGCGTGAAAGATGCAAAATTCAACTCCAGGGCATGTTTTTGATGAGGGAACAATGTCATAACACACTTGAAAGCTCAAAAAATGTCTATTTTATTTTGATTTGTCCACTTCAAAATGGGAGTAAACACCTAAACTCTGCCCATAACCACATTTCAGATAGAGCTCATACCTCGAAGACTAAAAAGAGGGGCAGGGTCTAGGGTTATAAGGAACACTGTGATTGGTCTAACATGTATCCGCACTTCAAACTCCACCCCCTTTTTTAACCTTATTTATTTACTTTTATTATTATTTTCCTTTTCTTTTTTATGTTTGTATTTGTGTTCGTCTTATCTTTTATTATGTCTTTTGTCATTAATGTGCTGAGTGTACATACCCTCAAAATGATCAACATTATAAAAACATTATCTGGTTGTGATCAGGACAGTCTTGCGTGATGTCACATAGCACTTGAAATCGCAGTTTCCTTTAAATGAGCCATCGAGCGTCATGATATTACCTTTTATGTTACTTTGCGGATGCGTTTTCGACTTTATCCAAACATTCTCACGAGATTTTCTGAACCAAATCTCTCTTTTCTTTTCTTTTTTTCATGTTTCTTAAAAGTTTGGCCCCTGAGCGCTGTAGTCGTGTTCTTTTTGGACTGACGAGGTGCGAGCCAACTGCCCCTTTGAACCGACCGATGTTCTACAAAGAGTCTGATTTCTCCGGACACGTGTTACCCGAGATCTCTGAGTACCGGGGTGGGACTCCATTTCAATACCGGCTGCAGATGAAGGTCAAATCACAGTTATGATGTGTGGTTTTTATGTGAGAAAGCTTTCAAAACAGCAAAGGCTTGGACTGGACTCTGACTTGAGCTACCCGTGAGACGATTTGGATGTGGATTCTTGGACCAAAGACTCAGACGGTTCTATTTACAACTCTCAAGTTCTTGGCTCTGCTGGCCGTTGCTTTTATAAACACTTTTTTAAAGGAGAATCAAAGGTTAGTTTAAAGCAAAGGGAATTCACACAGTTACGAAATGTCTTTTTTAAGGTGTAACTTTCTCGCTGAGGTTCCGTCACCCACTTGATTCTAAGGATATGTCATTGCTCTGCCTGGGATGTCCCACAGTATGACATTAAACAGCTCCACCTCACATTTATTCGATTATAAGTGGATTTCTAGCTCAAAAATACTGAGAAAAACATGCATTCCGATGGTGAGCGGGTTCGCCTCTCGGCAGACCTGACCTGTAACTTGGTCTGGTTTCGTCTCCATGAAGATAGAAAGGTTGAATACCAAACTGTGGGACATTTCAGACAAAGCAATAACATCTCCATGGAGAAAAGCATTTGACGGACCCTCCACCAGAAAAGTTACACAATATAATATATTGTAGTATTGTATGTATATTCTATAGTTAAGAATGAAAAAAAAAGAAAAAACATTACATTACATTTGATTTGTTTACTTTTTTATCTAGCGACAGAGATAGGTCAAGTTAATGAAATTTAAAATCTAAATCCTTTAAGTGTTGATTTTGGGCAGTAGTGGAACGTAACTTTTCTTGATGAAAGGTCCATCAAATGCTTTTCTCCATGGAGATGTTATTACTTTGTTTGGAATGTTCCACAGTATGGCATTAAACCTTTCTATCTTCAAGGAGAACAAACCAGACCAAGTGCCAGGTCAGATCTGTGGAGAGGTGAGGTTCAGAATGTCTGTTTTTCTAGGTATTTTTGAGCTCTAAAACCACCTGTAGTTGAATAAATGTAACATAGAGCTGTTTAAACACATACTGTGGAACTTTCCAGACAGAGCTATGACATATCCATAGAAACAAACAGGTGACCAACCAAAAAGTTACATAGTGCACCTTTAAATATACATTTTATAGGTACATGTATCTGTAATCTGAAAGAAGGTATATGTATTTTCTACTCCACTACATTTTTGAAAAGGAATGAAAAGTACAAATATTTTTTCTGATAACAAATTTCAGCACAAATTTGTATCAAAATCATGAAATTTAAAGCTCAAAATCTGCGCAAAATACTTTTTACTCTTTTGGTACATTTTTAAACAGCTACTTTAATACTTTTACTTGAGTTGATTTTTTTCATGTAATGCTTTTTCCTTTAATATGTTTTTGCTCCTGTATCTGTGTTCTTTTACTTCAGTGACAAAATGTAGTACTTCTTCCACCACTGATTCTTTGTGGTTGTCAAGATATGAAAAGTAGATGAATGCATTTCCTGGGCTGGTCAGAAGAAGCTGCTTTCAAAAAGAACTGAATCAAACTGAAGTCGTTTTTTTTCCTTTTCCCTTGGAGGTAATACGTTAAAGACGCTGACAGTTTGATAGAGTCTCAAAAGAAAAATCTATAAATCTATCATTTTCGATAGACTTTTAAAATGGTCAGATCCATATAAATAGGTAATATAGACTAATGTATTTGAGCCTATTATAGCCATGGTTGCTCCAAGTGTTTCTTGAAAAATCATGATACTATAACTACTACTACATGATAAAAGTAACAAACATCAGGTACTAATCGATACTAAAACTAGAATCGAAGCTAGATACTCATTTGAACAGGTATCGATACTAAAAAGTCACATTGACAGGATACAAATGAACATTTTCTGAATAGTTTTAGAATGATCTTGAGCTGTATCAGAACAAGTACAAGAGCACACAGACTAGTATACGCCCATGGAGCACTATAGAACATACCTGGACCACTGAGGAAGTACACAGATATAAGGGATATGGGAATAGAAAAGAAACAAATGTTGAAAATCACATTCTATAGTCTACATAAAGAGTGATTCTTTAAAATTGTTTTAAATTATCATCATTGTATCAGTCAGTATTAAGTATCGAGTCTATTCCTAAGTATTGAAAATCATCCATCGTTTCTCTTCCGCTTTATCCGGGGCCAGGGCATGGAGGCAGCAGTCTGAGCAATGAGTTCCAGACTAGAGGTCTGCGCAGGACAGAATTTACTTCTGAAGCACTGTAAGGTGAAGTTCACTAGAGGTGCTCTGTTCTTCTGTCTGTGAAGCTCTATCAAACACAAAAAAAGCGGAAAGGAATTGTCTAAAATGTGCCCAAGATTAGACCACATCTGCAAGATTAGGCGCTTAAAATTTTTTTGTTTTATTAATGCCAAATAAAATATCCATAAAGTATGTATGATAGGCAGACATTAATGATTTGTATATTTTACTTTACATATATTTAGTTTGTGGGACTGCAGTTTATCATCCCACACGCCCGCTGTCGCATTGTGCAGTCCCACTCCCACCCGCTCCCGCAATGAGCTTTCAAAATGTGTCCCGCGCTGCACTGGTTTGCGTCAGGTCCCGCTCTAGCCCAGACTTCCCTCAACCCAGACACTTCCTTCAGGTCTTCCGGGGGGATTCCGAAGCTGCCAAACCAGAGACAGACAGAGACCGGGGCCCACCTCCCGATGGGACGTGCGTAGAACACCTCCCCAAGAAGTCGTCCAGGAGGGATCCGGAAAAACGCTCTTTTCAGTCATTACCCAAACCTCATGACCATATGTGAGGGCAGGAATGTAAACTGGTTGACTGATTTACTATTTTTATTATTATTATTTGCTTCCTAAATGCCTTAAATATAGAAGTAGACTATGACTATGACAAGTGCACGTCACTGACTATTAGCGATGGTACATATATTGGTACAGACGCAATAGAAAACACCTTATATCCCATATTGTGTAACCTTCCAGTCACTCCACTATTCAGACAGTAGCTCAGATGCAAATGGATCTGGATTTGGAGGAGAGCTTTTAGCCGTCTCCATGGAAACGCAGCAGGGACCCGTCGCCGCAGTGGTTTTGTTTTGTGTTGTTGTTTTCCCGCCCGTTTGTTTACCAGCGAGCTTAAAACCGAAAGCGGAGGTGGAGGGCGCGAGGACGGGCAGACGAGCAGGGCTGCTGTGGCGCTGAGGAAACAGGCCGGCGGTGTCTGGATGGAGCTGATGATTCAATTGGAAAGCAACTGCACGACTTTATTTCATATTGTTCAAGCGTTTAAGGAAATGCCCTCCAGATCAGAAAATTTTAAGGAATTTTAATTTGAATTCTGATACATCCGGGAATAAGATATTATAAGCAAGTTAAAACGAAAAGAAATAGGCTTTAGTAACTCAGGTGGTAGAGCCTTTGTCCACTAATCAGAAGGTTGGAGGTGCGATTCCAGCTCCCACAGATGAATGCTGTGTCCTTGGGCAAGACACTTAACCCACCTCGTCCCTACACAGCAAAAAGTGGAGTGCTAAAATTGACTCTCACAGAATCAATTTTCTCATTTTCTCAGGGTTTATATGAGTCCAACCTGTTCTAGAGTTAATTTAACATGTTTGGAAATGTTAATTAAGTAACACTGGACCAAAGTTCCTGTTTAACCCCAAAATCAAGAGTTATATTAACGTTTTGAGAGTAAATGGATAACAATTTGTAGGGTTATCCTGATTCAGCTAAACAACACACAGAGCTGTTTTATTTTTACACTTTGTTTTTGTTAATTTAACATGAAATTCTGTACAAAACTGGTTCAAACTGATGTTCTCTCGTGGGAGTTTGAAGTGGTGGGTGGGAGGTGCCAAATTAACACTAAGGGAAGTTGAATGAACACTAGGGGAAGCTGAATTAACTTCAACCATATAAAATCTGGCAAATAACCCCAACTCCAACCCCCATTTAACTTTCAAATAGTCAAAATAACATGTTTTGTGTTAAAAACAACTCTGAAACACTTTACCCTGAAATTTTTACCCTCCAGTTTCTGCTGTGTAGTATGTGTGAATGGGTGGTGGTTTCTTGTTGGAAAGGGCCTTGAAGGTGGAAAAACACTATGTGAAAAAGTGACCATTTACCTTTTTTTAAATAAACCTACGTTTCAAAAATAGCCCTGAACACGCTGGCTGCTTGTTTTCATTTTAACATGCTTCTAAAAAAAGAGTTTTTATGAGAGTTAAATGTATATACAGTGGAAAAGAAAAGCAACTGACTATATTGCTGTTAGATCAACAAAACTGGAAATAAAAATGCTCGAGTAAATGCGCCCATTCAATTTGACCAATGCTTCAATACCAATGGGTTTATGTACAGAAGCAGTAGGCAACCAGTTACCAAATACTACCCAGCTGCCAGATAGTTAAAATCAATATAAAATAATATATAAACATGTCACTGAAACTAACAAGAGTCATTCTGAGTTCCTCTTGAAAAACACATTTTTAATCTTAATAAACTTTTCCTGGTGAAATTAAATAATTAAAATAATTCCTTTTACTAAACGAAACGTAACTCACTTAATCTTTCGGAAATGGCCGTTTAAAAATGAAATGAAAAGAAATTAAATCATGAATATTGGCAAATTTATCCTCAGTTATCACTCCACTTCAAACAAGCCACCACCTGCTGCTCCGTCCTTGAATCGCGGGGAAAAAAAGAAAAAACTGGCAGGGGGAAAAAAGAGGAAAATTAATATTTGCCAGAAACCGGAGCTTTGTCAATGACAAGTGCTCTTGACTTTGGAGTGATCTGCCCCCCTCTTCCTCCTCCTCCTCACCCAAAACAGCCATTTGGGAAGCTCCGCACACAAACACAGCCTTTTCTCTCTCCTTCTTCTTTAAGCGTTTGACTTGAAGCACACCTCAGCTTTTCCCCCCTCTCTCGCAATCCTCTGAAAACAACCCGTGACAAAAATGGACTCTCGATTCTCCTGAAAACATTGTGTGAGCCCTCTCAGCGTTCAACAAAGACCTCTGGGAGACGTGGAAATGCACCGGGGACAAAAAATATTACACGGTTAAAGCTAAGAACACACACTTAAGCTTCAGGCAAAACAAGGAGAAAGCCTAGGCAGCCGTACATCCGCGGTCATATTCAAAGTGGTTACTAGTGCTCATGGCTTCACAGTAAAAGCTGCTAGTGAGGTAGAATGGCAGAACACACAGTCATGGGTTTAAACATGGATTTATTTGTTAAGTCTTGTATTCTGTTTTCCAAATGTCTAAAGCAACACTGTGTAGCTTTCTAAAGATGCACGTCACCTGTATGATTCTGTGATCAAAGTTAAAATCGTTCTTTAGAGACGAAACGGTGGAAGACGTTTCCATAGGAGGTCCTTCAGGCCAAACAACACGGTCGATGGTCACATTTTTATTTATACGGTGCCTTTCCACCTTCAAGGCACTCAAAGCGCTTTACAACAAGGACACAAATTCACACAAGGTGGGTTAAATGTCTGGCCCAAGGACACAACGACAGCGTTCAATGGATCGGACCACTCAACCAACGATGTTTTGTGCCGAGAGCGGGATTCAAACCAAACAACTGATTGACGGACCTTCTAATCAGCCGACAAAGGCTCTACCAACTGAGCTAAAGCTACTGTCACCCAAAACAAGAGTCAGGCTTGTGGAGATGCAAGCCCGCTCACAGCAAATATATGGGTCAATGACGTGACGCTGTCCAATTTCAATTTCCTCAGTTAAAAGGGTTCAAATTTCATAATAATTCAGCACATTTCTGTAGTACCTCTGACCTCCATGGAACCAAATCATTTTTTTCAGAAATCATTATTATTCTGCATGTTTTTGTACTTAAAGTGTTAAAATGTCATGTGGTGTGACCGTGCATCATGTGGTGCGACTAATAAAAGCAGGAATTCTATGGCTGGAGTTTTAATAACAGACAAAGTCGACTTGGGTGAATGGGATTCTTCAGGAATTTTTCTTCATTTGATGCATTTTACAGGGCAGTAGTTTGTTCATTAAACACAAGCAGGTGACTGTCATATTGGACAGCAAAAGAAAATATCAATATGCACTAAAAATCATAAGTTTGTTTCTATACACTTCATATTACTCAGAAATTAGATGAATATCCCAACCATGTTTTAGAAAATAAAACAATTCTAATGTTATTCTTGGTCGCACCACATGACATTTTACACTAAAAATGCTTAATACAAATGTTAAACATAGATTTATGCACCTGACATGGTAAATATTTGAAAAAAGTTACTAACTTACTAAAAGTAACTAATTTTTTTTTATATTTTAAAATTTGTCTGTTGAAAATCCTAATACGTCATTGACACATATATACTTTTTTTTGATACAATGAAATAAAATGAAACAGAACAGAACAAATTTTCTATATTCATACCTATTTACTGCTTTTTTGTTTGCTTTTTATGAGAAAGTTACAGGAT
Organism: Odontamblyopus lacepedii; assembly: GCA_034769755.1. Taxonomy (NCBI): domain Eukaryota; kingdom Metazoa; phylum Chordata; class Actinopteri; order Gobiiformes; family Gobiidae; genus Odontamblyopus; species Odontamblyopus lacepedii. The sequence continues at coordinate 10,316,091 of CM068350.1, forward strand.
GGGGCTTTAAAGTTGCCCTGGCCTTAGAGGATAAGATAACCAACCAACCACCCATCACACACACACACACACATCATACTCATACGTGGGTAAGGTCACAACAGAAGCGCTGGTTGAAGCAGACTGTCCGCGCTGCCTTATGCATTCCGAGCCTCCTAATCGTTCATTTATAAATGTTTTTCACAACTTTCCGTGACCGGGGCTGGTTTTTTGCCAATAATGCTAACAACAACTAGCATGCTAACCACGCACCACCCTAACTTCCTGGTTCAGGGACTATAAAAACACTTTGCAAAAGCTGCTTTTACCACACATCTGTATTGGAGCTAAACAAAGTGTATTTTATTACACGAAAAAGCATGTACAAGTATCCAAATCACAACCTTCTCTCGACTTATCTACACGGTTCACTCCTTCATAATCCTGCCGTACAGCGCGCTCCAGCTCTCGTTCTGATCCTTCCTTCGGTCTCCATGGCGATAAACCACTTTAGCGGCTCACGGCGGCCTCAATATTTTATCCCCGGCCCATCACAGACAGCAGGTGGAACTGATTGAAAAGAAATGATGAAATCGGAGCGAGCGAAAGGACTAGGGGCCCCACGGCGTCTGCAGGGCTGCAGAGCCTTCACGGGGGGAGATGGAGAACGGGTTAACAAATGTGAGCCAAAATAAATCTTTTTCATCAACGCACGTGTGGAGAAAGTCAGTAAATGCAGATCACGGGCGGGGCGAGGGGAGGCGACAGTCAAAGTTTGGAAATGAAGACGTGGAAGAATTGAAAGAATGGTTCAAATTTGACTCTTGTCAGGATGTCATGTTATAAAGTTTTTACCTCGACAAAAACATACCTGGAGTTGTGTTTTGTTCCATTCACACATGTTTGAGTAATGCTTTATCATTAGTCTGTCTCTAAAGCTCAAAGTGCCTTTTGTTCTGTATAAACAGGAAAATCCAGACCTGAAATCATCCAAATGATTCACCTGAAGGTTTATGGAGTTTAAAAACACAGTTCCTGATATACCACATGAAACATGACGCCAAAAACACATTTTAGAAGTCTGACACTCTGAGTCTCCTCTCCCTTTTCTCCCCGCACAAAGTCACCCCCCCTTCAGAGCGTTATCACAACACATTGTGCATCCCGCTAATGGAACTTCTGCACATTGCACATGCTGCATCTGGTTTGTGGAGTTAAAGTGTATTTTTTGTATCATATTTTTGTATATTTATGGAGAACTGTCCAGTGGGAGCTTGGGTGACACAGGCTTGTGGGCGGAGCATTGCACAGAATCTGACAGCTAAACGTAAGAAGGGTTTTAAAAGGTCTTACGGAGAGATTGCTAATGTAACGCGGGTGACAAAACTGGTGTTAGCGCTATATGATTTTGATTTTCTTTGATTTTGCGTGCCCCTAAGTGCCTTCAGTCATGTGACCGCAATCAGCCAATTAGCTCCACAACCAGCACCTCAAGCAAGCTGTGCGGTCAGCAAAACTTCATGGAACTGGCCAGATATTTTTGTGATGGCGAGCTACAGAAAGGCTTCTAGCCCAATGAACTAAACCGAAAAACAAGAAAACTCAAATCACTGTGGAGATTCCCGCCAGGAACCCCCGACATCCGGCTCACTCTGCCCGGCCTGGTAGGAAGCTCCTGCAGCCGACATTAACTCTCACTTCCTCACTCATTACTCTGCGACCTTCCGCTCAATTCGGCAACCCAACTCCTTACAGACACTCTCCCTCTGGACTCAAACCATTTCCCGAGTCGCCTTAACTGTATTTGTTGTGTGTGTGGAACTGTACCTCTACTGGTCACGCTTGATCTATGCACCATCTCATTCATTCATACAAACTATTACAAATTGAATGATTGCATTGCATGGATCACTGAGCCTACAACTGTAAATATTGCAAATATTGGGTTTTCTATTACACTGAATGGTCATTCTCACACTGATATTTTTTGTCTGTTGTCACACTCTTATCAACAATAAAGGTTCCATCAAAAGCCGCCAGTCTTTGCCTCCTCTCTCCCTGAGTCACACCTTAGTCTTCTGGTGCTAGCCCAACGATACTACTGCGAGTATACTACAACTACTACTACTACTACTCCAACTACTAGTAGTATTTTCCATTCCGCACTGTACTCTTTTCTCTAATTCTCTCTAATTTAATGTCCCATCTCTATTTTAAAATTGTATGACGATTATTTATGTTTTGATTTTGTTTGTATTGTGATTTTAATGTATTTCTTATTCTGTAAAGCACTTTTAATTACTTTGTGTACGAATTGTGCTATACAAATAAACTTGCCTTGCCTTGCCTTGCCTACTACTACTACTACTACTACTACTACTACTACTACTACTGCTATTATACAGTCTATAGCTGTTATACCGTTACACTAAATGACTCAAACATGATGGATGACGTCTAGACCCTCTTCAGGCCTGTTTTTCATGAGGGAACAACATTATAACATGGTCAAAAGCTTAGGGAAAAAATAGATTTTGCATAATTACAATTTAAAGGTGCATTTTTTCTGGCAAAGAGTATGTCACTTGGCCGGAATGTTCCACAGTCTGCTTTAAACCTATCTGTAAACAAGGACTAACCCCCCTCCACATCCCTCCATCTTTACCCAAGTGAACATGTGCGTGTTTGATTTGCGTAGCTGCTCCTCATCAGTATTCAGCCGGCGCTGGTGGAACACATGGCAGCGGGGGTCAGGGGAGGCCTCGGCCGCGCCCTCCCCGTCACCGTACATCCTGTGACAGCCATCGCCCAGAGCTAACGAGCCCACGTCCCCTCAGCCCGGCTCTCCGTCCGCCCCTCGCTCCCCCGCGCCCCTCCGCCCGGGCGGCAGACGGAGAGGGGTCGCCCGTAGGGACTGGGCAGGGCCCAGAGGTTAAAGAGAGGAGGAGGAGGAGACGAGGACGAGAGGAGGAGGAAGAGAGGACATGAGAGGGGAGATAAGTGTGAGAGAGGGAGAGAGAGAGAAAGAAAGAGAGAGTAGGAGGGGTGAGGACGAGAGGAGGAGAAGAGGATGTGAGAGGGGAGATAAGTGTGAGAGAAAGCGAACGAAAGAGAGGAGAGGAGGAGGAGGAGAAGAGGATGTGAGAGGGGAGATAAGTGTGAGAGAGAGGGAGAAAGAACAAAAGAGAGGACAGGAGGAGGAGAAGAGGATGTGAGAGGGGAGATAAGTGTGAGAGAGAGGGAGAGAGAACGAAAGAGAGGAGAGGAGAAGGAGAAGAGGATGTGAGAGGGGAGATAAGTGCGAGAGAGAGGGAGAGAGAAAAAGAGAGGAGAGGAAGAGGAAGAGAATGAGACAAGGAGGAAGAGGAGAGAAGGACGTGAGAGGGGAAAGAAGTGAGAGAGAGAGTAGGAGAGAGAGGAGAGGAAGAGGAGGAGGAGAAGAGGACGTGAGAGGAGAGATAAGTGTGAGAGAGAGGGAGAGAGCAAAGAGGATGTGAGAGGGGAGATAAGTGATAGAGGGAGAGAGAAAGGGAGAGAGGAGAGGAGGAGGGGTGAGGACGAGAGGAAGAGGAGGACTTGAGAGGGGAGATAAGTGTGAAAGAGACGGAGAGAGAAAGAAAGAGAGGAGAGGAGGAAGGGAGGATGAGAGGGGAAAGAAGTGAGAGAGAGTAGGAGAGAGAGGAGAGGAGGAGGGGTGAGAAGGAGGAGGAGAAGAGGATGTGAGAGGAGAGATAAGTGTGTGAGAGAGAGGGAGAGAGAAAGAAAGAAAGAAAGAAAGGGGAGGAGGAGGGGCATGGACGAGAGGACGTGAGAGGGAGGTAAGTGTGAGAGAGAGGGAGAGAGAAAGAGAGGGAGGAGAAAGGGAGGATGTGAGAGGGGAGATAAGAGGAGGAAGAGGAGGAGAAGAAGATGTGAGAGGGGAGATAAGTGTGAGAGAGAGGGAGAGAGAAAGAGAGAGGAGAGGAGGAGGGGCAAGGAGGAGAAGAGGAAGAGGAGAAGAGGATGTGAAAGGAGAGAGAGGGATGTGAAAGTGTGAGAGAGGGAGAGAGAAAGAGCGAGAGGAGAGGAGGAGGAAGAGGAGAAGAGGACATGAGAGGGGAGATAAGTGTGAGAGAGAGGGAGAGAGAAAGAAAGAGAGGAGATGAGGAGGAAGAGGAGAAGAGGACGTGAGAGGGGAGATAAGTGTGAGAGAGAGGGAGAGAGAAAGAAAGAGAGGAAATGAGGAGGGGTGAGGACGAGAGGAGGAGGAGGAGAAGAGGATGTGAGAGGGGAGATAAGTGTGAGAGGAAGAAGGGAGGATGTGAGAGGGGAAAGAAGTGAGAGAGGAATAGAGAAAGAGAGAGAGGAGAAAGGGAGGATGTGAGAACGGAGATAAGTGTGGGAGAGAGGGAGAAAGAGAGAGAGGATGAGAGGAGGAGGGAGGATGTGAAAGGGAAAAGAAGTGAGAGAGAGGGAAGAGCAACAGAGAGAGAAAGAAGGAAAGAAAGAAAGAAAAAGAAAGGAGGAGAGACCTGAGCAAGGACAGGAGGAGGATGGGAGGATGGGAGGAGAGAAAAAGAGAAAGGAGGGGGGCAGTGAAAGGGGAGATAAGTGTGAGAGAGAGAGAAAGAGAGAGAGGAAGGGAGGATGTGAAAGGGGAAAGAAGTGAGAGAAAGAGGGGGAAAAGAAACAGGGAAATGGGGACAGAGAAAGGAGGAGAGAAGTGAGCAAGGACAGGAGGAGGATGGGAGGACGTGAGAGGGGAGAGAGAGCTAAAGGAGGGGTGAAGGAAGGGGCGTGAGAGTGCGATTCGTGTGAGAGAGAGGAGGGGAAGAGGATGTGAGAGGGGAGATAAGTGCGAGAGAGAGGGAGAGAGAACGAAAGAGAGGAGAGGAGGAGGAGAAGAGGATGTGAGAGGGGAGATAAGTGCGAGAGAGAGGGAGAGAGAAAAAGAGAGGAGAGGAAGAGGAAGAGAATGAGACAAGGAGGAAGAGGAGAGAAGTGTCAAGAGAGGGAGAGAGAGAGGAGGGGAGGACGTGAGACGGGAGATAAGTGTGTGAGAGAGGAGAGAAACAGGTAAACAGGGGGAGATAGAGAGAGAGAAGCAGGGAGGAGGAGGGAAGGAAGAGATGTGAGAGGGGAGATAAGAGAGAAAGAGAGAAAGACAGAAGAGGGTAGGACGTGAGAGAGAGAGAAGGAAGGAGAGCCATAGAGAGAAACAGGGGAGAGAGGGAGCAAAAGAGAAAGGACAGAGGGCACACTCGTTTCTCTCTATCTCCCTCTCTCTGTCTCACACGCTCTTAAAGGAGACGCCAGATGGGCACAGCTGGGACCCGCCCACACTTTATATTTATCTATTTATTTCCCTTTTTTTTTGTTTTGTTGTTGTTGTTTTCATTTTGTTCTGTTCATGCACCAGGTGTCGAGGTTCTGCGGAGCGTGCGTCCGGTCACATCCGAAGACTCTTAGTAAATTAAAACGACGTTCGCTCATTATAATACACGTCGCTGTGTTTTTTTTTGGCCTGTAATATTTGAAAAGGAACTAGAATAAAATCTGTAACCTATAATAAAAACTGAATAAGGCATTTTCCCTCTGGCCCAGCTCCAGACTGACTAGTGGCCGCTCCAGGTACTGCAGCTCCCGGGAGCTTGGGCCCGGAAAGAATTCTCCCATTAAATACAAAAATAAAAAAATAAAAAATAAAAAATAAAAAATAAAAAATAAAAAATAAAAAATAAAAAATAAAAAATAATAATAATAATAATAATAATAATAATAATAATAATAATAATAATAATAATAATAATGATAATGCATTTTTGTAGGAAATTCAAACTCAAAGCGCCTAGAAGCACAATGCATTTTTTGTGACATCAAACTGCCCCTGTTTGGCTGACCGGGCAACAACCGTTTTTATAAAGGTTGGATTTTGTAGAGATTCTTTTGTATTTTTAGAATATGAATTTGAAAAAAATGTTAAATCATCAAAGCACCTAAAAATCAACTACTAAGAGTTAGCTTAGCCCCGCTCTGACTCCACGCTAGCTCCGCTCTTGCAGCTCATGCTCTGACTGATCAGAACTGCGTTTCGGATGTCACACATTGAGCTGCAGAAGTAAAAATTTTTGGGGTCATGCGCCAATGAGCACAGACCATTGAAACCATATGGCGCCATCTTGGATTCATCTTCCAGATTTTATTATCGCTCTATGCTCTGAGCCCGCAGTAGCTCCGCTCTAGCAGCTCTCGCTCTGATTGGTCCAAACGCTCCACGTCGTGCACATTACAGACGTCACACGGGTGGGAGGAGCTCGTCCATATTGAAGAAGCAAATGCAGAAGAGAATTATTATTTTTAAACCCCTAAGCCAATGTGAAACTGGATCGGCTCTGATTCATTGCAGCGGCGAGATGGTGAGTACTAATGAGGACGTTAAAGCGGGGGTATTACATCGCTTGCTTCTATGAGGTGTTAACCGCTAACTCGTAACATTTAGATCACCATGTTACCTTTGATTGTTTTGAAAATGCCATATTCTACGAAAACTCTTTGCTCTCCACTCTAAGTCACTCCTCCTTCAGAGCGCTATCACATTACAATCATTATGCATCCCGCTAATGAAACTACTCCACGTTGCATCAGGTTTGTGTAGTTGCAGTGGAGTGAAATTGCCTTGTGTCATGTTTTTGTCAGGGAGTGTTCGGAAAATGGCATGGAAAAGCTCTCCAGGCATGGTTTCGATGACGGAACGACGATGAGAATTTTGCAAAATACCCTCTTTAATTTCCTCTTTTTATGACCACTTGACTAGGCTGACCAGACGTCCCTATTTCCCCAGGACAGTCCCAGTTTTGAGCCCTGAGTCCCCTGTCCCAGCAGATTTATCCAAAACCAGTGATTTGTCCCAGTTTTATACAAGAAATGCCCCTATTTTTGACCAATCTGATCTAAACCAGGACTAAACTAAGATTAAAGCAGAACCACATTAACTCTAAACCCGGACTAAAAGCAAAATTATCACATTTTTTGAGTAATCTGATCCCCGCCAACAGTAAAGAGGAGCATAAATTGTAATTTGTTCAACCAAAATACAGAAATCCATGTTTGCGAATGACCATAAAGCAAACAGAAGCCCCTCGGCTTATGACTGACAGGGGAATGCACAATCTTACACGCTCTTTTCACTCTATATTTGACTGATCGATGCACAGATATTTTGGATTGCGTTCGCAAAAAAAAAGATCTAAGAGTGACATTTTCTCTCACTTCAAGCTTAAAATACATTTCAAAAAGCATCATTTGCTGAAATTCGTTTCAAAAGATGCTCCTTGAAGTTGCTTTCGTACGCCGCTGCACAATTTGCCTCGGTGTTGGTGAAAAGCAGTTGGGGTTTGGAGAGGAGATCACAGCTGGGGTGATCCTAAAAGAACTCAGTCTGATAATTATTATTTTCACCGGTTCGTCATTAAGCGCTAAAATAGATGGAATTATGTGTAAGTGGGAAGATTCAGCTGGGATTGCCGTGAGAACACTGCAAATACTGCAGTACTAGGTGTACAGCTGGAGCTTCATAGTACATACATATACACAAAAGTACAAATATCAGAGGAAAAAAAGCAAAAGTATCACAAGAGAATATTTACTTTCTACTCAATCTGTATTTTTTATAGCTTTTTTTATCTGTATATTTTTGATTGCTTATACTACGAACGTGTTAAAAATAAACCCGTCTCAAACAATGATAAAAATACTTTTCAGTCCTGCTCCCCGATGTAATGAAATAAAAGTGAAAAGTATCCGCTAGTCAAGTAAAGTACAGATACCTCAATTGTATACTTAAGCACAACACTTTTACTATGTTTACTTCAAGATTTTATATTTAATGTTTTATTTTTGTTCTGTTTTCAGGTTGAGCCGTTCACTCTTGTTCACTTCTGATGTTGACGTTGGTCTACCAGATCGTTTAGCTCTGCATAAGCACCTTCCTCTTTACATTTTTAGTACCAAATTTGTTTGCCAGTTGGTGAAGTTTTTCCAAATGCTGCACTGAAGGCTGCACAGTCTTGGGTGACTGTGTGTGAGCATTTTCCAAGACGCAAAATGACTTCTCTCGGGACTGAACGGCTCAACCTGAAAACAGAACAAAAATAAACCATCTTGATTTGTTTCTATACATTCTGTAAAAATTTAAGGTTATTTCAACGATTTATTTGCCCAAATTATTGACCTGCGAAATGATGTCAATTTTTTGGGTACCATACAAAGATGAACGACCATTTTGCTTCGTGCTTCTCTTGTCCCAAACTCGCCTTCTCCACACAGATCCACCTCTGCTGCAGCTCACGACTCCACACAGGCCCCGCGCCCAAACTGGATACGGCTCTGATTTATGGCGGGCACAAAATGGCCGCCGCGAGATGGATGCAGCGCGCGCACTCTTTTCATACATCAAAGGCATACCACACGCAACCGCGGCAACGCCATTTGTCAACGGCGCCGCGACGCACATACACACTTTTAATTCATCACCGCTGACTGACCCATATAAAAGCAGAGAGGAAAAAACACGGAGAAAACTGCTGCCGTGCATTCAAACAGAACGAGGATGAGTAAGTAAATAAAGCAAGTACACCACGAAGTACAGTTACTCCATTACAAGCTTAAGCACCAAAATCATACTTTTTTGGTACGGGGGTCCATGAAATGTTCCACAGTATGGCATTAAACCCATTATATTTAATTGATTTTCGAGTATAAGTACTGCTGTCATAATTGTACTTAAAGGTGCACTATGTCACTTTTCTGATCTGACACCTGCTTGTCTCCATGGAGATGATGTCGCTTTGCCTGGAATGTTCCACAGTATGGTATTAAACCCATCGATTTAACATTTACTTAATTTTTATAGCAGAAAAAGTACTGCTCTCATAATTACTTAAAAGCACTTACCAAGTACTTAAAGGTGCACTATGTAATTTTTCTGGTAGAGGCATGGGCCACCTGCTTGTCCCCATGGAGATGCTGTTGCTTTGCCTGGAATGTTCCACAGTATGGCATTAAACCTAACCATCTTGCACGTACATCATTTTCAAGTATAAGTACTGCAGTCATAATTGTACTTAAAGGTGCGCTATGTAACTTTTCTGATCTGACACCTGGTTGTCTCCATGGAGATGTTGTCTCTTTGCTTGGAATGCTCCACAGTATGGCATTAAACTGTATCTTGCATTTACTCAATTCTCAAGTACAAGTACTGCTGACATATTTGTATTTAAATGTGCACTACGGAACTTTCCTGCTAGAGGGATGTGCCACCTGCTTATCTCCATGGAGATGTTGTTGCTTTACCTGGAATGTTCCACAGTATGGCATTAAACTGTAGCTTGCATTTAATCAATTCTCAAGTACAAGAAACATTCTAAGCTCACATCTCTATGGAGACGAGTATGTAGCAGACCAGAAAAGTTACACTGCGCACCTTTAAGCGCAATTATGGCAGTAGTATATCATGCATTTCCAGTTCAATTTGATTTCTGATGCACGTTAATAAGATAGTTAGTAATTATAAAAATACTCAATTCTGAAGTACAAGTACTGCTGTCAGAACAGTACTTAAAGGTGCACTGTGTAAATTTTTTGGTCGAGGGGTCGAACACCTGCTTGTCTCCACGGGGATGTTGTTGCTTAGCTGGGAATATTCCACAGTTTAGGCTTTAAACAAATCTATAGTCATGCAATTCTCAAGTACAAATACTCCTGCTAAAATTGTACTTAGTGATGTTTGGTATCTATAGTGGATCAAGATAAAGTACACATGCACATACACTTCTCAAAGTAAAAGTTACTACTTCTGAATTGACCTAAAATACTACTAAAATAGTGTTAAATTTTTATTAGCATTTTAGGTCAAGGAAAAAATGTACTTAATTACAATAAGTACAAGTTTAAAAGTAAAAGTACCCAAACATATATAAATAACACATGGAACATACTTCTCAATGTTACTTTTACAGTTTTAGCAACATTTTAGATCAACTTTAATTATTATTATTATTATTATTATTATTATTATTATTATTATTATTATTATTATTATTATTATTATTATTATTATTATTATTATTATTATTATTAGTTGTTGTATGTAGTTGTTGTTGTTGTTGTTGTTGTTATTATTATTTATGTATTTATGTATTTTTATTTATTTATTTTATTTATTTATTTTTTACAAATCTTGATTAATTCAACTTTGTAAAATGTCATCTTAAACCATAATTCACCTTTAGGAAGAAACAGAGACAATTGGGAACCCCCTATGATGTTAAACATGAAAAATTTGAAAAAAGTTAAATTACAAGACAAACATTTTGCTAAACCTCCTCCATAAAAGTACTACTACCGAAAAAATACTCACATAAGTACTAATAATCCATCGCACCCCCTCTGGATATAACTACGCTGAATCTCACAATGCCAACATCAATACTGGTAAAGCATGAGGTCAGTGCTTTTATTTAGTCCTTTGCAAAGAGCAGAATTTACATAGCCATCCCAGAGCACGGAGTCATTAGCCGCACAACAGAACCACCATCGAGCGCCGTCGTAAATATAACGCACGTAATTTCATATCACCTGCCGTATTATGGAACATGTACTTCAGATTTAATGTTTGGACACATAAAAATGGAAGATAAATAAGCCGAGAATCATAAAGAACGCGTCGGACGTGCAGAGAGCGCGGTGACGGCAAAGGGAATATGATGAGAATATAACTACAGTCTATGGTAAAACTGGCCTTCTGCTCGTTACATAAGAGTTTACGCGACATTTATGGTTGGATTTTGTTGCTAGTGGTAAAATCAAACCGGGATATGTTTATTTCAAAAAACACAAAAGATAAAAATTACAATACTATACAACGTATCATTTAATTTAGGTATGATATAAGTTTAGTTGATTTAGTTTAGGTCATTGTAAAATAAATAATAACAATAATAAACAGGCCCCCGATTATTGTTAGTGAAATGAATAAATAAATTAGCATGAAAAACATGTTTGAAACCATAATACAAAATAAATAAAATCTAAAAATACAATTTAAAAATAAAAATAAATAAATGCACACAAATAATACGTGAAAATACACAAATACGATATACATAAATAACAATAATAAAAGAAAACATACTTGGCATTAAAAAAAAGTTTGATTACTGAAATGGTATACTAAACTAAAAAAAAACAAAAAATAAATAAATGCATTCAAATAATACGAGAATTTACATAAATACAATATACATAAAAAATATTAAAATAAAACATACTTGGCATAAAAAGTTTGATTACTGAAACTGTATACTAACTAAATAAAAATAAAAAAATAAATAAATATAAATAAAAAAAATAAAAAAAATAAATGCATTCAAATAATTAAACAAACTAATTAATTAATTAACAAAATACAAAATAACTATAAAATATTCTTGGCACAGACATGTTTGATTACTGAAACTGTATACTAGCTAAAATGAATAAATAATATCTAAATAAATACATAAATAAAATAATATAAATATATACAAATCATTAAATTAAAAATAAATTAATAAATATACAAAATAATTATAAAACATTCTTGCATTAAAAAAACCTTTGATTACTGAAACTGTATACTAACTAAAAATGCATAAAATAATCATAAAATAAATACATACAAATAATTAAAAATAAATAAACTAATTCGTTAATAAAATACAAAATTATTATAAAACATTCTTGGCACAGACATGTTTGATTACTGAAGCTGTATAACAAATGAAAAAATAAAAAAGAAAAGAAATAATATAATAAATACATAGAAATAATTAAAATAAATAAATCAAACAAAATACTAAATAATTGTAAAACACTCTTGACATAGAAAAGTTTCACTATTGGCACCGCATATTAACTAGCATTAGCTCTCATAGCTCCTGAGCGCAGCTAGCGTGCGGTCGACACCTGTGCAGTGATTAGCAGCTGCTGTGCTTAGCCGCTGTAGCTCCCCGCTGTTAGCATCTCTGTTAGCGCAGCGGCGTGCGCGGTCAACAGGCTCCTTCCACTGTCAGGTCCAGCAAAATCACGATGGTGAACGCTGAGAAGCAATGTGAGAGAGACGCTCACCTGTAGCACGAGCATCTGGAACACGCTCTAATAGGAAAATAAGAAATCATACACAAGACGACAAGATATTTAAGATGGTTAGCTCTTGTCACCTCCTCGCAAAAACATTTTAGCTGATTTCTATAATGACGATTGTAACCTGATATGGTTTTATATGGACATATGGTAAATGGCCACGTGTTGTTGTTTTTTTAATAAGGGAAAAACTCAGCCATTCACACGTCATTGTACATAAACATTGTGGCGAGGTGGGTTAAGTGTCTTGCCCAAGGACACAACAACAACAATGTTCATCTGTGGGAGCTGAAATCGTGCCGCCAACCTGTGCGTCACCGGATCTGAACGCTCAGCCAATGTTTGATGTTTACGTCGAGAGCGGGATTCGAATCGCCGACCTTCAGATCGGTGGACAAACGCTCTGACTGAGCAACTCTGTATACTCTGTATGTCTGTATAAGTGGCAGAAATGGTTACCGACGCAAGTAAAGGGTTCCAAACTCCAAACAACGTGGTTAAAGGACAAGAATTCGAAGGGTTCGATTTGATGGAGTTGAGAAAAAACTGAGCAAAACACAAAAGTCGCATATTACATTTCAAAGTAACTGTACGACAAAACGTACTACAGTCACGACTGAACCTGGGTTGACTAATACGGCGGCGAGATGGGTTAAGTGTTTTGTCCTAGGACACAACAACAGCGTTTATTTATAGGAGCTGGAATCGTGCCGCCAACCTGTGGATCTAAAGTGATGTTCGGTGGACAAAAAAGAAAAGTTGCATATTATATTTCAAAGCAACTGTACTCGTAAGGTTAAAAAAAAGAAAAAAAAAGTACCACACTCATGGCTGAACCTGGGTTGACTAACATGGCAACGAGGTGGGTTAATGACGTGTTCAGATCCGGTGTGGGTCACCGGATCTGAACGCTCAACCGATATTTGATGTTTACGTCAAGAGTGGGATTCGAACCGCCGACCTTCGGATCGGCTACACTCACCACTGAACCTGGGCATATATGGACAGAATACAGTATACACCAGCAACAGACGCCCTTGCTAACGGCTTCTCTCAAACTGAAAACACTCTGCTCCACCTTGTGATGTCACGCGGTGATACAGGAAGTGCTCCACTGCGTTTTCAAACTCCATACGCCTTCACTCGAATCATCTGGATCATTTCAGCCCTGGAATTTCTACTTTCTACTGAACAAAACCCAAAATGTAGCTGTTAACTTGAGAACTACCGCTTTGTGACATCACAAGGTGGAACAGAGCGTTTTGAGGTTTGGAGATGCACAGACTAAGAATAAAAACTTACTCAAACATGTCTGAATGAAACAACACACGACTCCAGTTATGTTTTGATGAGGTAACAGCATTATAACATGACTTAAAGCGCACAAGAGGCAATTTTGTGTCATATAAGACATTCAAAAGTACTATCTGAAAACAAAAACTGAAAGGTACTGATAAGTCAAATTCTTCATGCATACACCACCACATTACCACCTGTCCCTTATACTTCTCCTTACAGTACATTTTAAAACTCTAAACCCAGCGTGGCTCTATGATAAATGAAGCGCAGCACAGACTCAGAACTGCCCCCGCTACGATCCAATTTGATGTCAAACTGCTTTTGCTTCCCGTCTCCGCTCCTCACCTCGCAACTTGACATTTGGCGGCACTTTTTCTTCCACTACCACTGATGTGCTCATTACACGTTTGAAAAGGTGGGGTGGGAGAGGACACGGTGACACCCGCACGTACTAATCCCACTGTCGCATGATATGGAAGGGGAAAGGAGCGGGAGGATCGCATACCGGAGTGGGTAGATACTGGAGAATGTTTTAACTCTTTGCAGTAACAAGTAAAAGCAGATACTGTAGTACTTTTCCTGCTACCATTTCTACTATTATTTACCACTACTTTGATTTATACCAAGCCCGCTGACAGAAATTTGTGGGCCCGGGTCAAAAGCCTCACATGGTCCCCCCTTTTAATGTAAATTGGGGTAAATAGATCCCTAAAACCCTGGGGCCCAGAACAACAGACCCCTTTGTTCCCCACCTGTATGAAGTTGGCCCCCCATCAAACACAAACCTACACAAAAACTATGTCAATGGTATGCTCCATTTGTGCTGCTTTAGTTTTGGAGATATTAATGATTCTTTTATACATTAAATTGGGGTCAGCCAGTCCCTCAGGAAGCTTAAAAATGCTCTAAAACAGTCCAAAATGGTGTCAATTGTTTGTGCTTCATTGGTGCTGTTTTCTGCTGTGACAATTTTCATTTGTGCTGGCATGTTTCTAAAATGATTCATTATTATTTCTGCGGTAATTATATGATGTCATACTCAGCTAACAGGAGTGGCTTTAGCAAAACTCCACAAAAATAGTGAAGATAAAGGATCTCAGGCTGCAGAAAAGTCTCTATCAGTCTTTAGTAACTTACTTTTGGTTCATATTTTATATAAATATATTTATAATATATACAGTCAGCTGAGCGAAAGTGACATTATATAATTTCCGCAAAAAATGAAACTTTTTGCAGCACAAAACAGCACAACCAGAGCGCAAACAACTGGCACCATTTTGGACTGTTTAAGGGCATTTTTTGATTTTGATTTCTGGGGGGCTGTCTGACCCCAGTTTGACCTATAAAAGAATTGTTAATTTTTCCAAAACAAAAGCAGCACAAACAAAACTTTTGGTGGAACAAAACAGCATAAACGAAGCACTAACGATTGACATAGTTTTTGTCAAGATTTGCGTTTGATGGGGGGTCAGCTTCATGCAGGTTTGTTCCCCCATCTACTGCCCTGACTCAGCTTCTTCAGCTCTGATACTGATTCCAGTAGTGATACCTGATACCAGTCCAAGAACATTTATTTCCTTTTGTATTTTATTATTTCAAATAAAATAAGACAATACTGATCCAAATGTGTTATGTGGCTGTTATTCATCTACAGAAAAAAACATTTGTATAAAAAAACTTCAATCCTTATGAGAAAATTGTCACAGCAATTTAAATGTCCAATATTGGAAGCCGATATCCGCAATTGTTTCAGTATCAGAGCCGATATCAAATCTCAGCTCAGTGTATCCCTAATTTATTAACAACTACTGATACTCAAATATTGACCTATCCCACCCTTTGGATAAACATCTGCCATTCTGTACGTGACCACTAACCATGGATATATTGTATATCTATGGACATAAAGAAAACTCTGTCACTGTCACCCTGTCCAGTGATGTAGGACACCTGCAGGGTGAGCACTTTGACGTCGAAAAACTTGGACTAGCAGGCACTGACAACAACCTCTACCTCCTCCCAGCTGGACTGCTCATGGACATACTGAAATGTACCAGCAGATCTTTGCCTAACTTCACACCACATGATCTCTACCACTACATTATCAACATCTCCATACACAGGACAAGAGTCTGGATGTCAACCAGTTCTTTGTCACAGGCTGAGTAACACGCTTACATCAGTGACTAGTCCCTGGTGCTGCAGGTCGCCACTCATCACTGCCAAGGTTTGTTTACATTTACACTCCGTCGTTCTACATACAGAGGAATACGGTAAAATGACAAATCAGGCCTTGATGTTTACTACAACCATTTGCACAATAAGATGGCATGCCGAAACTTTTCTCTTGGCACTTTCAAAACTCCCTGAGAACTCCCTCGTACCAGTCCGTTCAATGGCTCAAGACTGTGGAATCACGTCCATAATGGCGGCACTGTCTTGATCACGTGATGCGATGACGTAACGTGGGGTGAGTGAATAGCTAAACTGCATTGCCCAAGGACAGAAGAACACCTTTGGATTGGTGGGTGGATGTTAATCACTGAGTCACTGGAGAAAAATAGAAAATTTATGGACGGGAATATTCAAACATGAATTCATCTTGCGACTGTGAATTCCAAATGCTATTTCAACATTTATTTTATGATAATTTTTCTCAAATTTCACATCAATCTGCAAGTTTAGATTTTCCATTCTCAGTACCTTGCACTGAATGTTGCTAAATACTCTTTTTAGATTCACATTTTTGTCAAAAATTCATAACTAACAAACATTATGAAAGGAAGCATGTTAAATTGTGTACATAATATTCCCATTTGAAAATGAATGTATGTACGTCTATGGTGGAATGTTCAGCAGGTACCAAGGTGACCAATGCACATTAGCAAACACTGGCAACAAAAGTTTTAAAATCTCACACATAAAAAGGGGGTAAATATACATACAATAAATGAGAAACAGCACAGGTTTCTGCAAAATCAACAATCGAAGCATCAATAAAATAAGTTATAATATTTTGCTCTGAATGTTACGGGAATTTTGGAGAGGAGATGTCTTCTGCATGTGAGAGACACACGACACAAATTGGCCACCGTGGTTGGACCAGTTCAAGTTTGGATGCAGGTTTTTCACGCTCTATGGTCCAGTTCCAGACCCTTTCAAGATTCATACAGAATGTAGAAGAGACTGACTGATTAACTAAGTCTTTCACTACTCTGTCCCTGCTTGTGTCCCTCTCTCGGCTCAGTAATGAAGCAGTACATGGGCTTCATTAGAACACTGTGTCTACATAATGTGAGAACACACACAAAGCCTTCTCTTCACATTATGATTATCTTTAATACAATTACTCTACAACCACACAGATCATTTTCTTCCTTTGTTTGTAATAGATCTGCATATATTTATTCATGACTGATGACAGCTCTCAGCCCACACAGTTCAATGCAGATATGTTACAGTATTTACATGGAACAATACATGTATACAAGCGTGTTACATCAAGAGCTTAACCAGCTAGAAGTAAATAAGGAGTAAATACGACAATGAATGAATGCAATACGTTACTACTACTACTACAACTACTATAACACCTATTCTTAAAGATATGTGGGAGAATTGTCTCACAGCCAAGGTGTTATAGTAATCGTAGTAGTAGAAGTAGAAGTAGTAGTAGTAGTAGTAGTAGAAGTAGATGTAGTTGTACTGGTAGTAGAAAATATGTTGAATTTTTTTGTTGTATATCTGCATAATTTCAAACTGATATGGAGTAGAGAATTGTGTATTTGCCATATGTAGTATTAGTACCAGTAGCAGTAGTAGTAGTATTAATAGTAATAGTAGTAGTAGTCGTGTCAGTGTGACCAATTTGATATGTAGGAATATATAATATTGTGTATCTGCTGTATGGGGTAGTGGTAAAACTAGGAATAGTATAGTGTACCATTAGTAGTAGTAATAGTAGTAGTAGTAGATAGCTATCTAGATATATATAGTAACTGCGGTATCAGTTGGATTTTTGTTGTACATTTTTTATTATACTTTCAAACAGTTATGAAGGCATGTAGAACAATGTGTGCATTTTCAGTATGTAGTAGTAGTAGTAGTATTAGTAGTAGTAGTAGTAGTAGTAGTAGTAGCAGTAGCAATAATAGTAGTAGTAGTAATAGTAGTAGTGCTAGAAGTGGGGGTGGTGGTAGGAGTACTGCTAGAAGTGCTAGAAGTAGTAGTAATGTTAGAAGTGCCAGAGGTAGTCGTAGTAGTGCTGGAAGTAGTAGAGGTAGCAGTGGAAGTAGTGGAAGTAGAGCTAGAAGTAGTAGTATTTGTGGAAGTAGTGGAAGTAGAGCTAGAAGTAGTAGTATTTGTGGAAGTAGTGGAAGTAGTGCTAGAACTAGTAGTAGTAGTAGTGCTAGAAGCAGCAGTAGTGCTAGAAGTATTATTATTATTAGTAGTAGTAGTAGTAGTAGTAGTAGCTGTGTTAGAAGTAGTAATACTAGTAGTGTTAGAAGTAGTAGTATTTGTAGTTTTAGAAGTATTATTATTATTATTATTATTATTATTATTATTATTATTATTATTATGAGCAGAAGTAGTGTTAGAAGTAGTAGTAGTAGATTTGTATTATTAGTCATAGTACTAGAAGTAGTGCTAGAAGTAGTAGTAGTAATAGTAGTAGTTGTAGTAGAAGTAGTGCTAGAAGTAGTAGTACATTAAACACGACATACAGTAATAACATCAACAGGATATGACGTAGTATGTTATGAGCATAGTTTCAATACAACATAACAAAATCGCAGTACTTCATAGCTCACACCTTTGAATTGTGTACTCCACTGCCTTACTTTTACTTCAAAATGGGAGTGCCTATATACTTTCAGAACCGGAACACTATTATGAATCTGCAATACTAATAACAATAGTACAAAGTTTGGTCCCGGTTGGAGACAGCAGCAGTGGGGCAGAAGGCTGACCAGTTGGACGAGTTTACCGGGGTTATGGAGGGTCTGTACTGTCCACTCTGGTCACTTCTGCAGAAATGATTATTATTATTATTTTTTACAGTTCTTGTTTCTATGACAACTGCACATATACTGCTGCAAACCAAGAAATGAAATCAATATAAAATATCATTGTCTGCTGGAGTGCATGCTTGTTACTGATTGGATTAAAGTAGGAGTGGGTACATTCTTGTCTACTGCCCTCAAAACCTTGAAGCAGCGCGTGGAGTGGCTCTTTGCAAATCTTCAAGGAAAACGCACTCAATGTATAAATTATGAGCATATGAAGGCATGCATAGAGCATATGAAGGCATGCATAGAGCTTATAACGAACGAGGGGTAGCACATAAAAGAACAAAAAACAAAACACCTCCAAAGAAATACGCTGAAACCTTCCAGAAGAAATACTTGACGGGAATGGACCATTTCAGCACCAACCGAAACAAGGCTTAGAGGCTTTTTTGGCTCCCACTGGACGCGGCTGTGAATCTGCAGGACTCCGAGGAGGGACACTTTTATCCTGAGGGCTGTTCCTCTCCTCAAACTGCCTTGACACAGATCTGCTGACCTTCTCTGACCAGTCCTCCCGTTAAACTGCACCGAGACCTTCGACTGAGACACGAAGGCCACCGAGAAGTAAACTTGAATTTCCCTCATGATCCATAAAATACCTCGACTTATTTGACCTTCCCTCATGAGTTGGACTGTGAGAAAACACACAGCTTTTTCCGGCTTCACGTGTAGAGGACGTGTGTGTGTGTGTGTGTGTGTGTGTGTGAGCTGTGCACTGCACCTGTCTGATACAGGGCAGGAGCAAGACAGGAGAGGGAAAGGGAGAGAGATAGATGGAGAGAGAGGGAAGAGGGAGTGATAGAGGAAGCGAGAGAGGGAAAGAGAGAGAGAGAGATGGGGAGAGAGAAGGCGACACAGGGAGCAAAAGAGTAGACGGGAGAGAGAGAGGGAGTGATAGAGGAAGGGAGAGACAGGGAGCAAGAGAGACAGAGGGGAGAGGGAGAGATAGAGGAAGGGGGAAAGGGAGAGACAGGGAGCCAGAGAGGAAAAGGAAAGAGAGGGAGCGATAGAGGACAAGAGAGAGAGACAGAGAGCAAGACAGGAAAAGAGGTAGAGAGAGAGGAGAGGGAGGGATAGAGAAACAGAGAGAGAAAGAGAGAGCAGCACATTGAGTGAGAGAAAAAGGGAGACTGAGGGAGGGAGTGATAGAGGAAGACGAGAGACGGGGAGTGAGAGGGAGAGGGAGGGAGAGAGAGGGAGACAGGGAATGAGAGAGGAAAGGGGGGGCTAGAGAGAAGGGAGAGGGAGGGAGCAAGAGGGAGTGATAGAGGGGGAGAGAGGGAGAGAGAAAGCAAGAGAGGAAGAAGGAGCAGGAGAGGGAGCGAGAGAGAGAGAGAGTAAGAGAGAGAGAGTGAGACAGGGAGTGAGAGGAAAAGGGAGAGAAGGGGGTCAGTGAGTGATAGAGGAAGAGAGAGAGAAAGGGAGAGACAGGGATAGAGCGAGAGAGAGGGGAGAGGGAGTGATAGAGGAAGAGAGGAAGAGAGAGGGAAAGGGAGAGAGATGGAGTGGGAAAGACGGGAGAGGGAGAGAGACAGCGAGACAGGTAGCGAGGGAGGGAAAGGGAGAGAGAGGGATAGAGGAAAAAAGAGAGAGATGCATGCATGGCGCGAGAGAGCAAATGGGAGAGAGGGAAAGGGAGACAAGGGGAGAGGGAGAAGGAGTGGGAGAGGGAACGAGAGAGGTAGAGTGGGAGAGAGTGAGACAGGGAACGAGAGAGAGTGGAAAGGGAGTGATAGACGAAGCGAGAGAGAGGGAGAAGGAGTAAGAGAGAGAGTTCGGGGGAAGAGACACAAAGACACAACCTTTTAGTTGGTTTTAAAATGACATTTTAAATACATCAGGACCATTGCACAAGCCAGTCCTACATTCTGACTCCAGTTTAGTAGGCGATACTTCCCGGAACATTTTGTCTGTTTCACACTGAATTAAAATGTAGTAAAAAATAAGCTAATTATTTAAATTCAGAAGTAATTATCGGGAAATGCGTTTGAAATAATGAATTACAATGAAATAAATGCTTTCGTTAAAAACACGGCACCTTCGAATGCAGCACGCACGAATACGAGCACACGTGGAGCTGAGGCTGGGTTGCTATAGCGATAAAATTCTTGTGATCAAACTACGCGTAACACCTTTAATAATGTATCCGTGGGTCTCAGCTTCCAGTTTATGAGCACCATTTTGTCCTTTTCATCATTCAAAAGACTTAGAACATAATATCTGATTTTGAATTGAATTGAAGTGTGTAAAATCAAGTGTACTTCAGTATACACAAGTCCTGAGTATTTTCTCCTATAAAAGTACACGCGCGTTACATTTGTCCACATTTTGAACTCGCAGGCTCCGCTCGCTGTTCCACTTTCTCTGACTTTTAGCGGTAATGAAACTGAATCAGAAATAGCCGGCCTACTTTCCTCCTCTCCGAAGTCTCCAATGGCACAGACCGGCTCCGTGAAAGGCCCCTCCTGAGCTGTAGGGGGCGCCGTGTCAGGGGGCAGGGGCTAAAGCCAGAGTTAAATAGCAATGCGCAGAGGGGACGTAAAAAAAGAAGAAAAAAATGGACGGAAGAGTCAGATGAAGAGGCAAAGAAGATTTTTCAAAAGTAAAAAATAGAACTAGTTTGCAGTGGTCCAAAGTTATTCCTCACTTACTTTATGCATTCCAAACATCATAATTATTCACCATGATAAGTTTATAAGAGCTTTTCATAACTTTCAGAGACCAGACCTAAACGGTAAACTATACAGTAAAATATTAAGCATAATTTAGCAAATACACTTAGTAAATGAAGTCGGCTTCGGATTAGAGAGCAATTCAAATCCAAATAAATACATAGTACAAATTACCTACATACTGTTGTCTATTTCATTCATGTTTAAAACACCTTTCCTGTTACTACAAAAGACCAAGAGACAAACTATTTATAGTAATGCAGGTTTTAGGATTTTACATGTAAACCAACACATAAGATATAAAATAATTGTTTAGAAGCCATTAGCTGAAAGGGTTTTAGTTTATTGTATTTATTTAGAAGCTCGAGTTTTAGTTTCCTTTTAAAAATAGTGTTCTTTTATTACTTATTACTCCCCCTATCTTGTCAAGTCAAAATGTCTAATGTCTTTTATTGCTGTACTGTCTTTAATATCACAATAAAAATAAATAAATACATTCAAAAACAAAAAAGTGTTCTTCCTGGTTTGCGTCTCATCAAGATCGACCAACGTTTAGATCACAATCGATCGATTTTCCGATTTTTGGCGCAGGTCTAACCCGCATCATAATGCAGAGGTATTGCTATGGTTTATGGTTCATATCTATAGTTCTATTATTGTGTAGTAATGAAAATGAAAGGATGAGGACGAGAAAGGACGAGATCGCGGATACAAGTGGTCAAAATGAGTTTCCTCCGCAGCGTGGCCGGGCGCTCCCTTAGAGATAGGGTGAAGAGCTCAGTCACATGGGAGGAGCTCGGAGTAGAGCCACTGCTCCTCCACGTCGAGAGGAGCCAGCTGAGGGGAGGGCATCTGTTCTGATGCCTCCTGGACGCCTCCCTCAGGAGGTGTTCCAGGCATGTCCCACTGGAAGGAGGCCCCGGGGAAGACCCAGGACACGCTGGAGGGACTATGTCTCTGGTCTCTGGGAACATCTCAGGGTCCCCTCGGAGGAGCTGGAGGAAGCGTCTGGGGTGAAGGAAGTCTGGGAGTTCCTGCTTAGACTGCTGCCCCCGCGACCCGGCCCCGGATAAGCAGAAGAAAATGGATGGATGGATATTATTGTGTGACTATAGCATCAAAAGGTTGATTTTTATTTGTAACTTTCTCACAAAAACACCATTTATTATGTACCTTTTCCAGTTACTTTTGCCTGTTTGGAAAATGAAACACATCGCTCATTTCTCTTCACAAAATTCCATCTAATTCCTGATATTTGAGAGTCAAATATAAATATATAATATATATAATATATGAATCCACCAGAGTAACCAATGGCTGCTCATATTTAATGAATCTGGGACTAAGAATGAGCATGAGACGGACCCCCAACCAAAACATTCCAAGGAAATTTCATTGCTCTGCCTGAAATGTGCCACAGTATGACATTTAACAGCTCTATTTTACATTTATTCAATTACAGGTGGTTTTATTGCCCAAAAATACTTAAAAAAAACATACTGCACCTTTAATATTACTGTGCGACTATAGCATCAACAAACTGGATTTTCATTTGTAACATTCACACAATAACATTCATTTCATTACAAACGTTTTTCCAATGACTTTTATTCACCCCTATGGAAAATGAAACAGACTGCTAATTTCCCTTTGCAAAATTCCATATAATTCCTGATATTTGAGAGTTAATTGACTAAATCCACCTGCGTCCCCGGAGTATCCGATGGCTGCTCGTCTTTAATGAATCCAGAAAGTGTTTTCATTTCACCGGTGATCTCGCGTAAGCCCCTTCGTCTGTGCCAGGCGCTCACCACGGGCACGGGCTTTAATTTCTCAAACAAACAAATGAGGAGGCTCTTCTCTGCCGTAATGAGTTTGAACAGCAGAAGACACGTTTATGCAATTATTTTACCTAATATCTCACACTGTTATACTCGGGAAATGATTAAAGGGAATGGAAATGATGATTCTGTACTTGTACTTGTACTTGTATGGGAAAAGGAAGTGGTAGTGATAGTGGTCATTTTAGTTGTTGTAGTTGTGGTAGAAGTACAAGTTGTAGTGGTGGTAGTAGAAGTAATTTTAGCAGCAGCAGTAGTAGTTGTAGTAATCATAGTAATCATTGTGGCTCAAACAGTAGTGAAACAGTAATACACACAGCAGGAAATCTGTGGATAGTAGTAGAAGTAGTACACTCAACAAAAATATAAACGCAACACTTTTGTTTTTGCTCCCATTTGTCATGAGATGGACTCAAAGATCTAAAATTCATTCCAGATACACAATATTACCATTTCTCTCAAACTTTGTTCACAAATCTGTCTAAATGTGTGATAGTGAGCACTTTTGCTTTGCTGAGATAATCCATCCCACCTCACAGGTGTGCCACATCAAGATGCTCATCAGACACCATGATTAGTGCATAGGTGTACCTTAGACTGCCCACAATAAAAGGCCACTCGGAAATGTGCAGTTTTGTCTCACAGCAAAATGCCACAGATGGCGCAAGCATTGAGGGAGCGTGCAATTGGCATGCTGACAGCAGGAATGTCAACCAGATCTGTTGCTCGGGCATTGAATGTTCATTTCTCCACCATAAGCCGTCTCCAAAGGCGTTTCAGAGAATATGGCAGTACATCCAACCGGCCTCACAACCGCAGACCACGTGTAACCACACCAGCCCAGGACCTCCACATCCAGCAGGTTCACCTCCAAGATCGTCTGAGACCAGCTACTCAGACAGCTGCTGAAACAATTGGTTTACATAACCAAAGAATTTCTGCACAAACTGTCAGAAACCGTCTCAGGGAAGCTCAACTGCATGCTCGTCGTCCTCATCGGGGTCTTAACCTGACTCCAGATTGTCGCCGTAACAGACTTGAGTGGGCAAATGCCCACATTCGATGGCGCGTCTGGCACGTTGGAGGTGTTCTCTTCACGGATGAATCTTGGTTTACATTGTTCATGGCAGATGGCAGACTGTGTGTGTGGCGTCGTGTGGGTGAGCGCTTTGCTGATGTCAATGTTGTGGATCGAGTGGCCCATGGTGGTGGTGGGGTTATGGTATGGGCAGGCATCTGTTATGGACGAAGAACACAGGTGCATTTTATTGATGGCATTTTGAATGCACAGAGATACCGTGATGAGATCCTGAGGCCCATTGTTGTGCCATACATCCATGAACATCACCTCATGTTTCAGCAAGATAATGCACGGCCCCATGTTGCAAGGATCTGTACACAATTCTTGGAAGCTCAAAATGTCCCAGTTCTTGCATGGCCAGCATACTCACCGGACATGTCACCCATTGAGCATGTTTGGGATGTGCTTGACCGGCGTATACGACAGCTGCGTACTAGTTCCCACTAATATCCAGCAACTTCAAGACAGCCATTGAAGAGGAGTGGACCAACATTCCACAGGCCACAATTGACAATCTGATAAACTCTATGCGAAGAAGATGTGTTGCACTGCATGAGGCAAATGGTGGTCACACCAGATACGGACTGGTTCTGAGTCCCCAGACCCCCAATAAAGCAACAACTGCACATTTCAGAGTGGCCTTTTATTGTGGACAGTCTAAGGTACACCTATGCACTAATCATGGTGTCTGATGAGCATCTTGATGTGGCACACCTGTGAGGTGGGATGGATTATCTCAGCAAAGCAAAAGTGCTCACTATCACACATTTAGACAGATTTGTGAACAATGTTTGAGAGAAATGGTAATATTGTGTATCTGGAATGAATTTTAGATCTTTGAGTCCATCTCATGACAAATGGGAGCAAAAACAAAAGTGTTGCGTTTATATTTTTGTTGAGTGTAGTATTAGTAGCAGTAGTAGTAGCAGTAGTAGTAATATTAGTAGTAGTAATCAGAGTAATCATTGTGGCTCAAACGGCAGTGAAACAGTACTACACACAGCAGTAAATCTGTGGGTATTAATAGTAGTAGTAATAGTAGTAGTAGAAGTAGTAGTAGTAGTAGTAGTAGTAGTAGTAGTAGTAGTAGCAGAAGTATTAGAAATAAAATACTAGTAGTGTCAGTATTTTTTGTAATTATAGCAAAAGACAAAATAGTACAAAAAGGAAAGTTGCAGTTGTAGTGGTGGTAGAAGTAGTACTACTTCTGGCTATGGTAGTAGTAGCTTTAGCAGTAGTAGTAGTAGTAGTAGTAGTAGTAGTAGTAGTAGTAGTAGTAGTAGTCTTTAAGTAGTTGTGGTGGTGGTAGTAAAAGTAGTTTTAGGAGCAATAGCAATTATGTTAGAAGATGTAGTAGCAGTAATGGTTGTAGTAGTAGTAGAAGTAGTAGTAGTAGTAATAGTCCTAATGGAAGTAGTAGCAGAAATTGTAATAGTACAAGTAGTAGCAGTAATATTAGTAGTAGCAGTAATTTAGTAAATGGTAGTGGTTGTAGAAATGGTAGTAGTAATAGAAGTAAAAGCAATAATTGTAGTAGTAATAGTAGGAGCAATAGTAGTAATGGCAGTAATTATAGCAACAGCGGTAATAGTAGTAGTAGTAATATTTTTCCATTAACAGTATACATTTGCATTGCAGTGAAATCATGTACTATTATTATCTTAAGACAGTGCTAATTACACGTTATGAACCAAAATAATAAAAGAAAGAATAATAATAATAAAATAAAATTTAAAAAAGTTTTAAAAAAAATTAACTTTGACCAGAGCTGTCTACCTGAAAAGAGTATTTATCTTTGGTTTCAGAGCGCGGCGTGAGACAAAACGAACACTTCATTAGAGCAGCCCGGCGGCAGAGGAGTATTTTGCCTTAAAAGCTGTGCCACAGGCGATACCAGCGTGCCCTTGGGCCAGGCACCTCGTCAGGGAGTCTCCCCGCAGCCTCTCTCTGTGTGCAAAGAATAGAAATAGAACCTGTACGTGTCTGTAATAATACGAGCTGGGTAGTACTCAGTTACACGTACACGGTCACATTTACTTGAGTAACTTTTTAAAGAAATTGTTCTTTAGTAAGATACTTTTACTCTTATTTGATTACTATTTTTTATTGAAGTAGCACGACTCTTAGTTGAGTAAAAGTTTTGGTTACTCGTCTACAAGTGACAAAAACATCAATTTTATGGTAAATGTTTGTGTCCCAAACTACTACTACTACTACTACTACTACAACACTACTCCTACTCCTCCTCCTACTACTACTACTCCTACTACTACTCCTATTCCTCCGACTCTTCCTACTACTACTGCTATTCCTCCTACTACTACTATTCCTACTACTACTACTACTACTCTTACTACTTCTACTCCCCCTATTGCTACTACTCCTGTTCCTCCTACTAATCATATTCCTACTACTCCTACTACTTCTACTCCCCCTACAACTACTACTACTCCTATTCCTCCTTCTATTCCTACTACTACCACTCCTCCTCCTCCTCATACTACTACTCCTACAGCTACTACTATTCCTCCTACTACTCCTACTACTACTACTGCTGCTACTACTGTTACTACTACTACTACTGCTTCAGCTTAGTTTGTCTCATTTTATCTGTGCTTCGAAAATACAGGTTTTGTGCATGATTTAATTAATGTTCTGTCCTTCATTATTTACTGAAATGAATTAAATTAACGTCAAATTATAAATCAGATGTTACTTCCTCACCATTACTATTTAAGGTACTTGAATAGTAGTTTTCCCCAAATACTTTTTTACTCTCTTTTAAGTAATTGCTTGGATCGCTACTTTCTACTTCTACTTCTTCTAGTAATATTATTAGTAGTACAGAAGTAACGTTACTATGACTTTAGTAGTTTTTGACTTCTCTTCTACCTCTGGCACTAAGCCAATCATGAGATAAGGAGAATGCATTAAAAACAAAACAAAAAACAAATAAAGTGTAGCACGGTTTAAACTGAACGCACAAAACAATGTAATCTCGTTTGTATACGGCACACGGGAGTTCATCCATGCCATTAGGGACGGCCCTTTGTACAAGTACTGTTTACTTTAATAATACAGAGAAAATGGAAAATGCTGAGGAAATAGGCTTAATACAATAGATTTGATAGAACAAATCATAGGGGACAGTGAGTCAGTGATTCACACAAGATGTAAAACTGCGTTAGCTTAGACCTGGATGGCCTAGTTTACTGTTTGCATCAAAGTATTTGGGGCATTGTTAATGGAAATAATCAGGTATTTTCAGAATTCATCCCTGGACAAACTGGGTCACGTATGTATTTCCTGCCCATAAGTGTATTTGCTGTAAACAACTTCTGTCTGTATTATTGTTATTTTTGCAGTATCTGTCAAAAACAGGACTAGTCCATTTTAAATGATTTGCAGTGGTCCAAGCAAATTCATGACTTTTTCTCATATTCCTAATTGGACCTAAGTGAAGAGTTTATAAGAATGGAGTTTTGCTATCATGGTAAAGCCAAGACCATGTATTTCCTAATTAGTGGTCAATAAAAAATGGTTTATATTAGCTGCAGACAGCACACAGAGCTTTCATTTTGAACGTTCTAACCCAGGGGTGTCAAACTCATTTTGGTCCGGGGGCCGTATGCAACCTACTTTGATCCCAAAAGGGCCGGATCAGAAAACTCAGTTCTCTCTTCAAGTTATTGTATTTTTCTCCGTGTCTCGTAGTGGTGTTTAAGATTATATTCCTCGAGCAACGCCACTTGTTCCAAACACACTGAGCACAGATTTCCCATTCACCTCTGTCAACTAATAAGAATTAGACTATTTTTCTTGGGGAATCCTGAACTCAGCATCTGGTATTCTCATTTTTTGACATTTTGCTGATGAGGGTCACGGTCGACAGTCAAAACGATCATCCTTTAAGAGCGTTTGGAAAGAGGAAAGTCTTCATTTGTGCTGCTCTGGTGGGAGTTGCAACATACAGAAATGCCGGAGACGCTGCTATGCTAAACGGTGCAGAAAATTAACAGAAAAATCAGAAAATTTTAAGTATTTTAATAGAAAAATCAGTCGAGGGCCAGATTAAAGGTCTTGGAGGGCCGGATCTGGCCCCCGGGCCGCATGTTTGACACATGTGTTCTAACCTATCAAACATCTCTAATGCTCAAACGTCAGGGACACATGCTCAAATATGTTGTGTCAGGTGTGTAAATGTCCATGAGGCACCTTGCCAAACACTTGGAGAGCACCACAGAGGCTTTGGATACACCTAGACACGTGCCTATAGTCTGTGCAGCTAGACCAGATGACAATTTGATACAAAAACCTAGTTCAGCCTGAACACAGCATATAAGATATTCACAGTTCTCCAGTTCTTTAGGATGATGTGACTCCCAATTCAGATGGGAGTGATAGACAGACAGTCATGGACACATTTCAGTGTTTCCCATAGAAAATTAGTCAAGTCAAAGTTAGTCAAGCCGGTGGGCCGATGAGGGAGAGCGAAGGGGAAGATACTGTGCTGGCAAAAGTGATGAGGACCGGGGGGAGATTCCGTGCAAGCATTTTGTGCCCTGTGCGTTGTGCATAATGTTCGTGTTTGTTTTTACAAAGGGACGTAGTCAAGGAGGGGGGTAATTGTTGTCAAGACAGCTGCCCTAACTGTAAAGCCCTGCAGAAAACACTGCATATGGACCATCTGTATCAAAACAAACGGAAAAAAGGAAAGGAAAAGTTGATTCAGATTTGTGCTGAATTTTGTTCAACAGAAACAATTAAATGAATGATTATTTGTATATATTTGTTTCCAAAAAACTACATATGTGTTAAAATAAACCCTCAGCCTTTACAGCAGGTCTCAAACAATAATAAAAATACTTTCACTTTTCAGTCCAGTTTAAAAATGTAGTGGAGTAGAAAGTACAGATACCTGTTCTCAAATGTAGCAAAGGAAAAGTATCGAGTATACCGAGTACAACTAAAATGTACACCTAAGTGCAGTTACATTCCACCACTGAACCAGACAGAAATCCTTCTGTATAAAAACCTAACACAATATCTGTCTGGATTTACCAGCCTACTACAGCCACACCCCCTTTAAAGAGCCTCCTTCCGATTAGCTCCTATCGTGTCACAGCACTGCATTCAAACACAGCCTGAACCGTCCTCTCCTCTCCCTTTCCGAAGCCAACCCACAGCACTAACACACGAGACGCACCAGACAATTTGCGAATCCTCGGGCCCCCGTTCCGTTGGGGTGAGATGGATTTACGAGGGAGTACCGAGACAAAGCAGTGCGCGGCGGGCGGAGGGCTCAGTAAACACGGCCACTCACTGTAATTCGGGAAGGGGAAGAATGAGAAGGCACAGCTGGTTTTATCACGGCCTTCATTGAAATTCATAACAGGCAAAGTTGAGATGAGGGGAGTATGGTGCAATCGCCACGCAAAAATACAAAACAATACGGCTGTCCGGATATATGGAAATGTGGTGATGAAAGTTTGTCTGGTGTGATGTCAGTTTGGAGTTTGTTTTTTTTAAGTAGTATTATGCCAAATCGGCTTTTCAGAACTATCCACCATGTTGTAATGCTGTTCCCTCTTCAAAAACATGCCTGAAGTGGTTTTAGATGTCATCCATGCATGTCTGAGTAATCTAGCGATCTTTCCTGGGCCCTATTCGAACCCTCCTTGCTCCTACACAGCCATTGTCCATAAATATACACAGAATGATACAAAATAATACACTACAACTTCACAAACCTGATGCGATGTGTAGTACAGTTTCATAAGTGAAATAGATGCTGATTGTAATGTGAGAGCGCTCCAAAGGGGGAGTGACTTAGTGTGGAGATAAAGGGAAGAGGGGATAAAGGGCATTTTCAAAACAATAAAAGACAACATAGTGATCAAAATATGTTTTTTTTAATATATTTTATTAGAAGTGAAATTGATTCCAACCTCTTTAAAGAATTAAGAAGTTACGACAGAATATTCATGCATGTTAGATTCTTGTTTGTAGGCGCCATTTTGAGGCGTGCTTTAGTTCACTAAATATGGAGTTAGAATAAGATGATCATAAGGTAAGGTAAGGTAAGGTAAGGTAAGGTTTATTTATATAGCACATTACACAGACACATGTCCCCAAAGCGCTTTACACAGCATTTTAAAGAGCATTTTTCATTCACTCCATACCCGGTGGTGGTAAGCTACTGTTGTAGCCACAGTTGCCCTGAGGCAGACTGACAGAGGTGCGGCTGCCAAACCAAGCGGCGCCAACGGTCCCTCCGACCACCACCAACACTCACTCACACAACTTTCACACCTACAGTGCATGTTTTGATTTGACCATAGTCAACCATAACCATAGTCCGTATATATGAGTGGACTAAGTGAGTGTGACGTCACCACAGTGATCAGCGCCGCACAAATGAGGCTCCTGATGCCACGATTACAGGAGCAAATTTGGAGCCATATTTGGAAATCTGACCATGAGTATCATAGCAACCACAAGAGCCAATCATGACTGAGGTCATTAAATGTGCCCGCCCGACTCACCAGGGAGCGACGATGTGATACTCTGCATCATTCTGCATGGGCCGCTGTATTTCGGTGATTCTTGAGAATAATAAGGAAACTTTTAGCTTTTATCATCAAACTTTTAAATAGTAAGTTTAAGTCATTGATTTATGTTGTATGTTCTGTTACGTGCGAACAACAATAGAGTTTCAAAAATAGTCGGAGCAGGAAAGTGGAAAGGGGACTTACTTAGCAGCGAAACTAGCTGTCAGTCAAACCTGTTGCTAACGCTAGTCAGCAGCAAAGGGAATGAAGGCGTCTGATTGGTCCGTTATTTATGTTCATATCTTGATTTCGGAACAAAATCACGAAATGAAAAATTGAGCAGGTTACGAACATTTTACGACCAAAATGACGAGGCTCACTTGCTATTTGGCAACTAGCAGCTAATGCTTTAGCTATGTCCACTCATAGATACGGTCTATAGTCATAACGTTGTGTTCATCTAATACAGTCTTATATACGAGACAAATTGTTGTCATTGCTTTTAAGGAATTGTAAGATTGTAAAATTGTGATTGCATAAATGTAAATAGCACAATTCGTATAAAAAGTAATTCAAAGTGCTTTACAGAATGAGAAATACATTAAAATCACAATACAAACAAATCAACAGATAAATAATCATCGTAGGTCCTAAACATGGCCTAACACTGTCTCAAGATACGAAGTGAAAATGTTCAAATCAAATATCGCTTTCACTGATAACAATTCTAATGCTGATTTATTTTTAATTCCAAAAACAAAAAGGAAAAAAAGTTGGTTCTCACGACATTTATCCAATCAGAAAGCAAAATGAGCCTCACATGACTCTTTCAATTGAGTTGCGAGTTCCAGTGCTGAACTCAAGTTAATTCAAACCTTAAATGCGTCTCTCTGATCTGAACGGTCACCACCTAAACCCCAGCACCTACACCCAGCCATGAACCAGTGCTAGTGCAGCCTCTGCAGCTCAGGAAAGGAATTCTGGAGGTTTTGAGCTTTCACATGAAGCCTGTCCTTAAACTGAGAATGAAACAAACTTGTATGTGTCTCTATCTGCAGGTTTAGGCTCTGGCAACACAGGTTTAGTTGTGATTGCAGTATCTTTTGTGAAACTGTAAGACACATGTGTCAAACATGCGGCCCGGGGGCCAGATCCGGCCCTCCAAGACCTTTAATCTGGCCCTCAGCTGATTTTTCTATTAAAATACTTAAAATTTTCAGATTTTTCTGTTAATTTTCTGCACCGTTTAGCATAGCAGCGTCTCCGGCGTTTCTGTACGTTGCGACTCCCACCAGAGCAGCACAAATGAAGACTTTCCTCTTTCCAAACGCTCTTAAAGGACGATCGTTTTGACTGTCGACCGTGACCCTCATCAGCAAAATGTCAAAAAATGAGAAAAGCAGATGCTGAGTTCAGGATTTCCCAAGAAAAATAGTCTAATTCTTATTTGTTGACAGAGGTGAATGGGAAATCTGTGCTCAGTGTGTTTGGAACAAGTGGCATTGCTCGAGGAATATAATCTTAAACACCACTACGAGACACGGAGAAAAATACGATAACTTGAAGAGAGAACTGAGTTTTCTGATCCGGCCCTTTTGGGATCAAAGTAGGTTGCATACGGCCCCCGGACCAAAATGAGTTTGACACCCCTGCTGTAAGAGCACAAGCTACTTACATCTATACTTAAATATGTACTTTTTAAATTGTTCTTTGTACAGCGTCTTTGAGTGTTTAGAAAAGTGCTATATAAATAAAATGTATCATTATTATTATAACAGTTCTCCTTAAATTTGAGGGAAACAAAAATATGTTTTTTCTTCTTCACTTTGTTAAAGATGCACTGCACAACTTTTCTGATGGAGGGTATGGCCCACTACCTCCTTGTCTCTACACGAATGTTCCATATTATGACTTTAAACATATCCATCTAGCATTTATTCATTACGGGTGTGTCTACTGCTCAAAAATACAGTAATTCCTTCTGTGAATAAGACGACTCTCTGCAGATCTGAACTGTAATGCAGTGAACATTCTAGACAAAGCTATAACGTTTCCGTGGAGACAAACACATGATGGACCCTCATCGAGAAATGTTACGCAGTGCACCTTTACGTAAAATACAAGAACGGCAAAAACACTAGCATTTCTCAGTAGAAGATTTACAAATACAATACAACCTGTTCCAAGTAAACGTAACACTGCTTCTGTCAATGTTCAGCAAGGATAATACTTTTCTCAAGACATCTCAAAACCTTTAGAAACCCTTTTAAGGCCTCAAATTCTCCAACACCACAGCCCGTCATTCAGATTATTCACCGCCGCTAAAACGCTTCGCATGACCTGACTACGAACTTTGTGCATTCTCGTTTTCTTTCAACACATTTTCTTGCCCGTAATCCTCTGCTCTCGTAGGTTAATGCGCTTTAATACCGTAGCGGCGCAGCAGTCAAGTTTGTCCAAAAAAGGGCCTTGAGTCTGCATTGGAAAAAGTGAGGAAAGTGTTGCCATAGTGACGGAAAACACGCATTCACTCTAGTATCTAAAGCTCCTGTATTACGCAAAATTGAAGCCACGTTATAATGTTGTTACCTCATCAAAAATGTACCTGGAGTTGTTTTGTTTCATTCACACATGTTTTAATAACCCTGTATTATTAGTCTGAGTACATCTCCAAATTTCAAAATGCTCTGCTCCACCTTGTGATGTCATGAAGTGTTAGTTTTCAAGTGAACGGCTACCTTTTACCTTGAGTTCCGAAGAGATTAGCGATTCCAGACCTGAAATTGATTCTGGCGAATGTAGTTCTAGTTGTATACGGGGCACTTCCTGTACCATATGACATCACAAGGTGGAACGGTGTTTTCTGTTAGAGAGAAGAACTCGGGGTGTGTGTATTAAATGCGTAAATGAAACAAAACACAACTCCAAGTGTGTTTGCGATGAGGAATCAACATTATAACATTGGTCAGAAAATATCGTAATATAGAAACGTTTAAGTGTTTTGCTCAATGACACAATAGCACTGGATATGCCTGGATGGAACAGTGGGGATCTAACTACCAAACATTTACCAAACAACTCTATTTTATTAATGTTGTATTAATAATAGCAGTTCTACTACAGTTTTTCAGTTTCAAATACTACCAATACTTTGATGCTACCAGACCCAGTTACAGGTCCGATCTGTGGGGAGGTGATACCACACACAGTCAGAATACATGCTTTTGAAAGTATTTTTGAGCTATAAAAACACCTGGAGTTGAGTGAATGCAAAACAGTTTAATGCCATAGTGTGGAACATTCCCCAATCATGCCTTCAATTCGTTTTCGTCGTCGTAACCCTCTGCCCTCGTCAGTTACAACACTTCAAAACCCGTGGTGCAACAGTCTCAAGTTTGTCAAAAAACATTTCTTGATTTTGGCTCCGGAAAGAGAGCGTTTCCATGGTGACGGCGCTGCGATAAATTAGCCGTTAGAAGCTGAGGATTCCACCGGCTTCTCTCCGGGTTCAGTAGTGAGACTTGTGTCATTACAGAATGTGCAGAAGTTTCATGAGCAAAAAATAAAAAAGACTGATTTGTGATCACGCTCTGAAGGGAGAGTGACTTAGCATAGGGAGCAAGGGGTGCAGGGACTTAAAATGTCAAAAACAAAACTAAAATTTACTAAATTATCATGTTATTTATTTTTTTAATATAGCCTTTTCAAAACAATAAAAGGTAACATGGCGATCTAAATATGTTACACATTTGCAATGAATTCTTTTTGTAATTCTAAATCTTCTACTTTTTGGAAATGGAAAACACTAGGTGGTAATACAGGAAATGCTCCACTCTGTTTTTGAAGCTCATACACCTTCACTAGACTCATTTGGTTGGTTTCAGCTCTGGAATTGCAAATCTCCATCGAAATTAACGTCAAAAGTAGCTGTTAACTTAAAAAACAAACAAACATTCTAACATGGTTTAAAACTCACAATAATCTATTTTGTGTTACATAGGACCTTCAATTCAAAGTCCCCGTTTGTGTCTATGGAGCTTTTCTTTTTTCTTTTTTCAAAACCATATAAAAAACAAACAAACACCGCAACGCTCAGATGAGTATCTCTTTCACCGCGTGTGTTGACATTGACACTGACATTGCATAAAAAAAGGACCAAACTAAAACCACTGCAGCGAAGTCATAAAAAAGTGCGTACATTTCCACTTCCACTTCCACAGATCCGTGTACACACAGCTTGATAGGCCCTGACAAGTGCGTGCCGCGGTGATGACAGTTGTTGAGTCTCCGTCGGCAGCCCGGCCACATATGGATGATTGCATTAAGCACTGGATGTGAGCCTGGACTGTCTCTCTACGCATGTTTATGGGAAATAAATAAAAAAAAACTGTGCAGTGTAATGGCATTCTGGGGAGCAGATTCCACAACTTGTAAAGGCTCCAGCTAATTGAATTAAAGCGGCGCTCCCAGTATTAGCCGGGCACAGGGACGATTAGGGGACTATTGTGATGCATGGTTGGGGGGTCTGGCAGGGGTAATGCAGAGGAGTGAGCCATTGCGCTGCACACAAAACGCTCCGGACAGGCTTGTGGATGGGGATGTTAGCTTATCTTACATGTGTGATATTATTGTTGTGAGAAGAAACATTAAAATTTTATGATTCAACATATCTTTTCTGGTGAGGGTCACGTTCTTGATAATGAAGCATTTATGTTATAAATGCTAAATTATATTCATATGGTGATTTTCTATTGCTCGGGATACAGAAAACAAGCTTGAATCATTTATGAAGATCGCAGAAGACTGAAATCATTGCAGATTTCTATAGAATCAATGAGCAAAGCCATAAATTGTTAATCTGAGATGAGAGAAATGTCATTGTATTTGATATGATTGATAACCAATGTGCTTCTTCTAAACACATCTGAGTGGACGTCTCTTGAAATGTAAGTCTGGACTTGCTAGGCAAACTTTTCTATCTTGGAACTCAAAGTACTACACCAAGAAACCACTCACCCATTCACACACACCATTGTACACCAGAGTCCTGCACGGGTCCATTTTTGGAAGCACCACACCCGCCCATAAACCTGTGATTATATCAAAGTTAAATGTGCACCCATTACCTGCCCATGCCCCTTGATAAATCACACACAAATTAGAAGCATTCTTACTGGCACACTCAACGAACAGTAACAAAAAAACAGCGATAGTAGGTCACCGCTAAGCCTTAAACTAGTAATACACAATACGCTCCATTCTGTTCTTTTCTTTCCACTTTTCATAGTAATCACTGACAGGTTAAATTTGTGTGCTAAACATTTTGCTCTACCTGAGCCCTTAAAAGCACAATAAGAACCAAATGAACAAGGAAGAAAACAACCAATGTCAGTTTAACACAAAATAAAAGCCTTAATTTGATCTAACCAAAATTACTGTGCAGGAACATATCGTCCTCAGTCCCCGGGTTTCGGCTGTGTTCTGTGTTCTTAGATCACAAATCCAGCAGAGGAAAAGTCTCTCTCACTGGCGGCACTGTATGTGGGGACTGAGAGCACACCACGTGCACTGATTCACCTGACCAACCCGTGTGTGATCACAACCTGCCCGCATACCCGTCCATAAAATTCCAGAATGCTAAAACCCGCCTGTTTCAGCAACTATTTGCAGGCACCCATCAGATACCCGCACTCTGGTGTACACATTAGGGGCCATGAGGTTTCGGCCAAGAACACAACAACAGTATTACAAAATACTAAATACTAATAAAATACAACACTAAATACAATCAATCAATTAAATACTGTCCGACTTTAACTGTAGACTTTTAACTGTATGTTTTAATCATACTTAATTTGTTCATGTTGTTCTAAGGCGACCTTGGGTGTCCAGAAAGGGGCCTAATGAATAAAATGTATTATTATTAATCAGAGGACAAACCACTGAGCTACTGTTGTTCCTGTCCAACGGTATACATCAGTTCAATTACAGGTGATTAAAAAAAAAAAAAAAGGCAACTTTTCATGCAATCTTTAATAGACACATTTTCATATAGTGTTTTTCCACCTTCACTGCACTCAGTACACAGACACTGGGGATGAGATGAGTTAAGTATCTTTCCCACCACATCTGTGGAAGCTGGAATCGCACCACCGACCTGTGGGTCAGTGGATTTGACTGCTCTACCAATGATGTTTATGTTGAGACCGGGATTTGAATCGCTAACCTTTGAATCGGTGGCTAAACACCACCAACTGAGCCACTGTTGCCTATTATAATCCTAGTCAGTGATTCATTTAAACATCCACTTTGTTTTGCTTCTTTTGCCAGAATTTGGTTTTAAATTATAAGGCACTCTCTATACAACAGAATAAAACACAACTTCTGAACCAGTCCAGTTGCACAGCAGCGACGCGCCCCAGTTTCCTCCTTCACCTCCGGATCTGTGCGCGACCGCCACGCCGAGGACGCCATGTCGGGTCGGCCTCATTAGCATAAAAATGTGAGCGAGATGTCTC
Organism: Odontamblyopus lacepedii; assembly: GCA_034769755.1. Lineage (NCBI taxonomy): Eukaryota > Metazoa > Chordata > Actinopteri > Gobiiformes > Gobiidae > Odontamblyopus > Odontamblyopus lacepedii. The sequence goes on from CM068350.1 coordinate 10,353,260, forward strand.
CGGAACGGCCCGTACATCTTTTACCAAACTCAACCCGTGTTCCGCCCGTCTGCTGCCGATCACACATTTAATTACAGCTTTCCCGTTTACAGCCCCATTAAGAGTCCTATGCTGTTCTACACTGTTCGCATACAAGCACTTAGCGCCTGCCGGAAACGTCTGCCTATAGAAATGCTAATAGTCAGGATAATGTAATGCGTTTTGAAGCCATTAAATTGACTTAGTCTGTACATAGCGAGGCCAGTGCTGTTTTCACTTGTTTGTGAAGCATTAATGTTCAAGATTTATCGTATGATTTGGATAAAATATGCTTTAAATCTTTATTCTTGAAGAAAATATAACTTGGACTCACTTTATCAAATACTGAAGGTATCAACTCATTACAATAGAATAGAAATACTTTACATACTACATAATTAACTACCTATAATTAGCTACTCATTTTCTTGTTTGAGTTGGTAAGGATCTTAAAAGTGTGTAACTGTAATGATTTAGATTAATATTAAAGGGTTCCTCAAAATGTGTGAATGAAATAAAACACAACTCCAGTTTGTTTGAGCCCTTGATCAGAATTTTTCACTCAGAGAATCCTCTGAAGCTCTCAACTTTCCTCTGTTTTAACACTATGATTTAATGTTGAAAATAAATGTTTTTGTTATGATTGTGATGTGACTAGTGAGTATCGAGTATATTCTTTCATATCAGTATTGGGTTTGACATTTTAGCATCATGACAACATTATTGTTATTGCTATGGCATTACAACTGCAAAGAAAATAACAAAAACAAACATGGGCATAAAATAAAGACTTGCCCTATACAGTATTCTAAATTGGTATTTCAAGGTGAGCCACTTCATTTGTCAACCTTGTGCGCTCAAACTATTCTCGCAAGTTCAGCATTGATACTTATAGGGTATACATATAGTAGAGTGACCAGATTTTCTAAATTAAAAGCTGGAACACACCCGGGTTGGGATGGTTGGTATAAATAAAATTGTGAAAAAAGCGTGGAGCATTGTCCATCTCCACTCACGTGTGGGTCAGTCTGTCATCCGAGACTAAATACAGAAGCGCTTCTTCAGGATTTTGGCAAAACAAATGTAATTTATGCTCCACTGGTTTAGACCTGTAGTCCTGTTTTAGCCCAAGTTTAGTCCTGGTTCAAACCTGATATAGTCTTGGTTTAGTCTTAGTTTAAACCTGGTTTTGAACTGAAATAGTCCTGTTTAGTCCTAGTTTAGACCTGGTTTAGACCTGAAATAGTCTTGGTATAGTCCTGGTTTAGACCAGGTTTTGACCTGATGTAGTTCTATTTTAGCCCTAGTTTTGTCCTGGTTTAGTCCTGGTTTAGCCCTAGTTTAGACCTGGTTTAGACCAGAAATAGTCCTGGTTTAGCCCTAGTTTAGACCTGAAATAGACCTGATATAGTCCTGGTTTAGTCCTAGTTTAGACCTGGTTTAGTCCGGGTTTAGTCCTGGTTTAGTCCTGGTTTAGTCCTAGTTTAGACCAGGTTTAGACCAGGTTTAGACTTGATGTAGTTCTATTTTACCCCTAGTTTAGTCCTGGCTTAGTCCTGGTTTAGCTCTAGTTTAGTCCAGGTTTAGACATAATTTAGTCCTGGTTTTAGTCCTAGTTTAATCTTAGTTTAGTCCTGCTTTTAGTCCTAGTTTAGTCCTAGTTTAATCTTAGTTTAGTCCTGGTTTAGTCCTGGTTTAGTCCTAGTTTAGTCCTGGTTTAGTCCTAGTTTAGTCCTGGCTTAGTCCTGGTTTAGCTCTAGTTTAGTCCAGGTTTAGACATAATTTAGTCCTGGTTTTAGTCCTAGTTTAGTCCTAGTTTAATCTTAGTTTAGTCCTAGTTTAGTCCTGCTTTTAGTCCTAGTTTAGTCCTAGTTTAATCTTAGTTTAGTCCTGGTTTAGTCCTGGTTTAGTCTTAGTTTAGTCCTAGTTTAGTTCTGGCTTAGATCAAATTGGTCCAAAATCGGGACACCAGGGACTTTTCTTGTATAAAACTGGGACAAATCACTGGTTTTGAATAAATCTGCTGGGACAGGGGACACGGGGTAAATAGGGACGTCTGGTCATGCTGACTTTGCAGTGACTCCATACTGGGGGGTGTGCTACATATATGTCTATCGACGGAATATTCAGCAGCTGCACAGTATCTCTTGCTTTTACAAACTCAGGTACAGCCCGTCTCCACACATCAGCAAACTAACTCCCTCCTGATGCCTACTCAAAGCGTACAACAAAAGCACAGAGCGATAACCTGTGCTGTAATAGCCTCTCCGAACAGTGGGAACAGTTCGGCGTCATTATAAACTTGTAGCTAAGTGCAGTTAGCCGGCGCTGCCCTTCCCGCTAGGTCAACGAGCTCCTGCCTCATTGTTTTGAGTGAGCACTTTCTCTGCCAATGCGCCGCGTACAGTGTGTCCCTATTACCCGCGGTGACAAACATTCCCATCTAAACCCCCATTCACTCCAACGGACGGCCAGCAAACGCGCGCCCTCGACACTGCCTTTAGCGGCGACGCCATTGTCAGTACAGCGCATAAACGTCTCTCTCAAATGGAGTGGGTTCATTTGCGGGCCATCATTCGCGATTGATGTCCTCCCTTGCGTAAAAGTGTTTTATTGAAAACAGTAGCAGGTGCGCATAGTTGGTTGCCAAGGTGATCAATTTCATAATAGTTATTAGGCCCCAAATCCCTTAGCTTCAATCAGGCCCGGAGTGTAATACAATGAGGCGAAGAGAGACACAAAATGGAGATTGGCTTCCAGCGACCGGTGTTTTTCGGTGCATGTAATTACCGTCGTGTCATAAAGACCAAATCTGTGTGTTTATTCGTTTTACAGGAAAACAACAACTGTCATGTTGGATGTGCAGTTAGTGAAGGGCTGGGAGCGGTGACAGCATCTGAGCGTTTTAAAGGCCCCGCGTTACGCAAAATGGACTCTTTTGAGCTTTAAGCTGTGTCCTAATGTCGGTACCTCCTCGAAAACATACCTGGAGTTGTGTTTTGTTTCGTTCACACATGTTGGTGTAAAGCGTCATTATCAGTCTGTCTACAACTCCAAAGATCAAAACGCTCTGTTCCACCTTGTGATGTCATGTAGTGGTAGTTTTCAGGTTTACAGCTCCTTTTACCTTTTGTTCAGTAGAGACGGGCAGTTCCAGGGCTGAAACTATCCAAATGATTCTAATGAAGGTGTATGGAGTTTAGAAACACAGTGGAGCACTTCCTGGACTACCACATGACATCACAAGGTGTTTTCCATTATCAGTCTGTATGCAGGGTTTGTGTGTTAAACTTGTGTGAATGAAACAAAACACAACTCCAGGTCTGTTTGTGATGAGAAAACAACATTATAGCATAGATCAGAATCAGACAGCACGTTTGTGAAGTTGTAGTGTATTTAGGGGTAGGCAATTAATCACATTTGATTAATTCTGATTTTTAATAATTGCAAAATCATGAAACTGAAGATTATAATGAAATTATTATTTAATTTACTTACTTTGTAAGTAGATTATGGTGCAATTACAGTTAGATATCCATACAAATGTAATTTAAGGTGTTTACAATGTCGTAAATTGTGGCATATGATAAGAAATGTAAGGAGCTTCCCTGCCCAGACCTTTCTGTGTGGAGTTTGCATGTTCTCCCCATGTCTGGAGGGGTTCCACCGGGCACTCCGGTTCCCCCATCAACCCAAAAACATGCTAGGTCTCCAGGAAGAACAGCTGATAACTAATGTAGGTCAATTAAATACAATAAATGAAAATACGGTTCCAACTGTAGGCTTTTAACTGTATGTTTTCATAGTATTTAACTTATTTATGTTGTTGTAAGGTGACCTTGGGTGTTCAGAAAGGCGCTTAAAATAAAAATATATTATTATTATTATTATTATTATTATTATTATTATTATTATTATTATTATTATTATTATTATTATTATTAATATTATTCCTGTTTGAAAGACTAGTAGTCCAGGCTCTGACTTTGATTAAAATCAATTAAAACTGTAATTGTCCAGTGTGTGCAAAAAAAATTAAGATTATGTTTTTTCGGCCAAATTGCCCAGCGCCAAGTGTATTATTTTGCACCATGCTTTGTTATAACACAGTGGATGAATTTTACATGATACCCCTTCTTTAATTTTTCCTCACATACAACCAAAGACTGTATAAAAGAAGTGGACTAAGTGAGTGTGACGTCACTCAGCGTTCAGCGCCGCTCAAATGAGGTTTTTGATGGTAAAAATTGCGAAAAAAAAAAAAAAAAGAGAATCATGTAGAGCGGGCTCATACAAACATTTTAAGACCAAAATGACGAGGCTCAGTGCAGCAGTTACAGAGAGAGGAGCCACAAGATCCCAGTGTAAGTCAATGGGAAGAGCCTCCTGGAGCACTTCCTATTCGGGATGTGGTGGCAGACGGGTTACCTATGTCCACTCATATATACGGTCTATGCATACAACGCACTATTCAATATGTAAACATGTGAGTCTAAATGCCAAACGGTTCCCTTCACCAAAAGTATCCTCTACTTCTTCCTCTTCCAGCTCACATCGAACACACCACATCACCAGCACTATCTTCTGTCTGGTAATGCGAATATCACATCCAATTCACACCCACGACAACCAAAACAAACAAAGCTGCTTTCGGTGACTGCCTTTTCAGACCAAACATGTCAATAACGTCTGCACGTAGCAATTTGAACAGAAATCCTCATTTAGCTTGCTCGCTGGCTCCGGAGCACACTCAAATTGGCGGTTCTGTCTCTGGAAAGTAGCACATGACAAAGTGTGGAGCGCCTTTATCAATGACAGGTCCCCGGAGTCGAGTCAATCAATGCCAAAGGGAAATACGCATCTCCAAACAGCCCTCAGATCAAATGGAATACAGCAAAAGGAATGGTATTGTTTTTCAGTCACAGGTGTCAGGACCCATATACATGTATGAGCACACTTCAGAAGATGTACTAGGAGGCATAAAGTACTATAATGTTGTTTTCTTATTATACTTTTGTAAAATAAAGGACACATTTGCAGCTATATTGAAGAGGATGGGAAATAGTGAATAACATATGTTGGTTAGGGTTGTCAAAAGAGTCACAAATCGGATTCTAATCGATACTAAAACCAATATCAAAACTAGATAATCATTTGAGCAGGGTTTGATGCTAAAAAAGTTGGCGTTTGACATGAAATAAAATAATAGCAAAGCATAGCGGAGTACCTCGGGTCTCTTCTTTCATTTACTAAAAAAGTCTCACTGACAGGACAGAAATGAATTGTTCTCGAATAGCTTTCGAATAATCTTACAAGAGAGTATAAGAGCACTTTTAAACTTTGTCACAGTTTCTAGTCTAGTTAGTTTTTAAATAACAAGCTTGGTCATTATGTTCATGCACTGTCCTTGAGGAGACAGAACCCTCTGACGCTCTCAACATACCTAGGTTTTAATACTATGACTTATACTTTTATTATGATGGCGCTATCGGAATTTGTATTTTCTGTATAGCGCCTTTCAACACTCCCAAAGTGCTTTTCAGTGCAATCTTTATTCACTCCACACTTGGTAAGATACTGTAGTAGCCACCGCTGACGGAAGTGAGGCTGCCAATCTGCACCACCGCCCCCGCAACCACCACCAACACTCAAGCATACTCCACATTCACACTAGGCAATGTGGGTGAAGTGTCTTGCCTAAGGACACAAATTATGTTTTTTTTCATACTGTCTGTCATTTTTAGTGTAAAATTTGGTCTCTGGGGATTTATTTAATGTACTATTCACTAGCAAGGACCACACCAATAACACATGCTCGAAGAGAAACAAGTTTATTATATGGAGACGAGGTGGGCCGGCTGGGTTGAGACTCAGGGTGGGGGTTCAGTCTCAATCTTCACATGGCCCAGCAGGAACGGGACCCCCTCATAGGCGTCTTATCATTGGGAGTGAACAGATAGGAGTTGGGAGGGTGAAGTCGAGTTATTCGGGACAAACTGGGTTGCCGGGATAGGCTGCTACAAATTCTGGGAAATGGAGGTGTGGTAGAAGTGAGCTGTGATTCGCTGGAGAGGAGGTGAGGGCGGTTGAGGCGTGGTTCTGCTCCTGAACCTAAGTTAACCATATTAGCTACATTTTTTGTATCATTCAAGTCCATCCTCGCTGACTTAAATTCCACTTTGGAGACCACTGGCATTGGCATCAGCATCTACTACACTTGCGAGAAGAGCTAGCCCAAAGACATGTAATATGGAATAGCCCACACAGAATTATGAAAAGTGATCTTGATGTGAAGAAGAGATTTGATTTTTTCCCATGTATTTGAGTAAAATGTGTCTTGCCTCAGATATTATAAGCACTTCTTGAAGTCAAAATACCATAAGTGAGCTCCATAGAAACCGCGCCTAATCACAAAGTTATGGATTGTCCGATAGTGATAATGTGTCTGGAACTGCGTAGTTTTAGAGTTGATTTTAAGATTTTATTGTTTGTTTTTAAAGCTTTAAATGGACTGGCCCCACGATACGTCTCGGACCTCAACCAAATTTACATCGCTGTGTGCGCTGAGGTCCAGTTCCAGCTCGTTGTGCCAGTCGAGACTTAAAACCAGTGGGATCGGGCTTTCTTTGTAGTCGGCTCTAAACTGTGGAACGCTCAATCCCGTCACGTTCAAACAGCCCCCACAGTGGAGTGTTTTATGTTTCCCCTTAAGTTCGTGTGGTCCTGTGTCTCTGTGTGTATTTTTATTTATTTTACTTATTTCAATTCTATTTTGTGATTTTTATGGTGTTGCTTTAATTTGCTTTTACTGGTTTTAATGAGTTTAGGACTGGCATGACCAAATTTTAGCATTTTACTTTTACTGTTGCATTCTGTAGCTCCTCAATGACAACTCCGCACACGGTTCTCGAGTACTGGTGCATTAATTAGCCTTAACAAGTGCAGAAATTGCTGTGAAAACTACAGGACAAATAAAACATACAATTAGGCACTCCATCTTGGTTTGCTAACACACAAGTACTAATAAAACTAGCTACCTCGTGGCCGCCTGTCACATCAGAGCTCTTTAGGCAAAAGGAAAACTTCAGTACATTTCCTCTCTGTGCATAGCACACATGACACACGATTAGAATATACATTTTACAATTACAACTTAGAAATATAAAATAAAATGCTGGTTAGCTGCCGTAGCTGCTGAAATCATGGCTCTCGCTCTAAAGTCTTTGAGCATGTGAGGGCGAATGTGATCGACCTGTGGCCCAATGTTCTCTCAAATTCTCCTAAAGTCTTGTGATAATAGCGGTACTAAACCAAATTAATTACTAATATATAACTGTATATATAAAATGAAAACACATATGAAATATGATCATTTTTAACAAAAAATTACTTTAACTTTTTAACCCTTTTTAACCAAAAATGAACTTGTTTTTTTTTATTTTATTCTTGTTTGTATTTTAACGACACTTACACATTCCTTTTGTTTTATCTCTGTGCGGCACTCTGCTCTGTTTGTAAAATGTGCTATATAAATAAAGTGGATTTTGATATGTAGTTAGCATGCTAGTTGTTATTGACTTTTATCGTGACGGCAAAACTCCGCTCTGGTTTCTAAAAGTTACGAAACGCAATTATGAACTCTTTGTGGTTATAAACTCTAAAACCAGACTAAAACTAAAAAATCAGACAATACGATTTAACTTTCCATATAGGAGATCTTGAGCATTGACTTTTTTTTTCTTCTACATTCATGAGAAGAGCTAGACAGCCCAAAGACTCATGTAATATGGAAGAGCTCACACAGAATTATGAAAATGATCTTGAGACAGCGATCTCTACGTGAAGAAGAGATTGAACACGCTTATTGGGCTGTCTGTCCCAGGTGGGAGCGGCTCTCTCTTTTCGGACGGCTCCGTAAAGTCCATTTCCTCCTCTCATTTTGAAATAATGACTGACCGCTGAATTATTCATGTCTCCGATTGGACCACAAAGGGCAGTGGACAAGGTTGAAGCCCTGCCTCCGCAACCAATGGAGATAAAGGTTAGATCGTGAATTAGAATCCAAATAATGAAAGCGCCATTAGCATTCAAATTGTATTGTGCGTTGGGTAATGCGAGCGTCAAACAGCATCAAAACTGTAATACGTATCAAACACTGCAAACGGAAGACTGATTTATAATTATTTTATTTTATTTCCATTTTTTCCATGAATTTGAGGAAAATTAGCAACTCTTGAGATCAAAGTACGTCCTCTAAAGTGTGTTTTATTGTCCGAGAATAAGAGAATACGTTAGCATGCTAACTGTTGTTAAATTCAGAGAGAGTAAGGGCGCAGACTTTGAGCTTTGAGCTGAGCTCTCGGGTAATAATTATAAAACAAGATTGGAACAGAGCTCTAAGAATGATTCATAACATCGGGTTTTATGACCACACCAACCAGCTATTTATCACTTCACAAATTAAAAAACTTAAGGATCTGATAAGCTTCCAGACAGCAAAAATAAGGTACAAGGCAAAAAGGAAACAACTATGCACCAAGTTACATTTCAGACCTTTTAACCCCGTATGCGCCTGCTGCAGCCTTAGATCCTCAGGAGGGTCCCTGTGGCTGTTCTGAAGTCCAGGCTCTGGTGGAAGGGCGATCAAGCCTTTTCAGTCCGGGCGCCTTGGCTTTGGAACGACCTGCCTGAGGAGACGAGGCTGCACCATCAGGATCATCTTTTAAATCACTTCTTAAAACCCAATTTTATCGGATGGCCTTCCTTTAACTGGTTTTAGTTCTTTTTATTCCCTACTTCTTTTATATCTTTTATTTGTTTATTTATTAGAATTAATCTGATTTGTTGCATCACTGACCGTTTTCTTTGTTTTATGTGCTATTTTTCTCTTGTTTATTGCTACTTGTACAGCATTTTGTAAACCTTGTTTTTAAAAGTGCTTTATAAATAAATAAAAAGAAAAAAAAGAAAGATACATAGTTGTACATTTTTTTCTTTTACTGCACATACTAAATACTGCCCCTATGAAACAATATTTTTTTATAATGTCTTGTAAATACTTGGACGTTGATGTAGTCCACTTGGAGTGTACATCGTCCACTGTATAACTCCACTCTCTCCATACAGCTGCTTTTACACAGTCCGGATATGTGCGCATTAACACTATATGAAGTGTTGCTTTTGGAAAGGCTCCAGCGCATTGTCTTGCATTTGGCTGCACGTTTTTTATTTCCATTGTCCTGTAAAAACACGTAAGAGCCGTGTTTACGACTGTGACTCTTCAATACAGGCCCACTACCAACCCACAGTGTCAAATCATGAGTGCAAAAGGCCTTTCATGGGCTAATTATTATTGATCTGAAAACAGCACGGTTTAGACTGGAAACAACACGCGACAAGTGGGATATGAGGAGTGTTTTTCAAAGGGATTTACAGTACGCAAAATGGATTGTGAAATTGTGGAATTGACTTCTTGGAGTTACTAGTCAAGCTAAGGTCTTTGCACCATCCATTGTCATGAGTGCACAGTTTACCACCATCACTGTGCACTTTACTACCTGGTGAAGTGGCCCTCTCTCCACAAAACCACTGGTTATTGTTCATTTACAAATGTTTAACTGGGAAAACACCATCCTACCTCAGCTCACTACTGCACATCCACTGCTCCAGCCGCACACTGAGCTCCAACAAATACATGACCCTGATCGCTCTTAAAGGCCGCTACACACTACAGGATTTTTTGGTCTTAAACAAATTTTAAATGTGCGATAAAATGCACACACCACAGACATACGGAGAATCTTATGAGATTTAAAATCTCCAATTGCAAAGACTGCAGCAGTATCTGTCTGCAGACCACAGGATATAAAGTTGTGAGCGTGATCACAGCTGTTTCCTGTCTACAGCAAAACCACTCACTTTAAGACTCCCAAGTGTTCAAAACTGTGTGATTATTATTTGTGAAATGTGGTGCAATACTTCAGATGCAAGATTCTATGCATGATTGCATTAAAGATTGGCGATAAAGTTCACTGGAGGTAGAGTCACTATCATTAATATGCAGCTTCACCGCACGCTGTCTTCGTAAACAAATGCACAAGAAAACACTGTCTTGTTACTTTTAAAGACCACCACAAACTGGATTAATATCGCGGTTTTGTGGACTGGATGTCATTATTTGTGCAGAACAATTTCTATGGGTAATGTGGGTGAGATGCTGAACTTTAAATGTATCACTTTACATTAGGTGAGTAATAAAGTCTTTATTTTCACTATATCCCGAGTTTGTATGTTGCATCTCTGTGTCCATCACGCTCTGTTTTATTGGCTGTTACCGTAGCGTTGGTGGTTTGGTGGTTATGATCTGACACTGACTCCACACACAAGGAGCAGCGGCTTTCAAATCACACACGTAGACAAAAAGTCGGGTCACGCCTCCCCGAGCTCGGGAAGAAGAAATCGCAGCCAAAATCGGGCAAATTCTCTTGTAGTGTGTGGAGACCTTAAAGCCCGCACAGCTTTAGGTCGCTTCTCATTTCAGTTCTCTACAGTAAGTGACTGGAACCTCCTTCAACAGACTTTAAAACCTAGTGAGTTTTTACCTCAGTCGACTTTTAAAAACAGGATCATTGCACATGCTTTTAACACTTTTATATCTTAACGTGCAAATGTTTCACTGTCTCATGCCTCTATTCACTGTTTCACACTGTGGTGTATTCTGTTTGTGCTCTTTTATACTGCGCCTTGGCCAGGTCGTTATTGCAGATGAGAAGGCGTTCTCAATTGACTTACCTGGTAAAATACTGAATAAATAAATAAATAAATGGATAAATAAATAAATAAATGGATAAACATTGTCATCAAAAACATACCTGGAGTTCTGTTTTGCTTCATTCACGCTTGTTTTAGTAACCTTGTTTACCAGACTCGTTCTCGGCATGTTTTTAACTTCTTACTAAAATTTTCCGTTTTTTATTTTATTTTTTTTAACTTTACACCTCAGGGTTCACTGAATCCTGCAGACAAACATTCTTGGACAGTTTATGAGTTTGCACATTAACAAGAATCCACGTTGACAGGGCCCTGCTGTCGTGATTGGGCTGGTCACCAATCATTTATTCTTTATTCTTTCCTCTTTAGTTGGATCTCCATTAGGCTTCACTGTGTGTTTGCTGGTCTTCTTGGCCTATGACACTCACATAAGGACTAAGGATGTAACGATATCCAAATCTCACGGTACGGTATTATCACAATATTCATTTTACGGTACGATATTATCACAATATGTACTTCAGGGTACAATATTTACTGCAATACTTTGGAGAGTCTTACAGAATTGTAGATAGGATACTTTTTGTTTTAAAACGCCTTGACAAGACTTTGGTGCGAATCATTACAGTCATAATAGTGAGAATTAAAGTAAAAAAGACGTATTTGTTCATGGTGTCTGAGCTGAAATGCATCATGGTCTATGTAGTTCCCTATGTTTATTAGCTGTTGCTCCTATAAAACATGCATTTAAGCAAAGGAACTTGTAATTCGACATATTGTGACAGCTTTAGATATTATTTTGAGACTTTTGATGGTACAAAATTGCGATATTTCGATTACTGTTATATTCCAGAGCATGTTTTTTAGGATAAACATTAGGAAAGTTCTGCTCAGGTCTAGGACAGCAGGTAAACACACTCCCAACACTATTATTTTGGATTACCGTGACGCCTCGGCATTTCTCTGAGGACTTCTCTCCTCCTCTCTTTAGATTTAATGGTCAGGAATTCTCAGTTCGGATTTTTTAAAAGCACAGAATTGCATTAACAAAGGTAGATAATGACCATAGTCTCCGATATATTTAAGGTAGGATGATGTTGTGGTCGTAGTAACAGCAGAAACAGGCTGTAAACAAGCATGAGTTCTAGCATAAAGAGGAGGCAGGAGGAGGTGTTTCTACTGTGACAAAAAGCAATCCAAATTTGACTGAAATTGTGAAGGACGATGTCTAAAATGTCGTCGCGTGGTCTCCTGTTACATAGCGACCAGTTCTAGTTCAGTCTTAGTACACTGCCATTGTACTGTTGGGCAATCCACCGCAAGAGGAAGTGTTGGTGGAGATAATAGAAGCGAGTTAGACTAAGGAGTGAATGAATAATGACTGGAAATGAAAATCGACTCGGAGTGTCCGCAAAGGCTGGTGCTTTTTATTACCGGTATATTACTGGAGGAACAGAGAGAGGAGAGGAGAGGCTGCGGGGAGATTGGGTTTGAAATGTGAGGCCCAAATCACAGTGTTAATAAAATGAGATTTAGAGAATAGAACTCTTGCCAAATCTAAAATATGAAACAGGATTGAGAAATACATCTACTCACTTGCATAAAATAATACAAAACACAATAAATAAGACATATTTAAAGGTGTACTATGGAACGCTATATTGTTAAAACATCATTGGCAAAACAATAAGTTCATCAGAAAAGTGACATTGTACAGCTTTAATTGACATTTCATGGTAAGATTTAAGAATAATCAAATTGCTTCAGAACGTAATTCAGACCGAAAAATACTTTTTTTTTTTTGGAGCTTTCTACATTGTTATAAAGTTGTTTCTTTGCCAAAAACATGCCTGAAGAGTTTAGCATGTTTGAGTTATCTAGTGATCTCTCCTAGGCCTATTAGAAACCTCCGTACAGTTAGTACGAAAAGTCCAAGCCAGCACCAACGATGGTCCCACAAGAGAGCAGAAAACGAAATAATATGCTACGTCGCATACGCTTTTTCAGGGTTTGGGTGGTTCTTCTGACTTATACTCAGGTGCGATTTATATATTACATTTTTCACACTGAAAGCCTATATACAAAATATAAATCCTATATAAGAATCAAAAATGAAAAAAAATTAATCGTTATCCTTTTTTTTTTCATTTTTTTTTCTCATTTTCTTATTTTTGGTTCTATATTGAAAAACAAATGAACAAATGATACATGGATTGTTCTTTATTCTGTTGTTTTTATTACTATAACTTATATAACTGGCCTTTCAAGATTAAATGTTGTTTTCTTTAAATAAATTTCCCCCAAAAAGTGCTTATATATCTGTTTTTTTTCTTCTTCATTATGCATTTTTTGGCTGGTGCGACTTATATTCCGGAACAACTTATAGAACAAAAAAATACGGTAGTAGTTTCATTAGCGAGATGCATGGTGATTGTGTTGTGATAGCACTCTGAAGGGGGAGTGACTTATTGCAGAGGGCTAAGAGAGGACTCAGAACGCAAAAAACAAACCTGAAACAAATGGGCTCTATTCACGCTTAAATCACAAAACCGGAACACGTGGATGACGACTTCCTTCAGGCTCTGTTGGCGATAGTAACTCAGACAAAACTGAGAAAATGGCTCAGTTTTCTTCATCTAGATGTCATTGTATTCTTTCATTTTTCCTCCAAAAGATGTCATTGTAGCATTCCGTTATGTTTGGCAAGATCGACAGTTCCAACCAGCTGCCTGTGACATCGAAGGCAAGATTAGAGTCACGTCCCCCATGGAAAGATTTGGCAGGTTGTGAAGATGCTGCTGCTGAATCAATGGATTAACACACGCTCAGTGTTGGTAACTACACCGGAATGCCTCATCCGCAGGTTTCCAAAGTCTTCCAGTAAGCATTTATAAATATGCTCTTTTACCATGGCAACCACACGAGGCAAATCAATTATCACCAGACTATCAACGTAAATGTCTGTGTTGATAGAATAATGTCTGAAATAAAACTAAACTTCCATCGCATAAATCGTCCATGTTGAGGGACTATTTTCTCATATATCAGTCCACTGCTGCGAAGCTTCTATCAGGAAGTACAACTCGCTGCTGCTGCTCAGACAGAAATCCTTCAAATGCAAGGTTGATTTTACTTCTAAAATGATTTTATCGACACAGACATTCACATGGGCAGTCTGGTGTTATAATAGTTTTGCCTCGGGTGCAATGTGGAGTGGGTAAGACTGTTTTTAGCACCAGCAACCTTTCCAAATACAAGGAATGGATGGAATTTTTAAAACAGTGTTATGTCTCCAGACGTCTTCAACACACTAGGAAATGAGGCCCTATGTCCAAAATTCCGAGGTGTCCCTTTAATATCTTATGTGTTCACAATGAATACCCCCTAGAAGTATAATACCCACTCTATAACTTCTCTAGAATGTTACTTTAAAAGAAACAAACAGGACTTGACAAAAAAAACGCTTGATTCTACACAATAAACCGGGCTCATTTTCACTTAAAGAGCACTATAGTTAAACATATCTGAGCTTAATTAAATCAGACTTAGTCCAAAGGCTAAATAAAGTAATATCCTGCTTTATGTACATGTGGCGCTGACGGCTCCCTTTGACCTGATACATTAACATTTCATCAAATAACTCATAAGCACTCTGCCCCGAGGTCCACCGGACGACCTTGGAAATCCATTTCTATTTGCCTGACTAAATGAGCTGACCTATACACCGAGTGAGAACAGAGAGGGCTAATGCTAATGATATTATTCACTAGACACTAAACACAATACACTGACCAGCTGCGATGAACAGCGTTGTTTTCTACAGATCTGCAAATTGATAAAATGCATTAAGGTTGTATCGAAAATCAGATACTAATCGATTATTTGAGCAGGTACTGATTCCAAAAAAGTCCTGTTCACAGGACAGAAATACATTTTAAAGTACTACAATTGCTTTTTACTTGTTTACTTTTACTTCACTACATTTTAGAGACGGTATTTGTACTTTCTACTCTACTTTCTACTGTGCTTTTTACTCTTTAAGTACATTTTTAAACTAGGGCTTTAATACTTTTATCCAAGAAGATGTTTTATGCAATATTCTTTTACATGAATATGTTTTTGTTGCTCCAGTATTTGCACTATGTAACTTTTTGGTTGGGGGTGGGGTCCATCAGCTGCTTGTTTCTATGGAAATATCATTGCTCTGCCTGGAATGTTCCACAGTGTGACATTAAACAGCTCTACATTACATTAATTTATTTACAGGTAGTTTTATAGCTCAGAAATACCTAGAAAAATAGGCATTCTGACTGTGAGCTGGGTCGCCTCTCCACAGATCTGACTTGTAACTTGGTCCGGTTTGGTCTCCAAGAAGATTGAAATGTTTAATGCCATACCGTGGAACCTGTGGAATATTCCAGACAACGCAATAACATCTCCACGGAGAGCACACTGAAGACACACAATATTAAAACTAATCTTGGTCGTCAAAATGAAACGTCTTCTCTATGGTGAGTTATTCTTCTTCCGTTTGACCTCGCTTTTTTTTTTGTACAAGCGCTTCTGTCCGTCTGCCGCTCCGCCCCCGTCACCCCTGACCCCCGACTTCCAGCAGGCACCCGCCGGGACTCGTCTCCTGAAATAAAGCTGGGTCCCTCGCTCGCATATGGACCATGACAGACTGGTGGCCGAACGATGACACAACTTTCAAACACTAACTTTTGTCCTTTCTGAATCGAGTATGTTGAAAAAAATATCGAGCTATTAAAAGTTTTGAGTCACAGTTAAAGCTGGACTGTGTAACTTTTTGGATACAGTCAGACACCTGCTTTTCTTGGAATGTTCTTCCGGTAAGCATGATTAGAGCCTTTTAAACATTTAAATATGCTCTTTTACCATGGCGACCTTAATATATTTTGTGTTAACAATGAATACCATATATAGAAGTCTAATACCCACTCCATAACTTCTCCAGAATGTTACAGTGTTGCTTTAAAACAAACAAACAGGACTTGACAGGAAACTCTTGAGTCTACACAATAAACTCGAGTGCATTGAAAAAATATTGTCTTACTTAAAGTTTTGAGTGACAGTTAAAGCTGCACTGTGCAACTTTTCGGATACAGAGTCGGACACATGCTTGTCTCCATGGTGACGTTATTGCTTTTCCTAGAATGTTCGGTTCAGCAGGTAATTAACTCCAATCATATATAGATGTTTTTATTGCTTAAAAAATGCTTCTGATCATCGCCATGGAGATACATCGGTTTAATGTCATACTCTGGAGTATTCCAAGGAAATCAGTAACAATGCAGACAAGCAGCACTCTAACCCAAAAAGTTACAGAGTGCACCTTTAATCATATTATCATGAAACAGTATATATAGTTATTTTCACTGAACCACACATCCATCCACACACACACACACACACACCAGAGTACACAGACACTTAGGCCGAATTGTGTTGCTCAAGGACACAACAGCTGGAATGACATCGATCTGACCGCTCTCCCGATGATGTTTACGCAGAGAGTGAGGTTCAAACCGACAACGTTCGGAAATAAACTGAACGCCATCCTCCTTACAAATGCAGTAGATATTCAGTACCTCGGACAGCGCCACGTGTAGCTGTTTGTGATACACTTTATCTATGTATGTATTTATACTTTATAACCTGTGTGCATAGTCAAATAAAGTTAATTGTAATTTAGGTCAATTATACCGTTCATCCAACTGTTTCACCCTACCTGTAAGAAAGAAAATTATTACACAACTAATGATACCCATAACTGATTATGCTGATTTCATTTATCAAAACACCTCCGATACTCACCTACATCCTCTGTATGTCACCTTCAACAGCTTGTGTAGATTCATCTTGCAATGTCCATATCTCACACATCACTGTACTCTGTATGAAACACTGGACTGGCTACTCCCTAATGCAAGAATGCACTTTCTTTGGTTACAATTCATCTTTAAATGCATTTTTCTTTTCTGTCCATCCTACCTCCAACAATACTTTGTTCCGTTCTCATCACCACATTCACTTAGACAATTAGAATACCCTTCCTTTGTTGTACCCAGGACCTCCAGAGTCATCGGACAAAGAGCATTTAAATTCAAAGCACCATCAGACTGGAACAATTTGCCAAATTCCCTGCGCTGCACATCTTCATTCCATATATTCAAGAAAGACTTATTTACCTTATCTCAAAACACAATGTGTTTGCTTGTAGTGAGGAATCTGTTTGGTTATAACTAAGATAGTTCTCTATATGTATATTTAATGTCAATCTGAGTCTCTGTATCTTGTCTTATTGTTTTGTGTTTATGTTTGTTAAATCTTTTGTTTTGTTCTTCTGTATTGTTTTTGTTTTGCTTCTTTTCTTCTGTGATTTGTTGTATCCTTAGGATGCTAAGGATCCCCCTCGAAAACGAGGTGACTCACCTCAAGGGGCTTTTCCTTCATAAAGTTAAATAAATATAGCCTAGATTTCTGTGCTATTTCTCATTAGAACACAAACATTTTGCGTACAGTCTCATGTGTTATGTAAAGTATAATACCCATAATGCAGTTTATGGAAATGTCCCATTGTCTCATTTTCATTTTTTTCCCAATAGACTTAAATCAGCTATAATTTTCTTTCTCCTCAATCAGCAGGTTAGACACTGGTAATTCTGGTTCAGTTATGATTGTAGTACCTTTTTTAATAAGAGTTCAGGCTACACAAAGTTCCTTTAACTGTAAACATTGAATCCTTCACTGTCTCATTAGTAGTTCTCATTATTTATATTACTTAGACTTAGACAAACTTTAGTGGGAAATTATTTGGAGACAGAAGCTCACACATCACAATATAATATAATCACCAGAGTAAAAATATAAATGGTAATAATGCATTCTAAATAAGTAGCAAAAAAGAGCAAGAGACAGGTATTAAATAAGGCATAAATATATAAATGTATATGTACAAGACAAAATAAAATAGAAAAAATAAGTCATAAAAATAAAAAAGTAATACAAAAATGTAAAAAATTACATATAATGCCTCATGTAGAGATCTGTTGACTTGACTTGAATCAGTCATCATCCAAAGACCTAAAATTTAAAACTATGCCTCGAACAGTTCTTTTTTCATGTAGTCTGAGCTGAAACAGAGCAAAGGATCATGGTCTATGTAGTTCTCTTTTGTTTTTTAGCTATTGCTGTACCAAAACTATTCATTTAAGCAAAGAAACCCATCATTTCAATACACTGCGATGGCCCACGATATTATTGCGAGACTTTTCATGGACAGTTCATGGAAACGACACGCACTTCTCCTTTAAGATCCGATCATCTCGTTTTCGCACGGAGACAATTACCGACACGTGGCCCCTCCCCCTTCTACACCCCCTCCTCCCCTCTGTTCCACCTGGTAATTGCACAATTACAAAGTCGTTATGCAATTACCGTGGCGGGCGGCGGGTCTGTAATTTCATATGACAGTTTGGTTAAAGAGAGTCGACGCGGTGTTCGTACGGTGCGAGCCCTGAGCTGGAGGCCGGGTGTGTGTTTAAATATGTATATTGGTCAATGACGTATAAGGATTTGCAACAGACAAATTCTAAAATATATTAAAAAAATATTAGTTTCTATTAAACTTTTTCAAATATTTACAGTGTCAGGTGCACAAATCTATGTTTAACAGTAAAAATGTCATGTGGTGTGACCGAGAATAACCTTAAAATTGTTTTAATTTCGCAAACATGCTTGGGATATAAATCTAAGTTCTGAGTAATATGAAGTGTATAGAAACAAACTGTTGGCATTTCTTTGGATTTTTAATGCATATTGATATTTTCTTTTGCTGTCGAATATGACAGTCACCTGCTTGTGTTTAATGAACAAACTACTGCCCTGGAAAATGCATCAAATGAAGAAAAATGCCTAAAGAATCCCATTCACCCAAGTCGACTTTGACTGTTATTCAACCTCCAGCCATAGAATTACTGCTATTATTCGTTGCACAATACACAACAAAAAGTGGAGAGTTAAAATTGACTCTCAAAGAAACAATTTTAACATTTTCTCCCAATGTGTTTTAGAAATAATTAAACGTTTTTTTGAAATATTAATGAAGTAAGTCCCTGTTTAAAGCCAAAATCAAGAGTTATATTAACGTTTTGAGAGTAAATGGATAACAATTTGTAGGGTTATCCTGATTCAGCTAAACCACACAGAGCTGTTTTATTTTTACACTTTATTTTTGTTAATTTAACATGAAATTATGTTACTGCTATTGGTTTAAACTGGTCACACACACTCACACGCTCACAGGAGTTTGAAGTGGTGGGTGGGAGGTGCCTAATTAACACTAAAGGAAGTTGAATTAACACTAGGGGAATTTGAATTAACTTCAACCGTATCAGCTCTGACAAATAATCCCAACTCAAACCCCCTATTTAACTTTCAAATACTTAAATTAACACTTTTTGTATTAAAAACAACTCTGAAATATTTTACCCTGAAATCTTAACCCTCCAGTTTTTGCTGTGTATGATGCACGGTCACACCACATGACATTTTAACACTTTAAGTACAAAAAATATGCATAAGAACGAATAATTTCTGAAAAAATGATTTGGTTCCATGGAGATCAGAGGTGCTACAGAAATGTGGTGAATTATTATGGAAGTTGAACCCTTTTAACTGAGGAAATTGCACTTGGACAGCGTCACGTCATTGACCCATATACAGTATATGTACGGCAATATAGTTGTGCGCTGGAGGAAATTGCACAGTTGATCATTTCCTCTGTGGTTGTGCGGGGTGAGTGCGTTGTGCTTTGACTTTGCGTTATTGTGTGTTTTGTGTGTGTGTGAAAATATATTATGGAGATGAAAGATTTGATGTTTGAAAAGAAATAATCGCTTGAATATCTGAATGTGCAGTAATGACGTGAGTCGCTATTTTTATTACATATAAACAAGTTACAGTTATTATACTTTGGTGTGTTGATACTTTGCAGCTGGTCTTGTCCATATTCCCTGGAGGTGTGATGCTAACCGGAGGCTTTACACTGTCTGAAGATCTGTTTTAATAAGTCCCTCTCAAATAACGTTACAGCCAATAGTTTTTCAGTTCCTCACGCTTAGGTTTTTACTAAAATTCAGACACCTAAACAGGACCATGAACGCTCGTAACGATCCTGAAATCAATTATAATAAATCAGTTTTCTATTTTTTCTTGAGATTTCATACTCAGATCTTACTTCGTATTCTATTGAATGTTGATAGTTAATAAATCCGTGTCAGTTCTGTTGTAAATGTATTCCATGACAACAGTCAGGGAACTATGGATGCCCGAGAAATTTTGTGTTTATTTTTTTAGATTGTGAATACCATAAGTAAGCCATATGAACGTACATAAACTACTCCAACAGAGATGGCGCGTGATGTAAGTATAAATTTGTTCATTTAAGTATCATGTAATTTAGGTGATCACAGAGCTTAAAATCTGTGTGCTATTGATACAATTGTACCATTATGTAGGCTATGTGTATTTCTGTGTGCACTGTCATTTTTGCTGTGACGTAAATCCAACCGACTCGGTCTGCTCCGAACCAGCCCGAGTTTGTGTTTCTGAACCCTGATTTGATTGGTTACTCCACTCTACTTTCTCTAGGTGGCGGTTTTTGGTTTTCCCCAAGTCCCGAGCACATTAGAATGCGCCTTTAAAACCTTTTTTAGCCATGTTTGCTAATGTGTGCATTGTGTCACCATAGTAACGGTAATGTTATTTGAGAGAGGCGCGTTTTACAGTACAAATCAGCTCTGTTGTAGTTCCAGCTAAGTCAGTCCTTTCTGGTTAGATTGTGTTAAAAACAATTCACTAGCGAGGACCACGCCAAAAACACTTGCGAAACGAAAAGCGTTTATTATATGGAGACGGGGCGGGATGGCTGGGTTGAGACTCAGGGTGGGGGTTCAGTCTAAATCTTCACATAACCCAGCAGTACGGGACCCCCCTCGTAGGCGTCTTATGTCTGGATGTGAACAGTTGGGAGGTGCGGGGTCGAGTTATTCGGGATAAACTGGGTTGCCGGGATAGGCTGCTACAAATAGGCTTCTGTTGTGGTAGAAGTGAGCTGTGATTCACTGGAGAGGAGGCGAGAGTGGTTGGAGTGTGGTCCTGTTCCTCACCATAATTTAATCATAATAACTACATAAAATAAAACAACAAAAAAACGCATAGTCTAGTTTGTGTAACAGAGCCCCCCCTCCCCCCATGAATGTTTATGACATCAGCTTCAAAGTATTAACATGTTTTGATTCTGAACACATATAGGTAATCCATTTTGACGAATTCTACAAAGTACAAATTGAACTTTGCTGTTTAAATATGCTGGTACTGAAATAACTTTATCATTTTCCAAATTTGAGGAGAACAAACGGTAGCTTTACATTTACACCAAAGTGAAACCATGATGCATAGACAACATCCAGCATAAAATGCACACATAAACGTACAGAGCGGGGGATAAGGGCCTGGCAGGTGAACAGGGTTGAATGAGTCAAACAAAGCGCTAATATTTTCCAGTCATTACTCATCCAAAACGCAGTGAAATCTGAAATAATACAGCGGGACGTCAAACCTGCTTTTGTCTCGTCGCTCTCTCTTTGTCTCATCTGCCCACAATGTGCTTTACATCCACACGCCGTATTTACATAGGAAGAAAGAAATATACAACTCATCAGGCGCCATGGTAACAATCAACAATGTGCATTTGATAGCTATAGTTTTCATAATACGGTGAGCTTTTGTGATTCCTGATTTGAATACATGAATATTTAGCGCAATGTGGACGCAATGGTTTGTAAATAGATCGTTATTTTTTGTTATGATAATAGCGCAACAATAATGTCACATAATGATTATTTTAAAGTGTTTTTGCTACTGTTAACCTCAGTCCTTCTGCTTAGACCGTCTGAATCACTTTTTCATGAAGGTGCACTGTGTGATATTTTATTACTTTATTTAAAATATTCCAGTATACGGCGTTAAAACAAATGATCTCTCTGTAGAATCAAGCAGGAGATGCTGTTAGACCCATTTACAGGTCATGTCTGTGGAGAAGTGACCTCGCTCGCAAAGGGGTGTGTGATTTTGAGATGTGTTTGCGCGCTATAAACACCATGATAAAAGGAATGCATGTTAGATAAGTTTAATATCACTATGGAAACACTCCAGACAACCCAATCACATCTCCATAGCAGCGTAACTTACCGGGAAAGTTACACAGTGCACCTTTAAAGAGTCTTTACCTGATTTGTTCCCGAATTTGACCAAATGTTTATAAGCAGCCCTTGAATTCCAAATAACTCTTCTCACATCCAATGGTAAAGCATTTTATTGTCAGATGAATAAGAAGTGCACGTTAGCATGCTATTTTTTTTTTTTTTTGCATTACCGTGACGATGAAATTCCGGTCTCTAAAAGTTGTGAAAAGCTCATCCTGGTGAATTCTTATAATGTAAGTGAGGAATAAACAGCAAATTACCGAACAATCTAAAACTCAGGTACAGTGTATTTAAGTCAAATCAATTTAATTTTTTTTATTTTATTTTTTACAAAATCTTAAAAATAATTATGTTAACTATGTTTTAAAAAAAATAGTAGCTTGAGGGCTTATTATTAAAGTATAGTTGTTTTTTATGCACTTTAAAAGCTTACTAAGCAACTTTTCTGGTAAGAGTCCAGCTCCTGGTTGTGTCCATGGAGATATGGAAGGTGGATTGCGTTCCCTGGAATGTACCACAGTATGGCATTAAATTGCTTATTATTTAATTGTATTTAATTAGATTTTTTTTATACTTTTATAAACATTTTCTATACAAATCCTAAATTCCAAATAAACTATATAAGCACAAAAAATGAATAAATAAAAAACAAGAACTTATTTTAAAATAATAATAATAAAAAATTAATAATAATAATAATAATTTAAAATTAATAATAAAACTACAAAAAGATAATGATAACAATAATAAGTTTGTCATTACACATATCATTCTAAAAAAAAAAAGAAAAAAATGTAGGAGGGCTTCTTATTAAAGTATAGTTGTTTTTTGTTTGTTTGTTTGTTTGTTTTGGGCCCACCTCTCCATAGATCTAACCTGGCATGGGGTTTGTCTCCATGGTGATGGATACTGTAAGTTTAATGAACATTTTCCAAAAAAATCCAGGCTAAGCAACAGCATCCCCTCAGTGACGGACCCTCCACCCAGAAAGTTACACAGTGCAGCTTTAAGAACAGAAGCTGTTGCATACTCCTCTCTGCAGACTTTCCATATGCAGCTGTCGCTAAGTAACCGCTAAATCTTTAAGCAACTACATCAGAGTAAACATCACGAGCATGTTCACTTAGATGCCCTGAGTTACATGGAGCTCCCATAGGCTCATATACACACACACTCACACACAAACACATGCACACATAGATTATAGACTGTAAACAAGCTTCGGACAGACAGGGTTTGTCATGTGTCACTATACAAATTCTGGATTCTGGTTTGGAGGCACCTGGAAATGGAAATTCAACAGGGAAATGAGGATTAATCACACAAAAAAATCACAAACTATGAAAAATCAGGGGGGAAAATTATTCAGATACACGTGACGGATATTGGAGCAAGGTTTAAAGACATTTCCAATTGTGTTTTACATTAGGCTATGTATTTATAATAATTTTATGTGGGTCCAAACCTTTTTATCCACATTTATTTTATTTAATGTTATTTTATATTGTTATGTTATGCTGTTATTTTATGTTATGATATTTTATTTTATTAGCCCATTGCAGTTTTGCCATTTGCTGTGTGATGTTTTGCCATGTTACTTTTTTATCCACATTTATTTACTTTACTTTTTACTTTACTTTTTTAATTTTTAGTATTATTATTTATTTTACTTTGCTTTACTTTTTTTTTTACTTTACTTTCTTAAAGTGTCCTTTTGTTTACTTTACAGTATTCTTTTTTTACTTTACTTTTTTTGAAACTTCTAACTCCTCTCATTTGCTGTTACTTTTTATCCACATTTATTTAGTTTTACTTTACTTTTTTACTTTACATTTTAAAAACTTTATTGTTTACTTTTTTACTTTGCTTTAAATTACTTTACTTTTTAAACTTTACTTTGCATTACTTTACTTTTTTGAACTTTACATTTTTAAACTTTATATCACTCTTTTTACTTTACCTTTTAGTTTACATTTTTAAAACTGTATTTTTTTACTTTACATTTTTAACTTTACAGTAAATTACTTTTTTAACTTTACTTTTTTACTTTGCTTTAAATTACCTTACATTTTAAACTTTTTTTGCTTTACTTTTTAAACTTTTTACTAAACTTTTTAGTTTACACTTTTAAAACTTTTTTTTTACTTTACATTTTTAACTTTACACTACATTACTTTTTTAACTTTATTTTTACTTTGCTTTTTTAATTTTACTTTTCTTTAACTTTACTTTTTTAATTTCTCACCTCTCTTATTTGATGTATCATGTTTTGTTACATTAGCTTTTTATCCACATTTAGTTAATATTGTCTTATTTTGCTTTATTTTTTCATCTCATTTTATTTTATTTCTATTAAACCGGATCAGAGCTTTGCCGTGACTGAAGATAACATTACTATACCGCCATGTGTTTTTGTGAATATTTAAGAGTGCGTGAGAGCGCAGGGGGGAGGGGCTGGAGTAAAGGAGGTCAGGGCTCCCTGGAGAGCCCGGTTGTCGGCTGCGGCGCCACAGTCACATAAGGATACTACTGCTTTTAACAGTCACATCTCACTCAGCCGCACGCTCGTTCCAACAAGATTTATTATAGCCAAATATACGGCAAGACTTTTAAAGCCCAATGTTATGAAAGATAAGAGTTGTTGTAGAGAAAGAATTCAAACGTATAAACAAAAAAGAAGTACCTGAAGTGCTTTGGAATGGAAATTAATGCTAATTTTTACAGTCTGAAAATCGTAATCTAAAGTCTCCATGGAGATGTTATTGCTTTGTCTTTTTTGGGGATCACATTTCATTGCATTTTTCTCTTTTTCATTGCATTTTTCTCTTTTATACCCCACACTTTCCACCCAGAAACTCCCTATTCACGGGCGTATACAAAAAACGACTGCAGATTTCCTCCGTCAAAAGACACCAGCAGAAATTGCATTATACTTATTATTGATGTTGTTCCGATACCATTTTTTGGGATCTGATCTAATACTTGGCCAATACCGATACCAGTCCGATACCATAGTGTGAAGACGTAAACTTAGGCTGCTTCAAGAGCAAAAAATAAATCTTCTAAAAGGCTGTTTAAATATATAAAAAATAAAAAATAAATGTCATGCTGTGTGACATTTATTTTTGTTTGTTGTTATAGCTACCATTTGTTTTTTGTTCCATTTCTATGTAGTTATATTATTAGTATGCATGTTCTGTGCATTGCTGTCTGAATAAACATCCATTCATTCATTCAAAAAGAAATGCAAGAATATCTTTTTTTATTTATTTTGAGGACTAAAATATTAGGGAAATGTGTAATGATCTTGAACATAAATAGTGCTGATTTAAGCTGATTTAAGCACTTTCAGTTTAAACCACAGTGCGATTAAAAACAACTGTGAGGTGTAAAAAAAAAAAAAAGAAAAGATACTCATCCTTGGAGCACATGGTTAATCATGCAGAGTAAACAAAGTCCGAGTTAGTGCTCTTCTTGTTGTCGGGCTACACTCGCTCAGTTATTTTACTAAGATGAGCATCCACACTGAAGGCTAAATCAAAGTATCAAAGAGGAAACACAAACGTCTCTTCTGTTATTATGAGCGTGTTTTAAGTGTTTACAGAGCCTCCACAGTCTGTCTTCAAACTGCTCTGCTGGGATTTAGCAGTTGGATTATCCACCGAGGTAAACAGCAGCCACTATGGGTCCTCTTTCAGGATACAGAGTGGTATCGGATCGGTGAGCTGGTCTATGTACTCACAGATACCCATACCTGAAAAATGTGCAAATGTGCAACAACTAGCATGCTAACAGTGTGCTTCATGATTCCCGAACAATAAAACGCTTTATAATTAGATACAGACAGTACAAAATGGTAAACAGAGTACAATATTTTTTCCACAAGTCCTCCAGAGCACCACCAAAATGTCAGGCATGTATCTCTTTAGTCATTTAGTCGATTAATCAGTTGATGGTGTCCCAGTCAATACAAATTTCGGAAGATTTGAGAGTGAACCTTGAGTATAATCTACCTTTTTAAATATAAATACAATTGTCTTAGTACTTTTCCTATACATTGCTGTTTTTGCATGAACTCAGATATAGAGAGTTCTGAGAACTTTTGCAATGAATTTGACCAAGAATTTCTTGGTCAAAAAATAAAAAGTAAAATAAAAGTCCATTGTGGTCCAGAGGCTCGTTACTCCACCTAAAATGTCCAAATAATTCATATCCAAAAATCCATTCTCTCCATCTACGGGGTCCCTGGTTGTCCACCCATGAAGATACCAGCCCCGGGTGGGATCCCCCTGTGCTTCTATGTGTTTTTGAAGACTGCAGTGACTTTGCCGACGGGAGGGCACACGGACATGGGGTGGGGTGGGCAGGGAGGGTTGTGGTGAGGGGCTGGTGGAGATTAATGATGTTCAGAGCTTGGGTACTCCCCTCCTGTGTGGCCCCTACGGCGGGACGCATTATGCAGGGGGATAGAGGCTGAAGGATGGGCCCCGATTATGGCTGAGGGGGCCTGGGTGTACCGGGGGTTCTGGAGGGGAACTTCGGTAAGGGGAGGACACCAGGAGAGGGACAGTGCGAGGTTTGATTATGAAAAGGTTTAATCTGGAAGTATTTAGTGGTAAAGTAGAGCAGCCATTGTGCGAGAAGTTTTGATATTGATCAAGAATTGGACCAGTGTTTTATCTAGAATGTTCCACACTATTACCTTAAACTGGTCTATCTCCATGGAGACAAGGATGTGGTGCAACCAGGTTAAGTTGCTGGTCAGGTCTGTGGAAAGGTGGAAGGAAAAAAAAAATATTTTATGCAATAAAAAACTTGAGATAAATCAGTATCTCAGTATCATGCAATCCAGGCAAAAAAAGAACTTATTTAGAAGTAATATAATAATAATAATAATAATAAGAAGAAGAAGAAGAAGAAGAAGAAGAAGAATAAGAAGAAGAAGAATGCATCAGTTTTATATAGAAAAGCTACAGATGGTATAAAATGTAAAAAAAATACATTTAAAATTATATACATATATATATAATATATATTATATTAATATTATATTATATTAATTATATATTATAATTATTAATTTAATTAATTAAATAATTAGACATGTTTGTGTCTATTTTTATTCATTTATTTTTGGTTCAGAAAGCGGAATTAACGCTCATCTATCCATGGCTTTAAGACAGTTGTGAAATTAACAACGTCTCCATAGCGATCAGCAATTGAACTCAAAATATGATATCTTTTTGAAGAGCTAAAAATGGCAACAACAAAAAAAATTGAGACATGAAGCTAACAGGGACAACGTGTGTTCCAAAGTTTAATAACTTTTTGTGTTCTTAGTGTACGGCAGTTGTATATAGAGTCAATGGTACAACAGTGTCAATAGCTGTCATCATAAAATAAAAACATTGACTAATTAAAATAATAATAATAATAAAAATAATAATAATAATAATAATAATAATAATATTGTAATGTTACCAAAGTGTTGTACAAAAAAAGAAAAATAAACAAATGTTCTATGAGCGCTCATAAAAGTAATAATAAAACCTTAAAAAAAAAAACTAAAACTAAACTTAACTACATTAAATGACATTAAATGAAAAGTAGAACCATTCAAAACCACAACATCCCTCCCTCTACGTCCGCCTTCACTGACACTAACACGTCTGCATTTTACCACATTTACATCAGCGCTCTTTCCATTTTGGCCGTAATCTCGTTTTGCAGACATCACCTTTAAACCGGAGCCGGATTCCTCCCTTAAAGGTCGTTTGGGTGTCACTCAGGCGTAGCTACATGCTAACCTGACGGGGGGAACACACGCCAAATGTCAATCAATATTTAATTCATGCGCTTTGCTCCTGGTGCGTGGAGATTATCCGTTCACCTGCCCCGTACCTCCACCCCCGTCACCCCCCCTCCGCCTGGGTTGTGTTTACGTGGGTGCTGGCTCGCTCTCTGGCTGCCTGCCTGGATGTTCGTGCCCCGGGGAAGATGCGCGGAGGCCGGGGTGCGGAGCGAGCGGGGGACTGGGTTAATATGTCACTTGGCGGCGGGGCCCTTGGGTGGGTGTGCGATCATCATCCCCCGTGGTCTCCGGTTTCTCTCAGCGGGGGGTCGGCGCGAGGGCGGGTGGAGCGGTTGGCTGAGTTGGCGTCTGGGAATGGCTGTGTTTCAGATGAGATCATAGCGTTCTGTACTTTTAAAGGGTCATTATGTAATTTTTTTCGTGTTGGGGGGTTCTGAAGCGAATCAATACAAACTCGATTAGAACTAAACATAATACACACGACCACACTTGCAATTAGCCTTATTAATGCATATATATTAAGCAATCTTTTAAAATCAGAAACTAGGTCATCTTATCCGTGGGTTTGAGAATGATGAAAAATTAGGACCATTGCCATACAGATTAACAATTTAAAACAAAATATTATTATTATTTAAATGGGCAAAAAGTCCAGTACCCATGTATTAGGGTGGCCCATCAAATCATGGTTTCAGACCTCGATTAAAACATTAGGTTTCAGCATCTAAAAGATGATTTAGGGAGAAATTTGGAAGAAAAAATGTTTTAGGGGCTGCTCAAGTTGCATGAAGCTGGAACTGATTTTTTTCTGGACTTTATAGACTTTCTAAGTAATTTTTATGTAATTTTTAAGTTTCAGTTTGTGTTTGCAGAATAAAATGACAAATTATTCAGATACGCTTATTTATTTAGTTCGCTATGCTATAGTATAGGGCAATTTTCAAGTGTCTTAAGCAAGCTCTAAATATTAATTAATTTGCATAAAATTTAGACCCAAATATTTGGGCCAGATATTAGGGTGGTGCAAAACTTATTTTTTTAAGATTCTCTAGATTAGAACACTGCATTTGGTGCCATATCTGGTCAAAATATTTGGGTCCAAAATTTATGCAAATTAATTCATATTTAGAGGTTGCTCAAGACACTTGAAAATTGCCCTATACTATAACATAGCGAACCAGATAAATAAGGCATATTCAAATAATTTGTCATTTTATTCTGCAAACACAAACTGAAACTTGCATTAAAATTACACTCAAAGTCGATAAAAGTTGCTTAGAAAATCCATAAAAAGGTACTTGAAAACACAAAATTTGTCAGTTTCCAGGAAACGTCATGCAGCTTGAGCAAACATCTCCTTTTTCTTGCAAATTTCTTCCTAAATCATCTTTTGGATGCTAAAACCTCACGCAGGGTTCTAACCGAGGTGATCTGAAACTTTATTTTTATACGCCCGTTCTAAGACGGGACGTATTATGGTATGGCGCTGTCCGTCCGTCTGTCCGTCTGTCCGTCTGTGGACACTTCAAAGCTTTGAAGTCTTTGAAGCTTTGTCTTCATGAAGAGGCAAAACATGTGGGGCATGCGCCAATATATATATAAGGTATACTGTATTTGTGTATTTTATTGTATATTTTTGTATCGATCCATGCTGTAGGTCAGTGGTATCAATTTTATGTGACTTCAGGTTTTTTCACACTTGTTATTATTATATTGGTAGTGAACTGCCTTATTGTGCTTACCGGTATGTGCCATAGAACGCCAGTATTGGAATCTTCCAAACTGCACCAACAATTCATCTTTAACTAGGTTTGACAAATTCTAACTTAATTCTATATACAATAATTCAAAGTACGGGCGTATTTTGCCCCGCTGGCGGAGCTCTTGTTTACTATGTTTTTGATGGACCAGATACAGAACCAAATGCAGGGTTCTAATCTTTTTTGGACCACCCTACCACGTATTAGAGCAAAAGATGACAGAAATATGGTATAAGGCCGCTGTGTAATTTCCAGAGTGTTTTATTGTTTGAGAATCAGGAAGAGCATGTTAGCATGCTAGTCGTTGTTCGCATTACCGCTGAAAGTTGTGTAAAGCACTTATAAACTCATGGTGAATAATTAAAATGCTCTCAATGCATAAGGTAAGTGAGGAAAACAAGTTTGGACCACTGCAAACTGTTGAAAATGAAGTTCCAATTCTGTTTTTTTTTAGGTTTTTAAGACATCGCTAATCAAGTAGAGCACGGTTAATATCCTGTATCAACTTACGTATTCAATTTCCACGTATTTTCATATCCATACATTGTGGTATTCATGACTATACTGTAGCTAGGTCTCTATGTCTGTCTGTAATTGAACCCTCATGTTAAACAGGCTGAGATTGAGCGGAGAGGTGGAGCCACGTTTAGCAGTGACCCCTGACCCCTCCATCGCCGCGGTAACTCCCCAGAGAGTCTGTGCGGGGCGGCGAGTGGGAGACGGCAGGAAATGTCAATAAACCCACACACATAAGAATAACGTATATAAGATATGAGGTGGTTTCTTTTTAAATATAATATGCCGGGTTAATGCCTTACTGTGGAACATTTCAGGCAAATCTCCATGGTGACAAGCAGGCAGCAAACCAACTAGATTTAAGTACTGAAACTGGCAACCCAAATGTGAGGCTCATTCCAGTGTTTCCCACAGACCAAGTAGCACTGTGTGGCCCCACCCCCCGGAATGAATGAATGAATGAATGAATAAATAAATAAATAAATAAATAAATAAATAAATAAATAAATAAATAAATAAATAAATAAATAAATAAAAAAAATGATTTAGCTTGTATGGTAAAACAAAATAAATAGTAGGCATAATGGAACAATTCTATAATACAAATTAAATTTAAAAAAACTATAATTAGACATAGGCACCAAGGCGACTAAATTAAATAATGCATGAGCCTGTTTGGTGCATCTGTCCTGTTGGAACACCTCATTTTACGAGGCTTTCTGTAAATAACTCCAGGGCCCGATCTTAAGGGACCTCCTTGGATTCTGGCCCATTTATTGCACAGGGGGGCAGCCCGGGCCAGGCCCCCGGACCGTGTCGGGCTTCGTGCAGTTCTGAGTGTTGGGACAAGCCCAGAGGTTCGCCCGCATAGATGAGCACGAGCAAATGGACCGATGTCGCACACCGCCGCCAGATCACGATAGTAATCTTATAGTTTCCTGTTTCAGTTAGTAGTAAATAAAGATGGTTATGTCACAGTTAGACTCACTTGTTTAGTCCATCTTTATGTGGGATTGTCACAGATAACACAGTAATCTCCAGACTCATCTGTTTAGTTTACCTTTGTGGGGGGATGGAGGGTGGAGGGGAAATGTGGGATTGTTCTTTTTCAATCACTGTAAAGTGCGTTGTGTTGCATTTTTGTATGAAAAGCGCTCGATAAATAAAGTTTGATTGATCTCACTTTGCGGACACCTGCTCCGTTCGCAGTCCCGTCCACGGAGGTGCAGGAGGAACAGTTTCCCGTCCCACTGCTGCTCCATGGTCCAGGAGTAGCCAGGCCCGGGCAGAGAGTCCTGTCCGGAGAGCATGTCAGGTGTTTTATAAGTGTAGCTCCTCTGACATGTGTATGCACTCTTTTATTTTATTTATTTATTTATTTATTTGTTTATTTGACTGGGACAATGCATGTTCATGAACAGACATGACAAAATGCATGAATGTAAACACTCTCTCTCTGAGTGTGAGCAAAAACGCCAGAATCGAAAAAAAAAAAAGAGGTGGAATCAATCTGTGGCGTTTGGTCATCAATGTGATGCAGCGCCACCTAATGGTCTATGTGTGGGAAACACTGGATTAGCTGTAAAATTCTGTGCAATGCTCCGGCCACAAGCCGACCTCACCCACGCTCCTACACAACAATTCTCTAGAAATCTACAAAAACACGATACTAAACAATACACAACAACTCCACAATCCTGATGCGATGTGCAGTAGTTTCATTAGCAGGATCGTGATCGTGCTCTGAAGGGGGAGTGACTTAGTGTGGAGAGCAAAGGGAGGGGGGACATAGTGATCTAAATATGTTCTCTGTTAGCAGTCAAAAGCGTAATACCCACACTTTAAAATCAAAATTTTACATCACAACCAAATTCCACGCATTTCCCACTCCTCCCTCCCTCTTCCGTCTTCTCCCTGTTTTTCCCAACACACAGGACATCCGTCAGGTGCGCCCCTTCGCTCCCGTCTCTCCTCCTGACGTCTGATTGGACAGTAATAGTCCATTTGTTCCCGCGGACTCCCCGGGGGCCAATCACTCCTCAGTCTGACAGGTGAACCGGGGCAGGGACAGAGATGACAGGTGCCACTTCTAATTACCCAGAATGCCTCACGACCCCGCTGTCCGCCTTATCTGTCACATTAGCACCGTGACGGAGGCGTTTAATAAGAGTGTGATGAAGAGGAGACACTATGGTAATGTCGGCGGATCGATACTCGGAAACAGCTTGGCATTGAGAAGGGAGAGTTTAGTGGAATCCGTTTTCATTTTGTGCTTTTTTGTGACTTTTGTTGAATTTTTGGTTTTGAAATTTGTAATATTATAATCCTATTGTTTAAACTTGCGCTTCAAAACTGGTGGGAAAAATAGACAGTGGGGGATATTTTCAAATAACAAAAAGCAGGTTTCACATCTCAACTCAACTGGCAGTTTTGGGCTCCGCAGTGGAACTTCTGAACACATTTATAAATCTTTTGACGGGAAATGATTTATTCACAAAACGGATTCTTCTGAGACACTGGATGAAACAAAATATGAGTGGCCCCAGCGACTGCACAGTTAGACCAGTGCGGGATGAGACAGTCACTTAAGCCATCAGGAACTCCATCGGTGGAATTGTACATGTGCATAATGTACCACAGTATTTATAGACTGAATAATTCACTGCAAAGAACAAAATCTAGTCAAGTTAAAATGACTTGAATTTGACCATCATTTGAGTAAATTTCACTTGACAAGTAAAATGATCTTCCAGTGGAACAAGACCTTTTGTACTTAAAATATGAAAATACATCTGGCTACACTTAAACTTTTTGCACTTAAAATAAGAAACAAAATCGAATGTTGCTTGAATTAATAAAAACACACTTATTCCACTGGCAGATCATTTTAATTGTCAAGCTGTATCTACTCAAATGAAGTAAAATGTTCTTAATTTAAGTCATTTTAACTTACCTAGATATATTTTTTTTTTCCAGTGTGTCACTATTGCATGTTTTTTTTAATCCTTAATGTGACACAAAAAATGTAAAAATGTAGACTGTAAAAAAAAGTCTGTCGAAATTACGGTAAAAGAACTGTCAAATCACAACAGTCGAAGGCTGTAAAATCTAAAATAGTATATCACCATAGTAAATTACTGTAAATCAAGGAACAAATCAAGGAGTCAAATTAATAGGGAGATAAGTTAAGTTGAAAATTATTATTATTATTCATAATAATAATAATAATAATAATAATAATAATAATAATAATAATAATAATAATAATAATAATAATAATAATAATAATTCATCAGTTTAAAAAGCACTATATAAACTGATGAATTATTATTGTGCTTTTTTGGACACTCAAAGACGCTCCACATCCAGAATCAAGAAAAAAGTAAAAAGAGTATTTATCCCAAAATTAAGAGCAAAAGGAAAGTTGTTTTTTTTTCAATGTAATTTTTATGGTTAAATATTGTTATAAGCACATTATTTAATTGTGCAATCAACAGTATTAATGCAATATTTTACTGTAAATGAAGGAAATGTTCTATCATAATTTAACGGTTGAGTTCTGGCAACCACAGCTGCCGGTATTTTACTATAAAAATAACCTTTTTTTTAACAGTATTGTCCTTACTGCGGGCTTGCATCTCCACAAACCTGACTCTTACTTGTCCTGGAGGCCTCCCTTTGCTTGTCTTGCATGGAGAATATTCATAGTTTGATTTAAACTAAGCAACAACTACCAGAAAGTTACACCAAAAGTTACATGATTTAACTGTGTAACTGCAACACTGTGACTAGCTGGAGCTGACATGTTACGTGGAGATACTGTAGATGCCATATTGTGGAATATTATAGCCGAATGAACAGCATTTCTATAGAAACAAGCAGGAGGTCAAAAAAGAGTCAGGTTTGTGGAGATGCAAGCCTGCTCACATAAGTTGTTTTTAGAGCAAAAAAGAAACCCAGGTACTGCAATACACATTTATCAGTTTAGTTAATAAATTTTTCCTTGGGCAAAAATTCATTCAACTTGATCACTCTCGCAACACAATTTCAACAAAGCAATAGCTTGTATCTCCCCATCTTCTCCATTTCCTTCACTGACAAACCCGTCCTCCTTCCATCCTTCCTTCTCCACATATCAAACCCAAACCCATCACAGCTCCACACCCACACGTCTGTATTATGAAAAGGACACTCTCACTCATCTCACATTCGCTCCAAATCTCTCCTAAGTGTTTCCCGGCCTCTCCACATCTCTCCATGCCTCGTCTTGATCCCGTTTGGTATTTTCCAAAGGGCACTCTGTTTGGTGTAAGCCCAGCTCGGGTGCTCACGTCTGGGTCCTCTCTCCTGAGCTCTGGTTCTCGTGTGGAGACAGGGCACGTGTAATGGACAGGGTTTAGCAGAACAGCTTTGTTTAAATGTCACAGTATTATCCGTCAGCGAGCACACGAGACAGACGCTCCACAGAGAGAATTCTACTTTTAATGTATTATTTTTCAGGACATTAGTCGGAACATGCTTGTGGAGTGGAGTGAAGTCCGTACCAGTTTATTTACGATTTCATGGAGTTAAATTCATAATGCCCCAGTAGAGATGTTGTTTCTAAACTGCAAACATTGAGACATTGCTAGTGTGCGAATAGCAGGCAAGATGTTGTTAAGTTGAAATGGAAAAGAATCTAAAAAATTCATTTGGTGTGTTGCTTTGAATCTTCTACAGCAATGCTATGTTGGGACTAAAGCTTAAAGACTTAAGGGCAACACACACTAGAGAATTTTTCAGTCTTAAACCATTTTTAAACATGCGACAAATTGAGCACACCACAGGCACAAGGAGAAACGTATGAAACTAAAAATCTCCGATCACAAAGACTGCAGCGGGATCTGTCTGCGGACCACAGGATATAAAGTTGTGATCGTGCCTCCTCTTTCCTGTCTACAGTAAAACGAGTCGCTTTGAGAGTCTTGAGGGTGTTCAAAGATCAGAGTTCTGCACTTTGAGTGTAAATACAAGTCAAAACTGTGTTATTATTATTTGTGAAATGTGGTGCAATACTTCAGATACAGGATTTTTAAAGCTTAAAATACTGGAGATAAACAGGAAGTAGAGTCTCAATCGCTAATCTGCCGCTTCACCTCGATTCGTGTGCTGTGTGGGTGTAAACCATAGACCAAATATGAGTGGACTAAGTGAGTGTGATGTCACCCATAGTGTTTAGCGCCGCTCAAATGAGGCTCGCGACGCCACGGTTACCAGAGCGAATCTGGAGCCAGCCATCCAAATTCAGCATCATGTGTCGCGGGTTCATAAGAACATTTTAAGACCAAAATGATGAGGTTCAGTGCAGCAGGTACAGAGAGAGGGACGATAAGATCTCAGTGTGAGTCAATGGGAAAAAGTGAGAGAAGGAGCCGGAAGAGCCTCCTAGAGCACTTCCTGTTTGGCACACAACGGCTAACGGGTTAGCTATGTCCACTTATATGTACGGTCTATGGTGTAAACAGACATACATGAGGAAACATTGTCTTTTTACTTTCAAAGAACACCACAAACTGGATTAATAGCGTGGTTTTGTGGACTGGATGTCATTATTTACAGAGGACAATTTCTATGGATAATGTGGATGAGGTTCTTCACTTTAAATGTACCACTTTACATTAGGTGAGTAATAAAGTCTTTATTTTCGCTATATCCTGAGTTTGTATATTGTGTCTCTGTGTCCATCACTCCTCTGCCCCTGATGCTCTGTTTTATTGCCTGTTTCCGTTGCATTGTTGATGTTTGGTGGTTATGATCTGACACTGACACCACACACACGAGGAGTCGGGTCACGTCACCCGACTGCTCGTGTCACGTCACCCCGAACTCGGGAAGAAGAAATCGCAGCCAAGTTCAGGCAAATTCTCCTGTAGTGTGGCGGCATTTAAAAACACAAATAGCCAAAACCTGACTCTTATTTGACCCGGAGGAAGGCCTACTTTGTACTTGTCTCCATGAAATGTTCTTTTGGCTATGATATCCCGTAACGTAATACATATCTATCTGTGGAGAAAGTCCTGAAGTATTTCCATGGGGTCATAAAGGCATAATTATGTTATCAAGCTAGAACAGTTTTTCACTGTCTGCACTTGTAAATAGTTCCTATAGTTAATAATGGAAAAGAAGCTCATTGCATTAAATTAGAAGAGGGGGGTGGGATTAAATAAATTCTCTTCTTCCCACTCCTTTTTGGGCAAAATATTTAGTTGTTGTTGTTTTGTTTTTGTCTTGTTTGTTTGTTTGTTTGTTATTTCTATCATGATTTCTCTAATGTTATATGTTCCATTGTAAAAGAATGTAAAATTCTTAATTGCCCAAAATAAAAGTAAAAAAAAAAAAGGCCACCTCCAGAAAGTTACATACTGTCATTAAAAAACAAACAAAAAAATATAATGAATTCCTTTTTTTGACTGCCATTTGATAAAAGGGAGAAAAGAAGCCATGGAAGACACAAAGAGAGAGCTGTAACTGACTTATTTTCAGCCAAATCGTGCTTTTTTTTTACTTTTTAAATGCTAAATGGTAAATTTTCACATTTTTATACTGCAAATTTCTCTGATCTGGCCAAGATTTTAAAACTTCAATCAAGTTATTCATGTTGTTTTCAGATTTATGATCTATTTACTAGTTCTGAGACTGCTTAATTCTAGTCTAGAGATAGTTTATTTAAAGATAACTTGTCAAGTAACATTATTTTTTGCATGGACAGATTATTTCACCACTTTGAAGTCATTTTCTGATAGATTTAAGTGTTTATATCTTAAATTTTGGCCAAGCTTTCACTCAAAGCGCTTTACATCAGCGACAAGAAGGGTTGTGTCTTGCCCAAGGACACAGCAGTATTCATCTCCGGGAGCTGGAATCACACCGCCAACCTGTAGTTTCCGTGGATCTTACTGCTCAACCAATGATGTTACTGTCGAGAGCGAGATTCGAACCCCCGATCTACGCTCAAACAACTGAGCGACAGTCGCCTAAAACACGTTTCTAAGGGTAATATTTTGTTTTTTGGGCACCGTTTTTGAAAAGGGACCAGTTCAAAACCTCTTTATATTTACCCCCAAAAAATCTAGGCTGGATTCGAATTCTAATTATCCTCTGTACTGCTTGTTACCACTTATAATTAGACTCAACAGATAGAAAAATCAAAGCCGCACCATCCGATCCCCTCCTATTCCAATGTATCCTTGGAGTTATCTGAGAACCGTGCATATCCAGAGCAGGGCCAGTCCAATAGTGCTGACTGGTGTTTTGGCCCGGCCCCTATAAACCATAATGCACTGCGGGGGTCTCCGTGGGTTTTCAGGGTCACCGATTCTCTCTCCTCAGCAACATCATAAACGTCATCTCCAATCAAATCTATGGATGGCGTACGGAGGGGTGGGAAAAGGAAATGCAATAATGCGGTTTGGGGGTTGGCACGGGAAGGGGATGGGGTCTGGAACGCTTAAAGAGGGAGTGTTGTGCTTCGTTTAAGATCGCCGTGTTACTTTTGATTGTTTTGAAGATGTTTTTGATGTATTAGAAGTTTCAGTTTCGTTTTTCGAGTCCCCCCTTCCTGTTTGTATTCTCACTGCCTTTTGAATTGAACTGTTAGGTACGATTGCGATTTTTGTTTAATTCTTCTTTTTGTGTTTTTAGGGTGACCATGTTTACCATCTCCGAAATGTTGATTCATGTACACTCTATTTACAAAATAAACCAAAAAAGAAGAAAAATTACCAAAAATTACAATCGGCGTGCTTTCTGTTAAGAAAACTACTGCACATCGCGTCACGTTTGTCAAGTTGCTTTAAGTATATTTATGGAAAATTGCTTGGCTTGTGGGCGGAGTCTTGGACAGAATCATACGTAAACTCCGCCTACAACCGCATTTCAAATAAAGCTGCTAAACCGGGCAGTACGGACGAAAGAAAAGAGTGAGGGCGAAGGAGGAGGCGGGGTTTGGACATATGAGGAATGGTGTGATTGGTCTATCCAACACTTCAGACTCCGCCACTGCAACTAAGTGTTTATCATCAAAAACAAATGGCTGTAATCCAGGCACTCTTTTGTCACGTAGTATTTGATATTTGTATTTGCAGTAGCGACTGGAGGCAGTGTTCAGTTTTTGACCAGGAAACTACAAATTGTCCTCGTCTGCACTGCAATTACCAAAAAGGACAAAATATGCTAGTATACACAGTTTAATTGCAAAAATAAACTTGATCTCGGGCAGACATGTCCAAACTATGGTCCGGGGTACAAATGTGGCCCTCAGACCAGTTGGTTTGGCTCTCAAGCTTCCAAGTGAATTGCCCCATATTACCACAAGTGGTACTTTTTACTGCATGTTTTTGAAATCTACCTTGATCAAGAAAATGTAGTGTGTCCTTTTGAGGGTTTAAGCATGAACAAAGGTCTGTTAAGTCATTCAAACCTGTTATAAAAGCACATACGGTATTTGAATTACTCACTGTTCTGACCACCAGTCTATGACCCTTGATCGGCCTCACGCTGGTTTGTGTTTTAATATGTGGGCCTTGATGAAAAAAATTTGGACACCCCTGATCTAGAGGTTGATTTCCACATTAAAGATTTTTACGCATTCTAAATCACAGAACAATTTTATGCATGATTCATCGGTTCACTTGGACTCCCAATTAAATGTCATGACATACTACATACCACACTATTTTCTGATCTCTGTTTTAACGTTTCCTGATCACAAACATACCTGGAGTTGTGTTTTGTTTCATTCACACGTTTAACACACAAACACTGCATATTTAGGCTTCTGAGTTCTTTTCTCAAACTGAAAACACCCTGTTCCACCTTGCGATGTCATGAAGTGGTAGTTTTCAAGTTAGCATCTACTTTTTAACTTTTGTTTAAAAGAGGTTCACAATTCAATGGCTGAAATCACCCAAACGACTCTTGTGAAGGTGTATTGAGTTTAGAAACATAGTGGAGTACTTCTTTTATTAACACATGACATCGCAAGGTGGAACAGGGTGTTTTCAGTTTGAGAAAAGAACTCAGAAGCCTAAATATGTAGGGTTTTGTGTGTTAAACATGTGTGAATGAAACAAAACACAACTCCTGGTATGTTTGTGATGAGAAAATGTTAAAACGGAGATCAGAAAATAGTGTAATATGAGCCCTTTAAAAGATAAAAAAAAAAAAAAAAAACGATATAGGATCATCTGTATTAACTCTTAGAAAATAATACTATAAACTTGTCACTGCGCAGGCCAATTGTGGGTATATGTGGTATATTTATCTCAATCCTACTTTAGCATTTGACAAAAACCTCTCATTCCTCATCTAATACTGGATAAAGATGGATCTGGAACACTGCGGAGGCGCTCAAATCCATCTCCATAAAAGTCCAATCCTCTTACACCGCAATATGTTCCCAAATGGACCCGTGACATAAGGGGTCGTAATCCGCGTCATCTCCGTGGCAACCGCCCGCTTCGGCCCGGCGACCTTTTCGACCCCGTACGAGCGAGCGGAGCC
Organism: Odontamblyopus lacepedii; assembly: GCA_034769755.1. Lineage (NCBI taxonomy): Eukaryota > Metazoa > Chordata > Actinopteri > Gobiiformes > Gobiidae > Odontamblyopus > Odontamblyopus lacepedii. The sequence continues at coordinate 10,392,964 of CM068350.1, forward strand.
GTACACGCAAGCGCCGGCGGACACTTCTATAAAAACTGGATGTATGGCGTTGGGTGACATGAGCGTGATGGGTGGGTTCATAAAGACATATACATCCGAGTGAACTTTGACCCGGGAAGGATTAGTGCGGTAGATCTTCGGAGATGTACGTGCGGGTGTGGGCCAATGTAGACAAAGGAGGAGTGGGAATTTGATGAAGATAAAAATGTATTTGCTGTTCAAGAATATACTGAAAGGGTCCGTACACGATTTTTTTTCACATGTATTTACGCAAGTTTGTCTTGTATAGATGTCGTGGGGTCATTTTGACGAAAAGGAAATGGCGTAGTCAAAATAGCGTTGGTGATTTTATTTACAGAAGTGCGCAAAATACTGAAAAAATTACAATAGATGGAGCTGATTTGGTTTCTAAACAATCAGTATCTGCATCAGTCATGAAAAACCACACATCAGTTGATCTCGAATTGTTCCCTCATCAAAACCATACCTGGAGTTATTTATTTTATTATTAGTTTATTTGTCAGGGACTGTACAAAAACATTGTCACCAAATAGGTAACCGATGTAGCTAATTTGCAGCCCCTGTCCCTGGTTAGGCTTTTACAAATGCCAATACAAGTACAAAAAAAAAAAAAAAAAAGTTGTATTTTGCTTTTCTTTCCTGCTTGCTTCAATAATCCACGGTTTAAAAAAAGAAAAAGTCCTTTGCCCCTGAGCAAACACCAAACACACATTTAGATTTTTTCCAAAATTGTTGCATCATGTAAAAATGGTGCACTGTTTTAAAGTCCATAAATCATCAACGCAACTGTGTCCCAGATAATTATATGTATTATTTTTCATCATCGGGAAGAGGCGTTTTGCTTATTTTTACTAAATCTACTTTTTTACTATTGCAAAGGCCTATTTTCAGCATTATTTGGTAGTTCTGAAATATTTTTTATTATTTAGGGATGTAATAATCCATTTTTATTGAATTTGACACAATTGTAGTGCAATATTAAGCACAAGCAAGACAATAAACTCTAAAATTACCAAGAATCTCACATGTTTGGTTGATTCTAGACTGGTTAAAGTGTTACAGAAAAAAGGTGGATATGTCAACATGTGAAATACACATTTTCATTTAAATATTGTCTAATATTGTTATTTTTCATTAAAATATTGTTGAATATTGTTTTAAAAATACAGAATATAATGCTATATACTTGATGATATAAAATAAATGTGTTGTTTGCTTTCAGAACTGAACTTTATTTCTTTTTGATTGGACTTGCATAATTACCTGGAACAGTCAAAGTCTAGAAAATTGGATTATTGCACCGCTAAATAAAAAAAAATTAAAAAAATTTCAAAACTACCAAATAAAGCTGAAAATATGCCTTTGTAATAGTAAAAAAAAAAAAAAGTAGATTTAGTAAAAATAAGCAAACGCCTCTTCCCGATAATGAAAAATCGTAGATGTATAATTATCTGGAACACACAGTAACTGCAACTGCATTCTTTTTAATGTGTTCATTATTAACTTGCATATATCGTTATTTTACTTTTATTTGCATTTCTTTTGGATTTTCATTCACATTTTATTGTTAAAAAGTGAATACAAGACATTATGAAGCCACGGTTTGCAAAGATAGAAATAAAAATTAATATAAAATTAAAACTGCGAAGACGTGCAAAACCTTTTTAAAACTGAAACGACAGAAACTAGAAGTGGACGTGTTCCCAAACCGTTTACCCACAGTCCTCGCTGATGTCTGCTGATTGGACGGATCAATATGAGCTCACCTTTGACCCGGCTATGTCCAGGGCAATGACATTTTTTTTTTCTTATATTCCTTATATGTTTAAAATACTTTACATACACACACAAAATTCTATATATTTGAATTGGAAAACTGCAAAAACTACATAAAGTGAATGGAGCAGTTTTGTGATTTGAATTTTCAGATTGGATTAGCAGGTTAGAGTTTGGGGCATTTGAACTTTAATATAGAAAAAAAAAAGGCAGATCTTTACAGAATTGTAGCGTAAAGTTTTGTGACTTGACAATGATGTAATTACTCTATTCTCAGGGGACTCAAGGTCGAAAAGGATCTGTATTCAAAGGGTCCGGTATCTAAAGGGTATATTCCGCAATCAGGTTAATCAGGTTATAAAGCGTGCTGAACAGATATGGACATCTTTCTTAAACATTTGGGCTTTTGAGAGTTTTATTTTGTGCTTATTTTTTGTTCTTGTTTTGAAAAATGTTAAAATAAAAAAATACATAAAAAAGATAAAAAATAAATAAGGTGTGCTGAATCATCACATCATCATAGACACTGCAAATAAGAAAAATGTATACAAAAATAAGAATAATAAGTTTTTGAAGATATTTTTTAGAGGGTATTTGGGATATTTTAGAAATTTTCTGACAGAAAGATGTTTTTAATTCACTTAAGTTAAAACTACATTGTCATCATCATGAACACTGATACAAATAAGAAAAATGTATACAAACATTTAAAAAAATAAAAAAAATAAATGTAAAGTAGAAGTTTTTGAAGATAATTTTTAGAGGGTATTTGGGATATTTTAGAATTTTTTTTACTTGATCTTAGTGACAATTGGCATATAAATTCATATTTTTAAAATCACTTAAGTTAAAATTACATTTAGCTATTTTCTTATGTGTTTCTTATCTGTGAAGGGCTCCACTGTGTTTTTAAACTCCATACTCTTCACTAGAATCATTTGGATAACTTCAGTCCTGGATTCACCGATCTCTGAACTGAACTAGAGTTAAACCACTTCATGACATCACAAGGTGGAGCAGAGCATTTTGAGCTTTGGAGATGTAGACAGACTAATAATAAAGGATAAACGTGATAAAAACATCACACACAGCTCAAAGATCAGATCCCTGGTGATCCCTGACAGCTGAAACTGAAGAATACAATCTTCAGAAATGAGATGCTTCAGAAGATTTGGCATTTCCTACAAAGACCACATTACGAACGGTAAAGACACAGTACGAGACACAATCCGACAATACATCGGCCCCTATGAAGAACTCATAACCACAGTGAAGGGGCAAAAACTGCAGAGGTACAGGCACATCACCAGATCAAGAGGTCTCGCCAAAACCATTCTCCAAGGAACCGAGAAAGAGGTGGGAAGACAACATCTGAGAGTGGACGGGAATGACGCTGAGCAATGCCTGCAAAAGGCTGAAAACAGAAGAAAATGGAGGAAGTGGTTGTCAAAGCATCAAAGGGTGCCCCCACGGTCTTGCAAACTATGGGATAAAGAAGAAAGAAAAAAGACTCAAGCTTGTGTGAATGAAACAAAACACAACTCCAGATATGTTTTTGAGGAAATAACAACATTCTTAAATTTTTTTTTTTTTTTTTTAACAAATTAGGTTTAGAATTTGACATAAAAAGGTAAGGAAGAACATGCCCGGATGTGTAAATGTAAACACACAGCCTTAATGAATATAATTTGACAGTGAAAATCTCATAAACAAGTCCGGTGATGATTTCTGGACTTAAAAACGTTGCAGTGTTTCTATCTATGACATCACAATCCTGGGAAATTTCAGTGTCTTCAAAACTTTCTACAGATGATTACTGAACAACGTGACCACAGCGACTGTAAATACAACTCCAGGTATGTTTTTAGGGAGTAAAATGGCAAAATAAAAAGACCAGGATCGCCTAAAGCGGGTTTACACAAACGTTTTAAGTCCAAAATGACGAGCGGAGACAATTTTTCAACGTAAACTCAATTGGAGCCGGAGCGTATGGAGCCGAAACTGTCCCCACGAACTCTTCCTCCATTTATACGCTGATACCGTATCCAGCTTATTCCAAAATCTACCATTTTTCCATGCTAATTCCAGGCTCTCGAGTCAGTGAAAGCGCCTGCAGCGGTGGTCAGTGCGTTGCTAGGAAACACCCAGGGTTTTGTGAAAGATCCAAATTGCCACCATTTTTCAATTTATCCACAGAATAAAGAATTTCTAAAAGTCCACCAATGTTCTTTTCGACATTAATACGAGCGACATGCAACCGGAGAGCTGTAATTTATTGCAGTCAGACGGGAAACATTTGTCAAGACGGGAACATTTAGACCCATTATGATTCAGACATTAAAATAAAGGCGTCTTGTGCCGTGTTCTCACAATAGTAGCATTTCAAACTGGATTTTTGTACTAAGAAAAAGCCTCACTCGATCATTATTTTGATACCACTAATATTATTTTCTATACTAAATTATGGAATCATTAACATCGAGACAGACCTATTGTGCGAAATCGACTTTTTGGAGCTTTTAATCCTGTTATTGTCGTTTCTCTGTTTTGTTTAGCCTATTCAAGTTGTATTTAGAGTGATTCATACATGTTTGAGTCATCTTTATTCACTCAATTCCCGTTCATTTTCACACCACACATGCGACATCCTACAGTTCAAAATGACTCGCGAGGAGCTGAAAAGAAAATTAGCAAGTGGAGAGTACAAAGTTGTGGCTCTTTTTTGGCTCTCAGACTGATTTTCATTTGGTTGCGGTTCAGTTGTCGGTATGTATTTAGCGGGTTGGATCAGGTGGGGGATTTTATTTCAACTCTGTCAGCAAACGGGTCGGGTGCGGATTGAGGTATGATGGGCACGGGCGGGTGCAGTTTGTCAAAATCCGACCCTGCTAACAACTCTGTAAAGAAAAGTATTTGATGGACCCTCCACCAGCAAAGTTACACAACGCACCTTCAAATTAAACACGCAATTAATCCAACATTCTACTCCTACAGATGATATTACTTGAATGCAGTGAATACTTGAAAACAAAGTAGATTTTTGCCTTTATCTCCCCCGTATATCAGTGTGTAACTATGGGAGCCACGGGAGCCGCCTCTGCCTCCTCTGTGCAGCATCCTCACTGCTCTAACTCAAACTCCCAGCAGTCCTCCCATTGGTTTGAATTTTCCGCTGTGAATCCGGTCTATAGTCATCGGGGCTCACTGACTCAGAGTTTGAGAGGGTTTTTCCTTTATACTCTTCTATTTCAGCCTCCTTAAATGTGGAGAGACAGAGTGGACGAGGCTTCCCCGGGGTCTGCAGTGTAACAGGGAGTCAGTGGAGTGATGGGGCTGGTGTACTTCACTTACACAGTCATATACTGGGCTGCTTTGGGGCTCTATGTCTATAGTAGCATGGTTAACAAGGTGTATTAATGCTCCTGTATTACACAAAACTGACTTGTGAGTTTTAAGCCATGTTAGAATTCTGTTACCTCATCAAAAACATACCTGGAGTTGTGTTTTGTTTCATTTGATTTGATTTGTTTTTATTTTGAGTTTAGTTATTTCTCGAAAAGGAGTGGGAAGAAGAAAAAAATGTAATTAACCCACCCCTATTTATTACATAGTTCCAAAAAACAAAAAAAACAAAAAAAAACAATGTGGTTGCTGTACATTAATGATGAAACTTGACAATAAATAATCATAAGAAATGATATACTATGCATACTAAAGATAATTTTAACCCAATTTCTTTCTCTTTTTTTCATTTATGGTTATACAAACACAAAAGTTTATGATCATACAAAATAAACCTCAAATAGGATGAAAAAATGTAAGGATTTTTTTTTGTTTTGTTCTTGTTTATGGTCATTTAGGGTCATACAAACTAATAGTAGTTTAAGTAACCTTTTATTAATAGTCTGTCTCCATCTCCAAAGCTCAAAATGCTCTGTTCCACCTTGTGAACTCATGAAGTGGTTTAACTTTAGTTCAGTTCAGAGATTGGCGATTCCAAGAGTAAAGTTATTCAAATGATTCTAGTGAAGTGTATGGAGTTTGAAAACACAGTGGAGCCCTTCACAGATACGAAAGACAGATAAGAAAATAGTGTAATGTAGTTTTAACTTAAGTGAATAAAAAAATATGATTTTTATGGCAATTTTCACTAGGATCAAGTCAAAAAAATTCTAAAATATCCCAAATACCCTCTAAAAATTATCTTCAAAAACTTAAAATAATAATAATAAAAAAGGAAATGTTAAGTACACGTTTTTTGAATATAATTTTTAGAGGGTATTTGAGATATTTTAGAAATTTTTTGACTTGCTCTTAGTGAAAATTCTTGTATAAATTCATATTTTTATACTTTTTAATTCACTTAAGGTAAAATTACATTATGCTGTTTTCTTATATGTGTTTCTTATCTGTGAAGGGCTCCACTGTGTTTTTAAACCCCATACACTTCACTAGAATCATTTGGATAACTTCAGTCCTGGAATCGCCAATCTCTGAACTGAACTGAACTAAACGTAAACCGCTTCATGACATCACAAGAGCATTTTGAGCATCTTTCTTATTTCAGTGTCTTGATTTAAGATGATACAGCACAACTTTTTTTTTTTTAATACTTTATTGTACTGGTAGTTTAAGTTAGCAGCTACGTTGAACTTTTTGTTCAGAAGAAATTCGAGGCAATTTGAGGGCTGAACTCATCCAAATGAAGGTGTATGGACAGAAGAACTAAATATCCAGGGTTTGTGTCCAAAATTTGGTGGTTCAGTCTCAGTACAAGCCTCTACGTATACTGCCATCGTGCCCTTTTACAACAAATTTGAGTATCTACGAAGGCTACTTAAGAGCAATAATTTTTACTCCCTGCTCCACTCAGAGAGATAAGGAGTCTAACCCACAACCCAAAAGCTGGATCCCTACACTCACTCGCACGACCCGGGCTAACCACTCTGCCACAGCACCACACTCGCCCCACACAGACTTGGACGCTGTTAACGAGCGCATACGGGGCTCTAGACAATGTGGCGTCTCTGTTGAAAAATAGCCGCCCGGGGTTATCTTAAAGACTAGCGCCAAGCTCCATAACTCAGCAGATTATGTTCAAGTGTTCATCAATCACCGCGCCGTCCAATCACAGGCCGGCCAGACGCTCCGGGCCCGCTCTGATTGGGTTAGGGGGGCCACACTGCGCGCTCTGTGGGGGCATTATCAGCTTCAATCACCGTAATGCACCAGGCACGGCTGACCTCCCAGAGCCTGCCTGGATGGGACACATATATCAGTGAACGCAGCGCACACGGAGAGCCAGCGGGGGGCGGCGTACAAAATGACAAAGAGGGGAAGGGAAGGGGTGGGGGGTCCGTGAAAGTGAAAGGGTCAGACGTAACTAGAGGTGTGAAAGCTTGGGAGATGGAGCTAAACTCGTAAACTCGCCTTGTGGATCCTTTCTGGTCAAGAATCTAGGAATGTTTCACAGTATGGCTTTAAAAATAAAAAATAAAAAGAACACTGTACCTGATTCATTTGCAAAGGCTTGAAGTTATTTTTAACATTTCTATTATTCATCGTGTTGAATTTATGAGCATTTTTTCACAGGGCACCAACATTCCCTAGTTCCAGTAAAAGTAAAAGTAGCACAAAAAATCGACTTCAAGTCAAAGTTTAGTTCAATCGCGCAAAAGTGTCAGCTTGGTGCATTGTGATAGCTTTCTGGTCAAGAGTCTGCTAGTTATGACGTTGTTTTGCTAGGTATGTTTCACCATATGGCTTAAAAATAAAAATAAAACATTGTACGTGATTCATTTGCAAAGGCCCAAAGTTATTCCAACATTTTCTATTATTCACCGCATTGAATTTATGAGCATTTTTCCACAACTTTCAAAGACCAGAGCGAAGTTTTTTGGTTATGTTAATACTGACAACTACAAGAACTAGCATGCTAACAGCGCACCAACATTTCCTGTTTCCAGTAAAAGTATCGCACAAATATCGGCTGAAGTCAAAGTTCAGTTCATTCACGCAAAAGTGTCGGCTGCAGCTGATTTAACATTTCCTGGGTGAACGGAATGCTAACCGAGGCACTGCTCTGTCTAGTTTCATTTATTTGCCAGGAAACATGCCATAATGTTGTTTCCTCATACCTGCCGCTGTGTTTAGTTTCATTCACATATTAATATTAACCGTTTTAGCCCAATTGTTTCCATGCATCAAAATCCCACCTGTATTTTTTGTGTTCCTTAGACTTAAAAAATGTCAGAACATGTCCCAGGAATAAATGCTTTTGTCCTGTTCAGCTTTCAGTATCTGGCAGTTGTTCAACATTACTGTATGTGTATTAATGTGGAATAACAGTTGAAAGCGAAGAAAAACACAAAATCAGAAAATAAAAAAGGACAGAAAAACCACTTGCAAACTACAGCCATTCTCTCCAAATCTACGCCACTCTGCACTCGATACTACAGGGTCCATGGCGGGTGCTGCAGAAATTTACCTTCATAACCCTTTATGGGTAGAAAGCGCAACTTCTCTGCTTTCAGGAACTGTTGGAACTTTTTCAATAGCACATGCAGTTCCGGAGATACGGTAATGAGAAGTCGCGCATGGAAACTGGAAGTGCGGGCGCTCCCGTCGGTCTATGAGGGTTAACAAACAAACTAGTGGTCGAAGAAGCACTCAATTGTGTTAGTAAAAGTACAGATACAGGAGCAAAAAAAAAATTGAAGTATTAAAGCAGTGTGGAGTAGAGACAGAACTGGGAATCGCTTTACAAACTACAGGAGGCATTAGGGGCTTTGTTTGTTTCTGGTGCAAAAATGTCAAAGGGTCAGACATAACTAGAGGTGCGAAAGCTTGGGAGATGGATCTAAACTCGTAAAGGTGCATTGTGGAACCTTTCTGGTCAAGAGTGTGCTGGTTATGTCGTTGTTTTAATAAAAATGTTCCACCGTATGGCTTTTAAAAAACACTGTACGTGATTCATTTGCAAAGGCCCAAAGTTCTTCCAACATTTCTTTTATTCACCATATTGAATTTATGAGCGTTTTTCCACAACTATCAAAGACCAGAGCGACCAGATCAAAGTTTTTTTGCTGTTACGTTAATACTGACAACTAGGAGAACTAGCATGCTAACAGCACACCAACATTTCCTGGTTCCAGTAAAAGTATTGCACGAAATATCAAGTGAAGTTCAGTTCAATCACGCAAAAGTGTTGGCTGCAGCTGATTTCAGCATTTCCTGGGAATTTTCCCACAACTTTCAAAGACCAGAGCGACCAGACCAGAGTTTTTTGCTGTTACGTTAATACTGACAACTGCAAGAACTAGCACGCTAACAGCGCACCAACATTTCCTGGTTCCTGGACCCTAAAAACACGTTATTAAATGTTAAATATGGTCATTGGTCATGTTTTTTATGCAGTGCTATTCCACCTTCGAGGCACTCAAAGCGATTTACAACAAGGATCCGCTCACCCACAGACACCGGGGATGAGGTGGGTTAAGTGTCTTGCCCAAGGACACAATGACAGCGATCATCCGTGGGAGCTGGAATCACACTACCAACCTTTGCATTTACAATCAAACTCCTCTATCTTGCATTTATTCAACTACTGGTGTTTTTTATTGTGTAAAAGAACACCTTGACATATACATACATTATTACTAAGAGCAGGATTGCGTTTCCACTGATCTGACCTGTAACTTGACCCTGGTAGCACCACTTATTTTCTCCATGAAGACAGATGAGCCTAAAACCAATCTCTGACACATTCCTGGCAAAGCAACTCAATCTCCATGGAGACAAGCAGGTGACGGACTCTCAGTGGGAAAAGTTACATAATGACCCTTAAAACTGCCCTTCAGCGATAAATAAAAGTATTTGATGGAAAAAATAAGCGGCTATCACCATCAAATACTAAGAGCCCGTACCTCAGCTCAAGGACTTGCTTTGAAGTGACATTAAAACTGGAATCCGAAACCTCTAATAAAAAGTCATGTTATGATGTAAGATGTCTGCTGATAAAATGGTGCAAAGATTTTTCAACTATACTTCCCTAACAAAATGTCAGGCAGTAATGCGACTGAAAAAAGACTGAAACGTCAAATTTGTTCTGGGAATTGTGCAGCAATCGAGAAAATAAAACATATGACAGTTTTGAATAATTTTATTTGGATTCATTTTGCAGGATAATACCAGCTGTAAATCGAAATTGTTTTACCACTCACGTTATTTAGGAAAGTTTAGAGTGATGTGGAAATTTACAAAGTTTTAAAACATACTGATGATTGATTTGGGATGGAATTTTAATTGTCCAGTCATTTTTGTGCACATTTTTGGTTGCTAAGTATCAGTTACACAATGTCATGATCTCCAAATACACAGCAAAAACTGAGGGTTAAAATTTCAAGGTAAACTATTTCAGTGTTTTTTTTAACACAAAAAAGTGTTATTTTAACAATTTGAAAGTTAAATGGTGGAGTTGGGGTTATTTGCCAGCATTGATATGGCTGAAGTTAATTCAGCTTCCCCTAGGGTTAATTTTGGCACCTCCCACCCACCACTTCAAACTCCTGTGAGAGAAGACGAGTTTGAACAAGTTTTGTACAAAATTTCATCTTAAATTAACTAAAATAAAGTGTAAAAATAAAACACCTCTGTGTGTTTTTTCAGCTAAATTAGGAAAACCCTACAAAGTGTTATCCATTTACTCTCAAAACGTTATAACTCTTGATTTCGGGGTTAAACAGGAACTTTGGTCCAGTGTAAATGATAAATTAACTCTAGAACAGACTGGACTCATATAAACCCTGAGAAAACTGCTTCTGTGAGTCCATTTTAACAATATAATTAAATACATTTTAAAAATGCTTAACCACAAAACATAGATATAGATATAGATATACATATATTTTTAATAACATTTGTAGCAATGAGCAAGAAAAAAAAGAAAAATTCTATGCTTGTAAATTTGCATTTTGGATTAATTTTTGTGTATTGATGATATATATAGAGGCACGAACTCAGCACTACTTCCTGTATTTTTGTGATTTTTCTTTGTAACTTTTTGTCCCAAACTGTAACTTAACTGTAACGTTGCACAGCGAGATGGATTCCTACGAGAATCCATCTTGGCCCCGCTGGTGCGATAGGGCCCGACACGTGTTGGGCCACCAATCATGGAGGTTTGTGCGGAAGCCAAAGGAGAAGCCCCAAAACAAACCAAAACAAACATGATGGTTTCAGACGTACTTCAGCCTATTTTAGCGTCAAAACAGACTATTTAGTTTGTGAAAAATGTGCAGAAGGTGAGTGTTTTGTATGTCTGTGCTTTTCCCTCAATTGGATTTTACTCAAGGTTGATGTTAATCTTATTCCGTTGTTGCAACGCTTCGACCAATCAGTTCAAATAGTCCCTGTGACGCTTCTCGTTTTCAGATCACTTTCAGCAAAAGCCAAGCCAAACCAAGTCATAATTAACGTACAAAACATACAAACCTGTCATACGCACTTTCTTTGCACACTTACATGAAAATATAGCAAATGAATAAGAATGTAAATGGCTAGAAAATCCATTAGCAAATACCAGTTACAAAAAAAAATCCTTTATACGTACAAAACATACTACTGTAGGCGATTTGTACCTGAACGTGGCTGGTTGTTTTCGTGCTCGAGATGTCTCCCGCCCATACCGTTGGCAAAACAGACACATTACTGATAAGCAGCAACACACTGTGAAAGCATAATGGCCAAATAATTAGCACGCACAATTACACGGCGTAATGGGAGTGTGTATGTGCGCTCGGTCAGACTGGGAGAGGAGACAGCGTGGAGCCGAGACAGAACCGGGAATCGCTTTACAAACTACAGGAGCCATTAGGGGCATTGTTTGTTTACGGCGCAGGTGGTTCAGTCATGCGAAAATGTCAGGTGCAGCGGATTTCAACATTTCCGTGCAAACTGGAGTCGCCGCTCCGTCTAGTTTGGTTTGTCGTTTAGTTGTCGTGAACTGTCGATGGTGGAAGAAGTACACAGTTGAGGTAAAAGTACACATTGCAGCGTGAAAAATACTCAAACTGGGAAAGGAGGTTTAGAGTTTGGAGCCGAGCCACTACCGGGAATCGTTTTTTTTTGTTTAGCACACTAACCGGTGACTGAAGAAGTACTCAGTTTTGTTAATAAAAGTAAAAATATTGGAGAAAAAAAAAAAAACTCAAATAAAAGTAAAAGTATTGAATGAAAAGAAAGTATTAAAGTCGTGTGGAGCCGAGGTAGGACCAGGAATCGATCTACAAACTACAGGAGCCATTAGCGGCATTATTTGTTTTCGGCACAGGAAGTTCAGTCACGTAAAAGTGTCAGTTGCAGCTGATTTCAAAATTTCCTGAGTGGTTGTGATGCTAACTGGAGGCACTGCTCTGTCTAGTTTTGTTTATTTGTCGGGAAACATGCCGTAATGTTGTTTCCTCATACCTGGCGTTGTGTTTAGTTTCATTCGCGCACGTTTAACACACAAACCGGTGGTCGAAGAAGTACTCCATGGTGTTTGTAAAAGTACAGTTATTGGACCAAAAAAAAAAAAGTAAAAGTAAAAGTAATGCATGAAAAATAGAGTCAAGTATTGAAGCAGCATGGAGCCGAGACCGAACCGGGAATAGCTTTTACAAACTACAGGAAGTATGAGGGGCATTGTTTGTTTATGGCGGCTGATTTGAACATCTCCATGCTAACTAGAGGCACTGCTCTGTTTATTGTTTATTTGACAAAAAACATCAGTGGTGGAAGAAGTACTCGACTGTGTCTACCGAGCAAAAAAGTCCCAGAGTAAAGGTACGACAAGCCAAGTAGGGGCTTTCAGTTGATAATTTGCAGCTGATTTAAATGCTATCTGGAGGCACTGCTCTGTCTAATTTAGTTGTAGTTTGTTGTTTATTTGTCAGGGACCATCACTGGCGGAAGAAGTGCTCGATTGTGTTGCTTAAGTAAAAGTACAGATACCGTAAAAGACTCACATGAAAAATATCAACTAAAGTAAAAGTATTAAAGTACCTATGTAAAAATAAACATAAAGAGCAAAAAGTAAGTTCATCTGACTAACTCGAGTTTCACGCCATGTCCTCATGATTACGTTTAGTGCTGTTTGAAATCACAGCTGGATCCTACAACCTCATAGCCACTCCACCTTCTATAGCCTCCGCTTGTCCTTGCGTGATTGGGGCTCTCATAAGTGCCTGCGAGTGTGAAGTAGGAAGTATCTGAGTCAAGTACAGCATGTAGTATTATCAAATCACATTTCAGGAGGGTAGAATTACAGAGAGCAAAGGTTCGGCAATCACGATGCAAGCGATCTCTTCGACTGGAGAGTGGAGGATGAGAATAGAATGACGGAGTTTGGGTCTTTAGGAGTCTGCAGTCTGAGCGGTGCAGTGGAGAGGGCCCTGAGCACCTACCCGAGTCTGCAGGAACCTGGAGTTACAGCAGCTTTCACAAACATTAGAATAGAAATAATGTGGAAGCTACAAACTCACTCTTAAATATATCTAAAGGAAGGGTTTTGAAAGAAGTCAGCTGTCCAACGTGTCTAATATTTGGAAAAATAGTAGTAAAATAACTGCAGAAATGTAGACGGGGATAAGGGTCAAGTGAAATATAACTTTGAAAAACTAATGATGAGGAAACACTATTATAATATGTTTAAATTTTTACATCTATCTTTTTACATCTATGAGGTATTAACTGCTAAGTATGCCTTATATTTAGGTCACCACGTTGTAAAAGTAGAAATACAAGGGCTGAAGTAAAATGAAAAGTATCACATGAAAAGTATCACATCTACTTAAGTAAAACTATTGAAGTACATGGTTAAAATGTACTTTAAGAGTAAAAATGATTTTGCAGAGATTCTTTTGAACAATTAAAGCATCAAGTGTAGTGATTAAAGAATTTAGCTGGTTTTAATTGGTTCAGCTGACTTCTTAATTTTTCTAGCTGTTTTTGTGTTTTTTTGTCGAAGTTGGCAGTTTAACTCAAATTAAATCTGCTAAAAAATATTCTCAGTCATTTCAAGTACTTTTCCGGATCTAAAATGTGGAGTAGAAAGTACAGATTCCACCTCCCAAATGTAGTGAAGTAAAAGTAAAAAGTATCCACTGTAAAATGTACTTAAGTAAAGTAAAGATACCTGAAAATTTGACTTCATTACCTTTCACCACTGCAGCATGGTAACTTCTAAACAGTCCACTGTAAACATACATGTAGAACACCCCCAGTGTGATTTCACTACAAAGTAACAAAAGCTGACAAAAGCGCAGTACGTCTGAATATCGATCGTTTGTCTGTCCTGCCCTCACCGAACGCTTAAACAAAGCACTCGCTCGAACCCATTTCCGCGGTGAATGTCCAGGTCGTGAGCTGTTAAACTTGTAAATCCTGGTCAAAGTCGCCCCAATTAGAAATTCCAGTCTTGGCGGACCATTGACCTTTGGATTAGAAATGCCATGGCTCCCTCATTCCGTCTGATTGCACGTGTTTTGTGAGGCCACCTCCAGTTCCGGGACAAGACTGAATGTCAGAAAGCACATTTGAAGAGCTATTCCTCCATTGGTTTGACAAAGTCTGACATTTTGAGCTAAACTCATTAAAAACTTCCACTTGTAAACATTGATTTGAAAAGCACTCCACGGCGGTGACACGGCGAACAAGGACGGAACGTGGATCTGCGTGTTTGAATTGTGTTTCATGGTTGTCTGCAAGAGAAAGCTTTATTCTATCAATGACTTTAAACAACATGCAGGAAACAACATGTGATTTGATGTGGCCTTCGCTGAAATGGGTTTGAAATTTTAGAACAGCGACTACGTACAAAGTTAGATTTTGACGGCTTAAAGGACACATAGGCTACGTGCAGACTGCAGGGCTTAATGCTCAATTTGGATTTTTTGAAGAAATCCAATTTTTTTGCAAGGTCGTTCACATTTCCAATTAAACGACTTGTATGTGAAATTTAATGGACGCTGCATTTAACACCTGGAGATTTTAAAGTTGCTGTCGTACCACCCTCGCAGGAGGAAACACATCTTCGGCCTGTTTCTGTGAGCAAACACGTCAGCGTTAGGCTGTATTGGCTCGCAACAGGTGTCTGTTATATGCTATATAAATGGTGTATGCTATATAAATAAATAAATCAATAAACAACTTTTACAGCACAATAGCCAAACTCTCGCCTGTTGATGACGTGTAGGTCAGATAAATGTGACCTGGCTGTTCTGACTGAAGTCGGATGCCAAATGATCAGATATATATCGGTTTTAGGACCACATTCGCATTTGAAAAAATCGGATCTGTGTCATTCAGATCTGTCACATTGGAGCGAAAAAAATCAGATTTGGGTCACTTCAGGCTGCAGTCCGATCCTACTCTTTATGTGCAGAATTGACATTTTTAGCTTTTAATAACATATTATAACACTGACCCCTCATTAAAAACATACATAGAGTTGCATTTGATTCTATTTGCTTTTGCTTGACGAATCCTTGTTTAATAATCCTGTACCATAAAAAAACAAAAAAAACAAAACAGTTTTGAAATTCCCAGTTTTCTGACATCATAGGTAAAAAGTGTGAGGTTCTCCTGTGCTGTTTTTAAGTCCATAATTTAAAATCTGAGCATTTCTGTGTCAAATCATTTTTATTGCAACTGTTTCTGAAAAGGTGATTTGATAACAGACATACTCAGAATTTCATTTATAGACTTAAAAACAGCACAGGAGACCTCCGGACTTTTACCTGTGATGTCATAATACTGGACATTTCAAAATTGCATGATTTTTTGGCCTTAGAAGAAGCGGACACACTAAACAAGGATGAATAAAGCAAAATACTACAGTTAAAGTATGTTTCAATGAGGGAACAATGTTGTAACGTAGTGTAACATAGTGTCATAGAGATCGGCAATTCAAGAACTGAAATTATCCAACTCTTAACTTCAAAGAGGAGCACTTTCTTTATTACCACATGACATCACAAGGTGGAACAGAGTGTTTTGAGTTTGAGAGAGTGTGTATTTGTGTGTTAAACAAGTATAAATGAAACAAAACGCAACTCCAGGTGTGTTTGTGATGAGGAAACAACATTATAACATAGATCAGAAATTAGCGCAATATGGGCCCTTTAAACAAAAATCCCTCCAGAATCATTGTCAGTGTTCACCTGTCAGCTCCTTCCTCCCCTCCCTCTTCCTCCTCTCTTCACCCCTCCCCTCCCCGCTCCTGTCAGCCATGATGGATGTAGCCTGTGCCGCAGACAGAGGGGGGAATAGACTCTTCTCTCAATGCGTTTCACAGCAATCTGCAGCTGTCAATAGGCGGCGCGTTCACAAGGCGCTCGGAAACTGTCACGTCTTTATCAAACAGGCGAGCTCTAATGCTTCATGTGAGCCGGCGGAGAGGCAGGGACCGAGCGATGCGATGAGACGCAACACAAAAGTTTGGCTTATGTAACTCCTGGGGCCAGAGTGTTTGGAGAAGGTGAGAGGAGGAGGAGGAGGAGGAGGAGTGGACCCCAAATGATGCTACAAAGCAGAGGAGATGGCTGAAAATGAACTCTTAAACATCTGGTAGTGTTGTGATACAGAGTGTACTTAGGTGTTGTCTTGCACCATTTGTTGTGTCAAGTGTTCATAAGAAAGAGCAATGTTCCAAGCTGTGTGCACTAGTGTTCTCTGCCAGCTCAAAAGGGTGTTTGGGGAGTTTTTTGGGTTTAAAACAAATCAAATTGAATATAAAAATGTCATTTTCTGTCTTTAACAGCATTGCTTGTGTGCTTTTTTGCATATTTTTAGAGTATAGCCCCAGAATGTTCCACGGTATGGCATTAAACGTAACACAAATACACAAAAGTAGCTCGGATGGTAGTTTTTGTTCCCCAATCCGAAGGTTTGTGGTTCAAATCCCGCTCTAGATGTAAATATAACTTGTAGAGCGATCGGATCCCCTGATGTGCAGGTTGGCGACGCGATTCTAGCTCCAACAGATGAATGCTGCTCTCGTATCCTTGGGCAAGACACTTAACGACCAATCGCGCCTGTGTTTGTATTCACTGATGTAAAAATGGTTCCTTGATGTGAAGAACTTTGAGTGCCTTGAAGGTGGAAAAGTGCGATATAAAAATGTGAAAATGTGACCATGTACCACTGAAACATGTCTATCTGCATGTAAAGAAGCAAGTGCCACCACCAGGCTGAGGTACAGGTCAGATCTGTGACAAGGCGACCCAAATTTGCAGTAAGAATGCATGTTTTTCCAGGTATTTTGAGCGATAAAATACCTCAATTTAACTCAGGTTAGATAAGTTTAACGTCTTACTGAGAGAACATTCCAGGGAAAGCAATAACATCTCTATTCAGATAAAAATGTGTCAGAAAACTTGGACGGATTTATACGTTGCACCACTTGAGGTACTGTCACCTCAAAAAAAACCAGACTGATTTAGAACTAGACAACGGAAGGTACTCTTTGGCACAATTTGTAATTAAATAAATGCAGGATAGATATGATTAACGCTGTGCTGTGGGACATTCCAGGCAAAGCAATAACTTAACAAGTGACGTACCCATCCCACCAAAAAGTTCCATAATGCACGTTTAACGAAATTTGAGGAAAGAACAACAGTGAATCTAAACCAGAACTGGGAACTTCTCTTCTTCGGATACAGACGGAGAGGCAATGGACTCTCCAAACAGTTATT
The DNA here is from genome assembly GCA_034769755.1 of Odontamblyopus lacepedii. Classification (NCBI taxonomy): domain Eukaryota; kingdom Metazoa; phylum Chordata; class Actinopteri; order Gobiiformes; family Gobiidae; genus Odontamblyopus; species Odontamblyopus lacepedii. The sequence continues at coordinate 10,410,498 of CM068350.1, forward strand.
TGCTTTTGTAATTGATTAATGTAGCTATTCTTTTCATTCATCAGTTTGTTGTTTACTATCTGAAAGGTCTGGAAATTTAGACCTAGAACCATAATTACTGCGTCAACTTATCATTCTATATATGCGAGAGATGGAACAATCATTTTTGAGGGTCAGGATTTGCTGTGAGCACTTTTTCTTTGCACAACGGGTGAATTCTTGGCGATTTTTTGGTGATAGGATAAAATTGAGAAGTAGAAAGTTTAATTAATAACTCGTGAATACAGGAAAGATGAGTCAAATGTGCTCAAAACATTCTCAATACAATTTCGAGACAGTAAATGTGAAGGATAAACAACTAAGGCTCCGTTTACACGTACACAGATATTTTTAGAAACAAATATTTCCCTTGCTCTGTTTTCCGAAATAACATCGTGCACACAGCATTGTTTTCAAAAAAGTTTCCGTTTACATGAACCCGCATAAACACGCCATCGAGCTCCGTCATAACTACGCCAAGCCTCTAGGGGCCAGTGTAGGAAGAAGAAAAACGCTCTGCAGCCAACGGGGCCTCAGTTTCAGTAGTTTTGACGGAGCGAGTCGGAGAGTAACAGCAGTGATGGCCGCGACATACTAAAATTTTCACGCCACTCCTCCGGGAAAACCACTTCATTTTCAAAATGATCCCACCAGACAGCGGTCCGCCCAGGTCGGACCTAAAAACGGCGACGTTGGCGGTGACGGTGACTGGGTCTTCGGGTTGTAAGGAGAAGAGAAAATTGCTGACCTCTGAGTCGTCATTCATCTCTCTTCATCGATATGATCCATCCTGTGTGTGCAAATGCAAACACATGACAAGTGTTTGCACCAGAAGTAAAGCGACTGCTGCTCTGATGCTTCTATGATCATCGCTATAGAGAAATGTTAACACTGGTCGCACTTTGGAGTGTCAACTGCCTAAAACGCCATTTATGTCACTTTACACGCAAACATGAAACCATAGTTTTCCGAAATCTCCACTTTAGTTTTTAGAAAGATTCGTTTTCAGGGGCGAATTCTCCATTTGCATGTAAAAAGATGGGTAAAACATGGCTAAAAGCTCTGAAAAGTCTATTTTATATGACTAGTGGGTCTGATCAGAGTACCATGTAGTGTTTCTGATGGAAGGTCTGTCATCATAGAGAGGCAATGGACCTTCCAAAAAAAAAAAAAAAAAACACAGTCCACCTTTATCCAGTTCTTAAAGAGCGCTCAATATACGCAGTGACTCTAACCCGGGACTAAGCCACTCCTCGTGCGTATACATCGACATAGGCCGAAGTAGCGGTGATTAATGCGCGTGCAGATTGTTTATGTTGCCTGGAGCGATGGAGAATCATTGGGCGGCTCTTCGCTTCCATAAATTGTGCGCCGTCAGGAGCGCTCCTGTCAGCTGTGGTGTCATACATGATGGGGCACATTAGAGCAAATGTTTCCACCACTAAACAACTCATTCGTCTCCTCTTTCAAACACTGAGGGAGGCCTGCTTCTCCGAACACATTGGAGTCGGCAGGATTTTGGGTTTTGGGATTGTTGCTATGGTAACAGCGGGATAGAGGAAGTTTTAAGGGAATTTTTTTGTTCTACTTGAAAATCTGTGTTCCATGACAAAAAGTCACATTTTTTTTAAATCCATGTTTTGTTTTCTCTACAAAGATATAGACTAGTTTCAAGATGTATCACTCTAAACTGAGTTCCACACATTACGACTATTTGAATCTGATTTTCAAAGCGTCTTTAGTTAAATCCAGTGGAGAGAAAAGCACCATTTTCCTCCACAAATGCACCAAGCACTTCCTTCTGTGTGTTTTTCATAAACTAAATAGTCTATACTGATGCTAAAATGAGCTGATATTAACCATACAGCATGCCAAGATGGATTCTCATGAGTTTTTGAACTCACAAATATGAGAATTCATCTTGTTGTGAGGTTAGAAGGTTAGGTATTTGGATATTTTTCAAAAATAACATTTCCCAAAATGATTCAAAATAGCTGTTTTTGTAGTAGTCTAAAGGGGCAAAAATTAGAAGAAAAAGATAAGTAAATAAAGTAAAAAAAAAAAAAAAAAGTACGCCCACAAAATTTTATTAAATTAACCACAAAAAATCATCATGACAAAAAAGATATTTCTCTTAAATATAATGGATCAGGTGTAAGACACAGTTGTAGAAGTGGTTGTGAAAGTGCTTCCAATGTGCATATAGGCGCATACTATATTTAATATGCCCTTATTTAATTTACAAGACAAACATAACTGATACTTATCACTGTTGAAATAGGGCTGCAAATAACATTTCTTTTAATTTGACAACTGACTAATGTATTCATCTAATCTATTCTCTCAGTTCATGGCAAACTTTGGAGCCTGTAAACCAGTACTACAATAATTAATTACATATGTTATTACGTTCTTTTTTCAGTCCAAGAGTTTCTTTTCATACCTGTTTTGACTGCTCACTAGTGGTCTTCCTTGGTCAAGTGATGCTGTGACGTGTCCGGTCAGCAGATTTAAACAGGTTTTGGTGCTGTCTTCCTACTGGTGGAGGCAGGACCAACTTCCTCAGGACAGTATCCCAGGTGTGTGAGAGTAAAAAAGCCCCCTCGTCTTGCTTTATAGCAGATATATAATTATTGACGCTGTCAGGTATAAAAACAAACTCTTGGTCTGAAAAAGAACCTAAAAACATAACTTATCAAAAGACCAAATGAACCTTAATGGACAGTTGATTCCATAGTTGCAATTTATCGTTGAACTTGTGCAGCCCACGTTTGAAGTAACAATACGTGTACTTCACTACAACAAAAATGAAGTAACCCTATTGACACTGTACCCATACAAACCCCCCTACCCCCTCCCTCCTTCCCCTGCTTGGCTCTCTGCTGGCATACCCCACCCCGCACAGCCCTGTCAGTGGCGGGCGCTGGGCGGATATCAGCGTTCCGGCACGGCTATCAAAGTGATGGACTGCCCCCACAATGCACCGCTCTCGTCTTGTGCTTCCTGGAACTGGTGCTAATGTCTGCCAACAGCTGCCAGGTAATGCAAGGCGGAATAAAACATGCAGCGTTTGTGTAGAATACAACAATATGGCTTCCCTTCAGCGAGCCAAAGAAGCCCGCTACAGGAAGAGAGGAAGATGTAAATTCACTTGCTGACAATTTGTTCGGGATTATGACAGATTTCAAACATACTGTGCTTGTGTCTGCAGTATAGTTAGATTCTATGACACCCGCGGATCATTATGTTATCTTTTGCATGTTTGAAATGGCAATATCTCTATCTAAAATGACTTACTAAAGTAAAAATTAGACTGTCGTGCCCAGTTGGAGCTGATGTCACCGCAGAGTCGTTGTGAAATATGTGAGAATTGGAACAATCACTTTTGGGGGTCCATATTTACTGTGGGCACTTTTTCTTTGCACAACTGGTAAATTCTTGGTGATTTTTCACCGAAATGAGAAAAAATTGAGATGTACAATGTTGAAATGAACTTATGGATAGAGGAAAGATACCGCCAACGTGCTCAAATCACTCTCAACTACAACTTCAAGGTGGAAAATAATCCAATCCAATCCAACTTTATTTGTAAAGCACATTTTACCAACACAAAGTCTCCAAAGTGCTGCACAGAGAAGGCACAATATAAATTAACACATTCATTAATATAAAGCATAAAATAAATAAAAGCAAATCAATACAAACCTTAAAATACTAAATTAGCAATAGAAAACTAGCAAACAAAATCAATAAAAGACAGTCAGAGGAGCACACAATTTTCACGCAGTGTTAAAAGCCAGTGTGTAAAAGTGTGTTTTTAAACAAGAAAAGAATCAACTGAAGGGGCAGTCTTAATGTGAGGGGGGAGAGCGTTCCAGATTTTTGGGCCAACCACAGAAAAGGCACGGTCACCCCATCTTTTGAGTCTCATTTTGGGGACGAAAATAAGCTATAACATGGGGAAAAGCTCTTTATCCGGTAAAAAAAAAATCCTATTCTTGACACGAAGCCTGGCTCCAAATTCACCCCTATAACCTCTAGCACAGCAACCTTCATTTGACTGGAACCGAACGCTATGAGTGACGTCACACTCGCTTAGTCCACTTCTTTATACAATGGGAGCATCATGTTTTTGAGCCTTGTTTAGTCTTCACGATCACAGTAGAGACACATGGAACAGGATATGGATGGATAAAATAAAGCCAATAAATTAAAGTAAAACAAAATGAAGGTTTTCTAAAAGATTATCTGTTTCCTGGACTCTGTTTGTCTTTTCTATAACGCGTCTTGGAGGTGGCTTTCCAAATATGGTCAAACGCAGCTGTGCATGAATATTCCTCTGGCAGACTTCCTCTCAGTGATCCAGTGAGCTCTGTGTTCTATAAATGGAGATTATGGACTTAGCCGGGGCACTGTTTTCACAAGAGGTGAGAAGTCCAGCGCTTTGAAAAAAAAAGATAGAAAAGAGAAGAAAGAAAGAGGTCCAAGTTTTCCAAGGCTGGAATATGAGATTTGAATCAAAATGTGGCAGGATAGGTGATGACTGAGGACTTTTGATATTTTGTTTTGAATTGTTAATTGCTGCGCTAACAGTGCTACATTTCCATCACTGTGCAACCCATGGATGGCTAGAGGATTCTGCAATTGTGCATATTTTCAGTTGATGGTAAAATGATGGTATAACATGGTAAAAAGCACAAAAACATACATTTTACACAATGCTGGCACGTCCGCACTAAAGGGGTACTATGCAGCACTTCTGATGGAAGGTCTGTCATCGTGGAGAGGCAATGACTATACCTTTCAGTGACATAAAAATGAGAAAACTGTGGTGCCCAGTCTGACACCAAAATATGTGAGTTTGACTGTGCAATAACGTAACATGTGCTCAGTGAAACCAGGCAGTCTCCCTTTGGTTTGTAAAGTTGAACCATGAATAGAAACAGCTCGGGATGAACCGATACTAATACTAGTATTGGCCCGATGCTTCCTTAATATAGGCCTACTCATCAAACTTTTTTTTTCTCTCTTTTCTATTTTTTTATTTTTACTTTTTTATGTGTGCATATATATGTATATGTGCATATATACATGCATATATGTGTACATGTGCAGCTCTATGTGTATATTCTATTCTATATACTATATACATGTATATTGTACAGTATATGTATGTGTATTCTGCATATGTGCATTGTATATATGTGTATGTATTCAGCATATGTATTTGTGTGTGTATATTTGTGTTGTATATGCCCATGAGGGAATTTGTAGGGTGGGAGGTGTGGGTTTAAAAAGAAGAAAAATTTTAAGTTTACTGCATCCTGTATAACTACAAATAACACCTGAATAAAATAAAATCACAAAAAAAAACATTTGTTGTTACCACGCACAACACTACACATCAGTGGTCACATTCAGGATGCCATTTGTTGCAGAGTCCTGCATCGGGTGAACCACAAATTTTAATGAAACGGGTGAAAAATGTTGAGCTGTGCCGGATGCGGGTTCGTGTTGGGTCGGACGCAGGAGAGCGCGGGTCTAATCTGTGGTTTACAAAACATCATGTGTGAAGAAAAAACAGGGCTGTATTTTAGTGAAATGCAAAAATTCCATTGTCTTTACAAGGTGATTACATGTAAAATCCATATGTTTTTGCTGCATGTCACTTTCATTTTCAAACCACACATGCGATATCAAGAAATGACTCCAAGGATCTGAAAAGAAAATTAGCAAGTGGAGAGTACAAAGTTGTGGGACTTTTTTGGCTCTCGGACTGGTTTTCATTCGGGTGTTGGTATGTATTTATAGCGGGTCAGATTGGGTGCGGAATTTTATTTCAATTTTGTCGGAAAAGAGCTCGGGTACGGAATGCATTAACTTCAGTGTCTAGGGAAAGACAAAGAGTCAGAAGACACAGCTAGTCATACGCGCAAATAATGCTCAATCATGTCGTCGTCTGCACTTTGGAAGTATTTTTGTATTAGGGAGGACGACAGGAGTAAGGCAGATTGCAAATTATGTAGTACCAAGATGTCGAGAGGTAGAAGGGAAAACACATTTAACACGAGCAATTTAACATTTGAAGACACACCACAGCGATAAGTGCGCCGAGTACACCAAAGCTAGCACTAGCCGTCAACTCAACTTGAACCGAAGTTTTCAAGAAGCGAGCGAAAACGTCCAAAGATTGCACTCGGCAGATGTGACGTTGCTTAAAGTGTTCAAATGTACAGCATCACATTTTGTAATGATAAGAGAGGAAAATAAAATCTGCACTTCCATTTATTGTAATTGTATGTTCACGGGGATGGAGGTTAAAGTATCGGTATCGGTGCTCAGTATCGGCAAGTACAGAAATGATTATATTTGTACTCATATCGGTTTTCAAAAAAGTGGCATCGGTGCATCCTTAGAAACGGCCGAAATTGTTTCCATAAAGAAGTGATTGAAGAAGCGGGTGTGCAAGGCAGTGTGGAGAACGGGTTTTCCAAGGACACATCTCTCTCTCTCTATCTGTCTTTCTCTCTCCGCTCTTCAAATAAGACGCTTCAGTCGCTCTTGTCTTTCCCATGCAAATGTTTCAATTTCACCCCCTCTTCAATTCCAATTGCATTAGCTGCTAATAGTGGGTCCTTCTCTCTCTCCCTCCTTATCTCCTTCCTAACAACTGTCCCACTCTTGCTCTCCCTCTTTCCCTGCCTCCCTCTCTTTTCTCCCTCTCACCGTCCCCTCCTTTTTTTCCTCTTCCCCCTTCTTTCCCAACTCTCTCTGTACTCTCTGGTTCCCTCTTTCTTAATGTATCACTCTCTCATCCTCCCTCCCTCTTCTTATTCTTCTCTCTTGCTCCTACTCTTTCTCCCTTCCCCTCCTCCATCCATCCATTCCTCTCCTTCTCTCTCTGGCTTTTTCTCTCTCACCTTCCCTAACAGTTATCTGTGTCTTTCTCCCCCACTCTCTCTCTTTCTTCCTCCCAACCACTTTCTTTTCTGTCTCTCTGTCTTGCCCTTTACCTCCTTTCTCTCTTTCTCCCTCCTTCTCTCTTAATCTCCCAATCTCTGCACTCTCCTCCCAATTTCTTTCTCTCTTTCACTCTCTTTTGCTCCTACGCCTGTGCTCTCTCTCTCTCTCCATCTTCCTTCTATTTCTCCCATTCGCTGCTCTTCGTTCTTTCTTTCTATCTCTCTTCGCTCTTCAGATAAGACACTTTAGTCACACTTGTCTTTCCCATACAAATGTTACAATTTCACCCTCTCTTCAGCTGCTAATAGCAAGTCCTTCTTTCTCTCCTCTATCCTTCCCTCTCTCTGCATCCCTCTCTCATAACAACTATCTCTTTCTCTCTCTGCCTCTCCACTCTCTGTTTCTCTCCCTTCTTTTACTCCTTACGGAACACATCCAAAACGACTGGCTCTCTTTGTTTCTCTCTCTCCCAACAACTATCACAACTTTCTTCTCTTCTTCCTCCCTCTTTCTCCTCTCTCTCCCTCTTCCTTTCCTTCCCAATTCTCTCTCTCTTCCTCAACAACTAACTGAGCCTCTCTATCTCTCTTTCTTTCTCTCCCAATCTCGCATTAGCCTCTTCCGGTCCATCTCTCTTGCTCCTACACTCACTCCTTCTCTCTCTCTCTCCCTTTCTCTTTCTCTCCCCTTCCTTTCCCTTTCTCCCTTTCGCTATCTCTCTCTGTTTCTCTCCAAACCTCATTAGTCCCTCTTTCAGTCCATCTCTCTTGCTTCGACTTCCTTTCCTTCTCTGTCGCACTCTCCGCCTCCCTCTCTGTTTTCCCCCTTTCTTTCTCTTTCTCCTCTGTCTCCCTTCCACTTTCTCTCGCTCACTTCCAACAAACTAACCGAGTGTCCCTCCCTCTATCATCTCTCCAAACCTCTCATTATCCCCTCTTCCTGTGACAATCTCTCTTCTTTCTACTCAACCTCCATCTCTTTCGTCCTCTCATCCTCCCTTTCTCTTTCTCTCTCTTGCTTCCAACAACTAAATGTCTCTTTCTCTTTATCTCTCTCAATTTCTCAGTAACCCCTCTTCCTGTCCACTTCCCCTTTTTTCCTACATTTCTTCTACAAACGCTGTCTTGCTTTGATAACAGCTCTTTCCAATATCCCTCTGTCTCTCTCTCTATTCTCTCTATGCCTCCCTCTTTCCCTTAACCCTCATTCCTCTCTTCCTCCCCTCCTCTCTCCTAACGACGGCCCCCGTGAACCCGCCGATGCCCGAGATGTGAAATTGAAAAGCCAGTCAGCTGTTTAAATACCCCATCCATTGTCTAATGAAAACAATCTCAGTGTTAAAAAATGAACGGGGCCCCGAACGCATTTAAAACCGCATAAACCACGGGACCCTGACAGGAGATGGAGGGGGGGCCTGTCACTATAGTAACAAAGAAATATAACTTTTTTTTTGTCGTGATTTTATTTCTTTTTGAACCAAGCGCCAAGTTGCTGGTGGCCTCCGAGTTTTTTATCTCTTCTCGTCCGATGTGACCCGGACGAGATGGGTTTAACTACAAATTGAAAAGGCGTGCTTTGTGGTGGAATTTCATCTTTGTGCTAATAAAAAGTCTGATTTTGTGTATAGGGTTTATGAAAAATGCAGAGGGCAGGATGGGAAGTCTTTACAATGTAGAAAGTGTAAAAAAAATAAAATAAAAAAATGAATTATCTATGATTCTGGAGGTGTGTCTGTCTATGTGACCTGGCCAAGACAAGTCTTTTTTGGGACGTTTGGGACATTGAAACAGATATTTAGTGGAGTAAGGTTGCTAATCGATATTAAAACTAGCATCAAAACTAGATACTTATTTGGGCAGGAAAAGATACCTTTAGAACGATCTCGAGCTGTATCAGAACAAATATAAGAACACATAGAGTAGTATACGCCCATGGAATACTATGGAACCTACCTGGACCACTGAGAGAACACACAGATATAAGACCACATGTAGGGTGGTCCAAACAACATGCAAAAAAATAAGTTTAACTTTTGCTGATTTGAACCCTGCATTAGGATATCACACATCTAAAACTAAAAAGAGTAAAATTTGAGTTGATTTAGAGGTTGCACATGACACATGAAGTTTCTAGAAATTGCCCTCTCATCTATTTTGTCATTGTCTGCTGGTCATTTGTTATTATATGTGTATCCCTTTTACTTACAGCCAATAACAGTTTTTTTTTTTTTTTGTGGGAGGATAATACAGATTACTAGAAAGCAGAGAGTGTCGTCCAGTCACTGAAAGTTGTGCCACAGCTGAAAGAGTAAAGCTGATTCAAGACTTTAATGCAATCCTCACGAAAAATGAAGATGAGAAGCAATTTCTCCAATTTCTCTTTCTCAAGTTATGCAGGAACATTGAGAACTGTGCCGTGATTGGAAGAAGGGATAGAAGATAGAATTCAGGAAGAGAGTTCTTCTGAAATTGAAGATGACAAAAGTTGCCTCAGAAACACTGATGGTTGATGGTTTTGTGTGACTGACTCTATGCCTTTACTTGTTAATTTAAATACATTTAGTTACTATTTGTTGTAATTTTGCATTAAACATGTGCACAGCTCGCAGGCTAAATAAAGGACAGAACAAGTGATCAACCTCTAAATATTGTTTGATTTAGCTGAATTTTTTATACAGACATTAAATCAATAGTCATTTACTAATGCTGGGTTAAAATCTAAAGAGTAAAAAACATTTTTGGACCACCTTAACCACATGGTAATAGAAAAGAAAGTACTATAATTTAATGCTGAAAATTGCATTCTATTGTCTAAAGAAAGAGTGTTTAAGAAAAAGAAAGTGATTACCATTGTGGTATCGGAATCGGTATTGAGTATCAAGTCTTTTCCTCAGATGTGGGTTTGACATTTTAGAATCATAACACTACTACAATGACAAGCCAAAAAATTCAACTTTAAATTCAGCTGAGAGAAAAACCCAAACACCTCCTATGTTATCCTGTCGACAAATGCACAAAGCGCTGCATAAACTCTGTATTTCTGCTCAAATATGCTGAAGTAGGCCAGCTGCCGTCGCTATGTTTGTTTTGGTTCGGGCACTTCATCTTTGGCTCCCGCCCAAACTTCAGTTCTGCGATGTGATTGGTCCAGTCTCCTCTGCTCTGGTGGCCGGGCCCAATAGCAGCAGCAGGAGCGAAGCCAGGTGGAGTCTCGTGAATTTGTCAAGTCAGAAACGTGAAGACTATTTTGTTGAGCAAGGTTATGTCTGCATCGTTCCTACAACTTCTGTCTTGGTTAAAGTATTGTTGTGCACTGATGTTATGTCTATGCCTGGAATGCTCAGCAGTATGGCCTTACGTGTTGCTTTTTTTGCTCAAAAATACCTTGAGAAACATGTCTTCCCTGTGGGCAGGCTTTACTTGCCACATATCTGACCTGCAACTTGGCCTAGTGTCACTGGCTAAAGTCTCTAAGGCAGGTGTCTCCAACCTTTTGCCTCTGGTGAGCTTCCTTTACAAAACCATAATGGTCGTAAGAAATTGAGTAAATATAAAAGCCTTTAAATGACACTTTGATGTCTATGAACCATTTACACTACTATTTATCCATTTATTACTGCACAAAGATAGGCATCAGAATGATACATTTACAATGGCAATCAGCATTTAATTGGGTCAAATTTCAGTTATTCATCGGATTACGTATGATTCCGAAATCCTTTGGTGAGGTACTTGGAAGGGGGTGGAGAGCTACTATCTTCCGAGTTATGAGTTGGAGACCCTTGCTTTACTGTTGTACATCCTAGGTAGTGTGGGTGTAAGAAACAAATCGATTCAGTGATATATCGCGATACTTCATTGTGTGATTCTTGCATCAATTCAAAATGCATCCGAAGTTCCATTAACTGTTCTGATGGTTTCGAAATTAAAATAAATGTATTTCATCCAATTTTGGTCTCATGATGGTGCCCTTGACCATAATATACGTAATTATTGAAAAATCACATACATCGTCCTGTATTTTAGTATTGGTATATATTATAATATACTGAATTGTAACAGGGATATCATGATATGTATCGCATCGCCAGATTAATGGAAATGCACACCCCTAGTAGGCAGATATGCACCGATTCACTTTTCTCTGTTCCAATACCGATAGCCGATATCAACAGTTACCAGAGTAGAGACTGAAAATATAATTTATTTAATTTAAACACACAGAAAAAAAAAATCATTATCATTTAAAGTAACTACAGAACAACTCTGAAAAACAGTGGCGTGTTTTGATTCAACTTTGTCCAGTAAATTGTCTTATTACACAAATATATACACCAAAATAGGATATCGACGGAACCGATATCCTGTACCAGCATCGTATCAATACAGCTCTAATTCTAGTCGCGCAATAACATTTCCATGGACCCAAGCAGGTACCAGACCTTTTAGCAGAAAAGTTACACAGTGCACCTTTGAACCCCATTTCTCTTCCTCAATCACCAAAACATCATCTGACCTTCACTATCTGACAACCCCAAAACCAAGACACGTTTTTACCAACCTCTCCCACCTGTTTGTACTTCCACACAAATTGACCCGACGTGCATCGACTCCTTGACTGTTTGACCGTGTCTCAAAGGGGGCACAGGGGACGGCCACTCTGTCCGACAGCCGGTCCGACTGCGTTAGCCCGAAGATACCACTTCTCGCTCCGCATCAAACCTCATAAACCGCAGCACCAAACACGGGCCCCGCCGCCAGATCGATGCTGTGGTCACATAAGGGCCACAGGTGGGAGAAAAATGTAGTTATTTTTACTCAATATGTTTAAGTAGAGCGGTTGTGGTGGTCAAATATACCGTACTGTAGTGATCTGGAAGAGTGAAAAGTAAGAAATCAACAACGGAGTGGAAGAGGTGAGTAAAAGTAGAAGAATGGCTAATGTAACATAGCAAATAGCAATAACGTTAGCCTTATAAGATGCTTACGTGTTAAACATGGATGCTAATTTGAAGATTAATGACAATTCAAGTCAATGTCTGTACCCGATTTTCTTTTTATGTCAAATTTGTCTTGCCCCAGTACAACTACATTGCAAAAAAGTCCAAATGGAAGCTTTTTTTTCTTTTTATCATCCGCAAACCAGGAAGTGAGCAGTTTGCATGCTAGTTGTAAGCATCAGCTAGCAAAATGCTGATCTGGCATTTAAAAGTTGTGAAGATTTCTTAAAAGTAAACTAAAAATATTGTCAGAATATGATCGGGAAGAAAGAAAACAAAAATGTAGTACTTTTATATGTAGTTTGTACTTATAATACATTTTTACTTGTGACTTTTTGAAGTAACAGTACTACCTATACATGTTTATACTTTTACTAGAGTAAAATTAGTTCCTAAAGTCTTCTTAGTGAGTCTAAAAGTGACAAAACATCTTGTTGACGGTTTCCAATTTTTTATTTTTTGTGCTTTCTATTTACTTTTCTACTTTTATGAATAGTTTGTAATAGGGATGGGACAAGATCTCGTCACAAAGATCTCGCAAAACAATATTGCCACAAGATTATTTTTGGATCGGACAAAAAACGCATTGAAATTGGCAACAAAAGTATTAAATACAAATAAATTGCAAGGCCAACTGGCAAGGAAACTGGATCACGCAATTTATATATTAGGAATTACATCCAAACCTCATCTTGACTCATAAATTGCGTCTTGTCCCACACTTATTTAGTCATTTTCAAAAAGAAATACGGAAGATTTTTTGTCTTTTATTCCAGAGAAGAAAGTCCCCAAAGCGAAGTACGGCAGTTCCACAGAGATGAGCAGAAATAATGCCGTGGTGTTTCCTAATGAATCCAGCGCGTTCGACTACATTAATTATGATAATGGAGATTGTTGAGGAGATGCTTGTTTAAGGCACTTTCCTTATGAAATCTGTATGCAACGCGTATGGAGCCAGTACTGAGACGAGCCCGGTGGGAGCTACGGTACTTAAAGGTCCTATATTATGCAAAGTTAGCTATGTGAGCTTTTAGCCTTGTTAGAATGGTGTTTCCTAATCAAAAAACATGGAGTTGCGTTTTGATTCGTTCACACGTTTGAATAATCCTAACCCTTTATTATTAGTTTGTCTACATCTCCAAACACTCAAACATCCCTTGTGTTGTTACAGTTTAGTGAATCCAGGGCTGAAACGATCCAAATTATTAATGAAGGGGTATGGAGTTTAAAAACACAGTTCCTGTGTTACCACATGTCATCACAAGGTGGAACAGAGTGTTTTCAGTTTGAAAGGACTCTAACAAGTACTGTACTTAGGTATACCAAAAATCAGAGGTGGGACCAAGTCGCTGTTTTGCACATCTCAAGTCTCAAATCTTTGACCTCAAGTTGGGTCCATCAGGACCCTGGCCAAAACAGCGCTGCCAGGGTCCTGATGAGGGTGCGGAAACATGAGCACATCACCCCCATCCTCCACACCCTCCACTGGCTCCCCGTGCACCTCCGTATAGAATACAAAATCCTCCTGCACACCCACCACTGTCTCCACGGTGATGCCCCCACCTACCTCACAGACCTGCTCACACTACATACCTCAGTCAGGACCCGGTCAGGCCAACAGCACCGTCTGCTCCCGCCCAGGACACGCCTCAAGACCATGGGGGACCGAGCCTTTGAAGCCGCCGCTCCACGACTGTGGAACGCTCTACCTGACCACCTCAGGGCCCCACAGACGGTAGAAGCTTTTAAAAAAGGACTCAAAACCTATCTTTTTAGAAAAGCTTACAACATTTTATGATGTTTTTAATGTTCTTTTTATTGTAGCTTGTGTAGCACTTTGAGATTTGGAATCAAATGTAAAGTGCATTATAAATAAAATTTATTATTATTATTATTATAAGTCCGAGTCAAGTCCCAAGTCAAATACAGGCAAGTCCAAGTCAAGTCTCAAGTCACTGGTCCACAAGTCCAAGTCAAGTCCAAGTCAAATCCAAGTCATCTGCTCTTTGTCTTTAATCCAAAGTACCAAATAAAGCTGAGATTTTTGCAATTTATTTGAATTTTAAACTAAATTGTGCTTAAACAATCATGGTATATTTCTATAGGACTATTTATATAGGAGTTGTAGAAATTCTAATTTTTCTTTTTTTTTTATTTCTTGTTAAGACCTTAATGTGAATCATTACAGACAGAAGAGACAGAATTCAGATTTAAAAGTGCTAAATAACAGTTATGTTGTCGTGTAGTCTGCACTGAAATGGAAGGATCATATTCTATGTAGTTCCCTCTGTTTTACTGCATTGTACTTTATATTACTGTATCGTACTGTAGTGTACTGTATACTACTGTAAGACATTTGAGGATACCATATCACAGTAGATCAGTTACAAGCAAGAAAGAAAGAAATAATGCACAAATAGTGAAGTGGGAATTTGTTCCTGTAAAATTAAGCACCAAATATATCAACTGTAAAGAGAAAAGTATTTTCTAAAAACATATATTTCTTTTAGTAGAAACATCAAGTCTTCTCAAGTCACAAGCCTCAAGTGTGAGTCAAATCCCAAGTCGAGTCCCAAGTGTTAGTCCAAATCGAGTCTCAAGTCTTACTCCATTTTATCAAGTCAAGTCTCAAGTCCTAAAAATAGTGCCTCAAGTCTGACTCGAGCCCAAGTCACGACTTGCAACTCCCCTCGCCTGCCAAAAATGTAAACCAAAGTACAGTACGTTACTACTTTTACTTTGTTACAGTCCACCACTGCATTTAACGTTGAAAAAAATCACATTCTATTGTCTAACATCATGGTATCAGAGTTGGTATTTCGTATCAAGTCTATGCCTTAATATCAAAATCAAGTTTGAAATGCATCACAAGTAGAGCTGCCAGTGCCCCACATCTACTCCTCTGAAACTAAACCAGCTTCCCATCCCGCTCCATCTCACTTGTGAATATCAAAACGATATACAGTATTGTGCAGTTAAATTGAACTGTCCCTTAATACCGCTCTCGTTGCTGACTCTGCCTTCACACACACCTCTGCCCATCTCCACTCTGCTCTTTGAAAATCCCGATCCATAATGTATGACACCCCCTCCGCGGAGATCAGCACTTTTGGCTTTATTTTATACCGTCGACTACTCTGGACAGCGTCAGGTCGTATCAGAGTTTAGGCTAATATTTCCCCCCTCCTTTGCGGGTTTTACATTGTCCGGTGCGTATGTGGAGAATGATTTAATTATAGTATTTATATCTAGCTGTGCGTTTGATGTTCTCCTAGCACTCCAAGTCACGGCTTCAAAGCACCTTTTGTCCCCTCGCAGCTACATCACGCAAGCGGAATCTCAATCTGGTCACGTGACCGGTGAGCGGCCAATCGGAGAGGACGAGGGAGAGGGTGAGGAAAGGGAGGTAATGGAGGGAGGGAGGGTGAATGTTTGGACTAGATGAGACCTGACAGATGTTAAAATATGTCTGCTGCAAATAGATAGTTTGCGTGTTCGGAAATGTCAGCTTTCAGAAGAATTAGAGATGTTTTATTGTAAATGTATGCGCCTTTAAAGTCATATTATGTAACGTTCTGGAGGTGGAAAGCCAACTGCACCATTCCATGGAGGTAGAAAGGTAAAACCGTACTGAGGATAGATTTGTTTCATGCCAAACTATGGAATATTATAGCCCAAGGAACAACATTTTGGTAGAAACAAGCAGGAGGTCCTCTTCTAGGCCAAACAAGAGTCAGGTCTGTGGAGATGCAAGCCCACTCACGTAAGAACATATGTTTTTGATATGTTTATCATATGTTTTTTTTTTTTTTTTTTATGTTTCATATGTTTATTTTGTGGCCATACAAGCTTGTTAAAGCCTTTTTTCTTTTTCTTTTCTTTTCTTTAAAGGAAAGGTCTACATGTAACAGTAAAGTTGCATATAGACTAGCCGGACTCAGTTCACGAACTGTTTTTCAGCCGGTTCCCATTACAAAATTACATGATTACAAACAAGATTTTGCGTACATAGACAATTATAAAGTGCATATTTAACATGATACGAGTGCATAAGACACATGTGTCAAACATGCGCCCCGGGGGCCAGATCCGGTCCTCCAAGACCTTTAATCTGGCCCTCGGCTGATTTTTCTATTAAAATACTTACATTTTTCGGATTTTTCTGTTAATTTTCTGCACCGTTTAGCATAGCAGCGTCTCCGGCATTTCTGTACGTTGCAACTCCCACCAGAGCAGCACAAATGAAGACTTTCCTCTTTCCAAACGCTCTTAAAGGATGATCGTTTTGACTGTCGACCGTGACCCTCATCAGCAAAATGTCAAAAAATGAGAAAAGCAGATGCTGAGTTCAGGATTCCCCAAAGACAAATAGTCTAATTCTTATTTGTTGACAGAGGTGAATGGGAAATCTGTGCTCAGTGTGTTTGGAACAAGTGGCGTTGCTCGAGGAATATAATCTTAAACACCACTACGAGACACGGAGAAAAATACAATAACTTGAAGAGAGAACTGAGTTTTCTGATCCGGCCCTTTTGGGATCAAAGTAGGTTGCATACGGCCCCCGGACCAAAATGAGTTTGACACCCCTGGCATAAGATGATAAAATTCAATAATAAAGTGCATCATGGACAATAATGGGTGCAGGTTTGGTTTGTTTTTAGATAATGTGTGTAAAGCCGTTTAAATTGTGTGACAGAGGTAGCCGGCAGCTTGATCCCGTCAGATCTCAGAGGCTAAGGTTGGGTCTGGTCAGTACTTGGACGGGAGACCACTGGGAAAATCAGGTGCCACAGTGGGGCACCAGTAACGCTCTGTAATGTGTCTTAAAGCGTCTGTAAAGCAACATATGTCTGTGAAAAGCACTATATAAAATAAAAACTTACTTTTACTTTTTCATTTTATTAGCGCTATGAAAACATCCACAATGAAAAAATCTTTTTATTTTTGTTTATTTGACTAAAAAGTTACATACTTCAGTTTTAAGTTTGGCTGGATGAGAGGGGTAAGCAAAGATCTATTCACAATATCTGTATTTTTTTTTAATTTAAATTGTAAAGGGATGATAATTCAGTTTTCACAATATTTTTTTTTTTTTGTTGGAAGCCATTATTGTGACCTTTCATACATAAAATCCATACATTGGGAGTGTCTTGCCCAATTACACAGTGGAAACTTGCGCCAGTCATGTTGGTGGTCAAACTCAGGCATTTGTGCTTTAATCTTATTGTAAATGAAATAGTCTAATAATAATAAATGTCTTTATTATTATTATTATTATTTTTATTGTTATTTTTTAAGTTAAGTTAGTTTAAGTTCATAGTTTTGTGTTTGTCTTCCTTTTCTAAACTTTCGCTAAGGTGACAACGATTTCAGAGAGCGGTCGTCTTGGACAAGGTTCTGAATTGAGAAATCGTCCGAAACTTTTCAACACTTTGCAACAATAGAAAAGAAAAGAAAAAAAAAGGAAACGTGACCATGGCCTTATACTGTATTCTAGTAACTTTCCGTCTTCCAATTAACTCCAAAACCACAATTTCCAAGCTCAACGTGATTTTTTAAAGTTGTGAACACCTCGCAGCGACTCAATGCTAATCAACTTTGGAAAGCACTGTACAGTAAACTCCACAACCCCAACTTTCTTTTCTTAACTTCAAATGTGTTTTCATTCGATAAAACTGTAAACACCAAAAGCAAAACCGATTAGCATAGTGTAAATCTTTGGCAGGGTTAGCCAGCGTCGCTACAAAAACAGCCAGGAGCGCTTGGATTGCCAGCGCACTTTGTTTTGAGTATGTTTTATTAACATTGGCAAAAATCTTATCTGTATTTTTGCAAGTGTGATATCTGCTGAGGAGAGGGTTATATTGAATGTACATGATGACAGTGAACTCCTCGTAACTGCACCAAACTAAGAGAATTTAAGTAAAAGTACAGCTAATGGAGCAAAAAAATACTCAAATGAAAG
The DNA here is from genome assembly GCA_034769755.1 of Odontamblyopus lacepedii. Classification (NCBI taxonomy): domain Eukaryota; kingdom Metazoa; phylum Chordata; class Actinopteri; order Gobiiformes; family Gobiidae; genus Odontamblyopus; species Odontamblyopus lacepedii. The sequence goes on from CM068350.1 coordinate 10,428,443, forward strand.
TAAAAGTATCACATAATAAAATCCACTTATGTAAAAATATTAAAATACCTGTTTAAAAAGTACTTCAAGAGCAAAAAATAAAAGTATGAGTAATCTCTTAGGATCCGAACCTTTGCACGGCTTTATTGATTTCTCTTCATTTTATGTTTTAATCATTTTGATGGAACACAATAAAGTCACAATTGAAAGAAATGAATGATTTGCAAAAGCTACAGGAAAAGTAGCACATGAAAACATCTTAAAATATTAAAATACATGTTTAAAATGTACTTAAAGAGTGAAAAGTAAAAGTAAATGTAGCGAGTGAGGGTAAATCTTTAGCAGGGTTAGCCAGTGTCGCTACAAAAACAGCCAGGAACACTTGGATTGATAGCACACTTTGTTTTGAATCTGTATTCTTACTGTTGGAAAAAGACATCTGTAGTTTTGCAAGTGTGAGATGTTTAAGAGATGTGTTGAGAATGTTCATGTTGTCAGTGAATGCATCGTGACTGTACCATACATAATAGGATAACTATAATTAATGAATGTTGCTTGCAATGGTGGAAGAAGCACTCACTTTTGTTACTTAAGAAAAAGTACAGACACCAGAGCAAAAAAAAAGGATCATCTGAAAAAATCTACTTCAGCAAAAGTATTAAAATATTAAAATGCCTGTTTATGTTTTTAATGTAAATTTAGCACAGTTTTGGTGATCTAAGAAAACTTCAAATTCATGGATTTTGATGAATTTTGATGAGCAGAAACAATGTAATTAATGTTGTATTAACTGTTTTACTTGAATATTTTAGATTTTTGTTTTTAAAAAAAATCCTGAGCTTTTTCAGCAGGCCTCTATAAAGTATAATAAAAACACTTACTTTTCAGGCCTGTTCAAAAATGTCGTGGAGTTGCGATACAGAGTACAGATACCTGCTCTTAAATGTAGTGAAGTAAAAGTAAAAAGTATCCACTGTAAAATCTAAGTAAAGCACAGATACCTAAAATGTATACTTACAGCACTGGACTACTTTTACTTTGCTATGTTCCATCACTAGTTGCTTGACTCTTGTGAGTTTTTAGCCATGTTAGAATGTTGTTACCTCCTCAAAAACATGCTTGGAGTTGTGTTTTAGTTCATTTTCATATGTCTCAGTAATCTTGCTTTATTAATCTGTCTTCATCTCCAACGTTCAAAATGCTCTGTTCCACCTCGTGATGTCCTTCTGTGGTAGTTTTAACAAGAGGTATAACGCGTAATCGATTTCTATTTCTACTGTCATAACATTCCCTCTTCAAAAACATGCCGGACGAGGTTCTAGATGTCATCCATGCATGTTTCAGTAATTTAGCGATCTCTCCCTGGCCCTATTCAAACCCTCCTTATGGTTAGATATAAGATTGTGTGCAAAGCTCTGCCCACAAACCTACTTCACCCACGCTCCAACATGACAATTCTCCATAAATATATAAAAATAACAGGATACCAAACTGTACACCACAACTTGACAAACCTGATACAATGTGCAGTAGTTTGCACGCTAATTATGTTGAGATAGCGCTCTGAAGTGGTAGTGACTTGGCATGGAGAGTAAAGCAAGGAAAGACTCAGAGCATCTAAAGTGAAATGTACAAAACATCTTAATACGTTGTTTTCGGCGAATATACCATTTTCAAAACATTAAAACATAACACGGTGACTTAAACATATTATGAGTTCATAGAAAAAAACATAAAACTTGCGTTCTTTAACACTTTTAGTAGGAGTTATGTGTAGACGTGATATAAACATGTTTCAAAATGATTCATAGAGGCGAGCTGTCAAATGTTCATAGCATAAATAACATAGGTTTTCCAGCAGTAGGCTCCTTGAAAGTCCTTGTGCTATCAACGTGCCAGGGTATTAAATATTAACAGATGTAAACAAGTATGTGTGGAGATGGGCACTGGTTAGAGGGTAAATGTGACAGACGGATTGGACGAAGCCGCTAACGAGGACGGGGATAAATCAAATGAGGAGGAAAGTAAAAATCGAAATGTACTTTTTATTAGCGATGCACCAAGAATCAATGTGGTGGTAGTAGAGTTAAAGTGGAAATTACATGTATGGATTAGGCCCTGGGCACCACAAGCTGACAAAGGGACGCTGACTTTACCGCCCAGAATCACACACACAGAAACTTTACAAAAACTTTACAAAAAATGTTTACAAAAACATTGCAAACACTTTGCCCAAAAAATTTTACAAAAACTTTGGCTTTTTTTTTTTACAAGGACTTTACAAAAGTGTGCCAATCTGGAGCTGTATCCTGTCTCCCTGATTTTAGAGGGCGTGATTGACAGGTGGATGAACCAATCAGAGAGGCGCATGGTTTGTTTGTGTCAAAACATAAACATGGTGCTTTGTAAAAAGGGGGGAAAAGGACATAAAGGACTGACAAAACAGCACAGATTTACCACAAAAATCCATGTATCATTCGTTTTTCAATACAAAACCAAAAATAAGAAAATGAAAAACAGTTTTCTTCATTATTTGTCTCTAAAACCAAAGTGAAAAAACAGATAGCAAATAGTTTTTTTCAGTTTTTCGATTTTGTGTTTAAATGAAAAATGGAAAAAAACGGATAACGGCCGTGCCCATTTAGTCCAATTTTGATCCTAAAACACGTTGCTAAACAGGAAATGAACCTTTACTAGGAGCATAGACACAGACGTATACACGAGGAGGGTGCAGAAAACAAACCTAATGGCAGCTGGACTTGAGGATCATTAACGTATGATTAAACAGCTTTTTGAGGATGGAAAAACGCATGCTGAGATTTCTAACACGCTGCGACAGTTGGGTATTACGAGATCCTCGGAAGTGTGGATCAAAATTGGACAAAACAAGAAACGGCCATTTATATTTACTTTTACTAGAAAAAAGTGTCTTAGTATTCCTCAGTTTTAGTCAATACGTACTTCCTGGTTGGATGTGACATCATTAGAAGTGATTCCATTACTGTACCTAACAACCATTATTTAAGGCACAAGGCTTCATTTACATTTTTTTGACAAGTTACCACCTTTGTTTTCTTAATAATAATACGTAACACTTGTATAGCGCTTTTCAAGATACTCAAAGATGCTTTACATAGAGAGACAAAGGCAAACAAAAGAAATAAGATAATGAATTAATAAAAGCTGGTTTTAAAGAGATGGGTTTTCAGAAAAATATCCTGACATGTATATTATTAAAAAAAAAAGTGATTTCCTCTTAAGAAGCAAGTACTCCTACCTGTATTCATTTCTTATTTATCTATTTTTTTCTTACTTTTCTTCACAAAACGTCACTTAAATGCTTTTAAACTAAACATTTACCAGAGCACCATATAACCCACCTAAACCTAAACTGCACAGTCTTTAGCAAAAAACTTCCTGTACACCACCCTTCGCCCCTCTGGCTCTGTTCTTTCAGTGACGAGACAGTAGTTCTAAACCACCCCGGCCCCTCTCTCTCTCACACACACACACACACACACACACACACACACACGCTCCCCTGGTGATCTGTCACAGTGTGCTTGCCGTAGGGGCTCCACACGATACCAGCCGACGCCATATGTGAGACCAAACTTATCCACCGGAGGGAGCTCAGCGGACTGGCTCGACGTCCCGGGGAACAGGCGAGCTACCACGCGACGCTAACACAAACTCGCGGACAGAAATTGTGCATGTGAGAGCGCACGAGGGGCCCGCATGTCTGGGAGGGCCCCTGGCTGAGGCTAAGTCTGGCCCCGGAGCACAGCAGATGTTGCCTAGAATCACACAGTTCCGAGACTTTCCAAATCTTCAGCTCTCGCACTGAGCCCGCTAGCTGTCTGCGGATCCAAACAGGACGCCAGTAGTTTAAAAGGAACAGTATGTGAGATTTTGGTTTCCAGTTCCATAAACATGAGCGAACTGTGCGCACAAACATGTTCAAATCGAATGTAGCTTTTAGTGGTCACAACTGTAATGCTGATTTATTCTTAATCTAAAAATGGTTTGGTTCTCGAGACAATTCTGCAATCAGAAAGCAGAAAGAGCCTCACATGAGTCTCTTATTTGGGTTGCCAGGTTCAGTGACTACTTGGTTTAAAGTTTTTTCAGTTATTTTAGCACAGAGGCACAGGTAGTTAAATCATTTGGAACATTTCTCATTTGCTCACTCAGTTCTCAGAATCTCAAAACAGCGGACACAGCTCTCATTCACAAACACGTGTTCACTGATTTCAACTTGTTTTTTAATACTGCAGATCTGTTCACATGTGGTTATATTTTTACAAAATACAACATAGCAACACAGTTTTTCCAGACCCAAATTCATCTCATCTCCAGTAAAGTATGAAACCCAGTGATAGACTAAAGTGGACTAAACCAGTGTTTTTCTTTGGTCCCTGAGAGCAGGACTAAAACTGAGCTGCTCTGTCACATGAATGAAAGAGTACAGAAAAACACATGTGCACAGTCTGAGAGTTTTGATGGTGAAATTCGCTTTTTGGAGATGATCGATCAGATTGAGTAAAAACTGAGGTTCAATTTTGTTTTGGAAAACTCAAATTCTCTATAGGATTTTGTGTCAATCAATGTCAATTCTCAATAGAGGAAAACCAAAGCAGTTGAAAAAAACATATCGAAAATGTCTCTCTCTGATCTGAATAGTCACTACATAAACCCCAGCACCTACAGCCAGTCATGAACCAGTGCTAGTGCAGCCTCTGTAGCTCAGTGAATGAATTCTGGAGGTTCTGGGCATTCACATGAGGCATATTCAGGTGAAGGCAATAGCAACCCAAGTTCAGTTTCGATTGTAATATCTATTTTGAAACGGTAAGAGCACAGGGTACATGCAGTTCCTTTAGATACAGGGTTTGTTAAAGGTTTGTAATAACATTCAAATCTCACAGTGAGATATTATAGTATTCAGTTAATGGTTAATGAAATACCATGGAGTGGTATTGCCATTTTTCTCTATTGATATAGATTACATTTTCCAAAGATTAAGAGCTCTCTATTTGAACTCTTTTTCACTTTTTGTCCGTACTGCTGTATCAAAAAGAATATATTTAGGTAAAGGATTTTTCAATTGAACAGCGAACGATATTTCTGTTCAACTTAAGTCATCGCCACATCTTGTTTTAATAATTTCACTTCATATAACATTTTTTTTTCCATTCTTCATTCAATTTATACTCGGCGATAGTAGGTAACTATTGTAGCCACTTACTACAACACTATTGTAGTAAGTGTTTTGTACATGGACACAACAACAGTAGGAACTAGAGTCACTGCTGCTC